>CM024606.1:32357065-33564565 GCA_014182555.1 Eucalyptus erythrocorys
ACCCCGATTTTCTCCAAAACTCCTATTCTCGTTATCTTTGTTTTCCGAGGAAGTTGGCTCTATTTTGTGCTTTCAAAACTATACCGCAAGGATGCTCATGGGCATTTTTAGAGTGGATGGATTGGATGTTTTGGCCAACTTTTATAAGCTTGCTCTTTGAATGAGATGGTGCACTGGATGCGTTGCTTCAGGTAGGGTCCATGTGGTGTATGAGCTATACCTCATGTTGAACTTGAGAAGAAAAACTAATTGGTTCGATGACTTCACAAAGAAATTGAGCCTTCCTGCGGGATATATCGTATAGGCCCTGAAAGGAGATGGAATGCTGTGATCTCTGGATAAAATTTTGCTTACAAACGAAGCATCTAGCGTTAGCACTATAAGCTAGTGGAATACCTGATGGAGCTTGTATAATTCTGCTTGTATCTTTGGACTTTTGGACCTATTTGTATCTTGTCAGTTGCTCACTTTGTTGAGCAAATTGTGTAACTTTGTAAGTTGTGGTTGGCAAAAAATCAAGCATGAATTGTGCAGATAGCACTTGTTATTATTTTGTTCATGTGTTGTATGAGCTATACTCGATGCTGAACTTGCGAAGAAAAACTAATTTGTTTGAAGACCTCGCAAAGAAATTGAGCCTTTCCGCAGATATGTCGTATAGGCCTGGATACCGATGGAGATTGTATGATTCTGCTTGTATTTTTGGGCTTTTGGACATACATGTCTATTGTCGTTGCTCACTTTGTTGAGCAAATTGTGCAACTCGCATCATAGCATAAATAAGTTGTGGTTGGGAAAAAATCAAGTATGAATTGTGCGAGATAGAACTTGTTATCATTTTTGGTCGTGGTGTGATTTGCTAACTCTTGGAAGTTATTGATCAATTGATCTATTGATCTTTGCATTATTGTTTTACCAGCTTATTCTGGATTTTGTTATTCGCTGAATTCACGGTGGCTTCTTTTCCTCTTGGATCATATCTCTTGATGTCTCGAGGATGTCGTTATGGGTGTTTGGTTTAGCTCCTCCTATGATCCTTAATTGATCCATCCACCGATCGGTCTTTCCATTTTATTGTTTTACGAGCGCTTACGGATTTTGTTATTTGGTGAATTCACAAAGTGGCATCTTCCCCTTGGAGCGAAACTGTTTGTTTGAGGATGTCAAGAACGACACGAGTTAGTTTGTTTCACAACACTAGGTGTTTGGGCTTTTTGGAGGACCGATGATCCTTTCTTTGTCTTTTTTGGTTGAGATGATGAAAGTATTCTTTCGGGTGATAGGCTATAATTTACTGGTTTTGATTGAAATTTGTTCTTCGTCTTTTATCATTCGAGACTTGATTGTCGTCTAGTCCCGATCCTCTCACGGGTTGGAGTCTCGCGGAATCAACAAGGGGTGCTGGTGCGGGCGATGATTGTTTTAGAGTGGATAAGCTCTATTATCTCTCGAGGCGCTTATTGGTTGGAATGAAATTTGTTCTCCGGTCCCATAATTTTCCGATTGATGCGAAAACCGGTTCTCATTCCTTTGAGGGGTGGAGTTTGGCCAACATATGATCTGTCATGGTTCTTACTTTGCAAGGTGTACGTGCCACAACAGATCACTATCCAATCCAGATCCGCTTGCCCGTGTCCCCTTCCTAGAAATAGCCTCCATCACGTCCTTATCCTTCAGTCTCATCTTGCGTCTATGATTGTGCATGCAGTCCTTTCTCAGTTCAAAGCCTCTTCAGAGGAGATCATACCCAAAATGCTCGTGATCCTTCTTCTTTTCTTTTTGTTTCTTGATTAATTGTTAATTTGGTCTCCGATTTGTATGCTAATATTAGAAGGTTACTCTTGCCTCTCCGGGAGTCTCGCCATGTTATGCGTATCGTTAGGGTTTGCACTCCTCGATTGGTGATGGATTCATCATTGATTGATCTTTCCGTTCAATTGTATCATGAGCTGATTCTGGTATTCACTATTCCGTGAATTGGCAGTGGTTTCTTTCTTCTTGGAGTGATCATGTTTGTCTGAGGACCATGAGCACAATGCTACCGGTCCGCCTTTTTTTTTTTTCTTTTTTGGTAAAGTAAGTTTTGTATTGTCTCGCAACAATGCTACGGTGAGTTGGTTACATAGAACAAGATATTTGGGCTTCTTAGAGGGCCAATGATCTAATCTTGCCTTTGTTCGCTTGAGCTGATGATGTAGTAATCTGTCTTTAGGATGAGTGATGGACTGAAATTTTGACAACCTTCTAGGCTTCTTTTACGGCTTGAAAGTTTTACCGGATTAGACAAATTTTGGTGATCTATTGCATTCTCTCGTGGGGCTGAGTTGATAATTATTTGATATTGACGAGCTTCTTCGCTATTTTCTAGTTAATCCCAAAGATCGATCTAGTTCTCTTCCTTCCAAAGATCAGCGTTTGGTCGGGGCAATACTTCATGTGGCCAAGTTCCATATGTAGTCTCGTGATCGTGAAATTCTTCCTTGCCGCATAAGCATCAATTCCTAACTTGTCTTCCACTTCGTTATCTTCTAGTTAAGGTGGAATGATCGGTGTTTTCTTTCCTTCGCAGTCGAGTTACGTCAAGGCAATACTTTACCTCATCAATTTCAATATGGAGCGTCGTGATCGGTGATGGTTCTTTCTTGCCGCATAAGCATCAATTAATAGGACAAGCTCTCCTTTCGAGTTCTTTATTTTCGGAAAGGTTCACGCAAGTTCTATCTCGTTTCTCTTCATTCTTATCTCGTGTGCTATGATCACTAATTGGATCTCTCTAAATCATGGAGATAGCATATGTTACGTACACGATATGGTCTGCTTTTTTATCCTGAACCGGCACCAGGCATTACCTTCTTTGCGTTCACCTTCAAACACAACTTCGTGTTTTCTTATGGTCTAGAATGAGAGGTCATTTTGTGTTCTTTCCATATGAGAGGTTGTTTGAATTGATTGGACTCTGTCAATGGCCATATAAATGTAAACATTATAGGTTTTCTTTGGTTATTAGACCGAAGGCTTACCGCCCGCACTGGTTTTACTTCAAAGGCATATTGGTTGCATCTTATTTGGAATGATGTGGGTTCACCTTCAAACACAACTTCGTGTTTTCTTACGGTCTAGAACGAGAGGTCATTTTGTGTTCTTTCCGTATGAGAGGTTGTTTGAATCGGTTGGACTCTCGTCAATGGCCATATAAATGTAAACATTATAGGTTTTCTTTGGTTATTAGGACTCGAAGGCTTACTGCCGATGCACTGGTTTTACTTCGGGGCATATTGGTTGCATCTTATTTGGAATGATGTGCTTCGATATCTATTATGATACGATATCTTTTATGATATGCGTTCTTAATCTTTCTTAACTTGTTTTTATCTCTTGACGTTTGTTGAGCCAATTACTTTCTCGGTCTAATTTCTGAAGCATCTCGGTTTGTTGCGTGCTTAATTTCTTGCGTTTGGCTGCCTCCTTGGGACTTTGCCATGGTCGGGGACATCATTAGGGTCTACTGTCCTCCTTTAACCATTTATTAATTTATTGGTTGGTTGTTCTATTTGTTTTTTTTTTTTTAAGAGCAGATTCTGGATCTGTTATTTAATGCATTGGAAGTGACTTCTTCTCTGTTGGACTGATCTCTACTTCTGAGGACGTCATGTAAGGAACAGTAAATATGATGAGTTTGGTCAATTGTTGCATAGAATGAAGTGTTTGAGCTATCTTTTGGGACTAACGATTCCTTTGTGGTGTAATGTTGAGTTGATGGACTAGAGTACTTGGGTGATGAACGCAAATTTTAATAATTTCCTGCATGGACACTTATGTTTCTTTTTCAAAATTCATTCTTTCATTAATTAGGTTTGGGTAGTGGCTAGAATCAAGATGATAATTATCTGGTTCTAATTGCTTTAGGTTGAAGGTTTCTTGAACTTGAGAAGTGCGATCCTTTGCCTTTTGGCAAGGCTAAGAGGATGAATTGTGGAGACCGGGTTTTGTTTAAAATTGTACAAGCTCTCATTTATTGGATTCTTGACAAGTAAATGACTATAATAGTATTGACTCTATTTTCTTTTCTTTTTTTCCTTTTTTTTTATTAAAGCAAGATGATCATCGTTCGTTCTCTTTCTATAATAAGTGATAAATAGGTTAAAGCAATGACTTTTTCCTTGATGGAACTATTCTGCATGTTATTTGTTACGCTTTTTACTTTCAGTGTACTTTGTTGCACGATCACTTGGTAATAGATTTCTTGGATATGCATCTGTTTTGGCCTGGTGTGCATGTCTGCTTGAATTCTGTGTCAATATGTTAAATTGGTTTTTTTATGCTGAGTTGTTATTTTGACAGTACCTATTGCCCTTGTTTTTCTATGTTATTTCGAACTTATAGGATGGGTTGTTTTCCAAAAAAATATTTGTTTTTCACTTTGCGGTATGCAGTAACATTTATCTCTTGCCAAAACTTTACTAATTGTTTTTCACTCAAAGTTTGATTTGAATTCGTCTCAATGATTGATAGCTTCATTTACCCATGTAAGGCCCTAAATTTTCACCCCTACGAATTTAAAACCTAGAAAAGAGAAATGCTAGATATCCTAATCATTCACAAGTTTGGTGTACAATATCTGTATACAAAATAAACCATTTCTCATGATGAAAGATGGTCTTTTTGAATTGGAAAAGCAACAAATCATATGTAACAATTAATGCTTTTGCATACCATGTTTTGTATGTGGTTCTGCATTGCTCTTTACAAATTTTGATTTAGAAATTGAGTAGTCATATAGCAAGTCAGCATTTAAGCAAGTGCATTGACAAACCGGATTGGCAAAGTGGTAACCGCCCCGTATTTGCTCTTTATTTGTGCTTATTGTTTTTGTTCGATCCGCTTGGTTATTAATGCAGGTGAAACACATCGAGCCGAATATGGGGATTACTTTGGCATTAGTGTCGCCGGCTATCCCGGGTTCTTTAATCTGCTCTACTCAATTGTTACCTTTAAAGCCTGCATATTTCCCTTTGCAGGATAGGTCTTCTCACGCTTTCATGGTTCCGCTCAGCCCCCACCTTTGTCTTTCCATGGCTTTGGCTGCTGGCCTACAATTCCCGTGGTGGGTTGGAATTATTTGGTTTGACCTCATCCTCGAGTCAATCTTTCCTTCATTGTTTTACAAACTTACTATGGATTTTTGTTAGTCGGTGAATTGGCGGTGTGGCTTCTTTCCTCTAGAATCATATCTCTATTGTCTGAGGATGTTGCTGTGGGAAGTGCTTGGTTTAGCTCCTCCTCCGATCCTTTATCGATCCATTGACTGACTTTCTGTACAATCTACTAGCTGCTTCTGGATTTTCTTATTTGGTGAATTTGCGGTGGTTTTTTTCCCCTTGGAGCGAATTGTTTGTCTGAGGATGTCAAGGATCATGAATACAATGACACTGGTCAGTGTGTTCCATAAAACTAGGTGTTTGGGCTTTTTGAAGGACTGATGATCCTTTTGCTCTCTTTTTAGGGTTGAGATGATGATCTAGTGTTTGGTCACATCTAAGACCGGGCAATAGACTGAAAATTACTGGTGTTGATGGAAATTGGTTCTTCGGTTCTTTTTTTTTTTTTATCTCGTGTGATGTTTATCGTCTAGTCATGATTCTCTCACAGCCGGAGTCTTGCCGACTTGACAAGTGGTGTTCGCCGCGAGCCGATGATTGCTTGAAATTGGATAAGCTCTATGGTTTCACGAGGCAATTATCCATTTGAATGAAATTTGTTCTTTCAGTCCCATAATTTTCTGATTAATGGGAAAGCTGATTCTCATTCCAATGTTTGGTTGATGTGTGACTTGTGACGGTTCTTTCTTTGCAAGGTGTATGCGCCGCGACAGATCACCATCCAATCCAATTCCACTTCATCTTTTTTTCATTGAAGTTTGAAAGCGGGTGTCTCCTTCCTGGAAATAGTCCCTCCCTCCTGTCCTCATCCATTGGTCTCATTGTGCAAGCGTTCCTCTCTCGGTTGATGCCTCTGCGAAGTACATTTCGGAGGAGACATCGTTCCCGAATGTGTTGTTGATCATTTTTTTTCTTTCTTCCTCTTCATTGATTGTTAAATCGGTCGATTCGGTTTATGCTATGTTATTTTCTCGAAGGTCACATCTCGCCTCTGCGGGACTCCGCCATGGCGTGGGCACCGTTAGGGTTTGCACTCCTCCGGTCATTGATTGATAAATTACTGATTGATCTTTTCAATTGTGTAATGAGTTGATTTTGGTACACTATTCCATGAATTGGCAAAGTGGCTTATTTCTTCTTGAAGAGATCGTTTTGTTCGAGGATGTTGTCGACGACAATGAGTATAATGCTACCGGTCGGGTTGGTCACATCGAATATGTCATTTGGGCTTTTGGAGGACTAGTAATCTACCTTGCACCGTGTGGTTGATCTAGAAGCCTTTGTCTTCAGGGAAAATGACGGACTGACATTATGGCAACCTTCTAGACTTCTTTTACAGCTTGAAAGTTTTACTGGATTTGACAGATTTGACAGCTGGTGATCTGTTGCGTTTTCTGTGGGCTGAGTTGATAATTGTTTGAAATTGGATGAGCTGTTGCTCCTTGGATTTATGGCAGTTATTGACGTCTTTATTGGTAGTTAATCAGAAAGGTCAGATCTAGTTCTCTTTCCTTCGCAGATCAAGATTTTGGTCGAGGCAATACTTTACCTGGCCAAGTTCGATATTCAGTATCTACCATCAGTGATGTTCTTTCTTGCTGCAGAAGCATCAATTTCTAATTTGACTTCCACTTCTCATTTATGTATTTCTTTTTTGGCCAGAAATGAGATACTTAAATTTACCATAATAAAAGCATACTTCTCAGAGACAAAGTAATAAAACTATATGCACACAAATGGATGGGTATAAGAATACTGTTTGAGCAATTAAATCAAGAATATCATATATGTCACTATGTGCACAATTATAGTCAATGACTCAAAATTGTAAATTTTTTTAAAGTTGAAAAAGCATCGAAGAATGCTCTTAAAGCATTTATCAAATAATAAATGAAGAGAGAGTGGCTTCTTTCCCCTCAGAGTGAAACTGTTTGTCTGAGGATGTCAAGGACGATCATTAGGATGACATTGGTCGGGTTTGATTGATAAAACACGGATGTTTAGATTTTTGGGAGGACTGATGATCCGTTGTTTTCTTATTTTTGGTTGAAATGATGAGCTAGTAGTTTTTAATCGCATCTTAGACCAGTGTGTGCTGAAATTTACTGTGCTTGATTGGAATTTATTCTTTGTTTTTTTATCTTTGGGAGTTGATTATCTTCTAGTCCTCTGATTCTTTCACAGGTTGGAGTCTTGCCAGACTTGACAAGTGGGGTGATCTTTGGGAGTTGATTATCTTCTAGCCAAGTTCGATATGGAGTGTCTACGATCAGTGATGTTTATTCTCGCTACATGAGCATCAATTTCTAATGTGTTCCGCTGCTGTTATCATCCAGTTGAGGTGGAATGATCAGATGTTCTCTTTCCTTCACAGGTCTCAATTTGTTCAAGGCTATACTTTACCGTGTCAATTTCAAGATGGAATGTCTGATCAGTGATGGCTCTTTCTTGCTACATAAGCATCGATTCATAGGACAAGCTCTTTTGTCAGAGTTCTTTCTTGACTGGAAAGGTCCACACAAGTTCTAGCTCGTTTCTCTTCATTCTTATCTGTATGCTACAATCACTAATTGGATCTCTGGTAAATCATGGAGATATCATATGTAAGATGTATGCGTCATGCTCTTCTTCCCTATCATGGAACTGGCTGCGGGCATTACCTGGTTTGCCTCGCCTTTCTTTTCACGCGACTTCTATGTTTTCTTTTTGTACAAAACAATAGGTCGTTTTGTGTTCTTTTTGTGCCAGAGGTTATTTGAGTTGTTGGACTCAGTCAATGGCCATATAAATGTCTAATTTGTAGGTGTTCTTTGGTTATTGGGACTTTGAGGGTTTATTGCCGATGTAATCGTTTTTACTTAAGGGCATACTGGTAGTTTCTTATTTTGAAATGACATACATCAGATATCTATGACAGTTTGCATTCTTAATCATTCTTATTTTGTTTCTATTTCTTAACCGATGATGGTAGCTGATACACTCGTTCTTTTGGCAGATTAGAGCCTACTTTCTCTTCGGGATTGGATTGGAAAACTTTTGGTTTGTACGTCTTACCTTTTTCTTTGATGGAACTATCATGCAGGTTATTTATCATGGACTTTTTCGGGTTCAACGTACTTTGTCGCACATTCACCGGGAAATACGTCTCTTGCATATGCATTTTTTTTTTTTTACTTGGAGTGTATGTCTGCTTGAATATTGTCTCAATATGTGTTAAATTTGGTTTATTTGAAGAATTTTTGTCAGGTTTGCTGTGTTAATATTTGATGAGATTGATGCTATTTGGATGGTAATTTCCTATGCTGAGATGTTATTTTCATGCGACCTATTGCCTCTTTTTTCTCTATGTTATCTGGAACTTGCAGGACATGTTCTTTTCCAAAAAATATTTGTTTTTTTCACACTGTTTTTTGTGGTAACATTTACCTTCTGCCAAAACTTTCCGTAAAGTATAGTATGTAATGTTTCACTTGTATAGCAATGTCGTTGGATGGTTTATCAATAGATTGATCTTTCCATTTAATTGTTTATCAAGATGAGTATGCATTTCGGTTGATTGGCGTTGCATCTCGATTTTGTATCAAGAACTCTCCCTATCGTTCCTTTTTGTTTTCCCTTTCTTGATTAATTGATTTTGTTGATGGTGTCTCGTCTCGATTTTCTTGGTCTGATTTTGTGGAGAGTCATTTGGTTGCAGAGATCTGTCCCTCTGGCACGGTCATGCTTTGATTCTCATTGTTTGGCGAGTTGGCAGTGTGGCTTCTTTCTTTCCTCTTGGATTGTGATCTCTTGATGTAGGAGGAGGTCATTATGGAAAGTGTTTGGTTTAACTCCTCGTTTGATCTTTACCAAAAAAAAAAAAAAAAAACTCCTCCTTTGACCCTTGATACAGTGACCGATTAATCTTTCTGTTATTTGGTGACTTTTTGTGGTTTCTTTCCCGTGTGAACTGTTTGCCCGAGGATGTTGAGGATGATGAATACTGTTAATACCATGTCTTGGATGTTTGGGCTTTTTGGTGGAGTGGTGACCCTTTTTCTGTCTTCTTATTTTTTTTCTCAATTGAGACAATGAATCAGTAGCCTTTGATCATGTCTTAAGACTGAAATTTACTGGGTTTGATGGGAAATTTGTTATTCAGTTTTTTATCTTTGGGAGTTCTCTCACGGGTTGGAGTCTTGCTGACTTGACAAGGGTGCTCGTCGCAAGCCGATGATTGTCCGAAATTGGATAATCTCTATCATCTTTCGAGGCGTTATTGGTTTGAATGAAAATCGTTCTCCGGCCTCATAATTTTCCAATTGATGCAAAAACCGATTCTCATTCCTTTGGAGTTCAGAGTTTGGCTGATGTGTGATCTGTGATGGTTCTTTCTTTGCAAGGTGTATGTGCCACAACAGATCACTATCCAATCCAGATCAGCTTCCCGGTCCTTCCCAGAAATAGCCCTCCCTTGTGTCCTCATCCTTCAGTCTCATCTTGTGTCTATGATTGTGCATGCGTTCCTTTCTCAGTTGACAGACTCTGCAAAGTACTTTTCAGAGGAGACGTCACCAAAATGCACTATTGATCCTTGTTCTTTTCTTTTTTGTTTCTCGATCCTTTATTGATACAATGAACGATTGATCTTTCTGTTATTTGGTGAATTTGCAGTGGTTTCTTTCCCCTTGGAGTGAAACTGTTTGTCTAAGGATGTCAAGGATGATGAATAATATGCCTGGGTTGCTGTCTTCTTTTTTTTCTCGATTAAGAGGATGAATTATTAGTCTTTGATCACGTCCGGGACCGCGATGGAATGAAATTTACTTGGGTTTGATGGGAAATTTGTTCTTCAGTCTTTTAAGTCTAGTTGTTGCTTTGCTTGGTAACTTGGTGGCACACATTGATGGCAGTTTGACTTATTGGATGCTTCTACATCGTGAGATGGAATTTCATTGCCGATATTCACTAATATCATGGCAGACATTACTTGTTTCTACTTTGAATTGGTTTGGTGCAGTCCGTAGAAGCGTTCTTACGGGATTCTCCTTATATTGAAGTTCCAGTTCATATAAATTTGCCCGGCCATTAGTTTTATATTGCTTGTGTGTTGAAAAGTTCTTGGGCCATGAGCTTGCACAATCCCTCTACATGGATTCTCCCCGATTTTCACCAAAACTCTTATTCTCGTTAAACTCGAGAAGAAAAACTAATTGGTTTGTTGACTTCACAAAGAAATTGAGCCTTCCCCAGGATATATTGTATAGGCCCCGAAAGGAGATGGAAGGCTGTGATCTCGGATAAAATTTTGCTTACAAACGAAGCATCTAGCGTTAGTGGGTATATAAGCCAGCGGAATACCCGATGGAGCTTGTATAATTCTGCCTGTATTTTTGGACTTTTGGACATATTTGTCCATTGTCAGCTGCTCACTTTGTTGAGCAAATTGTGCAACTTTGTAAGTTGTGGTTGGCAAAAAATCAAGCATGAATTATGCAGATAGCACTTGTTATCATTTAGTTCATGTGTTATATAAGCTAAACCTGATGTTTAACTTGCGAAGAAAAACTAACTGGGTTAAAGACCTTGCAAAGAAATTGAGCCTTTATGCAGGATATGTCGGATAGGCCCTGAAAGGAGAAGGAAGGCTGTGATCTCTGGATAAAATTTTAATTACGAAGCATCTAGCTTTAGCCGTATATGAGCTAGTGGAATACCTTTTGGAGCTTGTATAATTCTCGTTTGTATTTTTGGACTTTTGGATATATTTGTCTATTGTCGTTGCTCACTTTGTTGAGCAAATTGTGCAACTTTGTATCATATCGTAAATAAGTTATGGCTGGCAAAAAATCAAGAATGATTGTGCAGATAGCACTTGTTATCATTTTGGTCGGGGTGTGATTTGTCGACTCTTGGAAGTTATTGATCTATTGATCTTTGCATTGTTGTTTTACAGCTTATTCTGAATTTTTGTTATTCGGTGAATTCACGGTGGCTTCTTTCCTCTTGGATCATATCTCTTGATGTCCGAGGATGTGGTTATGGGTTAGCTCCTCCTATGATCCTTAATTGATCTATCCACCGATTGGTCTTTGCATTTTATTGTTTTACGAGTGGCTTCTGGATTTTTGTTATTTGGTGAATTCACAGTGGTGTCTTCCCCTTGGAGCAAAACTGTTTGTTTGAGGATGTCAAGAACGACACCAGTCAGTTTGTTTCACAAAACTAGGTGTTTGGGCTTTTTGGAGAATTGATGATCCTTTTGCTGTCTTTTTTTGGTTGAGATGATGCTTAGTCTTTCGGGCGATAGGCTATAATTTACTGGTTTTGATTGAAATTTGTTCTCGGTCTTTTGTCTTTGGGACTTGATTGTCATCTTGTCCCGATCCTCTCACGGGTTGGAGTCTCGCCGATTCGACAAGGGGTGCTCGCGTGAGCTGATGATTGTCTCAGAGTGGATAAGCTCTATTGTCTCTCAAGGCAGTTATGTTTGAATGAAATTTGTTCCCCAGTCCCACAATTTTCCGATTGATGCGAAAACCGATTCTCATTCCTTTGGAGGGGTGGAGTTTGGCCAACATATGATCTGTGATGGTTTTTTCTTTGCAAGGTGTACGCGTCGCAACAAATCACTATCCAATCCAAATCCGCTTGCCCGTGTCCCCTTCCTTGAAATATCCCTCCATTGTGTCCTTATCCTTCAGTCTCATCTTGAGTCTATGACCGTGCGTGCATTCCTTTCTCAGTTGACAGCCTCTTTGAAAAACTCTTCGGAGGAGACATGATACCCAAAATGCTCTTGATCCTTCTTCTTTTCTTTTCTTTTTGTGTCTTGATTAATTGTTAATTTGGTCTCGATTTGCATGCTAATTTTCGAAGGTTATTCTTGCTCTCTCGGGAGTCTCGCCATGTTATGCGTATCGTTGGGGCACTCCTCGATTGGTGATTGTTTCATCATTTCTCAATCTTTCCATTTAATCGTATTATGAATCGATTCTGGTATTCACTATTCCGTGAATTGGCGGTGGCTTCTTCCTTCCCCGGAGTGATCACGTTCGTCGAGGACCATGAGCACAATGCTACCGGGTCGTTGGTTACATAGAACAAGACATTGGGGCTTTCTAGAGGACCAATGATCTAATCTTGCACTTTGTTCAATTGAGCTGATGATGTAGTAGTCTTTGTCTTTAGGATGAGCGATGGACTGAAATTTTGACAACTGGTGATCTCGTTGCATTCTCGTGGGGCTGAGTTGATAATTATTTGATATTGGATGAGCTTCCGTTTCTTGGATTTTAGGCAGTTATTGGATTGAATGGAACTTGTCCTTCATTTCTGCTATTTTCCGGTTAATCCCAAAGATCGATCTAGTTCTCTTCCTTCCGAAGATCAGCATTTAGTCGGGGCAATACTTCACATGGCCAAGTTCCATATGGAGTCTCGTGATGAGTGATATTCTTCCTTGCTGCATAAGCATCAATTCCTAACTTTTCTTCCACTTCCGTCTTCTTCTAGTTAAGGTGGAACGATGAGATGTTCTCTTTCCTTTGCAGGTCAGAGTTGGTCAAGGTAATAGTTTACCTCATCGAGTTCAATATGCAGGGTCTTGAATCAGTATTGGTTCTTTCTTGTTGCATAAGCATCAATTCAAGGGACAAGCTGTTCTTTCAGAGTTCTTTCTTGTTTGGAAAAGTCCACACAAGTTAAGCTCGTCTCCCTTCACTTCTGCTATTTTCTACTTAATGCGAAAGATCGATCTAGTTCTCTTCCTTCCGAAGATCGGCGTTTGGTTGGGGCAATGCTTCACGTGGCCAAGTTCCATATGGAGTCTCGTGATCGTGATATTCTTCCTTTCGCATAAGCATCAATTCCTAACTTTTCTTCCACTTCCGTCATCTTCTAGTTAAGGTGGAACGATCAGATGTTCTCTTTCCTTTGCAGGTCAGAGTTTGGTCAAGGCAATAGTTTACCTCCTCAAGTTCAATGTGGAGTGTCTTGGATCAGTAATGGTTCTTTATTGTTGCATAAGCATCAATTCAAAGGACAAGCTGTTTCAAAGTTCTTTCTTGTTCGGAAAAGTCCACACAAGTTAAGCTTGTCTCCCTTCACTTATCCGTGTGCTTTGCGATCACTAATTGGATCTCTCGGTGAATCATGGAGATAGCATATGTAAGATGTATATGTCATGCTCTTCTTCCCTATCATGGAATTGGCTCCGGGAATTACCTACTAAGCTTCATCTCCTTTTTACACGACTTCGTGCTTTCTTTATGTGCGAGAGGTTGTTTGAGTTGGTTGGACTCGTCAATGGCCACCGGTTATCGGGACTGAATGCGTATTGCGACGGAATTGCTTTTACTTGGTGCATACTGGTATCTTCTTTTTTGGAATGACAAACTTCAGATATCTATTACGATTTGCATGCTTAATCCTTGTTATTTTCTTTCCATATTTTAATGGTTGCCGAGCCAATTACTTTGTTGGTCTAATTTTTGAAGTATCTGGCTTGTTGCAGAAGCTTAATTTCTTCTGCTCCCATTGCCTCTTTGGGACTTTGCCAATGTCATGGACATCGTTAGGGTTTGCTCTCCTCCTTCGACCATTTATTAATTGATTGTTTAGTTGGTCTATTAGATGCTTTACGAGCAGATTCTGGATCTGTTATTTAAGGGATTGGAAGTAACTTTTTCTCTGATGGACTGATCTCCACCTCTGAGGATGTCATGTAAGGAACTGTAAATTTATTTGGTTTGGTCAATTGTTGCATAGAATAAAGCATCCAGCTTTTCTTGGGACTGGCGATTCCTTGGCAGTGTATTGTTGGGTTGGTGGAACTAGGAGTACTGGGTGTTGAACTAAAACTTCTAATAATTTCCTGCATGTACACTAATGATTGTTTATTAAAATTCATTCTTTCATTAATTATCTTTGGTTAGTAGCAAGAATTGAGATGATAATCGTCTATTCCTAATTGCTTTAGGTTGAAGGTTCGCTGAATTTGAGAAGTATTGATCCTTTGTCTTTCTCGCAAGGGCGAGAGGAAGAATTGTGGAGACCAGGTTTTGTTTGAAATAGGATAAGCTCTTATTTGTTGCATTCTGGACAGTAAATGGTTCCAATGGCGTTGGCTCAATTTTTCTTTTTTAAATTAAAGCAAGAGGATCACCATTAAGTTCTCTTTCTTTTATGGTCAGAATTGTTTGAAGCAAAGACCTTTCCCTTCAACATACTTTGTTGCACATCCCTTTAGAAATACATTTCTTGCATATGCATTTCTGTTGACTTGGCATGTATGTCTACTTGAAGTTAGTGTCCATGTTAAATTGGTTTATTTGAAGAATTTTCTGTCAGGTTTACTTTGTGTTTATATTAGATAGATTGTCGTTGTCTAGATGGTAATTTCTTTTGCTGAGTTATTATTTTGGTGTTATCTATTGCTCTTTTTCTCTATGTTACTTGGAACTTGCGGGGATAGGTTCTTTCCCGAAAAATATTTGTTTTTCACACTTTTTTATGCAGTAACATTTTCCTTTTGCCAATACTTTACCAATTGTCATATTATGTAGTGTTTTCACCTATAAAGCAATGATGTGGATGGTTCATCAACAGCTTTATATTTCCATTAAATTGTTTAACAAGATTATTCTGGATTTTGTGGTGGATTGGCAGTCACATGTTTCCTCTTGGAGCACGATCTCTTCATTGGAGCATGTCGTCTAATGAGGATAAATACGTAGAAGATGGTCAGTTTGCATAATATAAGGTGTTTGGGCTTGTTGGAGGAGTGGTGATCTATTATGTAGTCTTTATTTGAGTTCTGAAGTATTTTTGTTCACATCTTCGGGCGATGGACTAATTTTGAAGCTTTCTAGGCTTTCGTAGTTTTGAATTAAGTTTGTCTTCGGTTGATTATATTTGGAAGCAAAGTGAGATGTATCATCAAGTTCTAATTCGTTTAAAGGATTAAGTTTTGCTGGGTTTGAGAAGTGCTTTCTTCTGTGGGGCTGAGTGCTATGATCAGGTTCTTCTTGTTTCTCTTCATTGTTATCTGTGTGGTGTGTTCACTAATTGGATCTCTCTAAGTCATGGAGATAGCATATGTTACAGTTACACGATATGGTCTGTTTTCTATCCTGGAACTGGCGCCAGGCATTACCTTGCCGGGTTCACCTTCGACACAACTTCGTGTTTTCTTACGGTCTAGAACGAGAGGTCATTTTGTGTTCTTTCCGTATGAGAGGTTGTTTGAATTGGTTGGACTCTGTCAATGGCCATATAAATGTCAACATTGTAGGTTTTCTTTGGTTATTCGGACGGAAGGCTTACTGGCGACAGACTTGGTTTTACTTCGGTGCATATCGGTTGCATCTTACTTGAATGATTTGCTTCAGATATCTATTATGATACCGATATCTATTACGATACGCGTTCTTAATCTTTCTTAACTTGTTTTTATCTCTTGACGTTTGTTGAGCCGATTACTTTCTCGGTCTAATTTCGAAGCATCCGGTTTGTTGCGAAGCTTAATTTCTTGTGTTCCGGTTGCCTCCTTGGGTCTTTGCCATGATCAGGGACATCATTAGGGTCTACTGTCCTCCTTTGACCATGTATTAATTTATTGGTTGGTTGTTCTATGTAGTTTTTTTTTAAGGGCAGATTAGGGTCTACTTCCGAGGACGTCATGTAAGGAACAGTAAATATGATGAGTTTGGTCAGTTGTTGCATAGAATAAAGTGTTTGAACTATTTTTTGGGACTGACGATTCCTTTGTGGTGTAATGTTGAGTTGATGGACTAGGAGTACTGGATGATGAACTGCAACTTTTAGTAATTTCCTGCATGGACACTTATGTTTCTTTTTCAAAATTCATTCTTTCATTAATTATGTTTGGGTAGTGGCAAGAATTGAGATGATCATTGTCTAGTTCTAATTGCTCTAGGTTGAAGGTTTGTTGAACTTGAGAAGTGCTGATCCTTTGCCTTTTGGCAAGGCTAAGAGGATGAATTGTGGAGACTGGGTTTTGTTTAAAATTGTACGAGCTCTCATTTGTTGGATTCTTGACAGTAAATGACTATAATAGTATTGACTCTATTTTCTTTTCTTTTTTTCCTATTTTTTATTAAAGCAAGATGTTCATCGTTCAGTTCTCTTTCTATAATAAGTGATAAATAGGTTAAAGCAATGACTTTTTCCTTGATGGAACTATTCTGCATGTTATTCGTTACTCTTTTTACTTTCAATGTACTTTGTTGCATGATCACTGGTAATCGATTTCTTGGATATGCATCTGTTTCGGGGTGGTGTGTATGTCTGCTTGAATTTTGTGTCAATATTATAAATTGGTTTTCTTACTCTGAGTTGTTATTTTGACAGTACCTATTGCCCTTGTTTTCCTATGTTATTTTGAACTTACAGGATGGGTTCTTTTTGGAAAAAAAAAAAAAAAAAAAGTATTTGTTTTTCACCGTAGTATGCAAAGTACCTATTGCCCTTGTTGAGGTGGTATGATCGGATCGGTGATGGCTCTTTCTTGCCGCATAAGCATCAATTCATAGGACAAGCTCTTCCGTCGAGTTCTTTCTAGTCGTAAAGGTCCACACAAGTTTTAGCTCGTTTCTCTTCGTTCTTATCTCGTACGCTACAATCACTAATCGGATCTCTCGGTAAATCATGGAGATATCATATGTAAGATGTATGTGTCATGCTCTTCTTCCCTATCATGGAACCGGCTCCCGGCATTACCTCGGTTGGTTTGCTTCGCCTTTCTTTCACACGACTTCTATGTTTTCTTTTGGTACAAAACAAGAGGTCATTTTGTGTTCTTTTTGTGCCGAGGTCATTTGAGTTGTTGGACTCAGTCAATGGCCATATAAATGTCTAATTTGTAGGTGTTCTTTGGTTATTGGGACTTTGAAGGTTTATTGCCGACGTAATCGTTTTTACTTGGGGCATACCTGGTAGTTTCTTATTTTGAAATGACATACATCAGATATCTATGACAATTTGCATTCTTAATTGTTCTTATTTTGTTTCTATTTGTTAATTAATGATAGTAGCTGATACCACTCGTTCTTTTGGCAGATTAGAGCCTCCTTTCTCTTCAGATTGGATTGGAAAACTTTTGATTTGTATGCCTTACCTTTTTCTTTGATGGAACTATCCTGCATGTTATTTATCATGTACTTTTCGGGTTCAACGTACTTTGTCGCACATTCATTGGGAAATACGTCTCTTGCATATGCATTTTTTTTCTTGGAGTGTATGTCTACTTGAATATTGTCTCAATGGGTGTTAAATTTGGTTTATTTGAAGAATTTTTGTCGGGTTTCTGTGTTAATATTTGATGAGATTGATGCTGTCTGGATGGTAATTTCCTATCCGAGATGTTATTTTCGTGCGACCTATTGCCTCTTTTTTTCTCTATGTTATCCGGAACTTGCAGGACATGTTCTTTTCCAAAAAAACATTTGTTTTTGACACTGTTTTTTGCGGTAACATTTACCTTCTGCCAAAACTTTCCCTAAAGTATAGCATGTAATGTTTCACTTGTATGGCAATTTTGTTGGATGGTTTATCAATAGATTGATCTTTCCATTTAACTGTTTATCAAGATGAGTATGCATTTCGGTTGATTGGCAGTTGCATCTGATTTTGTGATGGTAACTCTCCCCATTGTTCCTTTTTATTTTCCGTTTCTTGATTGATTGATTTTGTTGATGGTGTCCGATTGATTTTCTCGGTCTGATTTTGTGAAGCGTCGTTTGCTTGCAGAGATCTGTCCCTCTTGCACGGAGATCCTTTGATTCTCATTGTTCGGTGAATTGGCAGTGTGGCTTCTTTCTTTCCTCTTGGATTGTGATCTCTTCACGTTGAAGGAGGTCGTTATGGGAAGTGTTTGGTTTAACTCCTCCTTTGGCCCTTGATACAGTGACCAATCAATCTTTCTGTTATTTGGTGACTTCGCTGCGGTTTCTTTCCCCGTGCAAACTATTTGCCTGAGGATGTCAAGGATGATGAATGCTGTTAATACTATGTCTTGGATGTTTGGGCTTTTTGGAGGAGTGGTGGCCCTTTTGCTGTCTTCTTATTTTTTTGTCGGTTGAGATGATGAATTAGTCTCTGATCACATCTTAAGACTGAAATTTACCGGGTCGATGGGAAATTTGTTCTTCAGTTTTTTAATCTTTGGGAGTTCTCTCACAGGTTTGAGTCTTGCCAGACTTGACATGGGGTTCTCTCTGCAGGCATTGTCTGAAATTGGATAAGCTCTATCGTCTCTTAAGGCAGTTATTGGTTTGAATGAAATTTGTTCTTCAGTCCATAATTTTCCGATTGATGCGAAAAACAATTGTCATTCCTTTGGACGCCGGAGTTTGGCCGATGTGTGATCTGTGATGGTTCTTTCTTTGCAAGGTGTACGTGCTACAACAGATCACTATCCAATCCAGATCCACTTCCCAGTGTTTCCTTCCTAGAAATAGCCCTCCCTCGTGTCCTCATCCTTCAGTCTCATCTTGTGGCTATGATTGTGCATGCGTTCCTTTCTCGTTGACAGCCGGTGCGAAGTGCTCTTCGAGGAGACATCATTCCCAAAATGCACTATTGATCCTTGTTCATTTCTTTTTGTTTGACCCTTTATTGATACAATGACTCGATTGATCTTTCCATTATTTGGTGATTTCGCAGTGTTTCTTCCCCTTCGGAGGGAAACTGTTTTGTCGGTTTAATTCAAAACAATTTGGTGATTGATTCATCATTGATTGATCTTTCCATTTAATTGTATTATGAGCTGATTCTCGTATTCACTATTCCATGAATTGGCAAGTGGCTTCTTTCTTCTTGGAGCGATCATATTTGTCGAGGACAATGAACACAATGCGGCTGGTCAGTTGGTTACATAGAATAAGACCTTTGGGCTTTATGGAAGACCAATGAGCTAACCTTGCACTGTTTGGTTGAGCTGATGATCCCGAAGTCTTTGTATTTAGGACTAGAAGTCTGCCTTTAGGACGAGCAATGGACTGAAATTTTGACAACCTTCCTCTTTTACAGGTTGAAAGTTATACTGGATTTGACAGCTCGTGATCTGTTGCGTTCCCTGAGGGGCTTAGTTGAAGATTGTTTGGAATTGGAAGAGCTCTCGCTTCTTGGATTTTAGGCAGTTATTGGTTTCAATGGAACTTCTCTTTCACTTCGTTATTTTCACTCGAATCCCAAAGGTCGATCTAGTTCTCTTGCTTTTGCGGATCGAGTTTGGTCGAGGCAATACTTTACATGGCCAAGTTTGATGTGGAGTGTACGTGATCGTGATATTTTTCCCGTTGCGTGGAGATTCTTGAGGGTTTTGCTTGGCCTACGATGCCTCTTGGTCATCGGAATTCTTTGGTTTATGCCTCGTCCTTCGATCACTTAGTGATTCATCGACCGATCGATTGAACTTTATGTTGTTGTTTTAGCAGCCTATTCTCGGATTCTTGTTGTTTGGTGAATTGGCAATGTGGCTTCTTTCTTCTTGGATCATAGTCTCTTGACATCTGAGGATGTCGTTATGGGAAATGTTTGATTTAGCTCTTCCTTTGACCCTTTATTGACACAATGACTGATCAACCTTTCCATCATCTGGTGAATTCACAGTGGTTTCTTTGCCCTTACAGTGAAACTGCTTGTGTGAGGATGTCAAGGACGAAGAATACTATGAAGGCTGTGTCTTGAATGTTTGGCTCTTTGGAGGACCGGTGATCCTTTTGCAGTCTTTCCTTTTTATGGGTTGAGATGATGAATTAGTAGTTTTTGATCATGTCTAAGACCTGGCGATAGACTGAAATTCACTAGGTTTGATGGGAATTTGTTTTTCAGTTTTTATATCCTGGCGAGTTTATTATTGTCTGGTCCTGATTCACTCAGGTTGGAGTCTTGCCAGACTTGACTAGTGGTGATTTGCCACGATCTGATGATTGTCTGAAATTGGATAAGCTCTTTGGTTTCATGAGGCAGTTCTCGGTTTGAATGAAACATGTCCTTTAAATTTTGCTTACAAACGAAGCATCTAGCGTTAGTGGGTATATAAGCCAGCGGAATACCTGATGGAGCTTGTATAATTCTGCCTGTATTTTTGGACTTTTGGACATATTTGTCCATTGTCAGTTGCTCACTTTGTTGAGCAAATTGTGCAACTTTGTATCGTAGCACGAGTAAGTTGTGGTTGGCAAAAAATCAAGCATGAATTGTGCAGATAGCACTTGTTATCATTTTGTCCATCATCTGGTGAATTCACAGTGGTTTCTTTGCCCTTACAGTGAAACTGCTCGTGTGAGGATGTCAAGGACGAAGAATACTACGAAGGCTGTGTCTTGGATGTTTGGCTTTTTGGAGGACCGGTGATCCTTTTGCTGTCTTTCCTTTTTTTGGGTTGAGATGATGAATTAGTAGTTTTTGGTCATGTCTAAGAACCGGCGATAAACGAAATTGTACAAGCTCTCATTTATTGGATTCTTGACAAGTAAATGACTATAATAGTATTGACTCTATTTTCTTTTTTCTTTTCCTTTTTTTTTTTAATTAAAGCAAGAAGATCATCGTTCAGTTCTCTTTTTATAATAGGTCATAAATAGGTTAAAGCAATGACTTTTTCCTTGATGGAACTATTCTGCATGTTATTTGTTACTCATTTTCCTTTCAATGTACTTTGTCACATGATCACTTGGTAATAGATTTCTTGGATAGCATCTGTTTTGGCTTGGTGTTTATGTCTGCTTGAATTCTGTGTCAATATGTTAAATTGGTTTTCTTATGCTGAGTTGTTATTTTGACGGCACCTATTGCCCTTGTTTTTCTATGTCATTTCGAACTTATAGGATGGGTTCTTTTCCAAAAAAATATTTGTTTTTCACTGCAGTATGCAGTAACATTTATCTCTTGCCAAAACTTTACTAATTTTTTTTGACTCAAAGTTTGATTTGAATTCTGTCTCAATGATTGATAGCTTCATTTACCCATGTAAGGCCCTAAAATTTTCAACGCTACAAATTTACAACCTAGAAAAGAGAAATGCTAGATATCCTAATCATTCACAAGTTTGGTGTACAATATCTGTGTACAAAATAAACCATTTCTCATGATGAAAGAGGGGCTTTTTGAATTGGAGAAGCAACAAATCATAAATAACAATTAATGCTTTTGCATACCATGTTTTGTATGTGGTTCTGCATTGCTCTTTACAAACTTTGATTTAGAAATTGAGTAGTCATATAGCAAGTCGGCATTTAAGCAAGTGCAATGACAAACCGAATCGGCGGTGGTAAGCGCCCCGTATTTGCTCTTTATTTGTGCTTATTGTTTTTGTTCGGATCTGCGTGGTTATTAATGCGGGCGAAACACATCGAGCCGAATATGGCGATTGCTTTGGCATTAGTGTTGCTGGCTATCCAGGTTCTTAAATCTGCTCTACTCAATTGTTACCTTTAAAGCTCGCATATTTCCCTTTGCGGGATAGGTCTTCTCACGCTTTCATGGTTCTGCTCACCCCTACCTTTGTCTCTCCATGGCTATCCGGGTTCTTAAATCTGCTCTACTCAATTGTTACCTTTAAGGCCTGCATATTTCCCTTTGCAGGATAGGTCTTCTCACGCTTTCATGGTTCTGCTCACCCCTACCTTTGTCTCTCCATGGCTTCGGCTGCTCGGCCTACAATTCCCGTGGTTACCGGAATTATTTGGTTTACAGCCCGATCCTCGTCAATCTTTCCTTCATTGTTTTACCAGCTTACTATGGATTTTTGTTAGTCGGTGAATTGGCAAAGTGTGGCTTCTTTCCTCTAGAATCATATCTCTATTGTCCGAGGATGTTGCTATGGGAAGTGCTTGGTTTAGCTCCTCCTCGATCCTTTATGGATCCATTGACTCGACTTTCCATACAATCTATGAGCTGCTTTTGGATTTTCTTATTTGGTGAATTTGCAAAGTGGCTTTTTTCCCCTTGGAGCGAATGTTTGTCCGAGGATGTCAAGGATCACGAATACAATGACAATGGTCGTGTGTTCCATAAAACTAGGTGTTTGGGCTTTTTGAAGGACCGATGATCCTTTTGCTGTCTTTTTAGGGTTGAGATGATGATCTAGTGTTTGGTCACATCTAAGACCGGGCAATAGACCAAAAATTACTGGTGTTGATGGAAATTGGTTCTTCAGTTTTTTTTATCTCTCGTGTGATGTTTATCGTCTAGTCATGATTCTCTCACAGCCGGAGTCTTGCCGACTTGACAAGTGGTGATCTCGCCGCGAGCGATGATTGCTTGAAATTGGATAAGCTCTATGTTTTCACGAGGCAATTATCCGTTTGAATGAAATTTGTTCTTTCGAGTCCCATAATTTTCTGATTAATGTGAAAGCGGATTCTCATTCCAGTGTTTGGTTGATGTATGATTTGTGACGGTTCTTTCTTTGCAAGCTGTATGCGCCACGACGATCACCATCCAATCCAATTCCGCTTCATTGAAGTTCGAAAGCGGGTGTCTCCTTCCCGGAAATAGTCCCTCCCTCGTGTCCTCATCCATTGGTCTCTTTGTGCATCTATGATTGTGCATGCGTTCCTCTCTTAGTTGACGGCCTCTCGTGCAAGTACATTTCGAGAGGAGACATCGTTCCGGAATGTGGTGTTGATCATTTTTTTTTTCTCTCTCTTCATTGATTGTTAAATCGGTCCGATTCGGTTTATGCTATGTTATTTTCTGAAGGTCACATCTCGCCTCTCGGGACTCCGCCATGTCGTGGGCATTGTTAGGGTTTGCACTCCTCCGGTCATTGATTGATAAATTACCGATTGATCTTTTCAATTGTGTAATGAGCTGATTCAGTACACTATTCCATGAATTGGCGGTCGCTTATTTCTTCTTGAATAGATCATTTTGTCTAAGGATGTTGTCGACGACAATGAGTATAATGCTACCGGTCGGTTGGTCACATCGAATATGTCATTTGGGCCTTTTGGAGGACTAGTAATCTACCTTGCACCGTGTGGTTGATCTAGAAGCCTTTGTCTTCGGGGCAAATGACGGATCGACATTATGGCAACCTTCTAGACTTCTTTTACAGCTTGAAAGTTTTCTTGGATTTGACACTATGTGCACAATTATAGTCAATGACTCAACATTGTAATTTTTTTAAAGTTGAAAAAGCATCGAAGAATGCTCTTAAAGCATTTATCAAATAATAAATGAAGACGGAGTGGCTTTTTTCACCTCGAGTGAAACCGTTTGTCCGAGTATGTCAAGGACGATCAATAGGATGACATTGGTTAGTTTGATTGATAAAACACGGATGTTTAGATTTTTGGGAGGACTGATGATCCGTTGTTTTCTTATTTTTGGTTGAGATGATGAGCTAGTAGTCTTTAATCATGTCTTAGACCAGGTGACAGGCTGAAATTTACTGGTCTTGATTGGAATTTATTCTTTGTTTTTTTTTTTATCTTTGGGAGTTGATTATCTTCTAGTCCCGATTCTTTCACAGTTGGAGTCTTGCCGGACGACAAGTGGGGTGATCTTGCACGAGTTGACGATCATCGAAATTGGATAAGCTCTATCGTTCCTTGAGGCGCTTATTGGTTTAAATGGAATTTGTTCTCCAGTCCCATTATTTTCTCGATTAATGTGAAAACCGATTCTCATTAGTTGGGAGGTCATTGTTTGATTGATGTATGATCTCGTGGTGGTTCTTTCTTTGCAAGGTGTACGCGTCCCAACGAGATCACTATCCAATCCATATCCACATCTTATTCTTATTAAATTTCGAAAGCCGGTGTTTCCTTCCTAGAAATAGTCCCTTCCTCATGTCCTCATCCTTCCGTTTCATCTGGTGTCTATGATTGGGCATGCGTTCCTCTCTCAGTTTGTCAGCCTCTACGAAGTACTCTTCGAGGAGACATCATTCCCAACGCAGATCTCTTGATCCTCTTCTTTCTTTTTTGTCTCTTCATTGATTGTTAAATTGGTCTCGATTTCGTTTATGCTATGTTATTTTCCGAAGGTCACGCCTTGCCTCTCGGGACTCTGCGATGTTGTCGGCGGGGACGAGGTTTTGCGCTCCTCGATTGGTGATTGATTTATCGTTGATTGATATTTTCAAGCTCAATCGTATTTTGAGCTGATTCTCGCTATTCGGTGAATTGGCAATGGCTTCTTTCTTCCCGGAGAAATCCTTTTGGCCGAGGATGTTGTCTCGAGGACAATGTTTACAATGCAAGCTGTTCGTTGGTTACATACAATACGACATTGGGGCTTTTTGGGTTGGTGATCTAGAAGCCTTTGTCTTAAAGACAAACTTGATGGACTGAAATTTTAACAACCTTCTAGGCTTCCATTACGACTTGAAAGTTTCTTGGATTTGACAAACCGGTGATCTCATTACGTTTT
This sequence comes from Eucalyptus erythrocorys, assembly GCA_014182555.1. NCBI lineage: Eukaryota > Viridiplantae > Streptophyta > Magnoliopsida > Myrtales > Myrtaceae > Eucalyptus > Eucalyptus erythrocorys. The sequence goes on from CM024606.1 coordinate 32,381,611, forward strand.
ACGTGGGGCGGTTATTGGTTTGAATGAATCTTGTGCTTTACTTCGTTATTTCTTAGTTAACCCGAAAGTTCAGATCTATTTCTCCTCCATTTGCAGATCGAGTTTGGTCAAGGCAATACCTTACATGGCCAAGTTCAATATGGAGTGTCTACGATCGGTGATGTTTATTCTCGCTACATGAGCATCAATTTCTAATTTGTCTTCATTCTTTGTTATCATCTAGTTGAGGTGGAATGATCGGATGTTCTCTTTCCTTCACGGGTCATAGTTTGTTCGAGGCTATACTTTACCTCGTCAATTTCGAGATGGAGTGTCTCGCTCGGTGATGGCTCTTTCTTGCCGCATCGGCATCAATTCATAGGACAAGCTCTTCGTCGAGTTCTTTCTTGTCTGGAAAGGTCCACACAAGTTCTAGCTCATTTCTCTTCATTCTTATCTGTATGCTATAATCACTAATTGGATCTCTGGTAAATCATGGAGATATCATATGTAAGACGTATTGCGTCATGCTCTTCTTCCCTATTATGGAACTGGCTCCAGGCATTAGCTGGTTTGCTTCGCCTTTCTTTTCATACGACTTCTATGTTTTATTTTTGTACAAAACAAGAGGTCATTTTGTGTTCTTTTTGTGCCAGAGGTTATTTGAGTTGTTAGAGTCAGTGAATGGCCATATAAATGTCTAATTTGTAGGTGTTCTGTGGTTATTGGGACTTTGAAGGTTTATTGCTGACAGAATCGTTTTTATTTCAGGGCATACTGGTAGTTTCTTATTTTGAAATGACATACATCAGATATCTATGACAATTTGCATTCTTAATCATTCTTATTTTGTTTCTATTTCTTAACCGATGATGGTAGCTGATACACTCGTTCTTTTGGCGATTAGAGCTTACTTTCTCTTCGGGATTGGATTGGAAAACCGTTGATTTGTATGTCTTACCTTTTTCTTTGATGGAACTATCCCGCATGTTATTTATCATGGACTTTTTCGGGTTCAACGTACTTTGTCGCACATTCATTGGGAAATACGTCTCTTGCATATGCAATTTTTTTTTTTTTTTTTTTTTTTTTTTTTTTTAACTTGGAGTGTATGTCTGCTTGAATATTGTCTCAATAGGTGTTAAATTTGGTTAATCTGAAGAATTTTTGTGAGGTTTCCTGTGTTGATATGTGATGAGATTGATGCTGTGTACGGATGGTAATTTCCTATCTTTGAGATGTTATTTTTGTGCAACCTATTGCCTCTTTTTTCTCTATGTTATCTGGAACTTGCAGGACATGTTCTTTTCCAAAGAATATTTGTTTTTCACACTTTGTTGCGGTTACATTTACCTTCTGCCAAAACTTTTCCTAAAGTATAGTATGTAATGTTTCACTTGTATAGCAATGTCATTGGATGGTTTATCAATAGATTGATCTTTCCATTTAATTGTTTATCAAAATGAGTATGCATTTCCGTTGATTGGCAGTTGCATCTGATTTTGTATCGGTAACTCTCCCTAATGTTCCTTTTTGTTTTCCCTTTCTTGATTAATTGATTTTGTTGATGGTATCCGTTTGATTTTCTTGGTCTGATTTTGTGAAGCATCGTTTGGTTGCAGAGATCTGTCCCTATTGCACGGTCATGCTTTGATTCTCAGTGTTTGGCGAATTGGCAGTGTGGCTTCTTTCTTTCCTCTTGGATTGTGATCTCTTGACATAGGAGGAGGTCGTTATGGAAAGCGTTTGGTTTAACTCCTCCTTTGACCCTTGATACAAGTGAGCGATCAATCTTTCGTTACTTGGTGACTTCGCTGTGGTTTCTTTCCCGTGTGAACTGTTTGCCCGAGGATGTCAAGGATGATGAATACCGTTAATACCATGTCTTGGATGTTTGGGCTTTTTGGAGGAGTGGTGCCCCTTTTTTCGTCTTCTTATTTTTTCTCGGTTGAGACAATGAATCGGTAGTCTCGATCACGTCTTAAGACTGAAATTTACCGGGTTTGATGGGAAATTTGTTATTCAGTTTTTTATCTTTGGGAGTTCTGTCACGGGTTGGAGTCTTGCCGGACTTGACAAGGGTGCTCTGTCGCAAGCTGATGATTGTCTGAAATTGGATAATCTCTATCATCTTTCGAGGCGTTATTGGTTTGAATAAAATTTGTTCTCCAAGTCCCATAATTCTCCAATTGATGCAAGAACCGATTCTCATTCCTTCGGAGTTCGAGTTTGGCTGATGTGTGATCTCGTGATGGCTCTTTCTTTGCAAGGTGTACGTGCCACAACAGATCACTATCCAATCCAGATCAGCTTCACGGTGTCTCCTTCCCGAAATAGCCCTCCCTTGTGTCCTCATCCTTTAGTCTCATCTTGTGTCTATGATTGTGCATGCGTTCCTTTCTCGTTGACAGCCTCTGCGAAGTACTCTTCAGAGGAGACATCACCAAAATGCACTATTGATCCTTGTTCTTTTCTTTTTGTTTCTCGATCCTTTATTGATACAATGACCGATTGATCTTTCTGTTATTTGGTGAATTCGCAGTGGTTTCTTTCCCCTCGGAGTGAAACTGTTTGTCTGAGGATGTCAAGGATGATGAATGCTATGAATACTATACCTGGGATGTTTGGGCTTTTTGGAGGACTAGTGATCCTTTTGCTGTCTTCTTTTTTTTCTCGATTGAGAGGATGAATTATTAGTCTTTGATCACGTCTGGGACCCGCCGATGAAATGAAATTTACTGGGTTTGATGGGAAATTTGTTCTTCAGTGTTTTAAGTCTAGTTGTTGCTTTCCTTGGTGACTTGGTGGCACACATTGATGGCAGTTTGACTTATTGGATGCTTCTACATTGTGAGATGGAAAATCATTGCTGATATTCACTAATATCATGGCAGATTACTTGTTTCTACTTTGAATTGGTTTGGTGCAGTCCGTAGAAGCGTTCTTATCGGGATTCTCTTTATATTGAAGTTCCAGTTCATATAAATTTGCCCGATGCATTAGTTTTATATTGCTTGTGTGTTGAAAAGTTCTTGGGCCATGAGCTTGCACAATCCCTCTACATGGATTCTCCCCGATTTTCTCCAAAACTCTTATTCTGTTATCTTCGTTTTTCGAGGAAGTTGGCTCTATTTTGTGCCTTCAAAGCTATATCGCAAGGATGCTCGTGGGCATGCATAGAGTGGATGGATTGGATGTTTTAGCCAACTTTTACAAGCTTTCTCTTTGAATGAGATGGTGCTTCGGACGTGTTGCTTCGGGTAGGGTTCATGTGTTGTATTAGCTATACCTCATGTTGAACTCGAGAAGAAAAACTAATTGGTTTGTTGACTTCACAAAGAAATTGAGCCTTCTGCAGGATATATTGTATAGGCCCCGAAAGGAGATGGAAGGCTGTGATCTCTCGGATAAAATTTTGCTTACAAACGAAGCATCTAGCGTTAGTGGGTATATAAGCCAGCGGAATACCTGATGGAGCTTGTATAATTCTGCCTGTATTTTTGGACTTTTGGACATATTTGTCCATTGTCAGTTTTTCACTTTGTTGAGCAAATTGTGCAACTTTGTATCATAGCACGAGTAAGTTGTGGTTGGCAAAAAATCAAGCATGAATTGTGCAGATAGCACTTGTTATCATTTTGTTCATGTGTTGCATGAGCTAAACCTGATGTTTAACTTGCGAAGAAAAACGAACTGGGTTGAAGACCTTGCAAAGAAATTGAGCCTTTCTGCACGATATGTCGTATAGGCCCTGAAAGGAGAAGGAAGGCTGTGATCTCTGGATAAAATTTTAGTCACGAAGCATCTAGCGTTAGCCTGTATATGAGCTAGTGGAATACCTTTTGGAGCTTGTATAATTCTGCTTGTATTTTTGGACTTTTGGACATATTTGTTTATTGTCAGTAGCTCACTTTGTTGAGCAAATTGTGCAACTTTGTATCATATCATAAATAAGTTATGGCTGGCAAAAGATCGGGAATGATTTGTCGAGATAGCACTTGTTATCATTTTGGTCGGGTGTGATTTGTCGACTCTTGGAAGTTATTGATCTATTGATCTTTGCATTGTTGTTTTACAGCTGATTCTGAATTTTTGTTATTCGGTGAATTCACGGTGGCTTCTTTCCTCTTGGTTTATATCTCTTGATGTCTGAGGATGTCATTATGGGTTAGCTCCTCCTATGATCCTTAATTGATCCATCCACCGATTGGTCTTTGCATTTTCTTGTTTTACAAGCGGCTTCTGGATTTTTGTTATTTGGAGAATTGACAGTGGCATCTTCCCCTTGGAGCGAAACTGTTTGTTTGAGGATGTCAAGAACGACACTGGTCAGTTTGTTTCACAAAACAAGGTGTTTGGGCTTTTTGGAGGACTGACCATCCTTTTGCTGTCTTTTTTTGGTTGAGATGATGCTTAGTCTTTCAGGCGATAGGCTATAATTTACTGGTTTTGATTGAAATTTGTTCTTCGGTCTTTTATGTTTGGGGCTTGATTGTTGTCTAGTCCTGATCCTCTCACGGGTTGGAGTCTTGCCAGATTCGACAAGGGGTGCTCTGCTGCGAGCTGATGATTGTCTCTGAGTGGATAAGCTCTATTGTCTCTCAAGGCAGTTATGTTTGAATGAAATTTGTTCCCGAGTCATGTAATTTTCCGATTGATGCGAAAACCGATTCTCATTCCTTTGGAGGGGTGGAGTTTGGCAAACATATGATCTGTGATGGTTTTTTCTTTGCAAGGTGTACGCGTCACAACAAATCAGGTCAAATCCGCTTGCCCATGTCCCCTTCTTGGAAATATCCCTCCATTGTGTCCTTATCCTTCAGTCTCATCTTGCGTGTATGATCGTGCATGCATTCCTTTCTCAGTTGACAGCCTTTGTGAAGAACTGTTAGGAGGAGAAATCATACCCAAAATGCTCTTGATCCTTCTTCTTTTCTTTTTGTTTTTTGATTAATTGTTAATTTGGTCTGATTTGCATGCTAATTTTCTGAAGGTTATTCTCGCCTCTCTGGGAGTCTGCCATGTTATGCGTATCGTTGGGGCACTCCTCTGATTGGTGATTGTTTCATCATTTATCGATCTTTCCGTTTAATCGTATTATGAATCGATTACGGTATTCACTATTTCGTGAATTGGCGGTGGCTTCTTCCTTCCCCGGAGTGATCACGTTGGTCCGAGGACCATGACCACATTGCTACCGGTCGGTTGGTTACATAGAACAAGACATTGGGGCTTTTTAGAGGACCAATGATCTAATCTTGCACCTTTGTTCGTTGAGCTGATGATGTAGTTGTCTTTGTCTTTAGGATGAGCGATGGACTGAAATTTTGACATTTGGTGATCGTTGCATTCTCTATGGGGCTGAGTTGATAATTATTTGATATTGGATGAGCTTCCGTTTCTTGGATTTTAGGCAGTTATTGGATTGAATGGAACTTGTCCTTCATTTCTGCTATTTTCTAGTTAATCCCAAAGATCAGATCTAGTTCTCTTCCTTCCGAAGATCAACGTTTAGTTGGGGCAATACTTCACATGGCCAAGTTCCATATGGAGTCTCTGTGATGAGTGATATTCTTCCTTGCTGCATAAGCATCAATTCCTAACTTTTCTTCCACTTCCGTCTTCTTCTAGTTAAGGTGGATTGATGAGATGTTCTCTTTCCTTTGCAGGTCAGAGTTTGGTCAAGGCAATAGTTTACCTCATTGAGTTCAATATTGAGGGTCTTGAATCGTAATGGTTCTTTCTTGTTGCATAAGCATCAATTCAAAGGACAAGCTGTTCTTTCGAGTTCTTTCTTGTCCGGAAAAGTCCATGCAAGTTAAGCTCGTCTCCCTTCACTTCGCTATTTTCTCCTTAATGTGAAAGATCGGATCCGGTTCTCTTCCTTCCGAAGATCGGCGTTTGGTTGGGGCAATACTTCACGTGGCCAAGTTCCATATGGAGTCTCTGTGATCCGTGATATTCTTCCTTTCTGCATAAGCATCAATTCCTAACTTTTCTTCCACTTCCGTCTTCTTCTAGTTAAGGTGGATTGATGAGATGTTCTCTTTCCTTTGCAGGTCAGAGTTTGGTCAAGGCAATAGTTTACCTCCTCAAGTTCAATGTGGAGTGTCTTGGATCAGTAATGGTTCTTTTTTGTTGCATAAGCATTAATTCAAAGGACAAGCTGTTTTTTCAAAGTTCTTTCTTGTCTGGAAATGTCCACGCAAGTTAAGCTCGTCTCCCTTCACTTATCTGTGTGCTGCGATCACTAATTGGATCTCTGGTAAATCATGGAGATAGCATATGTAAGATGTATATGTCATGCTCTTCTTCCCTATCATGGAATTGGCTGCAGGAATTACCTACTAAGCTTCATCTCCTTTTTACACGACTTCGTGCTTTCTTTTTGTTTAGAACAAGAGGTCATTATGTGCTCTTTATGTGCGAGAGGCTGTTTGAGTTGGTTGGAGTTTGTCAATGGCCTTTGGTTATCGGGGACTGAATGCTTATTGCTTGACGGAATTGCTTTTACTTGGTGCATATTGGTATCTTCTTATTTGGAATGACAAACTTCAGATATCTATTACAATTTGCATGCTTAATCTTTGTTATTTTCTTTCTATTTTTTAATGGTTGCCGAGCCGATTACTTGCTTGGTCTAATTTCTGAAGTATCTGGCTTGTTGCAGAAGCTTAATTTCTGCTGCTCCTGTTGCCTCTTTGGGACTTTGCCATTGTCATGGACATCGTTAGGGTTTGCTCTCCTCCTTTGACCATTTATTAATTGATTGGTTTGTTGGTCTATTTAGATGTTTTACGAGCAGATTCTCGGATCTCGTTATCTAGTGGATTGGAACTTTTTCTCGATGGACCGTTCTCCACCTCTCGAGGATGTCATGTAAGGAACTGTAAATATGATTGGTTTGGTCAATTGTTGCATAGAATAAAGCATCCAGCTTTTCTTGGGACTGGCGATTCCTTGGCGGTGTGTTGTTGGGTTGGTGGAACTAGGAGTCTTTGGGTGTTGAACTAAAACTTCTAATAATTTCGTGCATGGACACTAATGTTTGTTTTTTAATATTCATTCTTTCATTAATTATCTTTGGTTAGTAGCAAGGATCGAGATGATAATCGTCTATTCCTAATTGCTTTAGGTTGAAGGTTCGCTGAATTTGAGAAGTATTGATCCTTTGTCTTTCTTGCAAGGCCGAGAGGATGAATTGTGGAGACCAGGTTTTGTTTGAAATAGGATAAGCTCTTATTTGTTGCATTCTGGACAGTAAATGGTTCCAATGGTGTTGACTCAATTTTTCTTTTTTAAGTTAAAGCAAGAGGATCACCATCAAGTTCTCTTTCTTTTACGGTCAGAATTGTTTAAAGCAAAGACCTTTTCCTTAATGGAATTATTCTACATGTTATTTATCACTGACTTTTTCCCTTTCAACATACTTTGCTGCACATTCCCTTAGAAATATGTTTCTTGCATATGCATTTCTGTTGACTTGGTGTGTATGTCTACTTGAAGTTAGTGTCGATGCTAAATTGGTTTATTTGAAGAATTTTCTGTCAGGTTTACTTTGTGTTCATATTAGATAGATTGTCGTTGTCCAGATGGTAATTTCTTTTGCTATGTTATTTGGAACTTGCAGGATAGGTTCCTTCCCAAAAAAATATTTGTTTTTCGCACTTTTTTATGCAGTAACATTTTCCTTTTGCCAATACTTTACCAAATGTCATATTATGTCATATTTGAGAAGTATTGATGCTTTGTCTTTCTTGCACAGCCGAGAGGATGAATTGTGGAGACCAGGTTTTGTTTGAAATAGGATAAGCTCTTATTTGTTGCATTGGACAGTAAATGGTTCCAATGGTGTTGACTCAATTTTTCTTTTTTAAATTAAAGCAAGAGGATCACCATCAAGTTCTCTTTCTTTTATGGTCAGAATTGTTTAAAGGAAAGACCTTTTCCTTAATGGAATTATTCTACATGTTATTTATCACTGACTTTTTCCCTTTCAACATACTTTGTTGCACATTCCCTTAGAAATACGTTTCTTGCATACGCATTTCGTTGACTTGGTGTGTATGTCTACTTGAAGTTAGTGTCGATGTTAAATTGGTTTATTTGAAGAATTTTCCGTCGGGTTTACTTTGTGTTCATATTAGATAGATTGTCGTTGTCTAGACGGTAATTTCTTTTGCTGAGTTATTATTTTGGTGTTATCTATTGCTCTTTTTCTCTATGTTATTTGGAACTTGCAGGATAGGTTCTTTCCCAAAAAACTATTTGTTTTTCGCACTTTTTTATGCAGTAACATTTTCCTTTCGCCAATACTTTACCAAATGTCATATTATGTAGTGTTTTCACTTATAAAGCAATGATGTGGATGGTTCATCAATAGCTTTATCTTTCCATTAAATTGTTTAACAAGATTATTCTGGATTTTGTGGTGGATTGGCAGTCACATGTTTCCTCTTGGAGCATGATCTCTTCATTGGAGCATGTCGTCGTTGATGATAAATACATAGAAGATGGTCGGTTTGCATAATATAAGGTGCTTGGGCTTCCGGAGGAGTGGTGATATATTATGCCGTCTTTGTTTGAGTTCTGAAGTATTTTTGTTCACATCTTCAGCGGGCGATGGACTAATTTTGAAGCTTTCTAGGCTTTTCGTAGTTTTGAATTAAGTTTGTCTTCGGTTGATTATATTCGGGGAAGCAAAGTGAGATGTATCATCAAATTCTAATTCGTTTAAAGGATTAAGTTTTGCTGGGTTTGAGAAGTGCTTTCTTCGTGGGGCTGAGTTCATGATTGTTTAAAATTAGACGAGCGGCGGCTTCGTGGATTCTAGGCGTCTTGAAACTTTGAAGAATTATAGACTTTTTGTAGTTTGATTTAAGTTTGTCTTTAGTTGATTATCTTCGGGAGCAAAGTGAGATAATTATCGTCAAGTTATAATTCTTCTACGGGTTGAAGTTTTGCCGGGTTTGAGAAGTTTTGATTTGTTGCGTTCTTACGTAGAAAGGGCTGAGTTGATGATTGTTCTAAATTGGACAAGCGAGTCACTTAGTGGATTCTAGGCGAGTCATTGATTTGAATGAAGTTTGTTCTCCACTTTCGCTTTCTTCCGGGTTATGGTGAGATGATTGGGGCCTAGTTCTCTTTCCTTTGATGCAAACCTCTTGTGGTTCAATTTGGACTTCCTTCAATCTGTGATGGTTCTTTCTAGCTCCATAATCTTTATTTCATTTAACAAGATCTTCTTTCTTTAGAGAATCTATTGGGGAAGATAAATAATCATCGACTATCCTCCATTTTAGGGATCATTTGTGAGTCTGGAAAGCTTGAGGTCCACTAAGTTCTGGCTTGTTTCTCTTCATTGTTGTAGTGCATGCTGCAATCACAAAATTGATTGTTGGTGAATCATTCAGATATTGATTGCTGGTGAATCATGCAGATATTGCATGCTATTCGCATTGCTTTTTTCCCCACAAATGCTAGCTTCAGATAATACCCAGGGCTTTCATTCTATACAATAGATGTGTTTTCTTTTGGTACAAAACCTTTGGTGGAACTTTTTCATTTATCGGGTGATTTCTATGCTTTAGGTGGTTGTTGAGGAGTTGTCATGGACATTATTTGTGCTTACGCTACTTCTTTGATCTGATTGATGGATTGATGCGATTGATGGATTGATACATCCTTCTGTAGTTTTACAAGCTCTTTTGGATTTTTATAAACCAGTGGATTGATGGTAGCTTTTCTTCTCATGGAGCAATCTCTTTGATTGAGCATTTATAAACCAACCAGCTGTTTAAGGAATGGTACATATGATGGGGTTGGTCAATTATTACTCAGAATAACTGAGCTTTTCTTGTGTTCAACGATCTCTTCACGTCTATCTTTGGTTGGGTTGGTGGATGGGCATTGTAGTTGATCAGCTTCAGGACTAGGTGAAGAACTGAAATTTTGATAAATTCCTGCTGTGTAGGCACTTGGTGTTTTGCCAGATTTTAGAAGTGATGATCTGTCACCTTTTCTATGTTGATTTTGATGAATATCGGTGTCTGGGCTTGGTTGGAAATTGGATAAGCTCCCACTTCTTGGATTTTTGGTTCTTTTGATATCCTCACCCTCCATGCATATTTATATGGATCGGTCCCTAATCAATTGATAATTTGGCATGCTTTAATGATAGGGCGTGCGAGAACTAGCGAGGTCTAAGGTCCTCACTCTTTCCTTTGAAGCAAACCTCTTCGGTTCAATGTGGCCTGTCTTCAACGTGATGGTTCTTTCTAGCTCCATAATCTTTATTTCATTTAACAAGATCTTTCATTTGAGATTTTATTGGCTTTTCCTGTATGCGGAAGATGAATAATCATTGACTATCCTCCATTGTAGGGATTGCTAGTGACTCTGGAAAAGCTTGAGGTCCATTAAGTTCTGGCTTGTTTCTTCTTCATTCTTTTAATGCATGCTGCAATCCCAAGATCAATTGCTGGTAAATCATGCTGATATTGCATGTTATTTGTCTTGCTTTTTATTTTTTTTGCCCCCGAATACTAGCTTCACACAATACGGGGATTGCATTCACATGATTGATGTGCTTTCTTTTGGTGCAGAACCTTTGGTGTCCTTTTTCATTTATCGTGATTCCTATTATGTTGTTTAATGAGCTGTTTCTAGATTTTTATAATCTAGTGGATTGGCGGTAGCTTATTTTCTCTCTGAGGATGTCTTTGATTGAGGATGTTGTCTAAGAAAAATTACATATAATGAGGTTGGTCAATTATTACTTAGAGTAGCTGAGCTTTTCTCTAGTTCAACGTTCTCTTCACATCTATTTTTGGTTGGGTTGGTTGATGGGCAGTGTCCTTGATCATCTTCAGGACCGAGTGAAGAACTGAAATTTGGATAAACTCCTGCTGCATAGGTGTTTTGCCAAATACTGGAGGTGATGATCTATTGCCTTTTCTGTGTGGCTGAGTTGATGAATTGTGGTGTCTCGGCTTTGTTGGAAATTGGATAAGCTCCCACTTCTTGGATTTTGGTTCTTTTGATGTCCTCACTCTCCATGAGTATATATATGGATTAATCCCTAATCAATTGATATTTTGGCCATGCTTTAGTGATAGGGTGTGCGAGAAGTAGCTTGACTATGATGCAAACCTCTTCAGTTGCGAAACCCCCTCGCGGAGATCCTTGAGGGTTTCACCTGGCCTCTTTGGGATGATGCCTGTGGTTATCGGAATTCTCTTGTTTATGCTCAGTGATTGATCGGCCGATCGGTCTTTGCGTTATTGTTTTTACCAGCTTTTTCTGGATTCTTGTTATTTGGTGAATTGGTTTTGTGGCTTATCTCCTCTTGAATCATATTTCTTTTGTCTAAGGATGGTCATTATGGGAAGTTTTTGGTTGAGCTCCTCCTTCAATCCTTAATTGCTCCATGGACCAACTTTCTTTACAATTGTTTTACGAGCTGCTTCTGGATTTTGTTATATGGTGAATTGGCCGTGGTTTTTTTCCCCTTGGAGTGAACTGCTTGTCTGAGGATGTCAAGGATAATGAATTCTATGACATTGGTCAGTTTGTTTCATAAAACACGGATGTTCGGAGCTTTTGGAGGACCGATGATCCTTTTGCTTTGTCTCTAGGACTTTGCCATGTTGTGGGCATCGTTAAGGCTTGTGCTCCTCTGATTGATTAATTGATTTGTCATTGATTGATCTTTCTAAGTTTAATTGTATTATGAGCTGATTTTGATATTCACTATTCTTTGAATTGGCAGCGGCTTTTTTCTTCTTGGAGCGATCATTTTGTCTGAGGATGGTGTAGGGCAATAAAAACAATGCAACTGGTCAGTTGGTTACCTCAAATACGACATGTGGGCTTTTTGGAGAACTAATGATCAATCTTGCATTGTTTGTGGTTAAGCGATGATCTAGAAGTCTTTGTTGTCGGGACAAATGTTGGACTGAAATTTTGAAAAACTTTTAGGCTTCTTTTCCCGGATGATAGTTTTTTGTATTTTGACGGTGGTGATCTATTGAGTTTTACGTGGGGCTGAGTTGATAATTGTTTGAAATTGGATGATCTCTTGCTTCTCGGATTTTAGGCAGTTGTTGGTTTGAATGAAACTTGTCCCTTACTGTTATTTTCTACTTAATCGAAAGATCGGATCTAGTTCTCTTCCCTTCACGGATCGAGTTTGGTCAAGGAAATACTTTATGTGGCCAAGTTCGGGATGGAGTGTTTGGTATCGGTGATGTCCCTTACTTATGTTATTTTCAACCTAATTTGTCTTCCACTTACGTTATCTTCTAGTTAAGGTGGAACGATCGGATGTTTTCTTTCCTTCGCAGTCGAGTTACGTCGAGGCAATACTTTACCTCATCAATTTCAATATGGAGCGTACGTGATCGGTGATGGTTCTTTCTTGCTTTGCATAAGCATCAATTAATAGGACAAGCTTTCCTTTCAGAGTTCTTTTTTTTTTTTTTTTCTGGAAAGGTCAACACAAGTTCTATCTTGTTTCTCTTCATTCTTATCTGTGTGCTATGATCACTAATTGGATCTCTTTAAATCGTGGAGATAGCATATGTTACGGTTACACGATATGGTCTGTTTTCTATCCTATAAGCGGCGCCGGCATTACCTTCTTTGGGTTCACCTTCAAACACAACTTCGTGTTTTCTTATGGTCTAGAACGAGAGGTCATTTTGTGTTCTTTCCGTATGAGAGGTTGTTTGAATTGGTTGGACTCTGTCAATGGCCATATAAATGTCAACATTGTAGGTTTTCTTTGGTTTTTAGGATCGAAGGCTTACTGGCGACGGAATTGATTTTACTTCGGTGCATATCGGTTGCATCTTATTTGGAATGATATGCTTCACATATCTATTATGATACAGTTATCTATTATGATGCGCGTTCTTAATCTTTCTTAACTTCTTTTTATCTCTTGACGTTTGTTGAGCCGATTACTTTCTTGGTCTAATTTCTGAACTAATTTCTGAAGCATCTGGTTTGTTGCAGAAGCTTAATTTCTTGTGTTCCGGTTGCCTCCTTGGGACTTTGCCATGGTCAGGGACATCATTAGGGTCTACTGTCCTCCTTTGACCATGTATTAATTTATCGGTTGGTTGTTCTATTTAGTTTTTTTTTTTTTTAAGAGCAGATTCTGGATCTGTTATTTAATGCATTGGAAGTGACTTATGTACGGAACAGTAAATATGATGAGTTTGGTCAATTGTTGCATAGAATAAAGTGTTAGAGCTATTTTTTGGGACCGATGATTCCTTTGTGGTGTAATGTTGAGTTGATGGACTAGAGTCTTGGGTGATGAACGCAACTTTTAATAATTTCCTGCATGGACACTTATGTTTCTTTTTCAAAATTCGTTCTTTCATTAATTATGTTTGGGTAGTGGCAAGAATCGAGATGATAATTGTCTGGTTCTAATTGCTTTAGGTTGAAGGTTTGCTGAACTTGAGAAGTGCGATCCTTTGCCTTTTTTGGCAAGGCTAAGAGGATGAATTGTGGAGACCGGGTTTTGTTTAAAATTGTACAAGCTCTCATTTATTGGATTCTTGACAGTAAATGACTATAGTAGTATTGACTCTATTTTCTATTCTTTTTCCTATTTTTTTTTATTAAAGCAAGATGATCACCGTTCAGTTCTCTTTCTATAATAAGTCATAAATAGGTGAAAGCAATGATTTTTTCCTTCATGGAACTATTCTGCATGTTATTTGTTACTCTTTTTCCTTTCATTGTACTTTGTTGCATGATCACTTGGTAATAGATTTCTTGGATATGCATACTTGAATTTTGTGTCAATATGTTAAATTTGTTTTCTTACGCTGAGTTGTTATTTTCACAGTACCTATTGCCCTTGTTTTTCTATGTTATTTTGAACTTACGGGATGGGTTCTTTTTGAAAAAAAAAAAAAAAAAAAAGGATTTGTTTTTCACCTGCGGTATGCGGTAACATTCATCTCTTGCCAAAACTTTACTAATTGTTTTTCACTCAAAGTTTGATTTGAATTCTGTCTCAATGATTGATAGCTTCATTTACCCATGTATGGCCCTAAATTTTCACCCCTAGGCATTCAAAACCTAGAAAAGAGAAGTGCTAGATATCCTAATCATTCACAAGTTTGGTGTACAATAACTGTATACAAAATAAACCATTTCCCATGATGAAAGAGTGTCTTTTTGAATTGGAGAAGCAACAAATCATATGTAACAATTAATGCTTTTGCATACCATGTTTTGTATGTGGTTCTGCATTGCTCTTTATACACTTTCATTTAGAAATTGACTAGTCATATAGCAAGTGAGCATTTAAGCAAGTGCATTGACAAACCGGATTGGCAGTGGTAAGCGCCCCTGTATTTGCTCTTTATTTGTGCTTATTGTTTTTGTTCGGATCTCGCTTGGTTATTAATGCGGGTGAAACACATCGAGCCAAATATGGGGATTTTACTTTGGCATTGGTGTTCTTTGGCTATCCGGTTCTTTAATCGCTATACTCAATTGTTACCTTTAAAGCCTGCATATTTCCCTTTGCGGGATAGGTGTTCTCACGCTTCCCCGGTTCTCGCTAGTCCCCCACCTTTGTCTCCCCATGACTTCGGTGCCCGGCCTACGATTCTTTTGGTTTACTGACCTTGTCCTTGGTCAATCTTTCCTTCATTGTTTTGCCGGCTTACTCTGGATTTTTGTTAGTCGGTGAATTGGCGGTGTGGTTTCTTTCCTCTAGAATCATCTCTCTATTGTCCGAGGATGTTGCTGTGGGAAGTGCTTGGTTTAGCTCCTCCTCCAATCCTTTATCGATCCATTGGTGACTTTCCATACAATCTACGAGCTGCTTCGGATTTTCTTATTTGGTGAATTTGCGGGGCTTCTTTCCCCTTAGAGTGAATCTGTTCGTCCGAGGATGTCAAGGACCATGAATACAATGACACCAGTCAGTGTGTTCCATAAAACTAGGTGTTTGGGCTTTTTGAAGGAGCGATGATCCTTTTGCTGTCTTTTTAGGGTTGAGATGATGATCTAGTGTTTGGTCACATCTAAGACCAGGCAATAGACTGAAAATTACTGGTGTTGATGGAAATTGGTTCTTCGGTTTTTTATCTCGGGAGATGTTTATCGTCTAGTCATGATTCTCTCACGGGCTGGAGTCTTGCCAGACTTGACAAGTGGTGATCTGCCGTGAGCTGATGATTGCTTGAAATTGGATAAGCTCTATGGTTTCACAAGGCAATTGTCTGTTTGAATGAAATTTGTTCTTTGAGTCCCATAATTTTCCGATTAATGTGAAAGCTGATTCTCATTGCTTTGGAGGTCATTGTTTGGTTAATATATAATCTGTGATGGTTCTAGGCAGTTATTGGTTTGAATGAAGTTTGTTTGCCACTTCTGCTTTTTTCCATTTATGGTGAGACAATCAGGGCCTAGCTCTCTTTCCATTGATGCAAGTCTCTTCTGGTTTGATGTGGGCTGTCTTCAATCAATAATGGTTCTTTCTACATTTCATTTAACAAGCTTCTCTTTCTTTGAGCTTCTATTGGCTTTTGTTGTTATTGGAAAATGGATATTCATTGACTATCTTCCATTCTAGGGATTGTTTATAAGTCTAGAAAGATTGAGATCGACAAAGTTTTGGCTTGTTTCTATTTGTCCTTGCAATAGATACTACAATCACTAAATTGATTGCTGGTAAATCATGGAGATATTGCAAGTACAATTTATTTGTCTCACCATTTTTTTTCCTTTGGAGTTCAGAGTTTGGTGGACTTGTGATCTGTGATGGTTCTTTCTTTGCAAGGTTTACGTGCCACAACGGATCGCTATCCAATCCTGATCTGCTTGCCAGTGTTTCCTTTCTAGAAATAGCCCTCCCTTGTGCCCTCATCCTTCAGTCTCATCTTGCGTCTATGATTGTGCATGCGTTCCCTTCTTAGTTGACAGCCTCTGCGAAGTACTCTTCAGAGGAGACATCATTCCCTAAATACTCTTGATCCTTCTTCTTTTCTTTTTCCTTCTTGATTAATTGTTAAATCTGTATGTTTTGTATGCTAATTTTCTGAAGGTTACTCTCGCTTCTCGGGAGTCTCGCCATGTGTTATGGGTACTATTAGGGTTTGCGCTCCTCTAATTGGTGATTGATTTATCATTGATTGATCTTTCCGTTTAATTGCATTATGAGCCAATCCTAATATTCACTATTCCATGAATGATCATGTTTGTCTGAGGACCATGAGCACAATGCTACTGATCAGTTGTTACATAGAACAAGACATTTGGGCTTTTTGGAGGACTAATGATCTAATCTTGCACTGTTTAGTTGAGCTGATGATGTAGTAGTCTTAGTCTTTAGGACAAGCAATGCACTGAAATTTTGACAACCTTCTATGCTTATTTTACAGGATAGGACAGTTGGTGATCTGTTGCACTCTCTGTGGGGCTGAGGTTATAATTGTTTGGAATTAGAGACGCTCCTCCTCCCTTGGACTTTAGGCAGTCATTGGTTTGAATGGAACTTGTCCTTCACTTCTGTTATTCTTAGTTAATTTCAAAGATCAGATCTAGTTTCTCTTCCTTCCGCAGATCAAAGTTTGGTTGAGGCAATACTTTGCATGGCCAAGTTCGATATGGAGTCTCTGTGATCAGTGATGTGTTCTTCCTTTCTGCATAAGCATCAATTCCTAATTTTTCTTCCATTTCCGCTATCTTCTAGTTAAGGAGGAATGATAAGATGTCCTCTTTCCTTTGCAGGTCAGAGTTTGGTAAGGGCAATAGTTTGCCTCATCAAGTTCAATATGGAGTGTCTTGGATCAAAATCGTTCTTTCTTTTTACATAAGCATCATCAATTAGGACAAGCTGTTATTTCAGAGTTCTTTCTTGTCTGGAAAGGTCCACACAAGTTAAGCTCGTTTCCCTTCCCTTATCTGTGTGCTAAGATCACTAATTGGGTCTCCAGTAAATCGTGGAGATAGCATATGTAAGATGCATACGTCATGCTCTTCTTCCCTATCATGGGACTGGCTCCAGGAACTGCCTACCTAGCTTCACCTTTCTTTTTACACGACTTCTGTGTTTTCTTTTAGTTTACAACAAGAGGTTTTTTTTTTTTCTGCTCTTTACATGCGAGAGGCTGTTTGAGTTGGTTGAAATCTGTCAATGGCCATTGGTTATCCGGACTGAATGCTTTCTGCTGACGGAATTGCTTCTACTTGGTGCATACTGGTGTCTTCTTATTTGGAATGGCATACTTCAGATATCTATTACGATTCGCATTCTTAATCTTTGTTAGTTTGTTTCTATATTTCAATGGTTCTTTGAGCCAATTACTTTCTTGGTCTTATTTCTGAAGCATCCGGCTTGTTGCGAAGCTTAATTTCTTGTGCTCCCGTTGTCTTAGGATTTTGCCATGGTTGTGGACATCATTAGGGTTTACTTTCCTCCTTTGACCATTTATTAATTGATTGGTCGGTCGGGCTATTTAGTTGTTTTACGAGCAGATTCTGGATCTGTTTTTTAGTGGATTGGAAGTAACTTCTTCTCTGATGGTGTCATATAAGGATCAGTAAATATGATTAGTTTGGTCAATTGTTCCATAGAATAAAGCATTCGAGCTTTTGTTGGGATTGATGATTCTTTGGCAGTATAATGTTGGGTTGGTGGACTAGGAGTACTGGGTGTTGAACTGAAACTTCTAATAATTTCCTACATGGACACTTATGTTTCTTTTTTAAAATTCATTCTTTCATTAATTATCTTTGGTTACTAGCAAGAATCGGGATGATAATCATCTATTCCTAATTGCTTTAGGTTGAAGGTTTGCTGAATTTGAGAAGTGCTGATCCTTTGCCTTTTTTGCAGGGCTGAGAGGATGAATTGTGGAGACCAGGTCTTTACCAAAAAAAATTGTGGAGACCAGGTTTTGTTTGAAATGGGATAAGCTTTTATTTAATGCATTCTGGACAGTACATGGTTCCATTAGTGTTGACCCAGTAGTAGTATGGCGGCGGCGGCGGCAGCAGCAGCAGTAGTACTAGTACTAGTAGTAGTAGTAGTAGTAGTAGTAGTAGTAGTAATAGTAATAGTAATGATGATGATAATAATAGTAATAGTAATAGTAATAGTAATAGTAATAGTAAAGATGATGATAATAATAGTAATAGTAATAGTAATAGTAATAGTAATAGTAATAGTAATAGTAATGATGATGATAATAATGATAATGATAATGATAATGATAATGATAAAGCAAAGGGATCGCTGTTAAGTTCTCTTTCTTTTATGGTCAGAAATAGGTTAAAGCAAAGACATTTTCCGTAAGGGAATTATTCTGCATGTTATTTATCACTCTTTCCTTTTCAATGTACCTTGTTGCACACTTACTTGGAAATACGTTTCTTGCATATGCATATCTGTTGAATTGGTGTGTATGTCTGCTTGAAGTTTGTGTCTATGTTAAATTGGTTTATTTGAAGAATTTCTCTCAGGTTTACTTTGTGTTTATATTAGATAGATTGATGTCATCTAGATGGTAATTTCTTGTGCTGAGTTATTATTTTGGTGTTACTTATTGCTCTTTTTCTCTATGTTATTTGGCACTTGTCGGATAGGTTCTTTTCCAAAAAAATATTTGTTTTTCATACTTTTTTTTTTTTTTTTTGTGGTAACATTTTCCTTTTGCCAAAACTTTTCCAAACGTTATAATATGTAGTGTTTTCACTTATAAAGCAATGCTGTGGATGGCTCATCATAGATTTATCATTCCATTAAATTGTTTAACAAGATGATTCTGGATTTCACAGTGGATTGGCAGTTACATCTTTCCTCAGAGCGCGATCTCTTTGTTGGAGCATGTTGTCTAATGATGATAAATACATAGAAGCTGGTCAATTACATAATATAAGGTGTTCGGGCTTCTTGGAGGAGTGGTGATCTATTATGCATTCTTTGTTTTGAATTCTGAAGTATCTTTGTTGACATCTTCAGCGGGGGCAATGGACTGAAATTTTGAAGATTTATAGGCTTTTTGTTGTTTTGATTTAAGTTTGTCTTCAGTTGATTATATTCAGGGAGTAGTGAGATAATTATTGTCGAGTTCTAATTCTTCTGAAGGTTGAAGTTTTACCAGGTTTCTAGGCTTTTTGCTCTCGCTTCTTGGATTTTGGTTCTTTTCATGTCCTCGCTCTCCATGTGTATTTATATGGATCAATCCCTAATCAATTGATATTTTGGCCATGCTTTAATTATAGGATGTGCAAGAAGTAGCTTGACTATGGTGCAAACCTCTTTCGGTTGCGAGAAACCCCTGTTCTTGAGATCCTTGAGGGTTTCACCTGGCTTCTTTGGAACATGCCTATGGTTATTGAAATTATCTTATTGATTGACCGATCGGTCTTTGCATTATTGTTTTTACCAGCTTATTCTGGATTCTTGTTATTCGGTGCTTTAGTGTGGCTTATTTCCTCTTGGATCATATCTCTTTCGTCCGAGGATGGTCATCACGGGAAGTGTTTGGTTTAGCTCCTCCCTCGATCCTTAATCGCTCTATGGACCGACTTTCTGTACAATTGTTTTATAAGCGCCTCATAGATTTTGTTATTTGGTGAATTCGCAGTGTCTGAGGGGATGTCAAGAATGATGATTAATATGGAATTGTCAGTTTGTTTCATAAAATACGGATGTTTGGGCTTTTTGGTGGATTGATGATCCTTTTTCAGTCTTTTTTTCGGTTGAGACAATCAATTATTAGTCTTTGATGTCACATCTAAGACTGTATTATAGACTCAAATTTACTGGTTTTGATGGGAATTTGTTCTTCCGTTTTTATCTTTGGGAGTTCTCTCACAGGTCAGACTCTTGCCAGACTTGACATGTGGTGATCTCGCTGAGCCGATGATTGTCCGAAATTGGGTAAGATATATGGTTTCGGGAGGCGGTTGTCGGTTTGAATGAAATTTGTTCTCCAGTCCCATAATGTTCGAATTAATGCAAAAATCAATTCTCATTCCTTTGGTGTGGTCGATGTATGATCGTGATGGTTCTTTCTTTGCATGGTGTACACGCCCAACCGATCATTGTTTAATCCAGATCCGCTTTGTCTTAATTTTATTGAAGTTCAAAAGCTGGTCTCTCCCTCCAGTAGTCCATCCCTCGTGTCCAATCGGGCATTTATGAGTGATAAGTCGGTCTGGTTCTGTTTATGCAATGTTATTTTCTGAAGGTTACTCCTCACCTCTCCAGCACTACCATGTTGTGGGCATCGTTAGGGTTTGCACTCCTCCCATTTGATCGATTGATTTTTCGAAGTTTAATTGTATTATGAGCTGACTCTGGTATTCGCTATTCTGTGAATTGGCAGTGGCTTCTTTCTTCTTGGAGTGATCATTTTGACTGAGGATGTTGTAGGGCAAAAAAAAAAACAACGCAAGCGGTCAATTGGTTGCATAGAATACGACATTTGGGCTTTTTGGAGGACTAATGGAACTGGTTCCAGGCATTACCTAGTTTGCTTCGCCTTTCTTTTCACACAACTTCTGTGTTTTCTTTTGGTACAGAGCAAGAGGTCATTTTGTGTTCTTTCCATGCCGGTGATTCTTTGAGTTGTTGGACTTAGTGAGTGGCCTTATAGATATCTAAATTGTAGATTTTCTTTGGTTCTTGGGACTTTGAAGGTTGATTGCTGACAGAATTGGTTTTACTTCAGGGCATACTGGTAATATCTTATCTGGAAATGATGTACATCATATATCTATCACTATTTGCATTCTTAGTCTTTCTTATTTTGTTTCTATTTGTTAATCGA
Organism: Eucalyptus erythrocorys; assembly: GCA_014182555.1. Classification (NCBI taxonomy): domain Eukaryota; kingdom Viridiplantae; phylum Streptophyta; class Magnoliopsida; order Myrtales; family Myrtaceae; genus Eucalyptus; species Eucalyptus erythrocorys. The sequence continues at coordinate 32,402,403 of CM024606.1, forward strand.
TGATGAGAGCTGATACCAGTTGTTCTTTGGCATTATAGAGCCTACTTTTTCTTTGGGATTGGATTGGAAACTTTTGATTTGTATGTCTTACCTTTTTCTTTGATGGAACTATCCTGCAAGTTATTTATCATGGACTTTTTCGGGTTCAATGTATGTTGTCACACATTCATTGGGAAATACGTCTCTTGCATATGCATTTTTTTTTTTGACTTGGAGTGTATGTCTGCTTGAATATTGTCTCAATAGGTGTGAAATTTGGTTTATCTGAAGAATTTTTTGTCGGGTTTCTGTGTTAATATTTGATGAGATTGATGTTGTCTACGGATGGTAATTTCCTATGCTCGGTTGTTATATTCATGCGACCTATTGCCTCTTTTTTCTCTATGTTATCTGAAACCTTGCAGGATATGTTCTTTTCCTGAAAAAATATTTGTTTTTCACTGTTTTTTGCGGCAACATTTACCTTTTGCCAAAACTTTCCCTAAGGTATAGTATGTATAGCGATGTTGTTGGGTGGTTCATCAATAGATTGATCTTTCCATTTAATCATTTATCAAGATCAGTATGCATTTGGGTGACTTGGCAGTTGCATCTTTCCTCTTGGAGCAATCTCTTCAGCATGTTGTCTAATGATGATAAAAACATAGATTGAAGCTGATCGGTTTACTTAGAATAAGGCACCTGGGCTTCTTGGAGGAGTGATGATCTATCATGCAGTCTCTGTTTGCTTGAGTTCTGAAGTAGTAGTCTCTTATCACATCTTCGGGACGGGTGATGGACTGAAATTTTGAAGATTTCTAGGCATTTTGTAGTTTTGATTTGAGTTTGTCTTCGTTGATTATCTGCAGGGTGCGGTGAGCTTAATCATTATCAAGTTCTAATTCCTCCACAGGTTGAAGTTTTCCGGGTTTGAGAAGTGGTGTTCTATGCGTTCTTATGTAGGGCTAAGTTTGAGTCATTTGAAATTAGACAAACAGCTACTTTGTGGATTCCAGGCAGTTATTGGTTTCAATGAAGTTTGTTTCCTGCTTCTGCTTTTTTCCGTTTATGGTGAGGTGATTAGGGCCAAGTTCTCTTTCCTTCGATGCAAGCCTCTTCTGCTTCGATGTGGACTGTCTTCAATATGTGATGGTTCATCCTAGATTTCATTTAACAAGCTCTTCTTTCTTTGCGCTTCTATTGGCTTTTGTTGTTTTTGGAAGATGAATTATCATGGACTATCTTCCATTGTAGGGATTGTTTGAGTCTGGAATGCTTGAGATCCACTAAGTTCTGGCTTGTTTCTTTTTGCTCCTGTAATGCACGCTACAATCACTAAATCTATTGTTGGTAAATTATGTGCAATTTATTCGTCTGGCCTTTCTTTTCTTTTTTTTTTTTCCCCGAATACTAGCTTCATGCAATTTAGTTAGCTTAGGCTTTCATTCTGTATGGTAGATGTGTTTCTTTTGGTACAGAACCTTCGGTGGAACTTTTTCATTTACCAGGTGATATCTATGCTTTATGTGGTTGTTGAGGAGTGGTCACGTGAATCCTTAGTGTTTACAGTCCTCCTTTGATCATTTATTGTGGGTATGATCCTTTCTTTTGTTGTTTTAGAGCTATGCCTGTATTTATGATCCCATGGATTGGTAGTAGCTTCTTTTCTCGCTGACCAATCTCTTTAATTGAGGATGTTGATTGATCCATCCTTTTGTTGTTTTAGAGCTGTTTTTGAATTTATAATCCAGTGGATTGGTAGTAACTTCTTTTCTCATGGAGCAATCTCTTTGATTGAGTATGTTGTCTAAGGAATGGTACATATGACGAGGTTGGTCGATTATTGCTTAGAATAACTGAGCTTTTTTCGAGTTCAAAGATCTATTCAGATCTATCTTTGGTTGATCATCTTCAGGACTGGGTGAAGAACTGAAATTTTGATCTACTCTTGCTGTGTAGGCACTTGTGTTTTTTATTGAACATCATATTCCTTAATTGATTCCCTTGGAGTGGAAAGATGATAATTTTCTTATATCTTATCATATGTTGGAGTTTTGCCAGATTTTATAAGTGATGATCTATTGGCTTTTTTGTCTGGCCAAGTTGATGAATTGCGGAGTCCAGACTTTGTTTGAAATTGGATAAGCTCCCAATTCTTGGATTTGGGGTTCTTTTATTGTCTTCACTCTATCTGTATATGGGTCAGCCCCTAATCAATTTATATTTTGGCCATGCTTTGATGATAGGGTGTGTGAGAACTAGCTTGACTATGCTTTTAGGGTTTGAAGTTCGACATAAGATCTTTGATTGTCATTGGATGGCCTCTGTTGGACGTACTTGCAAAAGGAGAGTATCTAACGCAATTCTATTTAGTCGAGCTACTGAATTCTTGTTTTTATTTGTGGATTTTGGTGATGAGTGATGCCTGGATCTTTCTATAGGGATGTTTGTTAATACATGAACTCTGCAAAGATGTGGTTTGTGATATTTTATTTTCGAGGATTAGAGGTGATGCGATGAACATATAGTTCTCTTCCTATTTGTAGAAGCTCTCTTCTGGGGATGCTCTTTATATCGAATCTCCAATTGATATAATGCCTGACAAATTATTTCTATATTGCTTGCGTGTTGAAATGGAGAGTTACTTGGCCACAAGTTGGCTCGATCCTCTAGATTGATTCACCCCTCATTCTCTCCAAAACTCGTATTCTATTATCATCATTTTTGGCGGAAGGTGGCTCTAGTTTGTACCTTTAAACCTATAACTGCAAGGATGCTTGGTAATATATGCTCGCGGGGACACGTGGAGTGGATGGTTCGAATGTTTTTGTACTCTTTTTAAGCTCCCTCTTTCAATGAGATAGTGTGGACATGGTGCTTTAGGTAGGGTTCATATGTTGTATGAACTATCACCCCATGTTGAACTTGACCTGGAAAAAAAAAAAAAAAAATCTGTTTTGAATATTCACAAAGAATTGTGCCTTCCTGCAGGATGTATGGTGCTTGTATCCGCTTGTATTTTTGGATTCTTGAACATATTTCTTTGTATGGTCAGTTGTTCACTTTGTTGAGCAAATTGTGCACCCTTGTATTTTAGCACAAAGTAAGACATTTGTGGTTGTCAAAAAAGCAAGCATAATATGCATATAGCACTTGTTAACATTTTGGTCACATTTTGGTCAGGGTGTGATGTGCTAACCCTTGGAAGTGATGTCCTTGGACCATGATTTAATGGAGATCTAAATTCTTGAGATTTGCTAGATGAGTAGTGGCGATTCTTGTAACTAGTCTTGGATTTTCATTCATGGCATCTAATTGTGGGTGTTCTCATTCACATTTCCTAATTGGACATATTTTGAGTGTCCGCTAATTGGTTATCATGACATTATGGAATTGGTATCTCTCAGAAATTTGCTTTTACGAGCTATCCGGGTGACATGGACACTTTTGTAAGTGTCTTTTCACTTTTTCCCATACAAATGTTTAGTGAAGGCATTTGGAGACTTATGAAAATGAAGATTCCTACGGCAGCCGTAATTTTCCCTTTTGCAAGTAACTATCTAGCATTTTTGTTTCCATATAAATCAGCAAGGACGATCCTTGCGCTCACACTAGAGAAAAAAATTCTCGAGTAGAACTATTTTTTTCCAGCTAAATTAACCGTATTTCTTTTTTCACCTTAAAAATTTTGAAGTTAATGAAGAGGAGCGCTGTTGTGAGCATTTTGTGTATAGCTCAATTTCCCTTTCACTTTCCTCTCATGTAGTTTTTGATTCTAATCACAATGCTCCATCGGTGATGAATCAACTTGGTTTGTGTTTGAAATGTATGCCCATTTTAACTAACTTTTAGGGGAATGACTCGACTTAGCAAGCTTTTACCTTTTTGCTTCACCTGGGGGCATTTTTAGTGTAAATGGTTCATTTTAGGTGCCAGTTCAAGTCTCTCTTCAATGATGTTGTGCTCTCGCTTGTTTGTGAACTTCACCGGATGAAATTACAATTACTAAAATGGAGTATTGTGTCCAAGGCTAAGTCTAGTTGTTGCTTTGCTTGATCGTTTCGGACTTTTCCTTTTCCTTCTTTTGAGGGTATTTTTGGTATTAATGACATTGGGTGCCAGCTTAAGTCTTCCTCGTTTATGATAAGGCGCTATCATCTTTTCGTGAACTTCACTGAATAAAACTACAATTGAGTCCTGTTTGTAAGACTAAGTCTAGTTGCTTCACTTGGTCATATGTATGCAAACATTGATGGCAATTTGACTTATAGAGTAGAGAGCTAGTCTGACTTTGTTCTTTGTCTTATTGGATGCTTTCGCTTTGAATACATATATTCTCCAACATCATGGCAAATTATCCCTTTTCACTTTCAATTGGCTTGGGGAAAACTCAAATTAAAGATCTGATACGTCTCAATTAGCAAACATAGTTTTTTGTCTAATGTTAAATGCTCAAAAATTTTCTCCCATATGGACAATTCATGATTACTGACTTGCAAAATCCAATTGCTGGTATGGACCATGTAAATAGGCCTTTGGTGGTGAAGGAGATGAATGAATTGATACGTTGGGAAGAGTCGAATTATTTTTGTTTTGCAAATGGATGATATTTTTCTTTCAAGCAGTATTTCTATAACAGTAGTAAGGATAATAAACTACCATCTACTATCTCATTTGCAATTGAAACTATTGTCATTCGTAGAACTCCATAGTGATACATAAGTGAAATTATCTTAGATTCACAAAAAGACAAGCTCATGGTTTGGTACTTGTTAAGAACTTGTTTATAGACTCATTAACTTAGTAATTATGAATTGGTAGACTTTGTATAAACCGAATGGTGGGATAATATCCAAAGACGAGAGAAACGAGCACTCGGACTTTTCATTGGCTTCAATTTTGAGATTGATTTTAAGGATGAGGACGTGGTTAGGAAGAAAAAATGAGGTTAGTAGAAAGCCCATCCAAGTTGAAATGACAATAATTATCATGCTGTACTAAATGTATAATCAAAATTTTTGGGATGAATTGAAAATTTTGGGTCTTCTAGAAAATAATCTTAATTGCGATGCTAAAAATACTTAAAGGCTGGGAAGGGCCGAAGGTAATTAGAATGATATAATTTTAGGGAATTTAGTTTTGGAATTGATTTGATATAATTTGGAAAGGTGGGGATTTGATAGCCTAGAAAGGTAGGGAGAAAATTGAAAGAGGAAAAAAGGCGAGCACGAATTCGTTGAAATGGGGATTATTTATATCGTTGAAATTCGATGGACGTCACAATTCCCTTTGAAAATATGGACCATCATGCAATTTAATAAGTTCTTATGTTCCATGTAAGAAAGACTGCTACATTACAATTTCTAAATCAGCAATGTTTTCGGATTTTAGATAGTGATTAGATAACGAAAGTTGTTCTTGGGATATTAATGTATACTTAAAATAAATTCAATGCAACCTTTCAAACAATTAATAAAAAGAACAAGGTTTTACACCTAGGAAAATTAAACACTATCTTTCAAACATGTAAAGAAAATACATGATCTTCAACATTCAGGATACTTTTGAGACAATCTTCCTAACCTTTTAAAAGAAAGTAGAACGTACTACCATGGAAAAAAATAGTAATAAATCATTGTTAAAATTTCTAAGTGGCAGCCAAGAGGCAATTTGCAACGTGCAAGGTTGTTAGGTCATTGCATGGGAGTACATGAAATTATTAAAGCCTTTAATCAAAAATAAATTTAATGACGATTGACCAATCTAGATTTAAACTTTAAGTGAAAAAAGTACCTCTTTCATTCACATTGCCAATCGTCGGTACCAAAATGTCAACACTGTCGCTTGAGATCATGAAAGAGGGGAGTGGCAACGAGTTTCAAAGAAAGAGCATTCCCATTGTTCTTTTTTTTTTCACTTGGGATTAAGAGTGTGTTTGGAAATATTTCTATTATGGGAACAGTTTTTATCTAGAAATAGCATTATCTTTAAAAGAAAACAGCATTAAAAAAATCCATATAGTAAAGCCCTAAGAGTTTATTTAATTTTGAATCCAATTTTCAGCAAAAGATTTTCATAATTTTTATGCTAAATTAATTCTAAACTAGAATTAACACTTAAATTTAATAAAACTACTCAAAATCTAATTTCTAAATTTTCTCTAAATTTATGAATCTATGAATTTTATTTTTTTAGTTATTTATTTATTTATTTATTATTCCAAAAATTTGAACTAAGATTGGCTCGAGAGACTTGACTTTGTATCATTGTGTAAAGATGAGCATCATGTTACTTTAGGCTTTTTTTTTTTTTTTTTTTTTTAAATAACGTCATTTCTCTTTTTGTTTCCAAGAACAAAGAAGTAAGTTTTTTCTACTTCTTACTTTTATTTCAAATCTATTAACTAGCCACCGATTTATTCCTGAAAATAGAAAAATTAACTGATGTTATTGAATGGATATATATATATATATATATATATATTATTTTGGGAAATGAGAAATCGAAAAATCGGGGGATAGAAACACTCTCAAACATGGCCTAAATGGCTTTTATTGTTTTACTTTTGATTTGAATCATTTTGCAAAACATTCATTTTTGTTCATACCAAAATAATGGAAACTCTTACAAGATAATTTCATAATCCCTTAAGTAAATGCAACTGATAGTTCTTGTCCAATTGTACAAGAATCTAAATTGTCCTATTACTTTTTTTTTTAAAAAAAAGCAATTTCGTCTTTTGTATAATGACAATGTTAGTCTTGATTAGACTCTTTTTTTTTTTTTTTTTCCCAAACATGGACTATCGGATTGCTAACATGAATAATAAATTGCATGTGCCATGTCATGACCCGTTTGTTTTTTTTTTTTTTTTTTTAGTGGGGATATATGCCAAATCGGTGACATGAAAAAATTCATGCACATATGAACTCTCCCCATCATTCATTGCCCACCTCATCATTAGCCACTGCCCTTGTCCCCTTTGACCACCCCATCCACATCAACCACCCCTCGCCATAGTGCCGCTCGAATTTGGCGATCATAGCCACCATGAGCTCAAGTAGTGAGCCGCCATGAATGCTACTAGCTCAAGTTTGAGTAGCGAGTGGAGAGAGATATACGTAGATGGCATATATACATATATATATATATATATATATATATATTTTCATTAAAAAAGTAGCCAATTTTAGTAATTTCTGCAATGAACTCAAGTTAAGGGAAGCCTAATGAAATGCCTCAAGAACGATAGATGGCACTTTTACAAATTAGATGGCAATTTTCAGCTAAGTGAATGTAGCTGGGCGAAAATAATTTTCAAATAAAAATACATGGGTCGGGAGGTAGTAATGTTAACCCCTGAATTTTTTAAATCCAAAAAATATTATTTTTAATTTCTAAGTTTTGGCGGGAAAGCCACAAGTAGAACTCAGGACACGACCGTTAGCAACCCAGGACACGTGGTCGAAGATGATTCGTAGCGAGCGTCTTTCCTAATTCTCTCACGGCGAGTCAAGCAGCGGTTGGAATTTTGGAAAGCCCACCGACTTTGCTAAATTGAATAGTCAGCAGATCACAGCTGTCCAATCACGATCCTCACTTTGGATATATTTTTACATCAACGGTCGAGCCGAAGTCGGGGTATCCTTTCCCCATGAATAACAACAGTCCTTTTCCCCTCTCATGCTCATTCGTATCCGTTGCTCTCGTTCCGCGTTCCTAGTTCTCCACTCTCCCCCCATGGCTTCTTCTGCGATTTCGTCCTCGTTGATTAGGCGTGTTCTTCATTGGCCCTTCCTTCTTCTTCTTCTTCTTCGTTTTCCGCTTCTAGATTGATTGATTGATTTTGTCGATGGTGTCCTCATTTTGCTTTCTTGTCTGATTTTGTGAAGCATCATCTAGTTGTGGAGATCCTTGAGGGTTTCGCTTGGCCTACGATGCCTATTTGGTTATCGAATTCTTTGATTTACGCCTCGTCCTTTGATTGCTTTGTGATTCATCGGGCGATCGATTGAATAATGGATCACAATGCCCTAACCAAATATTAGTAAGTTCACTTACAACTATATAAATCGATAGCCTAACAGTGGCCCAAATGGCGGCGGCAAATGATAGCGAGAAAGATGCTCGAGAGAGAGAAAGACCGAGAGGGAGAGAGAGTCCTGGGGGGGGGTGATCGGTGATGGAGAGGGAGAGAAAGGTTGTCTAACCCTTGGGTAAAAATGAGTCCTCTTTCTATTTGTAATGCTCTCTCCAATAATCGTCTTGTTAAAGGGTTTTAATGACAAGAACTTAGGTGACAAGACTAAATGAGCAAGGTGGCAAGGCTATAAGATGAGATCATCCTAAAATGTTCTAGAAATCCATGTGTCAAGCTTCTAATTGGCCCATTTAGGCCATCACTCATCCTATAATGATGATCCTAAATTGAAGAGGTGGTCTTCCTATTCTTCGCCAAAAGTGGTGTCCATGGTGTTCTTGCAAGACACCATTATCGGCCTTAAATTGTCTCGAGTCAATAAGCATTAAAGGAAGGCATTAAGGAGGATACTTGTGCTCCCACTAGGGGAAGGAAATTCTCATGTAGATCCATTTTTTTTCTTTTTTTTTTGGGGGGGGCTAAATTAACTGTAATTTTGTTTTTTCACCTTGGAAAATTTCCAAGTTAATGGAGAGGAACGCCGTTGCAAGCATTTTGTCTCAATTTGACTTTCACTTTCTTGTTATATTGGTAGTTTCTTATTCTAATCACAATGCTCCGTAGATGATGAATCAACTTGGTTCGTGTCTAAAGTGCGTGCCCATTTTAACTAACTTTTAGGGGAATGAGTCGAATTAGCAAGCTTTTACCTTTTTGCTTCACCTGGGGGTATTTTTAGTGTAAATGGTTCATTTTGGGTGCCAGTTCAAGTCTCTCTTCGATGATGTCGTGCTCTCGCTTGTTTGTGAACTTCACTAGATGAAACTACAATAACTACGATGGAGTATTGTGTCCAAGGCTAAGTCTAGTTGTTGCTTTGCTTGATCGTTTGGGGCTTTTATTTTTACTTCTTTTAGGGAGTTTGGAACACCTGGAGTGCCATAACTTAACACGGGGGGACACTTAAGTGCCATAACTTTTTTTCGGTACACTTAAGTGCCACTTTTTTTTTTTTTCAAATGGGACACTTAAGTGCCATCTCCGGCGATCTTGCCGGAAATCCTACGTGGCACGTGTTTATTATTTTTTAATGCTTGCGTGGCTTGCCGGAGACCGAGTCGGCGCCGACTCAGCAGAAACGACGCCGTTTACATAATAAAAAATTAATTAAATTAAATTAAAACTTAATTTAATTAAAAATACTCTTAAAAAAGGGGGACGAAGGGGGCGGGCGGCCGAGGGCTGAGCCCTCGCCGCCGCCGCCTCCCCGCCGCCTCCCGCCGTCGTCGGAAGGGCCGGCGACGCAGGGGGAGGGTCGGTCGGGGTCGCGGCCCCGGCCGACCCTCCCCCTCCGTCGCCGGCCTTTCCCGGCAACGGTGGGGGCAGCGAGGGCCCGCAGCCCTCGCCGGATCGCGGCGAGGGCTCGCGGCCCCGCCGCGGATCCGGGCGAGGGCTCGCGGGCCCTCACCGCGATCCGGCGAGGGCTCGCGGCCCCCGCCGCCGGTCGGCTGGGGGCCGGCGACCTCGGCCGACCCTCCCCCTCCGTCGCCGGCCCTTCCGGGCGACGCCGGTGAGGCGGCGGCGGCGAGGGCTTAGCCCTCACCCGCCCGCCCCTTCGTCCCCACCTTTTTTTTAAAAATTTTTTAATTTTTAGAGTATTTTTATTTAAAATTAAGTTTTAATTTAATTTAATTAATTTTTTATTATTTTTACACGTCGGACGCGAAACGGCGTCGTTTTTGCATTTTTGCCACGTCGGCATGCAAAAACAACGCCGTTTTGGACCTCCATCGCCGGAAAATTGCGTTTGGCTGGATTTTCGTCGGAGTGGCACTTAAGTATTCCATTTTACTCCGATATTGGCACTTAAGTGTTCCATTTGAAAAAAAGTGGCACTTAAGTGTACCGAAAAAAGTTATGGCACTTAAGTGTCCCCCCGTGCCAAGTTATGGCACTCCGGGTGTTCTTTACTCTCTTTTAGGGGTTTTCTTGGTATTAATGATATTGGGTCCCAGCTTAAGACTCTTTTTTGTGATGTCGTGCTCTCATCTTTCCTGTGAACTTCACTGGATAAAACTACAATTGAGTCATGTTTCTAAGACTAAGTCTTGTTGCTTCACTTGGTCATATGTATGCGCACGTTGATGGCAATTTGAATTATGGAGTGGAAACGGAGTCTAACTGTTTGTTCTTTATCTTATCGGATGCTTCTACCTTGTGAGATGAGAAACTGAACGCATCTATTCTCCAACATCATGGCAGATTATTTCTTTTAACTTGCAATTGGCTTGGTGAACACTCAAATTAAAGATCGATAAGTCTCAACTAGTAAAATGGTTTTTGTCTAATGTTAAATGCTCAAAAATCTTCTCACAAATAGGCAATTGATGATTACTGACATGCGAAATCCAATTTCTGCCTTTGGTTGTGAAGGAGATGAATGAATTGATACGTAGGGAAGAGTCGAATTATTTTTACTATTTTGCAAATGGATGATATTTTTATTTCAAGTAAGTATTTCTATTACAATATTAAGGATAACAAACTGCCATATGCTATTTCATTTGCAATTGAAACTATTGTCATGTATAGAACTCCATAGTGATACATAATTGAAATTATCTTAGATTGACTAAAAGATAAGCTCAGGGTTTAGTACTTGTTTAGTACTTGTTTATGGACTCATTAACGTAGTAGTTATGAATTGATAGTTTTTGTATAATTCAGATGGTGGGATAATATCCAGGGACGAGAGAAACAGGCACTTTTCATCGGTTTCAATATTGAGATGGATTTTAAGGACGAGGACCCGATCAGGGAGAATAAATGAGGTTAGTAGAAAGCTATCCAAGTTGAAAGGACAACAATTCTGAGCCTATACTAAATATATAATCGAAATTTTTGGGAGGAAGAGAGAAATAAAAAGTTTGGATCTTCTAGAAAATAATAATAGTTGCAATGCTGTAAATACTTAAAGGCTGGGAAGGGCCGAAGGTAATTAGAATGATTTAATTTTAGGGAATCTAGCTTTGGAATTGATTTGATATAATTTGGAAAGGTGGGGATTTGACAACCTAGAAAGTTAGGGATAAAATTGAAAGGGGAAAAGAGAGGCGAGCACGAATTCACCGAAATGAGGATTATTTATATCGCGGAGCCCTTTGAAAGTATGGACTATCATCCAATTTAATAAGTTCTTATGTTCCATGTAAGAAAGACTGCCACATTACAATTTCTAAATCAGCAATGTTTTTGGACTTTAGATAGTCATTGAATAAAGAAAGTTGTAATTTGGATATTGAGAAAAGAAGAAATTCCAATAAAAGGCACAGCCTTAGAATAAATTCAATGCAACCTTTCAAACAACCAATAAAACGTACAAGGTTTTACACCTAGGAAAATAAAAAATTATCTTTCAAACATGTAAAAAAAATACATAATCTCCAACATTCAAGATACTCTTAAGACAATCTTCCTAACTTTTTAAAAGAAAGTAGAACGTACTACTAAGGAAAAAAAATAGTAATAAATCATTGTTAAAATTTCTAAGTGGCAGCCAAGAGGCAATTTGTGACATGCAAGGTTGCTAGGTCATTTCATGGGAGTACATGAAATTATTAAAGCCTTTAATCAAAAATAAATTTAATGACAACTGCCCAATCTAGATTTAAAGTAAAAAAAGTACCTCTTTCATTCACATTCCCAATTGTTGGTACTAAATTGTCAATGTTGTCACTCGAAATCATGATAGAGGGGAGTGGCACTAGCAACGAGTTTCAAAGAAAGAGCGTTCCCATTGTTCTTCTTTTCACTTTGAAATAAGAGTGTTTGGAAATATTTCTATTTTAGAAACAGTTTTTATTTAGAAATAAACATTATCTTTAAAAGAAAACAGCATTCAAAAATCTATACGATAAAGCCCTAAGATTTTATTAAATTTTGAATCCAATTTTTGCAAAATATTTTCATAATTTCTTATGCTAAACTAATTTTAAACTAGAATTAACACTTAAATTTAGTAAAATCACTGAAAATCTAATTTCTATATTTTCTCTAAATTTATGAATTTATGAATTTTTTTTTTTTAGTTTTTTATCTTATTCTTTTATTTATTTTTATTTCGAAAATGGGGACTAGGATTGGATCGAGAGACTTGACTTTGTGTTGATTGTGTAAAGATACTATTAGGTTATGTTAAGCTTATTTTTTAAAAATGACATTGTTTCTCTTTTGCTTTCCATGAACAAAAATGTAAGTTTTTTCTACTTCTTATTTTTATTCCAAATCCATCCGCTAGCTATCGATTTATTTGTGAAAATAGAACAAATTAACTAATATTATCAAATGAATCTCTATTCTTTTTCTATTACAAAAAACAAGAAATCGAAAAATAGAGGAATGGAAACGTTAGCAAACATTGCCTAAATGGCTTTTATTGTGTTACTTTTGATTTGAATCATTTTGCAAAACAAACATTTTCATTTTTGTTTAGATTGGAAACTTTGACATGATATTTTCATAATTCCTTGGGTAAATGCGATTGATAGTTATTGTACAATTACGCAAGAATATAAATTGTCCTATCACTTTCTTTTTCTTTTTCTTTTTTTGTTTAAAGCAATTTTGTATTTTGTATAACGTCAATGTTAGTCTTGATTATACGTTTTTTTTTTTTTTTTTCTCATATCACCTTTTTTTTTTTTTTGTTTTTTTCAAACATGGACTATCAGATTGCTAACATGAATAATAAATTGCATGTGCCACGTCATGACCTGCTTGTTATTTTCAAGTGGGGATATATGCCAAATTAGTGACATGAAAAAAATTCAAGCACATATGAACTCTCCCCATCATTCATCGCCCACCTCACCACTAGCCACTACCCTTGTCCCCTTTGACCACCCCATCAACATCAACCACCCCTCGCCGTAGTGCTGCTTGAATTTTGCAATCATGGCCACCATGAGCTCAAGTAGTGAGCCGCCATGGACTAAGATTGGCTTGAGAGACTTGACTCTGTATCATCATGTTAATTTGGCCCCATATGGTTCAACTTTGAGGATGAGCATTTGGACTCTAAAGTCCCTTGACCAAATGCAAACATGTTTGGTTCGATTTTTTGGGCGACTTTGGCGAGATGCAATTGCATCTCCAAGGCTCTAAGGGCCTTTAGTCAAATGGAGGTCCAGAGGTGCTTTGGGAAGTTGTATTTTGAGAATGCAAGTTTGGGTATTGTTCATCTTCGAGGGTACTATTCATCAGGCGAGGAAAACCACTGCACGGAGGCCGACGACCGTCAGCCGAGGGGTCCCGCGCGCCGGTGAGGCGCCGATGACCGCCGCCTGAGGGTCGCCCGACCCCGGCGATCGTCGCCAGACCTCAGGCGACGTTTGGGTCGCGTGACCCAGGCGACTGATGGCCTAGGTCGCGCGACCCCGGCGACCGCCCGGCCATTCAGTCGCCAGATCCGGAGTGTGCTCGGAGTTCGGGTCGTGACAACTTGTTTATAGACTCATTAACTTATTTGTTATGAATTGGTAGACTTTGTATAAACCGAATGGTGGGATAATATCCAAAGACGAGAGAAACGGGCGCTCAAACTTTTCATTGGCTTCAATTTTGAGATTGATTTTAAGGATGAGGACGTGGTTAGGAAGAAAAAATGAGGTTAGTAGAAAGCCATCCAAGTTGAAAGGACAATAATTATCATGCTATACTATATGTATATTCAAAATTTTTGGGATGAAGAGAAAAATTGAAAAATTTGGTTCTTCTAGAAAATAATCTTAATTGCAATGCTATAAATACTTAAAGGCTGGGAAGGGCTCTAGGTAATTAGAATGATATAATTTTAGGGAATTTAGTTTTGGAATTGATTTGATATAATTTGAAAAGGTGGGGATTTGACAGCTTAGAAAGGTAGGGATAAAATTGAAAGAGGAAAAAAGGCGAGCACGAATTTGCCGAAATGGGGATTATTTATATCGTTGAAATTCGATGGACGTCACAATCTCCTTTGAAAATATGGACCATCATGCAATTTAATAAGTTCTTATGTTCCATGTAAGAAAGACTGCCACATTACAATTTCTAAATCAGCAATGTTTTCGGATTTAAGATAGTCATTGGATAACAGAAGTTGTTCTTGGGATATTAATATATACTTAGAATAAATTAAATGGAACCTTTCAAACATTTAATAAAAAGCACAAGGTTTACACCTAGGACAATTAAACACTATCTTTCAAACATGTAAAAAAAATACATAATCTCCAACATTCAAGATACTCTCAAGACAATCTTCCTAACTTTTTAAAAGAAAGTAGAACGTACAACTAAGGAAAAAAAAAAGGTAATAAATCGTTGTTAAAATTTCTAAGTGCGACGTGCAAGGTTGCTAGGTCATTCCATGGGGGTACATGAAATTATTAAAGCCTTTAATCAAAAATAAATTTGATGACGATCATTCACATTGCCAATTGTTGGTACCAAAATGTTAGCACTGTCGCTCGAGATCATGAAAGAGGAGAGTGGCAATGAGATTCAAAGAAAGAGCATTCCCATTGTTTCTTTTCTTTTCTTTTTTTTTTCTTTTTTTCACTTAGGATTGAAAGTATGTTTGGAAATATTTCTATTATGGGAACAGTTTTTATCAAGAAATAGCATTACCTTTAAAAGAAAACAGCATTAAAAGATCCATAGAGTAAAACCCTAAGAGTTTATTTAATTTTGAATCCAATTTTCAGCAAAAGATTTTCATAATTTTTTATACTAAATTAATTCAAAACTAGAATTAACACTTAAATTTAGTAAAACTACTCAAAATCTAATTTCTAAATTTTCTCTAAATTTATGAATCTATGAATTTTATTTTTTTAGTTATTTATTTATTATTCCGAAAATTTGGACAAAGATTGGCTCAAGAGACTTGACTCTCGTATCACTTTGTGTAAAGATGAGCATCATGTTGCTTTATTTAATTCTCTCACGGCGAGCGAGTCACGCAACGGTCGGAATTTTGGAAAGCCCACCGACTATCCTCAATTGAACGGTCGGCAAGATCACAGCCGTCCGATCGCGATTCTCGCTTGGGAGTTAGTTTTACATCGACGGTCGACCCGAAGTCGGGGTATCCTTTCCCCATGAATAACAAGAGTCCTTTTCCCCTCTCGTGCTCATTCGTATCCGTTGCTCTCGTTCCGCGTTCCCGGTTCTCCACTCTCCCCCATGGCTTCTTCTCGCGATTTCGTCCTCGTTGATGAGGCGTGTTCTTCATCGGCCCTTCCTCCTCCTCCTTCTTCTTCGTTTTTCCGCTTCTAGATTGATTGATTGATTGATATTGTCGATGGTGTCCTCATTTTGCTTTCTTGTCTGATTTTGTGAAGCATCATCTGGTTGCGGAGATCCTTGAGGGTTTCGCTCGGCCTACGATGCCTATTTGGTTATCGGAAATCTTTGGTTCACGCCTCATCCTTTGATTGCTTAGTGATTCATCGGCCGATCGATTGAACTTTGTGTTGTTGTTTTGACCAGCTTATTCTGGATTCTCGTTGTTCGGTGAATTGGTAGTGTGGCTTCTATCTCTTGACGTCCGAGGACGTCGTTATGGCAAGTTGACAGAAAGAGAAATAGAAATTGGAAGGAATAGTTCTCTTCCCTTCGCGGATCGTAGTCCGGTGGTGGCAATACTTCACGTGGCCAAGGTCGATATGGAGTGGCTGGGATCGGTGATGTTCTTGCATGCTGCATAAGCATCGATTTCTATTCTGTCTTCCACTTTTGTTATCTTCTAGTCAAGATTAGGTGCAACGATCGGATGTTCGACCGACCAGCTTATTCGGATTCTCGTTGTTCGGTGAATTGGTAGAGTGATACTTTTCCGCGCTGTAATTCTTTCTTCCGATACGGTGATTGTCGGGGCATTTTACAACCGACGTGTTTTGTAGGTGATATGGGTTGTTTTTAGTTTGTAGTGCGACCTTGAGGGAGGGCCTAATTTCTGAATATTTTAGGTTCTCGGTATGAAGACTTTTCGACGGGACCTAAGTCATACTCCGTTGCAAACCGTTAGCATCTCATTCTGAAAAGTTGAACTGCACTTGTGCTTTTTCCTTTTTATCCTTTAATAACATATTCCACGTAGGTACCTTTCATGACTAGAAGGTCTCTTTCTTCTCGTGTTTCATGATTGGCATATGTGATTAGGCCTCACACGGGGATGTTGACAGGACAGCCGTCTAGAAGGTCTCTTTCTTCTCGTGTTTTGTGATTGGTATATGTGATCAGGCCTCACATGGGGACGTAGACAGGACAGCCATCTAGACATAACTCCCTTGGCATTGCTTGCACTCTAACCGGTTCTCTCCTTTTCGCTGATCCTCTTGTTTCTTATCCATCACAAAGCTGTGTTGTGCCCCATTTGTTTGCGTCGCGGACATGGCTGGTCCTGGCTGGGAGAAGCAGAAACTTGGTGCTTGGTTGGCGTGTTTGTCAAATTTTGTAGTTATTTTTAGATGGGTGACAATTCGCATAAGCCTTGGCTTGAGGTCTTTAACATATCTGGTAAGCATGGACCCCTTCGATCTCTTATGATACCTAATGTACGATGGGTGAACTTCTACTACTCATATGATCTAAATTTAATCAAGCATAGCTGTTGAAACTCTTTAGGGCTATGAATTCATACATGTCCAATTGCAGCGTGATCATATGCCAATGATGATCTTTTGACCAGGAATTCTAATTCATGGTTCTACCGTATCTCATTGGCTCTACGAAGTCATCTTCCTTGTAATTGGAGATACTAAATGGTTGCCTTATGATTGGTTTCATTTGCTTTGCTGTTTGCTTTGAAGGCATGAATTTTGAAGCATCCGGGCTGGGTCTTTTTGGCGACAGCTCCGATTTTATACGTAAAGGTCTATCAAAGCTATCAAGGTTCGTACGCTGATCATGTCTACTAATTATGTGGCTTCCATGCTATACGGACTTATTCGATCGCCGACGGGTGCTTGTTCCAGTTTAGAGCGATCCCACTAAGGACCGTGTGAGGATGCTAATTGAACATAACTTGTTAGAGAATCCTAGTTCTTTAGTTGGGGAAGGCAGGGGAGGTTATTAATTAATGCAATTATGTTTAGTTGAGATACTGAATTTTTGTTTTTCTTTGTGGATTGGAGTGATGAGTGAGTGATGTCCTGGATCTTTCCATAGGTATCGTCTTTTTTTTTTTTTTTTTTTTTTTTTTTTAATTTTATTTTTGGGGAGATGCGATGAACTAGTTCTCTTCCTGTTGTAGGTTAGAGTCCTTTTGTTGCAAATCACGCTGGATTTGACCTGGTTTGTGTTGTAGTATGTTCGCCCATTTTACCGACGTTTAGGGAATGATTTGAGTTAGCAAGCTTTTGCTTTTTGCTTCTCCTGTGGGATTTTTGGCATAAATGGTTTATTTGGGTTGCCAGTTCAAGTCCCTTTTTTTGATGATGTCCCGCTCTCTATGTTCGCCCGCAGACTTTCTTGGATGAAACTACAATTACTACAATTGAGGCTTGTTTCCAAGGCTAAGTCTAGTTGTTGCTTAGCTTGGTCATTTGGGGTTTTTACTTTTTCTTCTTCCGGAGGTATTTTTGGTGTAAATGGTTAATTTTGGGAGCCAGTTCACAAAGTCTCTTTCTTCGATGATGTTGTCCTCTAATCTTTTTCGTGAACTTCTTTGGATAAAACTACAATTGAGTCCTATTTCAAGGCTAAGTCTAGTTGTTTCTTTCCTTGGTGACTTGGTGGCACACATTGATGGCAGTTTGACTTATTGGATGCTTCTACCTTGTGAGACGAAACATCGATGGCGGTTTGACTTATTGGATGCTTCTACCTTGTGAGACGGAAATTGATTGCCGAAATTCACTAATATCATGGCAGATTATTTGTTTCTACTTTGAATTGGTTTGGTCCAGTCTGTAGAAGCGTTCTTATCGGGATTCTCCTTATATTGAAGTTCCAGTTGATATAAATTTGCACGACAAATTAGTTTATATTGCTTGTGTGTTGAAAAGTTCTTGGGCCATGAGCTTGCACGATCCCTCTACATGGATTCACCCCCGATTTTCTCCAAAACTCCTATTATTCGTTATCTTTGTTTTCCGAGGAAGTTGGCTTTATTTTGTGCTTTCAAAACTATATCTGCAAGGATGCTCATGGGCATTTTTAGAGTGGATGGATTGGATGCTTTGGCCAACTTTTATAAGCTTGCTCTTTGAATGAGATGGTGCCTTTGGATGCGTTTCTTCAGGTAGGGTTCATGTGTTGTATGAGCTATACCTCATGTTGAACTTGAGAAGAAAAACTAATTGGTTCGATGACTTCACAAAGAAATTGAGCCTTCTGCGGGATATATCGTATAGGCCCCGAAAGGAGATGGAAGGCTGCGATCTCTGGATAAAATTTTGCTTACAAACGAAGCATCTAGCGTTAGCGAGTATATAAGCTAGTGGAATACCTGATGGAGCTTTTATAATTCTGCTTGTATTTTTGGACTTTTGGACATATTTGTATCTTGTCAGTTGCTCACTTTGTTGAGCAAATTGTGTAACTTTGTATCGTAGCACAAGTAAGTTGTGGTTGGCAAAAAATCAAGCATGAATTGTGCAGATAGCACTTGTTATTATTTTGTTCATGTGTTGTATGAGCTATACCTGATGCTGAACTTGCGAAGAAAAACTAATTGGTTTGAGGACCTCGCAAAGAAATTGAGCCTTTCTGCAGGATATGTCGTATAGGCCTGGATACCCGATGGAGATTGTATGATTCTGCTTGTATTTTTGGGCTTTTGGACATATATGTCTATTGTCGTTGCTCCCTTTGTTGAGCAAATTGTGCAACTCGCATCATAGCATATATAAGTTGTGGTTGGGAAAAAAATCAAGTATGAATTGTGCAGATAGAACTTGTTATCATTTTTGGTCAGGGTGTGATTTGCTAACTCTTGGAAGTTATTGATCAATTGATCTATTGATCTTTGCATTATTGTTTTACCAGCTTATTCTGGATTTTGTTATTTGCTGAATTCGCAGTGGCTTCTTTCCTCTTGGATCATATCTCTTGATGTCTGAGGATGTCATTATGGGTGTTTGGTTTAGCTCCTCCTATGATCCTTAATTGATCCATCCACCGATCGGTCTTTCCATTTTATTGTTTTACGAGCGGCTTCTGGATTTTGTTATTTGGTGAATTCACAGTGGCATCTTCCCCTTGGAGCGAAACTGTTTGTTTGAGGATGTCAAGAACGACACGGGTTAGTTTGTTTCACAAAACTAGGTGTTTGGGCTTTTGGAGGACCGATGATCCTTTTACTTGTCTTTTTTTGGTTGAGATGATGAAAGTATTCTTTCGGGTGATAGGCTATAATTTACTGGTTTTGATTGAAATTTGTTCTTCAGTCTTTTATCTTTGGGACTTGATTTTCGTCTAGTCCCGATCCTCTCACAGGTTGGAGTCTCGCCGGAATCAACAAGGGGTGCTCTGCTGCGAGCGATGATTGTCCGAGAGTGGATAAGCTCTATTATCTCTCGAGGCAGTTATTGGTTGGAATGAAATTTGTTCTCCAGTCCCATGATTTTCCGATTGATGCGAAAACCGATTCTCATTCCTTTGGAGGGGTGGAGTTTGGCCAACATATGATCTGTCATGGTTCTTTCTTTGCAAGTTGTATGTGCCACAACAGATCACTATCCAATCCAGATCTGCTTGCCCGTGTCCCCTTCCTAGAAACAGCCCTCCATCATGTCCTTATCCTTCAGTCTCATCTTGCGTCTATGATTGTGCATGCGGTCCTTTCTCAGTTCAAAGCCTCTTCAGAGGAGATCATACCCAAAATGCTTGTGATCCTTCTTCTTTTCTTTTTGTTTCTTGATTAATTGTTAATTTGGTCCGATTTGTATGCTAATTTTCTGAAGGTTACTCTTGCCTCTCTCGGGAGTCCGCCATGTTATGCGTATCATTAGGGTTTGCACTCCTCGATTGGTGATGGATTCATCATTGATTGATCTTTCCGTTCAATTGTATCATGAGCTGATTCTGGTATTCACTATTCCGTGAATTGGCAGTGATTTCTTTCTTCTTGGAGTGATCATGTTTGTCTGAGGACCATGAGCACAATGCTACTGGTCAGTTTTTTTTTTTCTTTTTTTGGTAAAGTAAGTTTTGTATTGTCTGCAACAATGCTACTGGTGAGTTGGTTACATAGAACAAGATATTTGGGCTTTTAGAGGACCAATGATCTAATCTTGCCTTTGTTCAGTTGAGCTGATGATGTAGTAGTCTTTGTCTTTAGGATGAGTGATGGACTGAAATTTTGACAACCTTCTAGGCTTCTTTTACAGCTTGAAAGTTTTTGGATTAGACAGCTGGTGATCTATTGCATTCTCTGTGGGGCTGAGTTGATAATTATTTGATATTGGACGAGCTTCTTCTGCTATTTTCTAGTTAATCCCAAAGATCAGATCTAGTTCTCTTCCTTCCAAAGATCAGTGTTTGGTTGGGGCAATACTTCATGTGGCCAAGTTCCATATGTAGTCTCTGTGATCAGTGAAATTCTTCCTTGCTGCATAAGCATCAATTCCTAACTTGTCTTCCACTTCTGTTATCTTCTAGTTAAGGTGGAATGATCGGGTGTTTTCTTTCCTTCGCAGGTCGAGTTCTGTCGAGGCAATACTTTACCTCATCAATTTCAATATGGAGCGTCTGTGATCGGTGATGGTTCTTTCTTGCTGCATAAGCATCAATTAATAGGACAAGCTCTCCTTTCAGAGTTCTTTTTGTTTTTTCTGGAAAGGTCCACACAAGCTCTATCTTGTTTCTCTTCATTCTTATCTGTGTGCTATGATCACTAATTGGGTCTATCTAAATCATGGAGATGGCATATGTTACAGTTACATGATATGGTCTGTTCTCTATCCTGGAACTGGCGCCAGGCATTACCTTGCTGGGTTCACCTTCAAACACAACTTGTGTTTTCTTATGGTCTAGAACGAGAGGTCATTTTGTGTTCTTTCCATATGAGAGGTTGTTTGAATTGATTGGACTCTGTCAATGGCCATATAAATGTCATCATTATAGGTTTACTTTGGTTATTAGGCATCTTATTTGAATGATGTGGGTTCACCTTCAAACACAAGGCTTACGGTCTAGAACGAGAGGTCATTTTGTGTTCTTTCCGTATGAGAGGTTGGTTTTACTTCAATGGCATATTGGTTGCATTTTATTTGGAATGATGTGCTTGCATATATCTATTATGATACAAATATCTATTATGATACGCATTCTTAATCTTTCTTAACTTGGTTTTATCTCTTGACGTTTGTTGAGCCAATTACTTTCTCGGTCTAATTTCTGAAGCATCGGTTTGTTGCGAAGCTTAATTTCTTGTGTTCCGGCTGCCTCCTTGGGACTTTGCCATGGTCAGGGACATCATTAGGGTCTACTGTCCTCCTTTAACCATTTATTAATTTATTGGTTGGTTGTTCTATATAGTTTTAATTTAAGAGCAGATTCTGGATCTCTTATTTAATGAATTGGAAGTGACTTCTTCTCTGTTGGACTGATCTCTACTTCTGAGGATGTCATGTAAGGAACAGTAAATATGATGAGTTTGGTCAATTGTTGCGTAGAATAAAGTGTTTGAGCTATTTTTGGGGACTGATGATTCCTTTTTAGTGTAATGTTGAGTTGATGGACTAGGAGTACTGGGTGATGAACTGCAACTTTTAATAATTTCCTGCATGGACACTTATGTTTCTTTTTCAAAATTCGTTCTTTCATTAATTATGTTTGGGTAGTGGCAAGAATTGAGATGATAATTGTCTGGTTCTAATTGCTTTAGGTTGAAGGTTTGCTGAACTTGAGAAGTGCTTATCCTCTGCCTTTTTTGGCAAGGCTAAGAGGATGAATTGTGGAGACCGGGTTTTGTTTAAAATTGTACAAGCTCTCATTTATTGGATTCTTGACAGTAAATGACTATAATAGTATTGACTCTATTTTCTTTTTTTCTTTTCCTTTTTTTTTTTTTTTATTAAAGCAAGATGATCATCGTTCGTTCTCTTTCTATAATAGGTCATAAATAGGTTAAAGCAATGACTTTTTCCTTGATGGAACTATTCTGCATGTTATTTGTTACTCTTTTTCCTTTCAATGTACTTTGTCACATGATCACTTGGTAATAGATTTCTTGGATAGCATCTGTTTTGGCTTGGTGTGTACGTCTGCTTGAATTCTGTGTCAATATGTTAAATTGGTTTTCTTATGCTGAGTTGTTATTTTGACAGTACCTAGTGCCCTTGTTTTTCTATGTTATTTTGAACTTATAGGATGGGCTCTTTTGCAAAAAAATATTTGTTTTTCACTGCAGTATGCAGTAACATTTATCTCTTGCCAAAACTTTACTAATTGTTTTTCACTCAAAGTTTGATTTGAATTCTGTCTCAATGATTGATAGCTTCATTTACCCATGTAAGGCCCTAAATTTTCACCGCTACGAATTTAAAACCTAGAATAGAGAAATGCTAGATATTCTAATCATTCACAAGTTTGGTGTACAATATGTGTACAAAATAAACCATTTCTCATGATGAAAGAGGGGCTTTTTGAATTGGAGAAGCAACAAATCATAAATAACAATTAATGCTTTTGCATACCATGTTTTGTATGTGGTTCTGCATTGCTCTTTACAAACTTTGATTTAGAAATTGAGTAGTCATATAGCAAGTCAGCATTTAAGCAAGTGCAATGACAAACTGAATCGGCGGTGGTAAGCGCCCCTGTATTTGCTCTTTATTTGTGCTTATTGTTTTTGTTCTGGATCTGCTTGGTTATTAATGCAGGTGAAACACATCAGAGCCGAATATGGCGATTGATTTGGCATTAGTTTTGCTGGCTATCCAGGTTCTTAAATCTGCTCTACTCATTTGTTACCTTTAAAGCCTGCATATTTCCCTTTGCAGGATAGGTCTTCTCACGCTTTCATGGTTCTGCTCACCCCCTACCTTTGTCTCTCCATGGCTTCGGCTGCCTGGCCTACAATTCCTGTGGTTACCGGAATTATTTGGTTTACAGCCTCATCCTCAGTCAATCTTTCCTTCATTGTTTTACCAGCTTACTATGGATTTTTGTTAGTTGGTGAATCGGCAGTGTGGCTTCTTTCCTCTAGAATCATATCTCTATTGTCTGAGGATGTTGCTATGGGAAGTGCTTGGTTTAGCTCCTCCTCCGATCCTTTATCGATCCATTGACTGACTTTCCATACAATCTACGAGCTGCTTCTAGATTTTATTATTTGGTGAATTTGCAGTGGCTTTTTTCCCCTTGGAGCGAACTGTTTGTCTGAGGATGTCAAGGATCATGAATACAATCACACTGGTCAGTGTGTTCCATAAAACTAGGTGTTTGGGCTTTTTGAAGGACTGATGATCCTTTTGCTGTCTTTTTAGGGTTGAGATGATGATCTAGTGTTTGGTCACATCTAAGACCGGGCAATAGACTGAAAATTACTGTTGTTGATGGAAATTGGTTCTTCAGTTTTTTTATCTCTGTGTGATGTTTATCATCTAGTCATGATTCTCTCACAGGCTGGACTCTTGCCAGACTTGACAAGTGGTGATCTGCCGCGAACAGATGATTGCTTGAAATTGGATAAGCTCTATGGTTTCACGAGGCAATTATCCGTTTGAATGAAATTTGTTCTTTCAGTCCCATAATTTTCTGATTAATGTGAAAGCGGATTCTCATTCCAAGTGTTTGGTTGATGTATGATTTGTGACGGTTCTTTCTTTGCAAGCTGTATGCGCCACGACAGATCACCATCCAATCCAATTCCGCTTCATTGAAGTTCGAAAGCGGGTGTCTCCTTCCTGGAAATAGTCCCTCCCTCGTGTCCTCATCCATTGGTCTCTTTGTGCATCTATGATTGTGCCTGCGTTCCTCTCTGAGTTGACAGCCTCTGTGAAGTACATTTCAGAGGAGACATCGTTCCAGAATGTGTTGTTGATCATTTTTTTTTCTCTCTCTTCATTGATTGTTAAATTGGTCTGATTCAGTTTATGCTATGTTATTTTCTGAAGGTCACACCTTGCCTCTTTGGGACTCCGCCATGTTGTGGGCATTGTTAGGGTTTGCACTCCTCTGGTCATTGATTGATAAATTACTGATTGATCTTTTCAATTGTGTAATGAGCTGATTCTGGTACACTATTCCATGAATTGGCAGTGGCTTATTTCTTCTTGAAGAGATCATTTTGTCTAAGGATGTTGTCTCGACGACAATGAGTATAATGCTACTGGTCAGTTGGTCACATCGAATATGTCATTTGGGCTTTTTGGAGGACTAGTAATCTACCTTGCACTGTGTGGTTGATCTAGAAGCCTTTGTCTTCAGGGCAAATGACAGACTGACATTATGGCAACCTTCTAGACTTCTTTTACAGCTTGAATGTTTTACTGGATTTGACACTATGTGCACAATTATAGTCAATGACTCAAAATTGTAATTTTTTTAAAGTTGAAAAAGCATTGAAGAATGCTCTTAAAGCATTTATCAAATAATAAATGAAGAGGAGTGGCTTTTTTTCACCTCGGAGTGAAACTGTTTGTCGAGTATGTCAAGGACGATCAATAGGATGACATTGGTTAGTTTGATTGATAAAACACGGATGTTTAGATTTTGGGAGGACTGATGATCCGTTGTTTTCTTATTTTTGGTTGAGATGATGAGCTAGTAGTCTTTAATCACGTCTTAGACCAGGTGACAGGCTTAAATTTACTGGTCTTGATGGGAATTTATTCTTTGTTTTTTTTTTTTTTTTTTTTTTTTTTTTTTTTTTTTTTTTTTTTATCTTTGGGAGTTGATTATCTTCTAGTCCCGATTCTTTCACAGGTTGGAGTCTTGCCAGACCTGCCAAGTGGGGTGATCTTGCATGAGTTGACGATCATCTGAAATTGGATAAGCTCTATCGTTCCTTGAGGCATTTATTGGTTTAAATGGAAATTGTTCTCCAGTCCCATTATTTTCTGATTAATGTGAAAACTGATTTTCATTAGTTGGGAGGTCATTGTTTGATTGATGTATGATCTGTGGTGGTTCTTTCTTTGCAAGGTGTACGCGTCCCAACGAGATCACTATCCAATCCATATCCACATCTTATTCTTATTAAATTTTGAAAGCCGGTGTTTCCTTCCTAGAAATAGTCCCTTCCTCGTGTCCTCATCCTTCCGTTTCATCTGGTGTCTATGATTGTGCATGCGTTCCTCTCTCGGTTTGTCGGCCTCTACGAAGTACTCTTGAGAGGAGACATCATTCCCAATGCAGTCTCTTGATCCTCTTCTTTCTTTTTGTCTCTTCATTGATTGTTAAATTGGTCTGATTCTGTTTATGCTATGTTATTTTCCGAAGGTCACGCCTTGCCTCTCCGGGACTCTGCGATGTTGTCAGCAGGACTAGGTTTTGCGCTCCTCGATTGGTGATTGATATTTTCAAGTTGAATCGTATTTTGAGCTGATTCTGCTATTCAGTTAATTGACAATGGCTTCTTTCTTCCTGGAGAAATCCTTTTGGCTGAGGATGTTGTCTGAGGACAATGTTTACAATGCAACTGTTCAGTTGGTTACATACAATACGACATTTGGGCTTTTTGGGTTGGTGATCTAGAAGCCTTTGTCTTAAAGATAAACTTGATGGACTGAAATTTTGACAACCTTCTAGGCTTCCATTACAGCTTGAAAGTTTTACTGGATTTGACAGCTTGTGATTTGTTACATTTTCTGTGGGGCAGTTATTGGTTTGAATGAATCTTGTGCTTTACTTCCGTTATTTCTTAGTTAATCTGAAAGTTCAGATCTATTTCTCCTCCCTTTGCAGATCAGAGTTTGGTCAAGGCAATACCTTACATAGCCAAGTTCGATATGGAGTGTCTACGATCAGTGATGTTTATTCTCGCTACGTGAGCATGAATTTCTAATTTGTCTTCTGCTGCTGTTATCTTCTAGTTGAGGTGGAATGATCAGATGTTCTCTTTCCTTCACAGGTCATAGTTTGTTCGAGGCTATACTTTACCTCGTCAATTTCGAGATGGAGTGTCTGCTCAGTGATGGCTCTTTCTTGCTGCATCAGCATCAATTCATAGGACAAGCTCTTCTGTCAGAGTTATTTCTTGTCTGGAAAGGTCCACACAAGTTCTAGCTCATTTGTCTTCATTCTTATCTGTATGCTACAATCACTAATTAATTGGATCTCTGGTAAATCATGGAGATATCATATATAAGATGTATTGTTTCATGCTCTTCTTCCCTATCATGGAACTGGCTCCGGGCATTACCTGGTTTGCTTCGCCTTTCTTTTCATACGACTTCTATGTTTTCTTTTTCTACACATTTTGTGTTCTTTTTGTGCCAGAGGTTATTTGAGTTGTTAGACTCAGTGAATGGCCATATAAATGTCTAATTTGTAGGTGTTCTGTGGTTATTGGGACTTTGAAGGTTTATCGCTGACAGAATCGTTTTTACTTCAGGGCATACTGGTAGTTTCTTATTTTGAAATGACATACATCAGATATCTGTGACAATTTGCATTATTAATCATTCTTATTTTGTTTCTATTTCTTAACCGATGATGGTAGCTGATACACTCGTTCTTTTGGCAGATTAGAGCTTACTTTCTCTTCGGGATTGGATTGGAAAACTTTTGATTTGTTTGTCTTACCTTTTTCTTTGATGGAACTATCCTGCATGTTATTTATCAGACTTTTTCGGGTTCAACGTACTTTGTCGCACATTCATTGGGAAATACGTCTCTTGCATATGCATTTTTTTTACTTGGAGTGTATGTCTGCTTGAATATTGTCTCAATAGGTGTTAAATTTGGTTCATCTGAAGAATTTTTGTGAGGTTTCCTGTGTTAATATTTGATGAGATTGATGCTGTCTGGATGGTAATTTCCTATGCTGAGATGTTATTTTCGTGCAACCTATTGCCTCTTTTTTCTCTATGTTATCTAGTACTTGCAGGGCATGTTCTTTTCCAAAGAATATTTGTTTTTCACACTTTTTTGCGGTAACATTTACCTTCTGCCAAAACTTTCCCTAAAGTATAGTATGTAATGTTTCACTTGTATAGCAATGTCGTTGGATGGTTTATCGATAGATTGATCTTTCCATTTAATTGTTTATCAAAATGAGTATGCATTTCGGTTGATTGGTAGTTGCATCTGATTTTGTATCGGTAACTCTCCCTATCGTTCCTTTTCGTTTACCCTTTCTTGATTAATTGATTTTGTTGATGGTATCCGTTTGATTTTCTTGGTCTGATTTTGTGAAGCATCGTTTGGTTGCAGAGATCTGTCCCTCTTGCACGGTCATGCTTTGATTCTCATTGTTTGGCGAATTGGCAGTGTGGCTTCTTTCTTTCCTCTTGGATTGTGATCTCTTGACGTAGGAGGAGGTCGTTATGGAAAGCGTTTGGTTTAACTCCTCCTTTGACCCTTGATACAGTGAGCGATCAATCTTTCTGTTTACTTGGTGACTTCACTGTGGTTTCTTTCCCTGTGTGAACTGTTTGCCCGAGGATGTCAAGGATGATGAATATTGTTAATACCATGTCTTGGATGTTTGGGCTTTTGGAGGAGTGGTGACCCTTTTTTTTGTCTTCGTATTTTTTTCTCGGTTGAGACAATGAATCAGTAGTCTCTGATCACGTCTTAAGACTGAAGTTTACTGGGTTTGATGGGAAATTTGTTATTCAGTTTTTTTATCTTTGGGTGTTCTGTCACAGGATGGAGTCTTGCCAGACTTGACAAGGGTGCTCTGTCGCATGCTGATGATTGTCTGAAATTGGATAATCTCTATCATCTTGCGAGGCAGTTATTGGTTTGAATGAAAATTGTTCTCCAGTCCCATAATTTTCCAATTGATGCAAAAACCGATTCTCATTCCTTCGGCGTTCAGAGTTTGGCTGATGTGTGATCTGTGATGGTTCTTTCTTTGCAAGGTGTACATGCCACAACAGATCACTATCCAATCCAGATCAGCTTCACGGTGTCTCCTTCCCAGAAATAGCCCTCCCTTGTGTCCTCATCCTTTAGTCTCATCTTGTGTCTATGATTGTGCATGCGTTCCTTTCTCGGTTGACAGCCTCTGCAAAGTACTCTTCAGAGGAGACATCACCAAAATGCACTATTGATCCTTGTTCTTTTCTTTTTGTTTCTCGATCCTTTATTGATACAATGACCGATTGATCTTTCTGTTATTTGGTGAATTTGCAGTGGTTTCTTTCCCCTCAGAGTGAAACTGTTTGTCTGAGGATGTCAAGGATGATGAATACTATGAATACTATACCTGGGATGTTTGGGCTTTTTGGAGGACTAGTGATCCTTTTGCTTTCTTCTTTTTTTTCTCGATTGAGAGGATGAATTATTAGTCTTTGATCACGTCTGGGACTCGCCGATGGAATGAAATTTACTAGGTTTGATGGGAAATTTGTTCTTCAGCGTTTTAAGTCTTGTTGTTGCTTTCCTTGGTGACTTGGTGGCACACATTGATGGCAGTTTGACTTATCGGATGCTTCTACATTGTGAGATGGAAAATCATTGCCGATATTCACTAGCAGATTACTTGTTTCTACTTTGAATTGGTTTGGTGCAGTCTGTAGAAGCGTTCTTATCGGGATTCTCTTTATATTGAAGTTCCAGTTCATATAAATTTGCCTGACAGATTAGTTTTCTATTGCATGTGTGTTGAAAAGTTACTGGGCCATGAGCTTGCACAATCCCTCTACATGGATTTCTCCCCTGATTTTCTCCAAAACTCTTATTCTGTTATCTTCATTTTCTGAGGAAGTTGGCTCTATTTTGTGCCTTCAAAGCTATATCTGCAAGGATGCTGGTGGGCATGCATAGAGTGGATGGATTGGATGTTTTAGCCAACTTTTACATGCTTTCTCTTTGAATGAGATGGTGCACTGGACGTGTTGCTTCAGGTAGGGTTCATGTGTTGTATGAGCTATTCCTCATGTTGAACTCGAGAAGAAAAACTAATTGGTTTGTTGACTTCACAAAGAAATTGAAACTTCCTGCAGGATATATTGTATAGGCTCCGAAAGGAGATGGAAGGCTGTGATCTCTGGATAAAATTTTGCTTACAAACGAAGCATCTAGCGTTAGTGGGTATATAAGCCAGCGGAATACCTGATGGAGCTTGTATAATT
Organism: Eucalyptus erythrocorys; assembly: GCA_014182555.1. Lineage (NCBI taxonomy): Eukaryota > Viridiplantae > Streptophyta > Magnoliopsida > Myrtales > Myrtaceae > Eucalyptus > Eucalyptus erythrocorys. The sequence continues at coordinate 32,431,761 of CM024606.1, forward strand.
CTGCCTGTATTTTTGGACTTTTGGACATATTTGTCCATTGTCAGCTGCTCACTTTGTTGAGCAAATTGTGCAACTTTGTATCGTAGCACGAGTAAGTTGTGGTTGGCAAAAAATCAAGCATGAATTGTGCAGATAGCACTTGTTATCATTTTGTTCATGTGTTGTATGAGCTAAACTGATGTTTAACTTGCGAAGAAAAACTAACTGGGTTGAAGACCTTGCAAAGAAATTGAGCCTTTCTGCAGGATATGTCGTATAGGCCCTGAAAGGAGAAGCAAGGCTGTGATCTCTGGATAAAATTTTACTCGCGAAGCATCTAGCATTAGCATATGAGCTAGTGGAATACCTTTTGGAGCTTGTATAATTCTGCGTGTATTTTTGGACTTTTGGACATATTTGTCTATTGTCAGTTGCTCACTTTGTTGAGCAAATTGTGCAACTTTGTATCATATCATAAATAAGTTACGGCTGGCAAAAGATCAGGAATGATTGTGCAGATAGCACTTGTTATCGTTTTGGTCAGGGTGTGATTTGCTGACTCTTGGAAGTTATTGATCTATTGAGCTTTGCATTGTTGTTTTACAGCTTATTCTGAATTTTTGTTATTCGGTGAATTCACAGTGGCTTCTTTCCTCTTGGTTTATATCTCTTGATGTCGAGGATGTCGTTATGGGTTAGCTCCTCCTATGATCCTTAATTGATCCATCCACCGATTGGTCTTTGCATTTTATTGTTTTACAGGTGGCTTTGGGATTTTTGTTATTTGGTGAATTGACAGTGGCATCTTCCCCTTGGAGCGAAACTGTTTGTTTGAGGATGTCAAGAACGACACTGGTCAGTTTGTTTCACAAAACTAGGTGTTTGGGCTTTTTGGAGGACTGACCATCCTTTTGCTGTCTTTTTTTGGTTAAGATGATGCTTAGTCTTTCAGGCGATAGGCTATAATTTACTGGTTTTGATTGAAATTTGTTCTTCGGTCTTTTATGTTTGGGGCTTGATTGTCGTCTAGTCTTGATACTCTCACGGGTTGGAGTCTTGCCAGATTCGACAAGGGGTGCTCTGCTGCGAGCTGATGATTGTCTCAGACTGGATAAGCTCTATTGTCTCTCAAGGCAGTAATGTTTGAATGAAATTTGTTCTCCAGTCCTGTAATTTTCCGATTGATGCGAAAACCGATTCTCATTCCTTTGGAGGGGTGGAGTTTGGCCAACATATGATCTGTGATGGTTTTTTCTTTGCAAGGTGTATGCGTCACAGCAAATCAGGCCAAATCCGCTTGCCCATGTCCCCTTCCTGGAAATATCCCTCCATTGTGTCCTTATCCTTCAGTCTCATCTTGCGTCTATGATCATGCATGCATTCCTATCTAGGTTGACAGCCTTTGTGAAGAACTCTTCGGAGGAGACATCATACTTAAAATGCTCTTGATCCTTCTTCTTTTCTTTTTGTTTTTTGATTAATTGTTAATTTGGTCTGATTTGCATGCTAATTTTCTGAAGGTTATTCTCGCCTCTCTGGGAGTCTGCCATGTTATGCGTATCATTGGGGCACTCCTCTGATTGGTGATTGTTTCATCATTTATCGATCTTTCCGTTTAATCGTCTCATGAACTGATTCTGGTATTCACTATTTGGTGAATTGGCAGTGGCTTCTTCCTTCCTGGAGTGATACGTTTGTCTGAGGACCATGAGCACATTGCTACTGGTCAGTTGGTTACATAGAACAAGACATTGGGGCTTTTTAGAGGACCAATGATCTAATCTTGCACTGTTCAGTTGAGCTGTTGATGTAGTTGTCTTTGTCTTTGGGATGAGCGATGGACTGAAATTTTGACAGCTGGTGATCTGTTGCGTTCTCTGTGGGGCTGAGTTGATAATTATTTGATATTGGATGAGCTTCCGTTTCTTGGATTTTAGGCAGTTATTGGATTGAATGGAACTTGTCCTTCATTTCTGCTATTTTCTAGTTAATCCCAAAGATCATATCTTGTTCTCTTCCTTCCGAAGATCAACGTTTAGTGGGGCAATACTTCACATGGCCAAGTTCCATATGGAGTCTCTGTGATGAGTGATATTCTTCCTTGCTGCATAAGCATCAATTCCTAACTTTTCTTCCACTTCCATCTTCTTCTAGTTAAGGTGGATTGATGAGATGTTCTCTTTCCTTTGCAGGTCAGAGTTTGGTCAAGGCAATAGTTTACCTCATTGAGTTCAATATGGAGGGTCTTGAATCAGTAATGGTTCTTTCTTGTTGCATAAGCATCAATTCAAAGGACAAGCTGTTCTTTCTTGTCTGGAAAAGTCCACGCAAGTTAAGCTTGTCTCCCTTCACTTCTGCTATTTTCTACTTAATGTGAAAGATCAGATCTGGTTCTCTTCCTTCCGAAGATCAGCGTTTGGTTGGGGCAATACTTCACGTGGCCAAGTTCCATATGGAGTCTCTGTGATCCGTGATATTCTTCCTTTCTGCATAAGCATCAATTCCTAACTTTTCTTCCACTTCCGTCATCTTCTAGTTAAGGTGGAACGATCAGATGTTCTCTTTCCTTTGCAGGTCAGAGTTTGGTCAAGGCAATAGTTTACCTCCTCAAGTTCAATGTGGAGTGTCTTGGATCAGTAATGGTTCTTTCTTGTTGCTTAATTCAAAGGACAAGCTGTTCTTTCAAAGTTCTTTCTTGTCTGGAAATGTCCACACAAGTTAAGCTCGTCTCCCTTCACTTATCTGTGTGCTGCGATCACTAATTGGATCTCTGGTGAATCATGGAGATAGCATATGTAAGATGTATATGTCATGCTCTTCTTCCCTATCATGGAATTGGCTCCAGGAATTACCTACTAGGCTTCATCTCCTTTTTACACGACTTCTGTGCTTTCTTTTTGTTTAGAACAAGAGGTCATTACGTGCTCTTTATGTGCGAGAGGCTGTTTGAGTTGGTTGGACTCTGTCAATGGCCACTGGTTATCAGGACTGAATGCTTATTGCTGATGGAATTGCTTTTACTTGGTGCATATTGGTATCTTCTTATTTGGAATGACAAACTTCAGATATCTATTACGATTTGCATGCTTAACCTTTGTTATTTTCTTTCTATATTTTAATGGTTGCCAAGCCGATTACTTTCTTGGTCTAATTTCTGAAGTATCTGGCTTGTTGCAGAAGCTTAATTTCTTCTGCTCCCGTTGCCTCTTTGGGACTTTGCCATTGTCATGGACATCGTTAGGGTTTGCTCTCCTCCTTTGACCATTTATTAATTGATTGGTTAGTTGGTCTATTTAGATGTTTTACGAGCAGATTCTGGATCTTTTATTTAGTGGATTGGAACTTTTTCTCGATGGACCGATCTCCACCTCTCGAGGATGTCATGTAAGGAACTGTAAATATGATTGGTTTGGTCAATTGTTGCATAGAATAAAGCATCCAGCTTTTCTTGGGACTGGCGATTCCTTGGCAGTGTATTGTTGGGTTGGTGGAACTAGGAGTGCTGGGTGTTGAACTAAAACTTCTAATAATTTCCTGCATGGACACTAAGGTTTGTTTTTTAAAATTCATTCTTTCATTAATTATCTTTGGTTAGTAGCAAGAATCGAGATGATGATCATCTATTCCTAATTGCTTTAGGTTGAAGGTTCGCTGAATTTGAGAAGTATTGATCCTTTGTCTTTCTTGCAAGGCCGCGAGGATGAATTGTGGAGACCAGGTTTTGTTTGAAATAGGATAAGCTCTTATTTGTTGCATTCTGGACAGTAAATGGTTCCAATGGTGTTGACTCAATTTTTCTGTTTTAAATTAAAGCAAGAGGATCACCATCAAGTTCTCTTTCTTTTATGGTCAGAATTGTTTAAAGCAAAGACCTTTTCCTTAATGGAATTATTCTACATGTTATTTATCACTTGATTGTTTCCCTTTCAACATACTTTGTTGCACATTCCCTTAGAAATACGTTTCTTGCATATGCATTTCGTTGACTTGGTGTGTATGTCTACTTGAAGTTAGTGTCCATGTTAAATTGGTTTATTTGAAGAATTTTCTGTCGGGTTTACTTTGTGTTCATATTAGATAGAGTGTCGTTGTCTAGATGGTAATTTCTTTTGCTGAGTTATTATTTTGGTGTTATCTATTGCTCTTTTTCTCTATGTTATTTGGAAGTTGCAGGATAGGTTCTTTCCCAAAAGTACATATATATATATATATATATATATATATATATATTTTTTTTTTTTTTCACACTTTTTTATGCAGTAACATTTTCCTTTTGCCAATACTTTACCAAATGTCATATTATGTCATATTATGTCATATTTGATAAGTATTGATGCTTTGTCTTTCTTGCACAGCCGAGAGGATGAATTGTGGAGACCAGGTTTTGTTTGAAATAGGATAAGCTCTTATTTGTTACATTCTGGACAGTAAATGGTTCCAATGGTGTTGGCTCAATTTTTCTGTTTTAAATTAAAGCAAGAGGATCACCATCAAGTTCTCTTTCTTTTATGGTCAGAATTGTTTAAAGCAAAGACCTTTTCCTTAATGGAATTATTCTACATGTTATTTATCACTCACTTTTTCCCTTTCAACATACTTTGTTGCGCATTCCCTTAGAAATATGTTTCTTGCATATGCATTTCTGTTGACTTGGTGTGTATGTCTACTTGAAGTTAGTGTCCATGTTAAATTGGTTTATTTGAAGAATTTTCTGTCAGGTTTACTTTGTGTTTATATTAGATAGATTGTCGTTGTCTAGATGGTAATTTCTTTTGCTGAGTTATTATTTTGGTGTTATCTATTGCTCTTTTTCTCTATGTTATTTGGAACTTGCAGGATAGGTTCTTTCCCAAAAAATATTTGTTTTTCACACTTTTTTATGCAGTAACATTTTCCTTTTGCCAATACTTTACCAAATGTCATATTATGTAGTGTTTTCACTTATAAAGCAATGATGTGGATGGTTCATCAATAGCTTTATCTTTCCATTAAATTGTTTAACAAGATTATTCTAGATTTTGTGGTGGATTGGCAGTCACATGTTTCCTCTTGGAGCACGATCTCTTCATTGGAGCATGTCGTCTGATGATGATAAATACATAGAGGATGGTCAGTTTGCATAATATAAGGTGCTTGGGCTTCCTGGAGGAGTGGTGATCTATTATGCAGTCTTTGTTTGAGTTCTGAAGTATTTTTGTTCACATCTTCAGCAGGCGATGGACTAATTTTGAAGCTTTCTAGGCTTTGTAGTTTTGAATTAAGTTTGTCTTCGGTTGATTATATTCAGGAAGCAGTGAGATGTATCATCAAGATCTAATTCGTTTAAAGGATTAAGTTTTGCTGGGTTTGAGAAGTGCTTTCTTCGTGGGGCTGAGTTCATGATTGTTTAAAGTTAGACGAGCAGCAGCTTCGTGGATTCTAGGCAGTACTGAAACTTTGAAGAATTATAGGCTTTTTGTAGTTTGATTTAAGTTTGTCTTTAGTTGATTATCTTCTGGGAGCAGTGAGATAATTATCGTCAAGTTATAATTCTTCTACAGGTTGAAGTTTTGCTGGGTTTGAGAAGTTTTGTTGCGTTCTTCTGTGGGGCTGAGTTGATGATTGTTCAAAATTGGACAAGCAGTCACTTAGTGGATTCTAGGCAGTCATTGATTTGAATGAAGTTTGTTCTCCACTTCTGCTTTCTTCCGGGTTATGGTGAGATGATTGGGGCCTAGTTCTCTTTCCTTTGATGCAATCCTCTTGTGGTTCAATTTGGACTTCCTTCAATCTGTGATGGTTCTTTCTAGCTCCATAATCTTTATTTCGTGTAACAAGATCTTCTTTCTTTAGAGAATCTATTGGGGAAGATAAATAATCATCGACTATCCTCCATTTTAGGGATCATTTATGAGTCTGGAAAGCTTGAGGTTCACTAAGTTCTGGCTTGTTTCTCTTCATTCTTGTAGTGCATGCTGCAATCACAAAACTGATTGTTGGTGAATCATTCAGATATTGATTGCTGGTGAATCATGCAGATATTGCATGCTATTCGTCTTGCTTTTTCCCCCCAAATGCTAGCTTCAGATAATACCCAGGGCTTTCATTCTATACGATTGATGTGTTTTCTTTTGGTACAAAACCTTTGGTGGAACTTTTTCATTTATCGGGTGATTTCTATGCTTTAGGTGGTTGTTGAGGAGTTGTCATGGACATTATTAGTGCTTACGCTACTTCTTTGATCTGATTGATGGATTGATGCGATTGATGGATTGATCCATCCTTCTGTTGTTTTACAAGCTCTTTTGGATTTTTATAAACCAGTGGATTGATGGTAGCTTTTTTTCTCATGGAGCAATCTCTTTGATTGAGCTTTGATAAACCAGCTGTTTAAGGAATATATGATGAGGTTGGTCAATTATTACTCAGAATAACTGAGCTTTTCTTGTGTTCGACGATCTCTTCACATCTATCTTTGGTTGGGTTGGTGGATGGGCATTGTACTTGATCAGCTTCAGGACTAGGTGAAGAACTGAAATTTTGATAAATTCCTGCTGTGTAGGCACTTGGTGTTTTGCCAGATTTTAGAAGTGATGATCTGTGACCTTTTCTGTGTTGGTTTTGATGAATATCGGTCTCTGGGCTTGGTTGGAAATTGGATAAGCTCCCACTTCTTGGATTATTGGTTCTTTTGATATCCTCACCCTTCATGCATATTTATATGGATCGGTCCCTAATCAATTGATAATTTGGCCATGCTTTAATGATGGGGCGTGCGAGAACTAGCGAGGTCTTAAGTCCTCACTCTTTCCTTTGAAGCAAACCTCTTCTGGTTCAATGTGGCCTGTCTTCAATCTGTGATGGTTCTTTCTAGCTCCATAATCTTTATTTCATTTAACAAGATCTTTCATTTGAGATTTTATTGGTTTTTCTTGTATGCGGAAGATGAATAATCATTGACTATCCTCCATTGTAGGGATTGCTAGTGAGTCTGGAAAAGCTTGAGGTCCATTAAGTTCTGGCTTGTTCTTCATTCTTTTAATGCATGCTGCAATCCCAAGATCAATTGCTGGTAAATCATGCTGATATTGCATGTTATTTGTCTTGCCTTTTTTTTTGCCCCCCGAATACTAGCTTCACACAATACACAGGGATTGCATTCACATGATTGATGTGCTTTCTTTTGGTGCAGAACCTTTGGTGTACTTTTTCATTTGTCAGGTGATTCCTATTATGTTGTTTAATGAGCTGTTTCTAGATTTTTATAATCCAGTGGATTGGCAGTAGCTTATTTTCTCTCTGAGGATGTCTTTGATTAAGGATGTTGTCTAAGAAAAAGTACATATAATGAGGTTGGTCAATTATTACTTAGAGTAGCTGAGCTTTTCTTGAGTTCAATGTTCTCTTCACATCTATTTTTCGTTGGGTTGTTTGATGGGCAGTGTCCTTGATCATCTTCAGGACTGGGTGAAGAACTGAAATTTGGATAAACTCCTGCTGCATAGGTGTTTTGCCAAATACTGGAGGTGATGATCTATTGCCTTTTGTGTGTGGCTGAGTTGATGAATTGCGGTGTCTCGGCTTTGTTGGAAATTGGATAAGCTCCCACTTCTTGGATTTTGGTTCTTCTGATGTCCTCACTCTCCATGTGTATATATATGGATTAATCCCTAATCAATTGATATTTTGGCCATGCTTTAGTGATAGGGTGTGTGAGAAGTAGCTTGACTATGATGCAAACCTCTTCTGGTTGCAGAAACCCCCTCGCGGAGATCCTTGAGGGTTTCACCTGGCCTCTTTGGGATGATGCCTGTGGTTATCGGAATTATCTTGTTTATGCTCAGTGATTGATCGGCCGATCGGTCTTTGCGTTATTGTTTTTACCAGCTTTTTCTGGATTCTTGTTATTTGGTGAATTGGTTTTGTGGCTTATCTCCTCTTGAATCATATCTCTTTCGTCTAAGGATGGTCATTATGGGAAGTTTTTGGTTGAGCTCCTCCTTCAATCCTTAATTGCTCCATGGACCAACTTTCTTTACAATTGTTTTACGAGCTGCTTCTGGATTTTGTTATTTGGGGAATTGGCAGTGGCTTTTTTCCCCTTGGAGTGAACTGCTTGTCTGAGGATGTCGAGGATAATGAATTCTATGACATTGGTCAGTTTGTTTCATAAAACACGGATGTTCAGGCTTTTTGGAGGACTGAGGGTCCTTTTGCTGTCTCTAGGACTTTGCCATGTTGTGGGCATCGTTAAGGCTTGTGCTCCTCTGATTGATTAATTGATTTGTCGTTGATTGATCTTTCTAAGTATAATTGTATTATGAGCTGATTTTGATATTCACTATTCTTTGAATTGGCAGTGGCTTTTTTCTTCTTCAAGCGATCATTTTGTGTGAGGATGGTGTAGGGCAATTAAAACAATGCAACTGGTCAGTTGGTTACCTCAAATACGACATGTGGGCTTTTTGGAGAACTAATGATCAATCTTGCATTGTTTGTGGTTAAGCAGATGATCTAGTAGTCTTTGTTGTCAGGACAAATGATGGACTGAAATTTTGACAAACTTTTAGGCTTCTTTTACCAGATGATAGTTTTACTGGATTTTGACAGCTGGTGATCTATTGAGTTTTTCTGTGGGGCTGAGTTGATAATTGTTTGAAATTGGATGATCTCTTGCTTCTCGGATTTTAGGCAGTTGTTGGTTTGAATGAAACTTGTCCCTTACTTCTGTTATATTCTACTTAATCTGAAAGATCAAATCTAGTTCACTTCCCTTCATAGATCAGAGTTTGGTCAAGGAAATACTTTATGTGGCCAAGTTCGGGATGGAGTGTTTGGTATCAGTGATGTCCCTTACTTATGTTATTTTCTACCTAATTTGTCTTCCACTTCTGTTATCTTCTAGTTAAGGTGGAACGATCAGGTGTTTTCTTTCCTTTGCCGGTCAGAGTTCTGTCGAGGCAATACTTTACCTCATCAATTTCAATATGGAGCGTCTGTGATCGGTGATGGTTCTTTCTTGCTGCATAAGCATCAATTAATAGGACAAGCTTTCCTTTCAGAGTTCTTTTTTTTTCTGGAAAGGTCAACACAAGTTCTATCTTGTTTCTCTTCATTCTTATCTGTGTGCTATGATCACTAATTGGATCTCTTTAAATCATGGAGATAGCATATGTTACAGTTACACGATATGGTCTGTTTTCTATCCTGGAACTGGCGCCAGGCATTACCTTGCTGGGTTCACCTTCAAACACAACTTCTGTGTTTTCTTATGGTCTAGAATGAGAGGTCATTTTGTGTTCTTTCCGTATGAGAGGTTGTTTGAATTGGTTGGACTCTGTCAATGGCCATATAAATGTCAACATTGTAGGTTTTCTTTGGTTGTTAGGACTGAAGGCTTACTGCTGAAAGAATTGGTTTTACTTCAGTGCATATCGGTTGCATCTTATTTGGAATGATATGCTTCAGATATCTATTATGATACAGATATCTATTATGATGCGCGTTCTTAATCTTTCTTAACTTCTTTTTATCTCTTCACATTTGTTGAGCCGTCCACTTTCTCGGTCTAGTTTCTGAAGCATCTGGTTTGTTGCAGAAGCTTAATTTTTAGTGTTCCGGTTGCCTCCTTGGGACTTTGCCATGGTCAGGGACATCATTAGGGTCTACTGTCCTCCTTTGACCATGTATTAATTTATCGGTTGGTTGTTCTATTTAGTTTTTTTTTAAGAGCAGATTCTGGATCTGTTATTTAATGCATTGGAAGTGACTTATGTAAGGAACAGTAAATATGATGAGTTTGGTCAATTGTTGCATAGAATAAAGTGTTAAGAGCTATTTTTTGGGACTGATGACTCCTTTGTGGTGTAATGTTGAGTTGATGGACTAGGAGTACTGGGTGATGAACTGCAACTTTTAGTAATTTCCTGCATGGACACTTATGTTTCTTTTTCAAAATTCGTTCTTTCATTAATAATGTTTGGGTAGTGGCAAGAATCAAGATGATAATTGTCTGGTTCTAATTGCTTTAGGTTGAAGGTTTGCGGAACTTGAGAAGTGCTGATCCTATGCCTTTTTTGGCAAGGCTAAGAGGATGAATTGTGGAGACCGGGTTTTGTTTAAAATTGTACAAGCTCTCATTTATTGGATTCTTGACAGTAAATGACTTTAGTAGTATTGACTCTATTTTCTTTTCTTTTTCCTTTTTTTTTATTAAAGCAAGATGATCACCGTTCAGTTCTCTTTCTATAATAAGTCATAAATAGGTTAAAGCAATGATTTTTTCCTTGACGGAACTATTCTGCATGTTATTTGTTACTGTTTTTCCTTACAATGTACTTTGTTGCATGATCACTTGGTAATAGATTTCTTGGATATGCATCTGTTTTGGCGTGGTATGTATGTCTGCTTGAATTTTGTGTCAATATGTTAAATTGGTTTTCTTACGCTGAGTTGTTATTTTCACAGTACCTATTGCCCTTGTTTTTCTATGTTATTTTGAACTTACAGGGTGGGTTCTTTTTGAAAAAAAAAAAAAAGGATTTGTTTTTCACTGCAGTATGCAGTAACATTCATCTCTTGCCAAAACTTTACTAATTGTTTTTCACTCAAAGTTTGATTTGAATTCTGTCTCAATGATGGATAGCTTCATTTACCCATGTAAGGCCCTAAATTTTCACCCCTTGGCATTTAAAACCTAGAAAAGAGAAATGCTAGATATCCTAATCATTCACAAGTTTGGTGTACAGTAACTGTATACAAAATAAACCATTTCTCATGATGAAAGAGGGTCTTTTTGAATTGGAGAAGCAACAAATCATATGTAACAATTAATGCTTTTGCATACCATGTTTTGTATGTGGTTCTGCTTTGCTCTTTACAAACTTTGATTTAGAAATTGACTAGTCATATAGCAAGTGAGCATTTAAGCAAGTGCATTGACAAACCGTATTGGCAGTGGTAAGCGCCCCTGTATTTGCTCTTTATTTGTGCTTATTGTTTTTGTTCTGGATCTGCTTGGTTATTAATGCAGGTGAAACACATCTGAGCCAAATATGGGGATTTTACTTTGGCATTAGTGTTGCTGGCTATCCAGGTTTTTTAATCTGCTATACTCAATTGTTACCTTTAAAGCCTTCATATTTCCCTTTGCAGGATAGGTGTTCTCACGCTTTCCTGGTTCTGCTAGTCCCCCACCTTTGTCTCCCCATGGCTTCTGGTGCCCGGCCTACGATTCTTTTGGTTTACAGCCTTGTCCTTGGTCAATCTTTCCTTCATTGTTTTGCCAGCTTACTCTGGATTTTTGTTAGTCGTGAATTGCCAGTGTGGTTTCTTTCCTCTAGAATCATATCGCTATTGTCTGAGGATGTTGCTGTGGGAAGTGCTTGGTTTAGCTCCTCCTCCAATCCTTTATCGATCCATTGACTGACTTTCCATACAATCTACCAGCTACTTCTGGATTTTCTTATTTGGTGAATTTGCAGTGGCTTCTTTCCCCTTAGAGCGAATGTTCATCTGAGGATGTCAAGGACCATGAATACAATGACACCGGTCAGTGTGTTCCATAAAACTAGGTGTTTGGGCTTTTTGAGGGACTGATGATCCTTTTGCTGTCTTTTTAGGGTTGAGATGATGATCTAGTGTTTGGTCACATCTAAGACTGGGCAATAGACTGAAAATTACTGGTGTTGATGGAAATTGGTTCTTCAGTTTTTTTTTATCTCTGGGAGATGTTTATTGTCTAGTCATGATTCTCTCACGGGCTGGAGTCTTGCCAGACTTGACAAGTGGTGATCTGCCGTGAGCTGATGATTGCTTGAAATTGGATAAGCTCTATGCTTTCACAAGGCAATTATCTGTTTGAATGAAATTTGTTCTTTGAGTCCCATAATTTTCTGATTAATGTGAAAGCTGATTCTCTTTGCTTTGGAGGTCATTGTTTGGTTGATGTATAATCTGTGATGGTTCTTTCTTTGTAAGGTGTATGCGCCACGGCAGATCACCATCCAATCCAATTCTGCTTCATCTTCTTTTCAATGAAGTTCAAAAGCGGGTGTCTCCTTCCTAGAAATAGTCCCTCCCTCGTGTCCGCATCCATCGGTCTCATCGTGCATCTATCATTATGCATGCATTCCTCTCTCAGTTGACAGCCTCTGCGAAGTACATTTCAGAGGAGACATCATTCCCGAATGAGCTGTTGATCATTTGGTGTTCTCTCTTCATTGATTGTTAAATCGGTCTGATTCGGTTTATGCTATGTTATTTTCTGAAGGTCGCACCTCGCCTCTCTGGGACTCTGCCATGTCATGGGCATTGTTAGGGTTTGCGCTCCTCTGGTCATTGATTGATTAAATCACTGATTGATCTTTCCAAGTTCAATTGTGTAACGAGCTGATTCTGGTACACTATTCCATGAATTGGCAAAGTGGCTTATTTCTTCTTGAAGCGATCATTTTGTTCGAGGATGTTGTCTCGAGGACAATGAGTATAATGCTACCGGGAGTGGCTGATTCTGGTACACTATTCTATGAATTGGCAGTGGCTTATTTCTTCTTGAGGCGATCATTTTGTCTGAGGATGTTGTCTGAGGATGATGAGTATAATGCTACTGGTCAGTTGGTCAAATTGAATATGTCATTTGGGCTTTCTGGAGAACTAGTGACTACCTTGCACTGATCTAGAAGCCTTTGTCTTCAGGGAAAATGACAGGCTGACATTATGGCAATCTTCTAGTCTTCTTTTACAGCTTGAAAGTTTTAGTGGATTTGATGGCTGGTGATCTGTTGCGTTTTCTGTGGGCTGAGTTGATATTTGTTTGAAATTGGATGAGCTGTTGCTCCTTGGATTTTAGGCAGTTATTGGTTGAATGGAACTTGTCCTTTACATCTGTTATTGGTAGGTAATCGGAAAGGTCAGATCTAGTTCTCTTTCCTTCGCGAGATCAAGATTTTGGTCCAGGCAATACTTTACTTGGCCAAGTTCGATATGCAGTGTCTACTATCAGTGATGTTCTTTCTTGCTGCAGAAGCATCAGTTTCTAATTCGCCTTCCACTTTTCATTTATGTATTCCTTTTTTGGCCAGAAATTAGATACTTAAATTTACCATAGTAAAAGCATACTTCTTAGAGACAAAATAATAAAACTATACACACAAACGCGTTGATGGGTACGAGTATACTGTTTGAGCAATTAAATAAAGAATATCATTTATTTCACTATGTGCACAATTATAGTCAATGACTCGAAATTGTAATTTTTTTAAAGTTGAAAAAACATCGAAGAATGCTCTTAAAGCATTTATCTAATAATAAATGAAGAGGGAGTGGCTTCTTGATAAAACACGGATGCTTAGACTTTTGGGAGGACTGATGATCCGTCGCTTTCTTATTTTTAATTGAGATTATGAGCTAGTGGTCTTTAATCACATCTTAGACTTGGGGACAGGCTGAAATTTGCTGGTCTTGATTGGGATTTATTCTTCTTTTTATTACCTTTGTGAGTTGATTATCCTCAAGTCCTGATTCTTTTACAGGTTGGAGTCTTGCCAGACTTGACAAGTGGTGATCTTGCATGAGTTGATGATCAGCTGAAATTGGATAAGCTCTATCGTTACTCGAGGCATTTATTGGTTTAAACGGAATTTGTTCTCCAGTCCCATTATTTTCGATTAATGTGAAAACCGATTCTCATTAGTTGGGAGGTCATTGTTTGATTGATGTATGATCTGTGGTGTTTCTTTCTTTGCAAGGTGTACACGTCCCAAGCGATCACTAACCAATCCATATCCACATCTTATTCTTATTAAATTTCAAAAGCCGGTGTCTCCTTCCTAGAAATAGTCCCTCCCTCGTGTCCTCATCCTTCCGTTTCATCTGGTGTCTATGATTGTGCATGCGTTCCTCTCTCAGTTTGTCAGCCTCTACGAAGTACTCTTCAGAGGAGACATCATTCCCAATGCAGGCTCTTGATCCTCTTCTTTCTTTTTGTCTCTTCATTGATTGTTAAATTGGTCCGATTCTGTTTATGCCGTGTTATTTTCCAAAGGTCACGCCTCGCCTTTCTGGGACTCTGCCATGTTGTCGGCATGATTAGGTATTGCGCTCCTCCAATTGGTGATTGATTCATCATTGATTGATATTTCCAAGTTCAATTGTATTTTGAGCTGATTCGGCATTCAGTGAATTGGCAATGGCATACAATACGACATTTGGGCTTTTTGGGTTGGTGATCTAGAAGCCTTTGTCTTAAAGACAAACGATGGACTGAAATTTTGACAACCTTCTAGGCTTTCATTACAGCTTGAAAGTTTTACTGGATTTGATAGCTGGTGATCTATTGTGTTTTCTATGGGGCTGAGTTGATAATTCTTTGAAATTGGATGAGCTCCTGCTTCTCAGATTTTGGGCAGTTATTGGTTTGAATGAATCTTGTCCTTTACTTCTGTGATTTCTTAGTTAATCTGAAAGTTTAGATCTATTTCTCCTCCCTTTGCAGATCAGCGTTTGGTCAAGGCAATACCTTACGTAGCCAAGTTCGATATGGAGTGTCTACGATCAGTGATGTTCTTTCTTGCTACATGAGCATCAATTTCTGTTGAGCTGTAAATATAATCTTTTAGTAGTTGAGTTGTAGATATATAGAATCTTTTAGGAGGTTTTTTTGATTCTGATTTTATTTTGATTAAATCCCACAAATCATGGGATTATAGTTGTTAACCCACAAATCGTGGGATTTTAGTTTTTCTCCTTTTCTAGGCTTTCTTTCCTTTATCTTTTGTTTGCTGCCTATAAATACAACATAGAAAAGCACCAGAAAATATGAATGAGAATTACGATTTCTCTCCATCTAAAATTTCTCAATTTCTAATTTGTCTTCCACTGCTGTTATCATCTAGTTGAGGTGGAATGATCAGTTGTTCTCTTTCCTTCACAGGTCATAATTTGTTCGAGGCTATACTTTACCTCGTCAATTTCGAGATGAAGTGTCTAATCAGCGATGGCTCTTTCTTGCTGCGTAAGCATCAATTCATAGGACAAGCTCTTCTGTCAGAGTTCTTTCTTGTCTGTAAAGGTCCACACAATTTTTAGCTCGTTTCTCTTCATTCTTATCTGTATGCTACAATCACTAATTGGATCTCTGGTAAATCATGGAGATATCATATGTAAGATGATTGGAACTGGCTCCGGGCATTACCTGGTTTGCTTCGCCTTTCTTTTCACGCAACTTCTATGTTTTCTTTTGGTACAAAACAAGAGGTCATTTTGTGTTCTTTTTGTGCCAGAGGTTATTTGAGTTATTGGACTCAGTAATGGCCATATAAATGTCTAATTTGTAGGTTTTCTTCGGTTATTGGGACTTTGAAGGTTTATTGCTGACACAATCATTTTTACTTCAAGGCATACTGGTAGTTTCTTTTTTTGAAATGACATCAGATATCTATGACAATTTGCATTCTTAATCATTCTTATTTTGTTTCTATTTGTTAATTAATGATGGTAGCTGATACCACTCGTTCTTTTGGCAGATTAGAGCCTCCTTTCTCTTCGGGATTGGATTGGAAAACTTTTGATTTGTATGCCGTTCCTTTTTCTTTGATGGAACTCTCCTGCATGTTATTTATCATGGACTTTTTCAGGTTCAATGTACTTGGTCGCACATTCATTGGGAAATATGTCTCTTGCATATGCATATTTTTTTTGACTTGGAGTGTATGTCTGCTTGAATATTGTCTCAATGGGTGTTAAATTTGGTTTATCTGAAGAACTTTTTGTGAGTTTTCCTGTGTTAATATTTGATGAGATTGATGCTGTCTGGATGGTGATTTCCTATGCTGAGATGTTATTTACGTGCGACCTATTGCCTCTTTTTTCTCTATGTTATCTGGAGCTTGCAAGAAATGTTCTTTTCCAAAAAGATATTTGTTTTTCACACTGTTTTTTGCAGTAACATTTACCTTCTGCCAAAACTTTCCCTAAAGTATAGTATGTAATGTATCACTTGTATAGCAATTTTGTTGGATGGTTTATCGATAGATTGATCTTTCCATTTAATTGTTTATCATGATGAGTATGCATTTGGGTTGATTGGCAGTTGCATCTGATTTTGTGATGGTAACTCTCCCCATCGTTCCTTTTTGGTTTCCCTTTCTTGATTGATCGATTTTGTTGATGGTGTCCGATTGATTTTCTCGGTCTGATTTTGTGAAGCGTCGTTTGGTTGCAGAGATCTGTCCCTCTTGCATGGAGATCCTTTGATTCTCATTGTTCGGCGAATTGGCAGTGTGGCTTCTTTCTTTCCTCTTGGATTGTGATCTCTTGACGTTGAAGGAGGTCGTTATGGGAAGTGTTTGGTTTAACTCCTCCTTTGACCCTTGATACGTGTGACCGATCAATCTTTTCGTTATTTGGTGACTTCGCTGTGGTTTCTTTCCCCGTGCAAACTGTTTGCCTGAGGATGTCAAGGATGATGAATGCTGTTAATACTATGTCTTGGATGTTTGGGCTTTTTGGAGAAGTGGTGGCCCTTTTGCTGTCTTCTTATTTTTTTCTAGGTTGAGATGATGAAGTAGAAGTCTCTGATCATGTCTTAAGACTGAAATTTACTGGGTTTGATGGGAAATTTGTTATTCAGTTTTTTTATCTTTGGGAGTTCTGTCACAGGTTGGAGTTTTGCCAGACTTGACAAGGGTGCTCTGCCGCAAGCTGATGATCGTCTAAAATTGGATAATCTCTATCATCTTTCGAGCCAGCTATTGGTTTGAATGAAATTTGTTCTCCAGTCCCATAATTTTCCGATTGATGCGAAAACCGATTCTCATTCCTTTGGAGTTCAGAGTTTGGCCGATGTGTGATCTGTGATGGTTCTTTCTTTGCAAGGTGTACATGCCACGACAGATCACTATCCAATCCAGATCGGCTTCCCAGTGTCTCCTTCCCAGAAATAGCCCTCCCTCATGTCCTCATCCTTCAGTCTCATCTTGTGTCTATGATTGTGCATGCATTCCTTTCTTAGTTGACAGCCTCTTGCAAAGTACTCTTCAAAGGAGACATCACCAAAATGCACTATTGATCCTTGTTCTTTTCTTTTTGTTTCTCGATCCTTTATTGATACAATGACCGATTGATCTGTCTGTTATTAGGTGAATTTGCAGTGGTTTCTTTCCCTTCGGAGTGAAACTGTTTGTCTGACGATGTCAAAGATGATGAATACTATGAATACTATGCCTGGGATGTTTGGGCTTTTTGGAGGACTAGTGATCCTTTTGCTGTCTTCATTTTTTTCTCGGTTGAGAGGATGAATCATTAGTCTTTGATAATGTCTGGGACCTGCCGATGAAATGATATTTACTGGGTTTGATGGGAAATTTGTTCTTCAGTTTTTTAATCTTTGCGAGTTCTCTCACAGGTTGGAGTCTTGCCAGACTTGACATGGGGTGCTCTCTGCAGGCATTGTCTGAAATTGGATAAGCTCTATCCTCTCTCGAGGCAGTTATTGGTTTGAATGAAATTTGTTCTTCCGTCCATAATTTTCCAATTGATGCGGAAAACAATTCTCATTCCTTTGGAGGCCGGAGTTTGGCCGATGTGTGATCTATGATGGTTCTTTCTTTGCAAGTTGTACGTGCCACAACAGATCACTATCCAATCCAGATCCACTTCCCGGTGTCTCCTTCCTAGAAATAGCCCTCCCTCGTGTCCTCATCCTTCAGTCTCATCTTGTGTCTATGATTGTGCATGCGTTCCTTTCTCAGTTGACAGCCACTGCGAAGTGCTCTTCAGAGGAGACATCATTCCCAAAATGCACTATTGATCCTTGTTCATTTCTTTTTGTTTGACCCTTTATTGAGACAATGACTGATTGATCTTTCCATTATTTGGTGATTTCGCAGTGTTTCTTCCCCTTCGAAGGGAAACTGTTTGTCAGTTTAATTCGAGACAATTTGGTGATTGATTCACCATTGATTGATCTTTCCATTTAATTGTATCATGAGCTGATTCTGGTTTTCACTATTCCGTGAATTGGCAGTGGCTTCTTTCTTCTTGGAGAGATCATGTTTGTCTGAGCACAATGAACACAATGCAGCTGGTCAGTTGGTTACATATAATAAGACCTTTGGGCTTTATGGAAGACCAATGAGCTAACCTTGCACTTTTTGGTTGAGCTGATGATCCCAAAGTCTTTGTATTTAGGACTAGAAGTCTTTGACTTTAGGACGAGCAATGGACTGAAATTTTGACAACCTTCTACTTTTACAGGTTGAAAGTTTTACTGGATTTGACAGCTGGTGATCTGTTGCATTCCCTGGGGGCCTTAGTTGAAAATTTTTGGGAATTGGAAGAGCTCTCGCTTCTTGGATATTAGGCAGTTATTGATTTCAATGGAACTTCTCCTTCACTTCTGTTATTTTCTACTAAATCCCAAAGGTCAGATCTAGTTCTCGCTTCTTGTGTTGTTGTTTTAGCAGCCTATTTTGGATTCTTCTTGTTTGGTGAATTGGCAGTGTGGCTTCTTTCCTCTTGGATCATAGTCTCTTGACATCTGAGGATGTGGTTATGGGAAATGTTTGATTTAGCTCTTCCTTTGACCCTTTATTGATACAATGAATGATCAACCTTTCCATTATCTGGTGAGTTCACAGTGGTTTCTTTCCCCTTAGAGTGAAACTGCTTGTGTGAGGATGTCAAGGACGAAGAATACTATGAAGGCTGTGTCTTGAATGTTTGGCTCTTTGGAGGACCGGTGATCCTTCTGCTGTCTTTCCTTTTTATGGGTTGAGATGATGAATTAGTAGTTTTTGATCATGTCTAAGACCTGGCGATAGACTGAAATTCACTAGGTTTGATGGGAATTTGTTTTTCAGTTTTTTTATCTGGCGAGTTTATTATTGTCCGGTCCCGATTCACTCGGGTTGGAGTCTTGCCGAGACTTGACTAGTGGTGATTTGCCACGATCCGATGATTGTCGAAATTGGATAAGCTCTTTGGTTTCATGAGGCGGTTCTCGGTTTGAATGAAACATGTCCTTTAAATTTTGCTTACAAACGAAGCATCTAGCGTTAGTGGGTATATAAGCCAGCGGAATACCTGATGGAGCTTGTATAATTCTGCCTGTATTTTTGGACTTTTGGACATATTTGTCCATTGTCGTTGCTCACTTTGTTGAGCAAATTGTGCAACTTTGTATCGTAGCACGAGTAAGTTGTGGTTGGCAAAAAATCAAGCATGAATTGTGCAGATAGCACTTGTTATCATTTTGTTCATGTGTTGTATGAGCTAAACCTGATTTTTAACTTGCGAAGAAAAACTAACTGGGTTGAAGACCTTGCAAAGAAATTGAGCCTTTCGCGGGATATGTCGTATAGGCCCCGAAAGGAGAAGGAAGGCTGTGATCTCTGGACAAAATTTTACTCACGAAGCATCTAGCGTTAGCCCGTATATGAGCTAGTGGAATACCTTTTGGAGCTTGTATAATTCTGCTTGTATTTTTGGACTTTTGGACATATTTGTCTATTGTCAGTTGCTCACTTTGTTGAGCAAATTGTGCAACTTTGTATCATATAAATAAGTTATGGCTGGCAAAAAATCGGGAATGATTGTGCGAGATAGCACTAGTTATCATTTTGGTCGGGGTGTGATTTGTCGACTCTTGGAAGTTATTGATCTATTGATCTTTGCATTGTTGTTTTACAGCTTATTCTGAATTTTTGTTATTCGGTGAATTCACAAAGTGGCTTCTTTCCTCTTGGTTTATATCTCTTGATGTCCGAGGATGTCGTTATGGGTTAGCTCCTCCTATGATCCTTAATTGATCCATCCACCGATTGGTCTTTGCATTTTATTGTTTTACAAGTGGCTTCTGGATTTGGTTATTTGGTGAATTCACAGTGGCATCTTCCCCTTGGAGCGAAACTAGGTGTTTGGGCTTTTTGGAGGACTGACGATCCTTTTGCTGTCTTTTTTTGGTTGAGATGATGCTTAGTCTTTCAGCCGATAGGCTATAATTTACTGGTTTTGATTGAAATTTGTTCTTCGGTCTTTTATCTTTGGGACTTGATTGTCGTCTAGTCTTGATCCTCTCACGGGTTGGAGTCTTGCCGGATTCGACAAGGGGTGCTCTGCTGTGAGCTGATGATTGTCTCAGAGTGGAAAAGCTCTATTGTCTCTCAAGGCAGTTATGTTTGAATGAAATTTGCTCTCCAGTCCCATAATTTTCCAATTGATGCAAAAACCGATTCTCATTCCTTTGGAGGGGTGGAGTTTGGCCAATATATGATCTGTGATGGTTTTTTCTTTGCAAGGTGTACGCGTCACAACAAATCACTATCCAATCCAAATCCGCTTGCCCATGTCCCCTTCCTGGAAATATCCCTCCATTGTGTCCTTATCCTTCAGTCTCATCTTGCGTTTATGATCATGCATGCATTCCTTTCTCAGTTGACAGCCTTTGTGAAGAACTCTTCGGAGGAGACATCATACCCAAAATGCTCTTGATGCTTCTTCTTTTCTTTTTGTTTTTTGATTAATTGTTAATTTGGTCTGCTTTGCATGCTAATTTTCTGAGGGTTATTCTCGCCTCTCTGGGAGTCTGCCATGTTATGCGTATCGTTGGGGCATTCCTCTGATTGGTGATTGTTTCATCATTTATCAATCTTTCCGTTTAATCGTATTATGAACTGATCCTGGTATTCACTATTTCGTGAATTGGCAATGGCTTCTTCCTTCCTGGAGTGATCATGTTTGTCTGAGGTTGCTACTGGTCAGTTAATTACATAGAACAAGACATTGGGGCTTTTTAGAGGACCAATGATCTAATCTTGCGCTGTTCAGTTGAGCTGATGATGTAGTAGTCTGTCTTTAGGATGAGCGATGGACTGAAATTTTGACAGCTGGTGATCATTGCGTTCTCTGTGGGGCTGAGTTGATAATTATTTGATATTGGATGAGCTTCTGTTTCTTGGATTTTAGGCAGTTATTGGATTGAATGGAACTTGTCCTTCATTTCTGCTAATTTTTTAGTTAATCCCAAAGATCAGATCTAGTTCTCTTCCTTCCGAAGATCAGCGTTTAGTCGGGGCAATACTTCACATGGCCAAGTTCCATATGGAGTCTCTGTGATGAGTGATATTCTTCCTTGCTGCATAAGCATCAATTCCTAACTTTTCTTCCACTTCCGTCTTCTTCTAGTTAAGGTGGAATGATAAGATGTTCTCTTTCCTTTGCAGGTCAGAGTTTGGTCAAGGCAATAGGGTACCTCCTCAAGTTCAATGTGGAGTGTCTTGGATCAGTAATGGTTCTTTCTTGTTGCATAAGCATTAATTCAAAGGACAAGCTGTTTCAAAGTTCTTTCTTGTCTGGAAATGTCCACACAAGTTAAGCTCGTCTCCCTTCACTTATCCGTGTGCTTTGCGATCACTAATTGGATCTACGGTAAATCATGGAGATAGCATATGTAAGATGTATATGTCATGCTCTTCTTCCCTATCATGGAATTGGCTCCAGGAATTACCTACTAAGCTTCATCTCCTTTTTACATGACTTGTGTGCTTTCTTTTTGTTTAGAACAAGAGGTCATTGTGCTTTTTATGTGCGAGAGGCTGTTTGAGTTGGTTGGACTGTATCAATGGCCACTGGTTATCGGACTGAATGCATATTGCTGATGGAATTGCTTTTACTTGGTGCATACTGGTATCTTCTTATTTGGAATAACAAACTTCAGATATCTATTACGATTTGCATGCCTAATCTTTGTTATTTTCTTTCTATATTTTAATGGTTGCCGAGCCGATTACTTTCTTGGTCTAATTTCAAGTATCCGGCTTGTTGCGGTAGCTTAATTTCTTCTCGCTCCCGTTGCCTCTTTGGGACTTTGCCATTGTCATGGACATCGTTAGGGTTTGCTCTCCTCCTTTGACCATTTATTAATTGATTGGTTAGTTAGTCTATTTAGATGTTTTATGAGCAGATTCTGGATCTGTTATTTAGTGGATTGGAACTTTTTCTACGATGGACCGATCTCCACCTCGAGGATGTCATGTAAGGAGCTGTAAATATGATTGGTTTGGTCAATTGTTGCATAGAATAAAGCATCCAGCTTTTCTTGGGACTGGCGATTCCTTGGCTGTGTATTGTTGGGTTGGTGGGACTAGGAGTGCTGGGTGTTGAACTAAAACTTCTAATAATTTCCTGCATGGACACTAATGTTTGTTTTTTAAAATTCATTCTTTCATTAATTATCTTTGGTTAGTAGCAAGAATCGAGATGATAATCGTCTATTCCTAATTGCTTTAGGTTGAAGGTTCGCTGAATTTGAGAAGTATTGATCCTTTGTCTTTCTTGCAAGGCCGCGAGGATGAATTGTGGAGACCAGGTTTTGTTTGAAATAGGATAAGCTCTTATTTGTTGCATTCTGGACAGTAAATGGTTCCAATGGTGTTGACTCAATTTTTCTTTTTTAAATTAAAGCAAGAGGATCACCATCAAGTTCTCTTTCTTTTATGGTCAGAATTGTTTAAAGCAAAGACCTTTTCCTTAATGGAATTATTCTACATGTTATTTATCACTGACTGTTTCCCTACATACTTTGTTGCACATTCCCTTAGAAATACGTTTCTTGCATATGCATTTCTGTTGACTTGGTGTGTATGTCTACTTGAAGTTAGTGTCCATGTTAAATTGGTTTATTGAAGAATTTTCTGTCAGGTTTACTTTGTGTTGATATTAGATAGACTGTCATTG
Organism: Eucalyptus erythrocorys; assembly: GCA_014182555.1. Lineage (NCBI taxonomy): Eukaryota > Viridiplantae > Streptophyta > Magnoliopsida > Myrtales > Myrtaceae > Eucalyptus > Eucalyptus erythrocorys. The sequence continues at coordinate 32,454,453 of CM024606.1, forward strand.
TCTGGATGTTAATTTCTTTTGCTGAGTTATTATTTTGGTGTTATCTATTGCTCTTTTTCTCTATGTTATTTGGAACTTGCAGGATAGGTTCTTTCCCAAAAAAATATTTGTTTTTCACACTTTTTTATGCAGTAACATTTTCCTTTTGCCAATACTTTACCAAATGTCATATTATGTCATATTATGTCATATTATGTCATATTATGTCATATTATGTCATATTTGAGAAGTATTGATGCTTTGTCTTTCTTGCACAGCCGAGAGGATGAATTGTGGAGACCAGGTTTTGTTTTAAATAGGATAAGCTCTTATGTGTTGCATTCTGGACAGTAAATGGTTCCAATGGTATTGACTCAATTTTTCTTTTTTAAATTAAAGCAAGAGGATCACCATCAACTTCTCTTTCTTTTATGGTCAGAATTGTTTAAAGCAAAGACCTTTTCCTTAATGGAATTATTCTACATGTTATTTATCACTGACTTTTTCCCTTTAAACATATGTTGTTGCTCATTCCCTTAGAAATACGTTTCTTGCATATGCATTTCTGTTGACTTGGTGTGTGTGTGTACTTGAAGTTAGTGTCTATGTTAAATTGGTTTATTTGAAGAATTTTCTGTCAGGTTTACTTTGTGTTTATATTAGATAGATTGTCGTTGTCTAGATGGTAATTTCTTTTGCTGAGTTATTATTTTGGTGTTATCTATTGCTCTTTTTCTCTATGTTATTTGGAACTTGCAGGATAGGTTCTTTCCCAAAAAAATATTTGTTTTTCACACTTTTTTATGCAAGTAACATTTTCCTTTTGCCAATACTTTACCAAATGTCATATTATGTAGTGTTTTCACTTATAAAGCAATGATGTGGATGGTTCATCAATAGCTTTATCTTTCCATTAAATTGTTTAACAAGATTATTCTAGATTTTGTGGTGGATTGGCGGTCACATGTTTCCTCTTGGAGCACGATCTCTTCATTGGAGCATGTCGTCGATGATGATAAATACATAGAAGATGGTCGGTTTGCATATAATATAAGGTGTTTGGGCTTCTGGAGGAGTGGTGATCTATTATGCAGTCTTTGTTTGAGTTCGAAGTATTTTTGTTCACGTCTTCGGCGGGCGATGGACTAATTTTGAAGCTTTCTAGGCTTTCGTAGTTTTTGAATTAAGTTTGTCCTCGGTTGATTATATTCGGGAAGAAACGGTGAGATGTATCATCAAGTTCTAATTCGTTTAAAGGATTAAGTTTTCTTTGGGTTTGAGCAAGTGCTTTCTTACGTGGGGCTGAGTTCATGATTGTTTAAAAGTAGACGAGCGGCGGCTTCATGGATTCTAGGCAAGATGAAACTTTGAAGAATTATAGGCTTTTTGTAGTTTGATTTAAGTTAATCTTTAGTTGATTATCTTCCGGGAGCAAAGTGAGATAATTATCGTCAAGTTATAATTCTTCTACGGAGTTGAAGTTTTGCTGGGTTTGAGAAGTTTTGATCTGTTGCGTTCTTCGTGGGGCTGAGTTGATGATTGTTCAAAATTGGACAAGCAGTCACTTAGTGGATTCTAGGCAGTCATTGATTTGAATGAAGTTTGTTCTCGCACTTCGCTTTTTTCGGGTTATGGTGAGATGATTGGGGCCTAGTTCTCTTTCCTTTGATGCAAACCTCTTGTGGTTCAATGTGGACTTCCTTCAATCTGTGATGGTTCTTTCTAGCTCTATAATCTTTATATCATTTAACAAGATCTTCTTTATTTAGAGAATCTATTGGGGAAGATAAATAATCATCGACTATCCTCCATTTTAGGGATCATTTGTGAGTCTGGAAAGCTTGAGGTCCACTAAGTTCTGGGTTGTTTCTCTTCATTCTTGTAGTGCATGCTGCAATCACAAAATTGATTGTTGATGAATCATTCAGATATTGATTGCTGGTGAATCATGCAGATATTGCATGCTAGCTTCAGATAATACCCGGGGCTTTCATTCTATATGATTGATGTGTTTTGTTTTGGTACAAAACCTTTGGTGGAACTTTTTCATTTATCGGGTGATTTCTATGCTTTAGGTGGTTGTTGAGGAGTTGTCATGGATATTATTAGTGTTTACGCTACTTCTTTGATCTGATTGATGGATTGATGCGATTGATGGATTGATCCATCCTTCTGTTGTTTTACAAGCTCTTTTGGACTTTTATAAACCAGTGGATTGATGGTAGCTTTTTTTCTCATGGAGCAATCTCTTGGATTGAGCTTTTATAAACCAGCTGTTTAAGGAATGGTACATATGATGAGGTTGGTCAATTATTACTCAGAATAACTGAGCTTTTCTTGTGTTCGACGATCTCTTTACATCTATCTTTGGTTGGGTTGGTGGATGGGCATTGTACTTGATCAGCTTTAGGACTAGGTGAAGAACTGAAATTTTGGTAAATTCCTGCTGTGTAGGCACTTGGTGTTTTGTCGATTTTAGAAGTGATGATCTCGTGACCTTTTCGTGTTGGTTTTGATGAATATCGGTGTCCGGGCTTGGTTGGAAATTGGATAAGCTCCCACTTCTTGGAATTTTGGTTCTTTTGATATCCTCACCCTCCATGTATATTTATATGGATTGGTCCCTAATCAATTGATAATTTGGCCATGCTTTAATGATAGGGTGTGCGAGAACTAGCGAAGTCTAAGGTCCTCACTCTTTCCTTTGAAGCAAACCTCTTCTGGTTCAATGTGGCCTGTCTTCAATCTGTGATGGTTCTTTCTAGCTCCATAATCTTTATTTCATTTAACAAGATCTTCTTTCATTTGAGATTTTATTGGCTTTTCTTGTATGCGGAAGATGAATAATCATTGACTATCCTCCATTGTAGGGATTGCTAGTGAGTCTGGAAAAGCTTGAGGTCCATTAAGTTCTGGCTTGTTCTTCATTCTTTTAATGCATGCTGCAATCCCAAGATCAATTGCTGGTAAATCATGCTGATATTGCATGTTATTTGTCTTGCCTTTTTTTTTTGCCCCCCGAATGCTAGCTTCACACAATACACAGGGATTGCATTCACATGATTGATGTGCTTTCTTTTGGTGCAGAACCTTTGGTGTACTTTTTCATTTGTCAGGTGATTCCTATTATGTTGTTTAATGAGCTGTTTCTAGATTTTTATAATCCAGTGGATTGGCAGTAGCTTATTTTCTCTCTGAGGATGTCTTTGATTGAGGATGTTGTCTAAGAAAAATTACATATAATGAGGTTGGTCAATTATTACTTAGAGTAGCTGAGCTTTTCTTGAGTTCAATGTTCTCTTCACATCTATTTTTCGTTGGGTTGTTTGATGGGCGGTGTCCTTGATCATCTTCGGGATGGGTGAAGAACTGAAATTTGGATAAACTCCTGTTTGCATAGGTGTTTTGCCAAATACCGGAGGTGATGATCTATTGCCTTTTACGTGTGGCTGAGTTGATGAATTGCGGTGTCTCGGCTTTGTTGGAAATTGGATAAGCTCCCACTTCTTGGATTTTGGTTCTTTTGATGTCCTCACTCTCCATGTGTATTTATATGGATTAATCCCTAATCAATTGATATTTTGGCCATGCTTTAACGATAGGGTGTGCGAGAAGTAGCTTGACTATGATGCAAACCTCTTCTGGTTGCAGAAACCCCCTTGCGGAGATCCTTGAGGGTTTCACCTGGCCTCTTTGGGATGATGCCTGTGGTTATCGGAATTATCTTGTTTATGCTCGGTGATTGATCGGCCGATCGGTCTTTGCGTTATTGTTTTTACCAGCTTTTTCTGGATTCTTGTTATTTGGTGAATTGGTTTTGTGGCTTATCTCCTCTTGAATCATATCTCTTTCGTCTAAGGATGGTCATTATGGGAAGTTTTTGGTTGAGCTCCTCCTTCAATCCTTAATTGCTCCATGGACCAACTTTCTTTACAATTGTTTTACGAGCTGCTTTCGGATTTTGTTATATGGCGAATTGGCGGTGGCTTTTTCCCCTTGGAGTGAACTGCGCTTGTCCGAGGATGTCGAGGATAATGAATTCTATGACATTGGTCGGGTTTGTTTCATAAAACACGGATGTTCAGGCTTTTGGAGGGCGAGGATCCTTTTGTCGTCTCTAGGACTTTGCCTTGTTGTGGGCATCGTTAAGGCTTGTGCTCTCTCGATTGATTAATTGATTTGTCGTTGATTGATCTTTCTAAGTCTAATTGTATTATGAGCTGATTTTGATATTCACTATTATTCGAGAATTGGCGGTGGCTTTTTTCTTCTTGGAGCGATCATTTTGTCGAGGATGGTGTAGGGCAATAAAAACAATGCAACCGGTCGGTTGGTTACCTCGAATACGACATGTGGGCTTTTGGAGAACTAATGATCAATCTTGCATTGTTTGTGGTTAAGCTGATGATCTAGAAGTCTTTGTTGTCGGGACAAATGTTGGACTGAAATTTTGACAAACTTTTAGGCTTCTTTTACCGGTTGAAAGTTTTACCGGTTTTTGACAAAGTGGTGATCTATTGAGTTTTCGTGGGGCTGAGTTGATAATTGTTTGAAATTGGATGATCTCTTGCTTCTCGGATTTTAGGCGGTTGTTGGTTTGAATGAAACTTGTCCCTTACTTCTGTTATTTTCTACTTAATCGAAAGATCAGATCTAGTTCTCTTCCCTTCACGGATCGAGTTTGGTCAAGGAAATACTTTACATGGCCAAGTTTGGGATGGAGTGTTTGGTATCGTGATGTCCCTTACTTCTGTTATTTTCTACCTAATTTGTCTTCCACTTCGTTATCTTCTAGTTAAGGTGGAATGATCGGGTGTTTTCTTTCCTTCACGAGTCGAGCACCGTTGAGGCAATACTTTACCTCATCAATTTCAATATGGTGCATCTCGTGATCGGTGATGGTTCTTTCTTGCTGCATAAGCATCAATTAATAGGAAAAGCTCTCCTTTCGGATTTCTTTTTTTTTTTTTCCTGGAAAGGTCCGCACAAGTTCTATCTTGTTTCTCTTCATTCTTATCTGTGTGCTATGATCACTAATTGGATCTCTTTAAATCATGGAGATAGCATATGTTACGGTTACTCGATATGGTACATTTTCTATCTCGGAACCGGCGCCGGGCATTACCTTGCTTTGGGTTCACCTTCAAACACAACTTCGTGTTTTCTTATGGTCTAGAATGAGAGGTCATTTTCTGTTCTTTCCATATGAGAGGTTGTTTGAATTGGTTGCACTCTGTCAATGGCCATATAAATGTCAACATTGTAGGTTTTTTTTTTTTGGTTGTTAGGGATGAAGGCTTACCGCCGTGAATTGGTTTTACTTCGGTGCATATCGGTTGCATCTTAGTTGGAATGATGTGCTTGAGATATCTATTATGATACGAGATATCTATTATGATACGCGTTCTTAATCTTTCTTAACTTCTTTTTATCTCTTGACGTTTCGAGCCGATTACTTTCTCGGTCTAATTTCGAAGCATCCGGTTTGTTGCGAAGCTTAATTTCTTGTGTTCCGGTTGCCTCCTTGGGACTTTGCCATGGTCAGGGACATCATTAGGGTCTACTGACCTTCTTTGACCATGTATTAATTTATTGGTTGGTTGTTCTATTTAGTTTTTTTTTTAAGAGCAGATTCTGGATCTGTTATTTAATGCATTGGAAGTGACTCATGTAAGGAACAGTAAATATGATGAGTTTGGTCAATTGTTGCATAGAATAAAGTGTTTGAGCTATTTTTGGGATGACGATTCCTTTGTGGTGTAATGTTGAGTTGGTGGACTAGGAGTACTGGGTGATGAACTGCAACTTTTAATAATTTCCTGCATGGACACTTATGTTTCTTTCGTATGTTTCTTTTTCAAAATTCATTCTTTCATTAATTATGTTTGGGTAGTGGCAAGAATTGAGATGATAATTGTCTGGTTCTAATTGCTTTAGGTTGAAGGTTTGCTGAACTTGAGAAGTGCTGATCCTTTGCCTTTTTGGCAAGGCTAAGGGGATGAATTGTGGAGACCGGGTTTTGTTTAAAATTGTACAAGCTCTCATTTATTGGATTCTTGACAGTAAATGACTGTAGTAGTATTGACTCTATTTTCTTTTCTTTTTCCTTTTTTTTTATTAAAGCAAGATGATCACCGTTCAGTTCTCTTTCTATAATAAGTCATAAATCGGTTAAAGCAATGATTTTTTCCTTGACGGAACTATTCTGCATGTTATTTGTTACTCTTTTTCCTTTCAATGTACTTTGTTGCATGATCACTTGGTAATAGATTTCTTGGATATGCATCTGTTTTGGCGTGGTATGTATGTCTGCTTGAATTTTGTGTCAATATGTTAAATTGGTTTTCTTACGCTGAGTTGTTATTTTCACGGTACCTATTGCCCTTGTTTTTCTATGTTATTTTGAACTTACGGGATGGGTTCTTTTTGAAAAAAAAAAAAAAAAAAAGGATTTGTTTTTCTTTGCGGTATGCGGTAACATTCATCTCTTGCCAAAACTTTACTAATGGTTTTTCACTCAAAGTTTGATTTGAATTCTGTCTCAATGATTGATAGCTTCATTTACCCATGTAAGGCCCTAAATTTTCACCCAAGGCATTTAAAACCTAGAAAAGAGAAATGCTAGATATCCTAATCATTCACAAGTTTGGTGTACAGTAACTGTATACAAAATAAACCATTTCTCATGATGAAAGAGGGTCTTCTTGAATTGGAGAAGCAACAAATCATATGTAACAATTAATGCTTTTGCATACCATGCTTTGTATGTGGTTCTGCGTTGCTCTTTACAAACTTTGATTTAGAAATTGACTAGTCATATAGCAAGTGAGCATTTAAGCAAGTGCATTGACAAACCGGATTGGCAAAGTGGTAAGCGCCCCGTATTTGCTCTTTATTTGTGCTTATTGTTTTTGTTCTGGATCTGCTTGGTTATTAATGCGGGTGAAACACATCGAGCCAAATATGGGGATTTTACTTTGGCATTAGTGTTCTGGCTATCCAGGTTCTTTTATCTCGCTATACTCAATTGTTACATTTAAAGCCTGCATATTTCCCTTTGCGGGATAGGTGTTCTCACGCTTTCTCGGGTTCTCGCTAGTCCCCCACCTTTGTCTCCCCATGGCTTCGGTGCCCGGCCTACAATTCTTTTGGTTTCTGACCTTCTCCTCGAGTCAATCTTTCCTTCATTGTTTTGCTAGCTTACTCTGGATTTGTGTTAGTCGGTGAATTGGCGGTGTAGTTTCTTTCCTCTAGAATCATATCTCTATTGTCCGAGGATGTTCTTTGTGGGAAGTGCTTGGTTTAGCTCCTCCTCCAATCCTTTATCGATCCATTGTGACTTTCCGTACAATCTACGAGCCGCTTTCGGATTTTCTTATTTGGTGAATTTGCACGGCTTCTTTCCCTTAGAGCGAACTGTTCGTCCGAGGATGTCAAGGACCATGAATACAATGACACCGGTCGGTGTGTTCCATAAAACTAGGTGTTTGGGCTTTTGAAGGACCGATGATCCTTTTGCTGTCTTTTTAGGGTTGAGATGATGAACTAGTGTTTGGTCACATCGAAGACTGGGCAATAGACTGAAACTTACTGGTGTTGATGGAAATTGGTTCTGCAGTTTTTTATCTCTGGGAGATGCTTATCGTCTAGTCATGATTCTCTCACGGGCTGGAGTCTTGCCAGACTTGACAAGTGGTGATCTGCCGCGAGCTGATGATTGCTTGAAATTGGATAAGCTCTATGGTTTCACAAGGCAATTATCTGTTTGAATGAAATTTGTTCTTTGAGTCCCATAATTTTCCGATTAATGTGAAAGCTGATTCTCATTGGTTTGGAGGTCATTGTTTGGTTGATGTATAATCTGTGATGGTTCTTTCTTTGCAAGGTGTATGCGCCACGGCAGATCACCATCCAATCCAATTCTGCTTCATCTTCTTTTCAGTGAAGTTCAAAAGCGGGTGTCTCCTTCCTGGAAATAGTCCCTCCCTCTTGTCCTCATCCATCGGTCTCATCGTGCATCTATCATTATGCATGCATTCCTCTCTCAGTTGACAGCCTCTGCGAAGTACATTTCAGAGGAGACATCATTCCCAAATGAGCTGCTGATCATTTTTTTTTCTCTCTCTTCATCGATTGTTAAATCGGTCTGATTCGGTTTATGCTATGTTATTTTCCGAAGGTCACACCTCGCCTCTCTGGGACTCTGCCATGTCATGGGCATTGTGAGGGTTTGCGCTCCTCTGGTCATTGATTGATTAAATCACCGATTGATCTTTCCAAGTTCAATTGTGTAATGAGCGATTCGGTACACTATTCCATGAATTGGCGGTGGCTTATTTCTTCTTGAAGCGATCATTTTGTTTGAGGATGTTGTCTCGAGGACAATGAGTATAATGCATCGGGCAAAGTGCTCGATTACGGTACACTATTCTATGAATTGGCGGTGGCTTATTTCTTCTTGAAGCGATCATTTTGTCGAGGATGTTGTCGAGGACAATGAGTATAATGCTATTGGTCGGTTGGTCAAATTGCATATGTCATTTGGGCTTTCGGAGAACTAGTAATCTACCTTGCCTTTGGGTGGTTGATCTAGAAGCCTTTGTCTTCGGGAAAATGACGGACCGACGTAATGGCAATCTTCTAGTCTTCTTTTACAGCTTGAAAGTTTTAGTGGATTTGATGCTGGTGATCATTGCGTTTTACGTGGGCTGAGTTGATAATTGTTTGAAATTGGATGAGCTGTTGCTCCTTGGATTTTAGGCGAGTTATTGGTTGAATGGAACTTGTCCTTTACATCTCGTTATTGGTAGGTAATCGGAAAGGTCGATCTAGTTCTCTTTCCTTCGCAGATCAAGATTTTGGTCCAGGCAATACTTTACTTCGCCAAGTTCAATATGCAAAGTGTCTACTATTAGCGATGTTCTTTCTTCCGAAGCATCAGTTTCTAATTTGCCTTCCACTTTTCATTTATGTATTCCTTTTTTGGCCAGAAATTAGATACTTAAATTTACCATAGTAAAAGCATACTTCTTAGAGACAAAATAATAAAACTATACACACAAACGCATTGATGGGTACGAGTATACTTTTGTTTGAGCAATTAAATAAAGAATATCATTTATTTCACTATGTGCACAATTATAGTCAATGACTCGAAATTGTAATTTTTTTAAAGTTGAAAAAACATCGAAGAATGCTCTTAAAGCATTTATCTAATAATAAATGAAGAGGGAGTGGCTTCTTGATAAAACACGGATGCTTAGATTTTTGGGAGGACTGATGATCCGTTGCTTTCTTATTTTTAATTGAGATTATGAGCTAGTGGTCTTTAATCACATCTTAGACCAGGCAACAGGCTGAAATTTACTGGTCTTGATTGGGATTTATTCTTCTTTTTATTATCTTTGTGAGTCGATTATCTTCAAGTCCTGATTCTTTCACAGGTTGGAGTCTTGCCAGACTTGACAAGTGGTGATCTTGCATGAGTTGATGATCATCTGAAATTGGATAAGCTCTATCGTTACTCGAGGCATTTATTGGTTTAAATGGAGTTTGTTCTCCAGTCCCATTATTTTATGATTAATGTGAAAACTGATTCTCATTAGTTGGGAGGTCATTGTTTGATTGATGTATGATCTGTGGTGTTTCTTTCTTTGCAAGGTGTATACGTCCCAACCAATCACTAACCAATCCATATCCACATCTTATTCTTATTAAATTTCAAAAGCCGGTGTCTCCTTCCTAGAAATATTCCCTCCCTCGTGTCCTCATCCTTCCGTTTCATCTCATGTCTATGATTGTGCATGCGTTCCTCTCTCAGTTTGTCAGCCTCTACGAAGTACTCTTCAGAGGAGACATCATTCTCAATGCAGGCTCTTGATCCTCTTCCTTCTTTTTGTCTCTTCATTGATTGTTAAATTGGTCTGATTCTGTTTATGCTATGTTATTTTCCAAAGGTCACGCATCGCCTCTTCGGGACTCTGCCATGTTGTCGGCATGATTATGTATTGCGCTCCTCCGATTGGTGATTGATTCATCATTGATTGATATTTCCAAGTTCGATTGTATTTTGAGCTGATTCTGGCATTCAGTGAAATGGCAATGGCATACAATACGACATTTGGGCTTTTTGGGTTGGTTGTCTAGAAGAAGCCTTTGTCTTAAAGACAAACGATGGACTGAAATTTTGACAACCTTCTAGGCTTCCATTACAGCTTGAAAGTTTTACTGGGTTTGACAGCTGGTGATCTGTTGTGTTTTCTATGGGGCTGAGTTGATAATTCTTTGAAATTGGATGAGCTCCCCGCTTCTCGATTTTGGGCAGTTATTGGTTTGAATGAATCTTGTCCTTTACTTCGTTATTTCTTAGTTAATCTGAAAGTTCAGACTGCTTTCTCCTCCCTTTGCAGATCAGAGTTTGGTCAAGGCAATACCTTGCGTAGCCAAGTTCAATATGGAGTGTTTACAATCAGTGATGTTCTTTCTTGCTACATGAGCATCAATTTCTAATTTGTCTTCCACTGCTGTTATCATCTAGTTGAGGTGGAATGATCAGATGTTCTCTTTCCTTCACAGGTCATAATTTGTTTGAGGCTATACTTTACCTCGTCAATTTCGAGATGGAGTGTCTGATCAGTGATGGCTCTTTCTTGCTGCGTAAGCATCAATTCATAGGACAAGCTCTTCTGTCAGAGTTCTTTCTTGTCTGTAAAGGCCCACACAATTTTTAGCTCGTTTCTCTTCGTTCTTATCTGTATGCTACAATACCTAATTGGATCTCTGGTAAATCATGGAGATATCATATGTAAGATGTATGTGTCATGCTCTTCCTCCCTATCATGGAACTGGCCCCGGGCATTACCTGGTTTGCTTTGCCTTTCTTTTCACACAACTTCTATGTTTTCTTTTGGTACAAAACAAGAGGTCATTTTGTGTTCTTTTTGTGCCAGAGGTTATTTGAGTTGTTGGACTCTGTCAATGGCCATATAAATTTCTAATTTGTAGGTTTTCATCGGTTATTGGGACTTTGAAGGTTTATTGCTGACAGAATCGTTTTTACTCAGGGCATAGTGGTAGTTTCTTATTTTGAAATGACATACATCAGATATCTATGACAATTTGCATTCTTCATCATTCTTATTTTGTTTCTATTTGTTAATTAATGATGGCAGCTGATACCACTCGTTCGTTTGGCAGATTAGAGCCTCCTTTCTCTTCGGGATTGGATTGGAAAACTTTTGATTTGTATGTCGTACCTTTTTCTTTGATGGAACCATCCTGCATGTTATTTATCATGGACTTTTTCGGGTTCAACGTACCTTGTCGCACATTCATTGGGAAGTACGTCTCTTGCATATGCATATTTTTTTTGACTTGGAGTGTATGTCTCGCTTGAATATTGTCTCAATGGGTGTTAAATTTGGTTTATCTCGAAGAACTTTTTGTGAGGTTTCTGTGTTAATATTTGATGAGATTGATGCTGTGTGGATGGTAATTTCCTATCCTGAGATGTTATTTTCGTGCGACCTATTGCCTCTTTTTTCTCTATGTTATCTGGAACTTGCAAGAAATGTTCTTTTCCAAAAAAATTTATTTTTCACACTGTTTTTTGCGGTAACATTTACCTTCTGCCAAAACTTTCCCTAAAGTATAGTATGTAATGTTTCACTTGTATAGCAATTTTGTTGGATGGTTTATCAATAGATTGATCTTTCCATTTAATTGTTTATCATTATGAGTATGCATTTGGGTTGATTGGCAGTTGCATCTGATTTTGTGATGGTAACTCTCCCCATCGTTGCTTTTTGGTTTCCCTTTCTTGATTGATTGATTTTGTTGATGGTGTCCGATTGATTTTCTCGGTCTGATTTTGTGAAGCGTCGTTTGGTTGCGAGATCTGTCCCTCTTGCACGGAGATCCTTTGATTCTCATTGTTCGGCGAATTGGCAAAGTGTGGCTTCTTTCTTTCCTCTTGGATTGTGATCTCTTGACGTTGAAGGAGGTCGTTATGGGAAGTGTTTGGTTTAACTCCTCCTTTGACCCTTGATACGGTGACCGATCAATCTTTCGTTATTTGGTGACTTATTTGTGGTTTCTTTCCCCGTGCAAACTGTTTGCCCGAGGATGTCAAGGATGATGAATGCTGTTAATACTATGTCTCAGATGTTTGGGCTTTTTGGAGGAGTGGTGGCCCTTTTGCTGTCTTCTTATTTTTTTCTCGGTTGAGGTGATGAATTAGTAGAGTCTCTGATCACGTCTTAAGACTGAAATTTACTGGGTTTGATGGGAAATTTGTTATTCAGTTTTTTATCTTTGGGAGTTCTCACGGGTTGGAGTTTTGCCAGACTTGACAAGGGTGCTCTGCCGCAAGCTGATGATCGTCTGAAATTGGATAATCTCTATCATCTTTCGAGGCAGTTATTGGTTTGAATGAAATTTGTTCTCAAGTCCCATAATTTTCCGATTGATGCGAAAACCGATTCTCATTCCTTTGGAGTTCAGATTTTGGCTGATGTGTGATCTGTGATGGTTCTTTCTTTGCAAGGTGTACATGCCACAACAGATCACTATCCAATCCATCAGCTTCCCAAAGTGTCTCCTTCCCGAAATAGCCCTCCCTCATGTCCTCATGCTTCAGTCTCATCTTGTGTCTATGATTGTGCATGCGTTCCTTTCTTAGTTGACAGCCTCTGCAAAGTACTCTTCAGAGGAGAAATCACCAAAATGCACTATTGATCCTTGTTCTTTTCTTTTTGTTTCTCGATCCTTTATTGATACAATGACCGATTGATCTGTCTGTTATTAGGTGAATTTGCAGTGGTTTCTTTCCCTTTGGAGTGGAACTGTTTGTCTGAGGATGTCAAGGATGATGAATACTATGAATACTATGCTTGGCATGTTTGGGCTTTTTGGAGGACTAGTGATCCTTTTGCTGTCTTCATTATTTTCTTGGTTGAGAGGATGAATTATTAGTCTTTGATCACGTCTGGGACCTGCCGATGGAATGATATTTACTGGGTTTGATGGGAAATTTGTTCTTCAGTTTTTTAATCTTTGCGAGTTCTCTCACAGGTTGGAGTCTTGCCAGACTTGACATGGGGTGCTCTCTGCAGGCATTGTCTGAAATTGGATAAGCTCTATTCTCTCTCGAGGCAATTATTGGTTTGAATGAAATTTGTTCTTCAGTCCATAATTTTCCGATTGATGCGGAAAACAATACTCGTTCCTTTGGAGGCTGGAGTTTGGCTGATGTGTGATCTATGTTGGTTCTTTCTTTGCAAGGTGTACATGCCACAACAGATCACTATCCAATCCAGATCCACTTCCTGGTGTCTCCTTCCTAGAAATAGCCCTCCCTTGTGTCCTCATCCTTCAGTCTCATCTTGTGTCTATGATTGTGCATGCGTTCCTTTCTCAGTTGACAGCCCTTTGCGAAGTGCTCTTCAGAGGAGACATCATTCCCAAAATGCACTATTGATCCTTGTTCATTTCTTTTTGTTTGACCCTTTATTGAGACAATGACTGATTGATCTTTCCATTATTTGGTGATTTCGCAGTGTTTCTTCCCCTTCGAAGGGAAACTGTTTGTCAGTTTAATTCGAGACAATTTGATGATTGATTCACCATTGATTGATCTTTCCATTTAATTGGATCATGAGCTGATTCTGGTATTCACTATTCCATGAATTGGCAGTGGCTTCTTTCTTCTTGGAGAGATCATGTTTGTCTGAGCACAATGAACACAATGCAGCTGGTCAGTTGGTTACATAGAATAAGACCTTTGGGCTTTATGGAAGACCAATGAGCTGACCTTGCACTGTTTGGTTGAGTGATGATCCCGAAGTCTTTGTATTTAGGACTAGAAGTCTTTGACTTTAGGACGAGCAATGGACTGAAATTTTGACAACCTTCTACTTTTACGGGTTGAAAGTTTCTTTGGATTTGACAAGCTGGTGATCTCGTTGCATTCCCGAGGGCCTTAGTTGAAAATTTTTGGGAATTGGAAGAGCTCTCGCTTCTTGGATATTAGGCGTTATTGATTTCAATGGAACTTCTCCTTCACTTCGTTATTTTCTACTGAATCCCAAAGGTCGATCTAGTTCTCGCTTCTTGTGTTGTTGTTTTAGCAGCCTATTTTGGATTCTTCTTGTTTGGTGAATTGGTGTGGCTTCTTTCCTCTTGGATCATAGTCTCTTGACATCCGAGGATGTGGTTATGGGAAATGTTTGATTTAGCTCTTCCTTTGACCCTTTATTGATACAATGACTCGATCAACCTTTCCATTATCTCGGTGAATTCACAAAGTGGTTTCTTTCCCCTTAGAGTGAAACCGCTTGTGTGAGGATGTCAAGGACGAAGAATACTATGAAGGCTGTGTCTTGGATGTTTGGCTCTTTGGAGGACCGGTGATCCTTTTGCTGTCTTTCCTTTTTATGGGTTGAGATGATGAATTAGTAGTTTTTGATCATGTCTAAGACCTGGCGATAGACTGAAATTCACTAGGTTTGATGGGAATTTGTTTTTCAGTTTTTTTATCCTGACGAGTTTATTATTGTCTGGTCCTGATTCACTCAGGTTGGAGTCTTGCCAGACTTGACTAGTGGTGATTTGCCACGATCTGATGATTGTCTGAAATTGGATAAGCTCTTTGGTTTCATGAGGCAGTTCTCGGTTTGAATGAAACATGTCCTTTACTTCTATTATCTTCTGGTTAATCCGAAAGATCAGATCTAGTTTTCTTCCTTTCTCAGATCAGAGTTCAGTTGTGGCAATACTTTATGGGGCCAAGTTCGATATGGAGTGTCCTGGATCAGTGATGTTCTTTCTTGCTGCATACGCATACACATCAATTCCTAATTTGTCTTCCACTTCTATTATCTTCTAGTTAAGGTGGAACGATCAGATATGTTCTCTTTCCTTACACAGGTCAGAGTTTGGTCGAGGCCATAGTTTACCTTGTCAATTTCGATATGGTCTGTGATCAGTATTGGTTTGTTCTTGCTGCATAAGCATCAAATCATAGGGGAAGCTCTTCTTTCAAAGTTCTTTCTTGTCTGAAAAGGTCCACACAAGTTCAAGCTTGTTTCTCTCCCCATTATTCTGTAAGACTCCTAATTGGACTTCCAACTGCATATCTCACGACTTGATGCTTCAGGTTCTCATTTTCCAGTGTTCTTTCCCCTTATGAACAAAAGTTTTATTGGGGGTGGATAAAAATAAAATTTTGAAGGTGCCTTGCCATTGATTGATGGATCTCTGCTACCTCTCATCGGCTTTAAGATAATGGTGAATTCAATCTGGTGAAGATGGTTGTTCAGACTGAGGTTTTATCCGGTTCTGATCACGAAATACCGTCATTAAGTTGGGCAATGTGGAAACAAATTCCTTTTTATATGGGTATGGTATCTTTTTGGATTTTAATAGCTATGGAATTTTATTGGGACGGAGAAGATGTGCTAATTGCAGGAGTCTTCCAATTATTTCATAGTTATTGTAAGGATAGTACTCGCCTTGTGGCTAGATATTTAGCATTTGGCGCACTCCCTTGCTGGTAATTTCACTTGAGTTCGAAGTAGTCTCGATCACATCTTCGGGGTGGGGATGGACTGAAATTTTGAAAATTTCTAGGCATTTGTAGTTTTGATTTAAGTTTGTCTTCGTTGATTATCTTTGGGAGGCGGTGAGATAAAAATTGTGAAGTTCGTTGAAGTTTTGCTGGGTTTGAGAAGTGGTGATCTATTGCATTCTTTTGTAGGGCTGAATTGATGATAGTTTGAAATTGGACAAACAAATGCTTTGTGGATTCTAGGCGTTATTGGTTTGAATGAAGTTTGTTTGCCACTTCTGCTTTTTTTTTTCCATTTATGGTGAGACAATCGGGCCTAGCTCTCTTTCCTTTAATGCAAGCCTCTTCTGGTTTAATGTGGGCTGTCTTCAATCAATAATGGTTCTTTCTACATTTCATTTAACAAGCTCCTCTTTCTTTGAGCTTCTATTGGCTTTTGTTGTTTTTGGAAAATGGATATTCATTGACTATCTTCCATTCTAGGGATTGTTTATAAGTCTGGAAAGCTTGAGATCGACAAAGTTTTGGCTTGTTTCTATTTGTCCTTGCAATGGATACTGCAATCACTAAATTGATTGCTGGTAAATCATGGAGATATTGCAATTACAATTTATTTGTCTCGCCATTTTTATTCCTTTGGAGTTCAGAGTTTGGTGGACTTGTGATCTGTGATGGTTCTTTCTTTGCAAGGTTTACGTGCCACAACGGATCGCTGTCCAATCCAGATCTGCTTGCCAGTGTTTCCTTCCTAGAAATAGCCCTCCCTTGTGCCCTCATCCTTCAGTCTCATCTTGCATCTATGATTGTGCATGCGTTCCCCGCTCGTTGATGCCTCTGCGAAGTACTCTTCGAGAGGAGACATCATTCCCTAAATACTCTTGATCCTTCTTCTTTTCTTTTTCCTTCTTGATTAATTGTTAAATCGTATGATTTGTATGCTAATTTTCTGAAGGTTACTCTCGCTCTCTCGGGAGTCCGCCATGTGTTATGGGTACTGTTAGGGTTTGCGCTCCTTTAATTGGTGATTGATTCATCATTGATTGATCTTTCCATTTAATTGCATTATGAGCCAATCCTAATATTCACTATTCCGTGAATTGGCAATGGCTTCTTTCTTCTTGGAATGATCATGTTTGTCGAGGACCATGAGCACAATGCTACCGATCGGTTGTTACATAGAACAAGACATTTGGGCCTTTTGGAGGACTAATGATCTAATCTTGCACTGTTTAGTTGAGCTGATGATGTAGTAGTCTTAGTCTTTAGGACAAGCGATGCACTGAAATTTTGACAACCTTCTATGCTTATTTTACAGGATTTGACAGTTGGTGATCTCGCTGCGCTCTGTGGGGCTGAGGTTATAATTGTTTGGAATTAGAGAAGCTCCTCCTCCCTTGGACTTTAGGCGAGTCATTGGTTTGAATGGAACTTGTCCTTCACTTCGTTATTCTTAGTTAATTTCAAAGATCGATCTAGTTTCTCTTCCTTCCGCAGATCGAGTTTGGTTGAGGCAATACTTTGCATGGCCAAGTTCGATATGGAGTCTCGTGATCGTGATGTGTTCTTCCTTTCGCATAAGCATCAATTCCTAATTTTTCTTCCATTTCCGCTATCTTCTAGTTAAGGAGGAATGATAAGATGTTCTCTTTCCTTTGCAGGTCGAGTTTGGTCGGGCAATAGTTTGCCTCATCAAGTTCAATATGGAGTGTCTTGGATCAGAATCGTTCTGTCTTTTTACATAAGCATCATCAATTAGGACAAGCTGTTATTTCAGAGTTCTTTCTTGTCTGGAAAGGTCCACACAAGTTAAGCTCGTTTCCGTTCCCTTATCTATGTGCTGAGATCACTAATTGGGTCTCCAGTAAATCGTGGAGATAGCATATGTAAGATGTATACTTCATGCTCTTCTTCCCTTTCATGGACCGGCTCCGAGGTGAACCGCCTACCTTTCACCTTTCTTTTTACATGACTTCGTGTTTTCTTTTAGTTTACAACAAGAGGTTTTTTTTCTGCTCTTTACGTGCGAGAGGCTATATGAGTTGGTTGAACTCGTCAATGGCCATTGGTTATCCGGACTGAATGCTTACCGCTTGTGCATGAATTGCTTCTACTTGGTGCATCTTTTGGTGTCTTCTTATTTGGAATGGCATACTTCAGATATCTATTACAATTCGCATTCTTAATCTTTGTTAGTTTGTTTCTATATTTCAATGGTTGCTGAGCCAATTACTTTCTTGGTCTTATTTCTTAAGCATCTGGCTTGTTGCAAAAGCTTAATTTCTTGTGCTCCCGTTGCCTGCTTAGGATTTTGCCATGGTTGTGGACATCATTAGGGTTTACTTTCCTCCTTTGACCATTTATTAATTGATTGGTTGGTCAGGCTATTTAGTTGTTTTACGAGCAGATTCTGGATCTGTTTTTTAGTGGATTGGAAGTGACTTCTTCTCTGATGATGTCATGTAAGGAACAGTAAATATGATTAGTTTGGTCAATTGCTGCATAGAATAAAGCATTCGAGCTTTTGTTGGGATTGATGATTCTTTGGCAGTGTAATGTTGGGTTGGTGGACTAGGAGTACTTGGGTGTTGAACCGAAACTTCTAATAATTTCCTGCATGGACACTTATGTTTCTTTTTTAAAATTCATTCTTTCATTAATTATCTCTCGGTTAGTAGCAAGAATCGAGATGATAATCATCTATTCCTAAAGTAATAATAATAATAATAATAATAATAATAATAATAATAATAATAATAATAATAAATAAATAAATAAATAAATAAAAGAAGCAAAGGGATCGCCATTAAGTTCTCTTTCTTTTATGGTCGAAATAGGTTAAAGCACAGACATTTTCCATAATGGAATTATTCTGCATGTTATTTATCACTCTTTCCTTTTCAATGTACCTTGTTGCACACTCACTTGGAAATACGTTTCTTGCATATGCATTTCGTTGAACCGGTGTGTATGTCCGCTTGAAGTTTGTGTCTATGTTAAATTGGTTTATTTGAAGAATTTCTCTCAGGTTTACTTTGTGTTTATATTAGATAGATTGATGTCATCTAGATGGTAATTTCTTATGCTGAGTTATTATTTTGGTGTCACTTATTGCTCTTTTTCTCTATGTTATTTGGTACTTGCAGGATAGGTTCTTTTCCAAAAGAATATTTGTTTTTCACACTTTTTTTTTTTTTTTTTGTGGTAACATTTTCCTTTTGCCAAAACTTTTCCAAACGTTATAATATGTAGTGTTTTCACTTATAAAGCGATGTTGTGGATGGCTCATCAATAGATTTATCATTCCATTAAATTGTTTAACAAGATGATTCTGGATTTCACAGTGGATTGGCAGTTACATCTTTCCTCAGAGCGCGATCTCTTCGTTGGAGCATGTTGTCTAATGATGATAAATACATAGAAGCTGGTCAGTTACGTAATATAAGGTGTTTGGGCTTCTTGGAGGAGTGGTGATCTATTATGCAGTCTTTGTTTTGAATTCGAAGTATCTTTGTTGACATCTTCAGCGGGGGCAATGGACTGAAATTTTGAAGATTTATAGGCTTTTTGTTGTTTTGATTTAAGTTTGTCTTTAGTTGATTATATTCGGGGAGTAGAGAGATAATTATTGTCGAGTTCTAATTCTTCGAAGGTTGAAGTTTTACCGAGGTTTCTAGGCTTTTTGCTCTCGCTTCTTGGATTTTGGTTCTTTTCATGTCCTCACTCTCCATGTGTATTTATATGGATCAATCCCTAATCACTTGATATTTTGGCCATGCTTTAATGATAGGATGTGCAAGAAGTAGCTTGACTATGATGCAAACCTCTTCCTCGGTTTGCGTAAAACCCCCGTTCTTTGAGATCCTTGAGGGTTTCACCTGGCTTCTTTGGGACAATGCCTATGGTTATTGAAATTATCTTATTGATTGACCGATCGGTCTTTGCATTATTGTTTTTACCAGCTTATTCTGGATTCTTGTTATTCAGTGCTTTAGTGTGGCTTATTTCCTCTTGGATCATATCTCTTTCGTCCGAGGATGGTCATCACGGGAAGTGTTTGGTTTAGCTCCTCCTCTGATCCTTAATCGCTCTATGGACCGACTTCCTGTACAATTGTTTTATAAACGCCTCATAGATTTAGTTATTTGGTGAATTCGCAGTGGCTTCTTTCCCCTTGGAGTGAACTGTTCGTCTGAGGGGATGTCAAGAGTGATGATTAATATGGAATGGTCAGTTTGTTTCATAAAATACGGATGTTTGGGCTTTTTGGAGGATTGATGATCCTTTTTCTGTCTTTTTCTTGGTTGAGACAATCAATTATTAGTCTTTGATGTCACATCTAAGACCGGGAGATAGACTCAAATTTACTGGTTTTGATGGGAATTTGTTCTTCCGTTTTTATCTTTTGGACTTCTCTCACAGGTCAGAGTCTTGCCAGACTTGACATGTGGTGATCGCCGCAAGCGATGATTGTACGAAATTGGGTAAGTTCTATGGTTTCATGAGGCGGTTGTCGGTTTGAATGAAATTTGTTCTCCGGTTCCATAATGTTCGAATTAATGCAAAAATCAATTCTCATTCCTTTGGTGTGGTCGATGTATGATCTGTGATGGTTCTTTCTTTGCATGGTGTACACGCCCCAACCGATCATTGTTTAATCCAGATCCGCTTTGTCTTAATTTTATTGAAGTTCAAAAGCTGGTCTCTCCCTCCCAGAAGTAGTCCATCCCTCGTGTCCAATCGGGCATTTATGAGTGATAAGTCGGTCTGGTTTGTTTATGCAATGTTATTTTTCGAAGGTTACTCCTCACCTCTCCAAAGACTCTGCCATGTTGTGGGCATCGTTAGGGTTTGCACTCCTCCCATTTGATCGATTGATTTTTCGAAGTTTAATTGTATTATGAGCTGATTCGG
This sequence comes from Eucalyptus erythrocorys, assembly GCA_014182555.1. Taxonomy (NCBI): domain Eukaryota; kingdom Viridiplantae; phylum Streptophyta; class Magnoliopsida; order Myrtales; family Myrtaceae; genus Eucalyptus; species Eucalyptus erythrocorys. The sequence goes on from CM024606.1 coordinate 32,474,908, forward strand.
TATTTGCTATTCGTGAATTGGCGGTGGCTTCTTTCTTCTTGGAGTGATCATTTTGTCTCGAGGATGTTGTAGGGCAAAAAAACAAAGCAAGTGGTCGGTTGGTTGCATAGAATACGACATTTGGGCTTTTGGAGGACTAATGGGCTGGTTCCGGCATTACCTAGTTTGCTTCGCCTTTCTTTTCACACAACTTCTATGTTTTCTTTTGGTACAGAGCAAGAGGTCATTTTGTGTTCTTTCCATGCCGGTGGTTCTTTGAGTTGTTGGACTTAGTGAATGGCCATATAGATATCTAAATTGTAGATTTTCTTTGGTTCTTGGGACTTTGAAGGTTTATTCTTGTGAGTTGGTTTTACTTCGGGGGCATACTTGGTAATATCTTATCTGGAAATGATGTACATCATATATCTATCACAATTTGCATTCTTAGTCTTTCTTATTTTGTTTCTATTTGTTAATGGATGATGATAGCTGATACCATTTGTTCTTTGGCATACTTTTTCTTTGGGATTGGATTGGAAACTTTTGATTTGTATGTCTTACCTTTTTCTTTGATGGAACTATCCTGCATGTTATTTATCATGGACTTTTTTGGGTTCAACGTATGTTGTCACACATTCATTGGGAAATATGTCTCTTGCATATGCATTTTTTTTTACTTGGAGTGTATGTTTGCTTGAATATTGTCTCAATAGGTGTGAAATTTGGTTTATCGAAGAATTTTTGTCGGGTTTCTGTGTTAATATTTGATGAGATTGATGTTGTCTGGATGGTAATTTCCTATGCTCAGTTGTTATATTCATGCGACCTATTGCCTCTTTTTTCTCTATGTTATCTGAAACCTTGCAGGATATGTTCTTTTCCTGAAAAATTATTTGTTTTTCACACTGTTTTTTGCGGTAACATTTACCTTTTGCCAAAACTTTCCCTAAGGTATAGTATGTATAGCGATGTTGTTGGATGGTTCATCAATAGATTGATCTTTCCATTTAATCATTTATCAAGATCAGTATGCATTTCGGTGACTTGGCAGTTGCATCTTTCCTCTTGGAGCGATCTCTTCAGCATGTTGTCTAATGATGATAAAAACATAGATTGAAGCTGGTCGGTTTACTTAGAATAAGGCACCTAGGCTTCTTGGAGGAGTGATGATCTATCATGCAGTCTCTGTTTGCTTGAGTTCGAAGTAGTAGTCTCTTATCACATCTTCGGGACGAGGTGATGGACTGAAATTTTGAAGATTTCTAGGCATTTTGTAGTTTTGATTTGAGTTTGTCTTCAGTTGATTATCTGCAGGGTGCAGTGAGCTTAATCATTATCAAGTTCTAATTCCTCCACAGGTTGAAGTTTTCCCGGGTTCGAGAAGTGGTGTTCTATGCGTTCTTATGTAGGAGAGTATCTAACGCAATTCTATTTAGTCAAGCTACTGAATTCTTGTTTTTATTTGTGGATTTGGGTGATGACTGATGCCTGGATCTTTCTATAGAGATGTTTGTTAATACATGAACTCTACAAAGATGTGGTTTGTGATATTTTATTTTCGAGGATTAGAGGTGATGCGATGAACATATAGTTCTCTTCCTATTTGTAGAAGCTCTCTTCTGGGGATGCTCTTTATATCGAATCTCCAATTGATATAATGCCTGACAAATTATTTCTATATTGCTTGTGTGTTGAAATAGAGAGTTACTTGGCCACAAGTTGGCTCGATCCTCTAGATGGATTCACCCCTCATTCTCTCCAAAACTTCGTATTCTATTATCATCATTTTTGGTAGAAAGTGGCTCTAGTTTGTACCTTTAAACCTATAACTGCAAGGATGCTTGGTAATATATGCTCGTGGGGACACGTGGAGTGGATGGTTTGAATGTTTTTGTACTCTTTTTAAGCTCCCTCTTTCAATGAGATAGTGTGGACATGTTGCTTTAGGTAGGGTTCATATGTTGTATGAACTATCACCCAATGTTGAACTTGACCCCAAAAAAAAAAAAAAAAAAAAAAAAAAAAAAAAAAAAAAAAAATCTGTTTTGAATATTCGCAAAGAATTGTGCCTTCCTGCAGGATGTATGGTGCTTGTATCTGCTTGTATCTTTGGATTCTTGAACATATTTCTTTGTATGGTCAGTTGTTCACTTTGTTGAGCAAATTGTGCACCTTTGTATTTTAGCACAAAGTAAGACAGTTGTGGTTGTCAAAAAAGCATGCATAATATGCATATAGCACTTGTTAACATTTTGGTCACATTTTGGTCAGGGTGTGATGTGCTAACCCTTGGAAGTGCTGTCCTTGGCCCATGATTTAATGGAGATCTAAATTCTTGAGATTTGCCAGATGAGTAGTGGCGATTCTTGTAACTAGTCTTGGATTTTCATTCATGGCATCTAATTGTGGGTGTTCTGAGTCACGTTTCCTAATTGGACATATTTTGAGTGTTTGCTAACTGGTTATCATGACATTATGGAATTAGTATTTCTTAGAAATTTGCTTTTACGAGCTATCCGGGTGACATGGACACTTTTGCAAGTGTCTTTTCACTTTTTCCCATACAAATGTTTAGTGAAGGCATTTGGAGGCTTTTGAAAATGAAGATTCCTACGGCAGCCGTAATTTTCCCTTTTGCAAGTAACTATCTAGCATTTTTGTTTCCATATAAATCAGCAAGCACGATCCTTGCGCTCCCACTAGGAGAAAAAAAATTCTCAAGTAGAACTATTTTTTTTCCAACTAAATTAACCGTATTTCTTTTTTCACCTTAAAAATTTTCAAAGTTAATGAAGAGGAGCGCTGTTGCGAGCATTTTGTGTAGCGCTGTTGCGAGCATTTTGTGTATAGCTCAATTTCCCTTTCTTTTTCCTCTTATGTAGTTTCTGATTCTAATCACAATGCTCCATCGGTGATGAATCAACTTGGTTTGCGTTTGAAATGTATGCCCATTTTAACTAACTTTTAGGGGAATGACTCAACTTAGCAAGCTTTTACCTTTTGCTTCACCTGGGGCATTTTTAGTGTAAGTGGTTCATTTTAGGTGCCAGTTCAAGTCTCTCTTCAATGATGTCGTGCTCTCGCTTGTTTGTGAACTTCACTGGATGAAATTACAATTACTAAAATGGAGTATTGTGTCCAAGGCTAAGTCTAGTTGTTGCTTTGCTTGATCGTTTCGGACTTTTCCTTTTCCTTCTTTTGAGGGTATTTTTGGTATTAATGACACTGGGTGCCAGGTTAAGTCTTCCTCATTTATGATAAGGCGCTCTCATCTTTTTCTGTGAATTTCACTGAATGAAACTACAATTGAGTCCTGTTTGTAAGACTAAGTTGTTTCACTTGGTCATATGTATAAAAACGTTGATGGCAATTTGACTTATGGAGTAGACCTAGTCTGACTTTGTTCTGTCTTATCGGATGCTTCTGCCTGAATACATATATTCTCCAACATCATGGCAAATTATCCCTTTCCACTTTCAATTGGCTTGGGGAAAACTCAAATTAAAGATCTGATACGTCTCAATTAGCAAACATAGTTTTTTGTCTAATGTTAAATGCTCAAAAATCTTCTCCCATATGGACAATTCATGATTACTGACTTGCGAAATCCAATTGCTGGTATGGACCATGTAAATAGGCCTTTGGTGGTGAAGGAGATGAATGAATTGATACATTGGGAAGAGTCGAATTATTTTTGTTGTTCTGCAAATGGATTATATTTTTCTTTCAAGCAGTATTTCTATTACAGTAGTAAGGATAATAAACTACCATTTACTATCTCATTTGCAATTAAAACTATTGTCATTCGTAGAACTCCATAGTGATACATAAGTGAAATTATCTTAGATTCACAAAAAGACAAGCTCATGGTTTGGTACTTGTTTAGAACTTGTTTATAGACTCATTAACCTAGTAGTTATGAATTGGTAGACTTTGTATAAACCGAATGGTGGGATAATATCCAAAGACGAGAGAAACGGGCGCTCAAACTTTTCATTGGCTTCAATTTTGAGATTGATTTTAAGGATGAGGACGTGGTTAGGAAGAAAAATGAGGTTAGTAGAAAGCCATCCAAGTTGAAAGGACAATAATTATCATCTATACTATATGTATATTCAAAATTTTTGGGATCAAGAGAAAAATTGAAAAATTTGGGTCTTCTAGAAAATAATCTTAGTTGCAATGCTATAAATACTTAAAGGCTGGGAAGGGCCGAAGGTAATTAGAATGATTTAATTTTAGGGAATTTAGTTTTGGAATTGATTTGATGTGATTTGAAAAGGTGGGGATTTGACAGCTTAGAAAGGTAGGGATAAAATTGAAAGAGGAAAAAAGGCGAGCACGAATTCGCCGAAATGGGGATTATTTATATCATTGAAATTCGATGGACGTTGCAATCCCCTTTGAAAATATGGACCATCATGCAATTTAATAAGTTCTTATGTTCCATGTAAGAAAGACCGCCACATTACAATTTCTGAATCAACAATGTTTTCGGATTTAAGATAGTCATTGGATAACAGAAGTTGATATTGGGATATTAATATATACTTAGAATAAATTAAATGCAACCTTTCAAACAATTAATAAAAAGCACAAGGTTTTACACCTAGGACAATTAAACACTATCTTTCAAACATGTAAAAAAAAATACATAATCTCCAACATTCAAGATACTCTTAAGACAATCTTCCTAACTTTTAAAAAGAAAGTAGAACATACTACTAAGGAAAAAAAAAAGTAATAAATTGTTGTTAAAATTTCTAAGTGGTAGCCAAGAGGCAATTTGCGACATGCAAGGTTGCTAGGTCATTGCATGGTAGTACATGAAAGTATTAAAGCCTTTAATGAAAAATAAATTAGATGACAATTGACCAAGCTAGATTTAAACTTTAAGTGAAAAAAAAGTACCTCTTTCATTCACAATGCCAATTGTTGGTACCAAAATGTCAGTACTGTCAAAAACTTACTTAACCTTTCATACCAAGCGACCATACAATGCCTTCTTTAGTCTGTAGACAAAATCCGGTTTTCTTGGATATTCAAATCCTAGTGAATGTTCCATATAGACTTCTTCTTGTATGAATCCATTAAGAAAAGCGTTTTTGACATCCATCTAAAATAACCTGAATTTTTTAAAACAAGCGAAAGCAAATAATAATCTAATTACTTCTAACCCTGCTGCTAGTATATAAGTCTCATCGTAGTTTATCCCTTATTCCTATGTGTATCTTTTTGCCACAAGCCTTACTTTGTTTCTGATAACTTTACCTTCTTCATCCATCTTGTTTATGAAAACTCACTTTGTTCCAATCACAAATTTGTCTTTAGGTTTAGGAATCAGCTCCCACACATCATTAATATTGAATTATCTGAGTTCTTCCGGCAAAGTTTCTATCCAACTTTCGTCAAATAATACTTCGGGTGCGTTTGGTTCAGCATTTGCAATGGGCTTTGAGTCCAATGCAAATGCTGAAAGCCCAAAGCTATTTAGGGAAAATGCAATTGTGTTTGGTAAAAAATTTTTGCAAATGGACTTTGAGTTGAATGTGCGTTTGGTAAACAACACTTTCGCAAGGGGCTTTGATGGGTATAATATATATATATATATATATATATATATATAATTTATTTTTTTTTTTTTTTTTTAATATTACGCAAACCCTTCGCCGGTCCGGCGAAGGGCTACGGCCGCCCGGCGAGCTAGATCTGGCGCGGCGGCCGTCGGCGAGGTCGCCGGGGTCGGACGACCTCCGGCGAGGGTCGCGCGACCCGGCCCGAGGGCCGCCGGAGGTCGCCCGACCTCGGGCGACACTCGGCTGGGTCGCGCGACCCTTGCCGGAGGTCGTCCGACCTTAGGCGACCAGGGTCGCTCGACCCGGGGCGCGCGACCCGGGCGACCGCCGCCGGGTCTCGCGGCCGCAGCGGCCTCGCCGGGTCTCGCGAGGGTCGCGCGACCCAACGCCGTCACGCGACCCTCGCGAGACCCGGGCGAGGGCCGCTGCGGCCGCGAGACCAGTGGCGGTCGCCCGGGTCGCGCGGCCCCCGGGTCGAGCGACCCTCGCCGAGAGTCGCCCGAGGTCGGGCGACCTCCGGCGGCCCTCGGGTCGCGCGACCCTCGCCGGAGGTCGCCCGACCTCGGGCGACCTCGGCCGACGGCCGCCGGCGCAGATCCGGCTCGCCGGCGGCCGTAGCCCTTCGCCGGACCGGCGAAGGGTTTGGCTGAATTTTCAAAAAAAAAATAAATAAATAAATATAAGGGCAATAACGGAAATATGAAAGATTAATGAGGGTAGTTTAGGAAGAGAAAAAATATTTTCAGCATTTGGTGGAAAGCCGAAAGCCCAAGGCTAGTCCCTACCGGCCTTGCTTTCAAAGCATTCCCAAGGCCCGACTTTCATTTGAAAACTCTTTGAGATTGGGTGCCAAACACCTATTTTTTGGCTGAAGGGGCTTTGGGGGCTGAATGGGCTTTCTAAATGCCCATCCAAACGCACCCGTCTACTCCTTTTGGTTCTATTTCTGAAATAAGTGCTACCGCACTGGAATATTCTTTTCCTTTGGATCTAGTGCGAATTCCTTCATCTAATTTGCCAAAAATGAGTTTTTTGGGATGACTTGATTTTTACTTCCAATTGCTATTTGTTTTGACATTCTGTTAATCATCTGTTTCCTTTGATTCTTCAACATCTGCTTGTTGCTACTCTCTAGAAGATTGAAGTTCTTTGGGGGAATTAGACTTTGTTGAGTCTAGAATTGGTTCAAACTCTTCAAGTTGAATCTGATTTGGTTGATTCTGCATATTTTTCTAAAATCTGACGTTCATTGATTCTTCTACAGATTGAGTATTCTTGTTAGAGACCCTATAAGTTTTACTTGACATTGAATAGCCAAAAAAAAATTCATTCATCTTATTTTTCTTCAAATTTTCCAGATCGATCATTTGCATTCTTCAAAATAAAGCACTTACAGCCAAAAATGTGAAAGTAGGAAATGTTAAGCTTCTTCTCTTTGTATACTTTATAGGGAGTCTTCTCTAGGATAGGCCTTAAAAACACCATGTTGATTATATAACAGGCAATAGAGAATGATTCCGCCCAAAAATGAGCAGATATTTTGCTTTCTATCAATAGAGTTTTGGCCATTTCCTATAAAAATCTACTTTTTTTTTTCCGCAACTCCATTTTGTTCTGAAGTATATGGAAAAGAGAAAACATGTTGAAGACCAGATTCATCCTAGAAGTTTGCAAAATCCTGATTTTCAAACTCGCCTCCATGATCTGTTTTTATGCTTGAGATTGCATAACCTTTCTCGATTTGAACTTTCTTGACAAACTTTGAAAAATAAGAGAAGGTTTCGGACTTATTTGTCCAAAAAAATGCCCAAGAGAAACGTGAATAATCATCCACAATTACTAGACAATATTTCTTTCCACCAATACTCTGAGTTCTTGTTGGTCCAAAAAGATCCAGATGGAGAAGCTGCAAAACACGACCGGTAGAAACCTGATTTACTGGTTTAAAGGAACCTCTAACCTGTTTTCCCAAGATATAGGGAGTGCACAATTCAGACTTTTGATAAGCCAAATTATGAAGCCCTCAAACCAGTTTTTTGGAAGAAATTTTGGCAATCTATTTCATATTTACATGACCAAACTTTCGATGCCAAAAACTTGCTTCATCTTTTATTGAGATGAGGCATTGAGAATTTTCTAGATTTACATCCAGAAGATATATGTTGCCATGCCTTTGCCTAGTAAAGGATTGAGAGAAATCTTGACTTATTCCAAAACAAGTATCTTCTTGAAAGTTTATTTTGAAACCTATATCACAAAACTAGCTTATACTCAGAAAATTATAGTTTAAACCTTTTACCAGGAAAACATTGTTGATGGTCAAACTTTCAATTTTCACTGTTCCATATCCTATAATCTTCCTTTTACTGTTTCCACCAAAAAAAAACATTTCCTTCTTTTAGTCTTTCAAGATTTGCGAAGTAGCTTGAGTCTCTTGTCATATGCCTAGAACTGTTACTATCCAAATACTATTTGATTTTTTTTTCAATAGTGACCTGCAATCAAAAAAATAACTCAAACTTTCTTTGGTACTTAGATTTTCTTTGGTCCAGGAAAGTTAGTGTTAAAAACAGTTTTTGTCCAATCCTTCTTAACGGGTCTCCAAACTTTGGGACATTCATTCTTAAAATGTTTTGAGCTATTACACTTAGAACATCCGAGAGCACTTCGATCAACAGGTTTTACAAACACTTTTTGAAAATGATTTTTGTAAAATGCCTTTGGAGGTTTTTGTCTAAGTCTCTCTTTTACTTTAGGAAAATCAATTAAAGGAATAGTTTCATTATTCATACCCAAACCAGATTTATTAAAAACCAGATTTATTAAAGTTGGGTATTTGAGCTGTAAAAATTTTCTTAAATTTTTCTGATCCATTGGAAAACCTTTTTGAAATATTTAAAATCTCCCTTTTCAAGCAAACATTTTCCTTTGAAAGAGAATCAGAATTTTCTTTCAAATCATCAAAACTTCTTTTCAGATTTTCAATTTTTTCTTTCCAAAAGACTTTCTATTCCTTGAGCTTTAGAATTTTGCTTTTTTCAGTTCGGAAATCCTTTTAAGAGAAGATTTAAGATTGAGGCAAAGTCCATCTATATACATAGAGACTTTAACAGGAATTTCATTGTTCTAGAAATTGGTTGACCTTGATAAGCCAAACCATTCATAATTTCTATAAAGCAATTGAACATATCACAAATAGATTCTCCAAGCTTCATTCTGAAAGACTCATACTGTCCAAGTAGAATATTTATCTTTGTCTCCTTCACACGATCAGTCCCCTCGTAAGTGACATGAAGTCTATCCCAAACTTCTTTTGTTGTTTCATAAGAGGAGATTATGTTATATTCAGTAGGAGATAAGGCACAATATAAGGAATAAATTGCTTTTGCATCAAGAGCTTGTCTCTTGGTAATTTTAGCTTGTGTGGATTCATCAGCATCTTGTTCCATCACTTCTTTCTCTTTGTCTAAAGCTGATGTTGCCTTTGGATTAATTCCTTTTTCAACAACATCCCACTCTAGAGGATCTCTAGATCTAAGGAATGCCTTTTGTTCTTCAACACATTATACTCATTTCCATCGAAATAAGGAGGTCCGATATTGCTTTGTCATTCAACCAATCTTGGAGCCAAAATAATAGCCATAGAGTATCTTTAGCTTAGAAGTAAAAACACTTCAATAAAGTAAGCACACAAAACTTTGATACCAATTGAAAGAGCTATTATAAGCACCTAGAGGGGGTGAATAAGTATTAAAATAAAATAGAGTTATCTAAAGATTTAGTAAAAATATTTTCTTTTAAGCTGAGTTTGTTAGACAATAAACTTTGAATAAAGATTCAAACTCAAATAAGATGTTTTAAAATATTGCGAAACTCATAAAAATATCTAGCAAATAAATTAAAGGAGTTCAGGGAAAAGAGAAAGAACACAAGATTTATGATGGTTCAACTTAGATTAAGTCTATGTCCACTCTCCTACAACGATAGCTTTCTAATTGGATTTCACTATGAATCGAAAGAGAATTACAGCAATTTAACACTAAATACTCAGTAAAGAGCTTCCTTCTCTCACTAAGTCACCCCTTAATGTTTCTCTTTTTTGAATACATGTATGAGCACTTTTGATGAAGAACAAGTGATTTGAGAAGCTTCTGACTTTGGAATTCTAGCTTTCACACTTATTTTCAAATGACCCAAGAAACCTCCTTAAATACTCCTCCATACCTTTATGACCGTTGATACTATTCAAAGGAATTCTTCCAATCAACCCGTTGAACAAAACTAATCAAAGAGATCTTGAGCCATTTGAAGATTGAGATGAAAGTCCAATAATCTTGGTCACCCATACAATCAGAATCTTGGTTTCCATAAATAGATTCTTTCCAAATAAACTTGTCTTCTAAATTGATCTTACCGATCCATGATTGACTTCATCAATAATATCCAAAAAGGTAAGTGAGATTTTCAACCAAAAAGCCAGATTTATCTTGTTCCTACTGAATCCTTGAAGGAAGAACAATAATCCCGAGTCTGATTGTTTCTTCGTTCTTCACTTGAGTTCAGTCTGGGTCTTCGTCAGAGTGGGGCGTACTTCTGATGTAAGATAGACTTTTGATAGAATTCCATAGAATTCTAGTATTTCCTCATAATGAGAATAAGAATAGAAATAGAAAAGTTTTGTTAACTTCAAAATCTAATAAGAGTTTCCTCAACAGGTTTGTGTTTTTTTATAAGACAAAGAAAAAGTGTGGGTCAAAATAGGACTTGATCCAAAGTTAGTGTTTGTGAGCTTAAAAAAAGTTAGGGTCATTATAGAGAGACTGGTAAATTCTGAAATTTCTAGATAGTGATTATAAAAAATTTTATGAGAAGATTATTTTTGCGCTCACCAATTTCTGTAAATTATTTAATAGCTTCAAAATCATTTTCTGATTGATTGGCGATTAGAATGAGTACCAAATATTTATAAATAATCAGAATATGAATTACCATCATAGGATTTATTCATTTAAATGCCATGTGACGAGAGCATTACATTAGCATGACATTACTGAATTTTACTTCATCCATGACATCAAAATCTAGTATTTACTAAGATAGGATGGCAATCAATCCAAATTTAATAACCAGGAAGAGTCATTTGCGAGTTAGCAAATGAGGTTCTTCATCTTAACATGGAGTAGACATAATGGTTTACTAACATCAAAGGTTTTCACATAATCATTATAAACCATTCTATATCATGTGCTAACCACATGCGAAAATTAACCTTGGCTTGAGGTAGTGAGCAACCATAACACTCATTCTTTTTCTTTTTGAATGTGTTGTTTACTTCTCAAATCTGAATTTCATCTATCCCACATATGTTTATCTGGCGTCCATGGTAACAAGTTTTTATAGAGGGTAAATCTTGGAGGGTTAAAATTGTCATCTTTCTTATTTTATGTCTAGCATAGTACAACTCAATTTTCAAGATTAAAGTAAAAATTGTCATAGTTGGTAATCAATTTTCTTCTATGATATATAGTTGGCAATACATAATAGAAGAAATTAAAGGGTCAAGTTTCTTGCCTATGAAAACATGAGGTGCCTAATTAATTAAAGTGACAGGAAACACAAATGAAAGTGGCATGTTTTTTGTCTTGTCTCTTCCAAAATGAGCGGCTAATCCTCCACAATGGGCTTATTTGATAATAGCTTTCCTTGGAGAACTTTTTGGTATGCACAAACAATTATTATTGAAAAGAACCCCATTTGTAACAAGAATTACTGATCTAGCCCCTTGACCAATCTTTCCAAATTTGCCCAAAGTTTGAATCATCTTCATAAAGCTCCTTGATAATGGCAAAGCCTAAGACCTTTGCTTACATTGTTGATAGCAAGGAATTTCTGTGGCTTAAAGCATCTGCCACTCGATTGAGAGTTCCAGCCTTATGCTTGATAAGAAAAGTAATAGCTTGAAGAAACTCTACCCACTTGGCATGCCGATTGTAGAGCTTATGTTGAGTATTTACGAACTTCAAGACTTCATGATCCGAATAGGGAACAAACTCCTTGAATAATAGATAATGTTGCCAATGATCTAAAGCTCTAACAATAGCATAAAATTCCTTATCATAAGTAGAGTAATTCTTGCAAGAATTATTCAACTTCTCACTAAAGAATGTAATAGCAGTTCCTTCTTGGCTAAGAATTATGCCAATTCCCACATTTGAAGCATCACAATCAACTTCATAAGCTTTATTAAAATCTGGAAGTGCAAGAATAGGAGCATTGTTTACCTTCTTTTTTTAGGAGCTCAAAGCTTTGTTGTGCCTCTTTAGTCCATTTGAAATTTCCCCCCTTAAAGCGTTTGGTGATAAAAGAAATAATGGTGCTGAAATGCTTGATAAAGCGGTGATAAAATGATGCCAAATCATGGAAACTCCAAATATCATGTATAGATGTTGGAATGGGCCAACTTATAATCGCCTGGACCTTACTAGAATCCACCTTGATGCCTTCTTTATAAACAATAGAGCTTAGGAAGACAAGGCTATCGGTAAAAAAGTGACAATCCTTTAAGTTTACATATAACCTTTGCTCCCATAAAACCTTGAAAACTTGGGAAAGATGCTCCAAATGTTCTTTTGAGTAGAACTATAAACAAGGATGTCATTAAAATAAACAACAACAAAGCTGCCAATAAATGGTTTAAAGATATAATTCATAAGGTGCATAAATGTACTAGAAGCATTAGAGAGGTTGAAAGGCTTGACCATTCATTCATAGAGGCCATCTCTCGTCTTGAAGACAGTTTTCCATTTATCCCCAATTTTCATTCAAATCCGACGATATCCACTTCAAAGATCAAACTAGGAAAAGATAATAGCACCATGGAGTTGGTCAAGAAGATCATCAAGTCAAGGAATAGGAAAATGATACTTGATAGTAATCTTGTTCACTACTCTACTATCGATGCACAAACGCCACGACCCATCCTTCTTTGGCACAAGAAGAGCAGGGACAACACATGAACTCATGCTTGTCACTTCATTTATTTAACATACTCCTACTCAACATCGCCTTATTAGCATTTTACTGGAAATCCTAACGGTAATGATTGTACAAATGAAGATACTTAAAAGATTTGACTGCGAAAAATCAAACTTAGTGGCTCAAAAAGTATAAATGACAATAAATAGAGGATCAAAACTATATTTAATTTTAATTATAATTAGGTCTCCGCCAATAGTTAACATTAGCAGCAATATTTATATATTTAATATCAATAGGTAGATTTTGAAAATCTTGGCTCTTAAGGAATTACTAGTATTACCATTAGCACAGAGTAATACTTAATAAGATTCAACGAAGACGATAAAGTTGAGTAAAGAACACCTGGAGTGCCATAACTTGGCACGGGGGGACACTTAAGTGCCATAACTTTTTTTTCGGTACACTTAAGTGCCACTTTTTTTTTGCAAATGGAACACTTAAGTGCCACTCCGGCGAAAATCCGGCCAAACGGCTGACGTGGCAATTTTCCGACGATGGAGGTCCAAAACGGCGTCGTTTTTGCATGCTGGCGTGGCAAAAAAATGCAAAAACGACGCCGTTTCGCGTCGACGTGTAAAAATAATAAAAAATTAATTAAATTAAATTAAAACTTAATTTTAACTAAAAATACTCTAAAATTTATATAAAAAAAAGGGGGCGGACGAAGGGGCGGGCGGGCGAGGGCGAGCCCTCGTCGCCGCCGCCTCCCGCCGTCGCCGGGAAGGGCCGGCGACGGAGGGGGAGGGTCGGCCGGGGTCGCCGACCCCGGCCGATCGGTGGCAAGGGCCGTGAGCCCTCACCGGATCGCGGCGAGGGCCCGCGAGCCTCGCCGGATCCGGCGAGGGCCGCGAGCCCTTGCCGTGATCCGGCGAGGGCTGCGGGCCCTCGCCGCCTCCCGCCGTCGCCGGGAAGGGCCGGCGACGGAGGGGGAGGGTCGGCCGGGGTCGCCGTCGTGGCCCTCGCCGCGATCCGTCGAGGGCTCGCGGCCCTCGCCACCGGTCGGCCGGGGGCCGGCGACCCCGGCCGACCCTCCCCCCTCCGTCGCCGGCCCTTCCCGGCGACGGCGGGGAGGCGGCGGCGGCGAGGGCTCAGCCCTCAGCCGCCCGCCCCTTCGTCCGCCCCCCTTTTTTTTAAAAAAATTTTAGAGTATTTTTAATTAAAATTAAGTTTTAATTTAATTTAATTAATTTTTTATTATGTAAACGGCGTCGTTTCTGCTGAGTTAGCGCCGACTCAGCTCTCCGACGAGCCACGCAAGCATTAAAAAATAATAAACGCGTGCCACGTAGGATTTCCGGCAAAGTCGCCGGAGGTGGCACTTAAATGTCCCATTTGAAAAAAAAGTGGCACTTAAGTGTACCGAAAAAAAGTTATGGCACTTAAGTGTCCCCCCGTGCCAAGTTATGGCACTCCAGATGTCCCAAACTCCGATAAAGTTATTGGAGCTGTAGGGGTCTTCATACTTTTTGCATAAATTACATGCGATATTCCAGCTCAATTCCCTTAAAAAGTATTAATTTTAGGTTGAGTCTCAATTTTAGTCCAAATATTTTTTTTGTCCAATTGCAAGCCTTTTTTTTTTATCTCATAAAAAAGCACAAGAGCTTCCCGTTGTTACCTAGATCTAGTTCCCATTAAGTTTACATTGAATGCCACCATTAAAGAATGGACGTGTCATTCTGGGTATGTATCTCTCTCTCTCTCTCCACATGTCAATCCACGTTGTTTTTATTCTTGTCTTTGTTTTTTTGGCCTAGATTTGAGTATCGAACGAAGGTTTTGAAAGAGCTAGTATAAACACCTAGAGGGAGGTGAATAGGTGTAAAAAAACAGAGTTGTCGAAAGATGTAAAAATATTTTTCTTTTAAATTGAACTTGTTAAACAATAGACTTTGATTAAAGATTCAGACTCAAATAAGATGTTTTAAAATATTGCGAAACTTAGAAAAATATCACAACAAATAAATTAAAGGAGTTCGGGGAAGAGAGAATGAACAAAAGATTTATAGTGGTTCGGCTTAGATTAAGCCCACATCCACTCTCCCACGTTGACAACCTTCTGGCTAGATTTCACGATGAATCAAAAGAGAATTACAGCAATTTAACACAATTAACTCAGAAGAAACTGCAAGGTGAAAAAAGTAATTGCATTAATCTGGCGAAAAGAAATAGCTCTACAGGAGGATATCCTTCTCATAGTGGGAGCACAAGGATCCTCCCTTCCTGATTTTTATGGCAAAGAAAGAGCAAGAGCTGGACAACATATCAATAGTGCAACTTAATTTTACTCACAAGCAAAATCATTTAACCTTGACAGTACATATGAAAAGATGATTGAACTCCTTCATCCCTTTTAGAATACAGTTTGAGTTCTTTGAGTATTACTTCATTGGAGATACAACATTTTTACAACCGATAGTCCTTATCTTGACTTTATTTTTTTCATCTATGGGCATCGGCCTTGCTTTTACTAGGTACATTGCTTTTTCATGCCCCTAGTTTTCATTCATTTTTTTCACTTCTCTTTTCATGGGCATTGGCCTTGCTTTTATTAGACACACTGCTTTTTCATACCCCTTAGTTCTATTTTGAATGACCATATGGTGCTTTTAACATTTGGATGTTTAGGAGGTCTTCATCTTCTGTCAGCACTCCAGGCCATACTATTTGAACAATTGCTTTTTGCCTTGCCCCATTGTGGAGGATAATCACCAACTGGATTTGAAGAAATGAAATTGCAGGCTCAAGTGGGCTATGCAAATGATATAAGTATGTAGGATAGAAAAAGAAATGTCATTCATCATGCTAAGGCACTTAAATTACCACATGAATTCAATGTAATAGCATGATTTGAAGATTAATGCAAGTAAGAGTAAGAAAAATTCTTTTCATTTTCCTCACTTTATGATGTTGTCTTACCTCCAACTTGCCCCGATGTAGGGTGATTTTTGACAGAGGTAATTTGAAAGAATTTCCACAAGTGTATGGGGCTCAAAGAAGTTAAGCAATGAATCACCTATAGTGTTTAGGATGGAGAAATAAATTGCCTCTCATCATTTTAGTCATCGTACCTTTCATGAGAAAACTCTTTATTTTGTAGATATGGAACTTTCTACACTCATCTCACAAATGTATAAGTTGGTGACTATGTATAGGATAAGGTTTGCCTTTCATCATCCTATCACGTCTCATTCAACATGCTCAATCCATTGAATTGTCCATCTTGACAAATCTCCACATGAAGTTGGTGAATTAAATAGGTAAAATCACTATGAAACTCTCTTTTCAAAAGAGTCTAGCAACGTTAAGCATGAAAAGCTTTTGTGACTTCAAACAGACAAAAAATGCTCTCATACATATGAAAAATATGATTTCAAGCATTCATCCAATGAATTGTTCCACGAATGGATTGTCTCAACAATGGGTGTCCTTGGATTGCCTCTATTGAAAGGGAATAAATACACAAATTGATCAATCGAGACTGAAAATCCAATCTTTGATTTGATGAATACTCCATTCTTGTTTTTTCCCCTGCACAAAAGAATGTGCATGAATAGGATACTATGCAACATCAAAGTAAATACACATGGAATATCCATTTTGTTTTGGGTGGAGATTTTGTCTTAGTCGGGTCACTACCAAAATCTGTCATGCTCCCAATTTGTCATCTGCAAGGAAAAGAACATAGTGTTATTTCCCAAAATTAATTATGTTCAAGGACAAGACGTACCTCTTCCACTAGAGGATGGTCCTCTTTTACTTGCCCTCATTTCCTTATTAATGTGCAAGAATGAAAATTCCTTTAAGCATGGAGATGTAAAACACTTTGCTTGGCTCTTCAAGATGGATATTTCAAGTGGTATGGAGATGTGACCCATATTATCATTCTAGAACTGTGTTCTCAATCTTGTTGAGCAACAGTTGAGCAAATTGATCTATCATCGCAACCCGATGCGCTTTTTCCAGATGCTTCCTCATTAGGCCAAGAAAATAATGCTCGTGAATCATGTGTGCTTGAGTTCTTCACCCACCTTGGTCCTCAGGAAAATGAGATGGTTTAAAAGTCTCTTGGCTTTCTTCTTCAGGTCGTAACTTTTCACCCATTTTAATCCACCCTTTTAGCTCTCGACCGTGTACGGATGAATGAGCGAGATCGCTCCATATTCACCTAATTCAAATAAATGTAAAACACTTTGCTTGGCTCCATATTCACCTAATCCATGACAATGATCTAATTGATTTTTCATTTTTTTCATTTATTCATGAAAAGTTTGTACAAGAAGGTAATTTCCTAAAAAAAAGCTAAAAAAAAATAGATACCCTAGCAAGACCAAATTTCCTAAACATGAGTTGAAAACAAATTCTCCAAAGTTTTTTCCAAATGATTCATTTCATAGCAATTTCCTCATTTCATTTCCAAATGACAAATGAATTAAATCAAATGACTAACCTAGATTGTCATGGACGGACCAAAAATATGACGAAGTAAATTGCATGGTTTAGGGATAGAAGACTTACTTCACCAAAACAAATCGACGGCAATCACATAAACATGCACATGAAATGTGAGGCTTGATTTTTACTCTAGATAGGCTTAGGAAAGTGAAGCCATAAGGTTGATCGGACTAGCCACGGGCGTGCGGACTAAGTCGAGTCCTCATGACTCCGGCTTGGCCAAAGAGCCGACTTGGGTCGCGAGCTTGCGAACCAAGGTGAGTACTCTTGACACCAAAAAAGAAATTTTGGGATTGAGATAAGCGACTCATACCGCGGGCATGCGGTTAAAGTGGTATCCATTTAAATACCATCCTAAATGATCCTATGCGGCCCAGGTTCGACGACAGGTTGTGTGTGCAAAAGTGTAGTGTAAATGCATAAGCATGCACAGCAGTTTATATCAAGCAATACTTCATAAATGAAAGTAAATTATACATCCTTACACCTCCCTGCAAAACAAATGTCAGCAAGCACTTCTCCTTATACCTCCCATCCTACAAGAACATTTAACACCTTAAACGTTAGGGACGTACCTAAAATCCTCACTACCGAACAAATTTTTTTTTTTTATTTAAAGATAAAATTGACCTAAGTCCACTAAGATAAAATTGACCTAAGTCCACTAAGAGCTTTAACTCAAGTCCCCAGTGGAGTCATCAAATTGTTACAACCAAAATTTCAGATGAACTACCTACAGTTCACTAACGGATTACTAAGCCTAAACTTAGCTCAGGCTCTTTCAAGCCCATATCAATTCGCGACTTAGGTTCAAGTTCTTAACATGCAGATGATCTTTCAATTAGGAGTTGTCATTATCTACTTTTGATGGGTCGATTCGAAACCCAAGTAAAGTAATGGGAGATTTACTTTACTCCTACGAACCAAAAGTTGTGAGTTCAGGAACTTAATTATGTTAGATTTCTCTAACACTCTTTCAGTACCTTTCCCTTTTATTTTGAAAAAAAAATGTTTTGCAAGTAGCTTGAATTGATTTTAATTTATTTTCCTAACCTGTGAGGTGATGCGGGTGCACAAACCATCAATTTAACACCCAGATAAAACGGTGAATAAATTATAAAACTTACCTTATGGCAATGAATTCTTCTAGAGTATAAGTTTTGGTGCCGTGGTTGTACATTTGTCCTTAGCTCAATATATTTATTGCCTTACCAAAAAAAAAAAAAAAATGAAAGCATCTGCAATGTTAGATTAGAATTCACATCAACGATCCTAGATATGATTTCTAATTAACACACAATCACTCAATCTTTTTTTTTTTTAATTTCTCTTGCTTAATAAAATCTAATATATATGCAATGCACTGCAATGCAATATAACCAAATGACCTAATTCTAATGACGGATAATTTTTAATTAAATGGACCTAGTGAGAATCACTAAATGACATACATTTCATGAATCTAATTCTATCTGACGTGCACAAGATATTTATATTCTCTTAAAAAAACATACAATCTATCCTAGAGAATGAAATTGATTTATTCTAAGACAATTTTTTTTTGGTATTTTCCATGAAATTCGAAATTAGAAAAGTTGCGAAAATTATCAATCCAAATTAAGATATCATCCAACTCACATTAAGGATTAAATTAGGCTAAACTCTAATTTAAACTTGAATGTTATTTTAACTTGTTAATCCCTAACCTAAGATGCAATTTATCTATGAAAAATTAGCTAAACTTACAAATAATTAAAAAAAAATAAACATGCAGTCAATGAAGTGTAAAGAATGCCCCAATTCTAGTTTTTTCTTTTTCTTTTCATGAAATTTGAAATTAAAATTGCCAAATAATTAAACGGGCAATTTAAATTTTAAAAAAACTAACATCCTAAATGAATACATTTTTTTTTGGATTTTTATTTTTTCAAAGATTCAAGATAAATAAATTCCCTATGCAAAATGACCCTAAAACAATAAACCTAACCTAACTCAATTTTTTTGGATTTTTTTTTTTTTTTTATGAAAACAAAATTGATTCAAATCACACAATGGCAAATCAGAGCAAGAGAAAATTGATATCCAAAAATTGACGAACTATAGTTCGTGCATGAGATCAAATTGGTCAATTTTAAATAAACCACAAATCGAATCTCGAGTGTGAGATAGGATTGATGATTTTTTTGTGCGATTGCAAGTCGGATTTCCGGTGCGAAAATCGGACTGTCAATGCTACTCAAATTGCCAATATTAATTGGGGATTTCAATCATGCATCAAGAAATATCTCAAATAAAAAATAAAAAAAATAAACATAAACATAAAAAAATAAGAAAAATCTACCTAATTTGATTTTTTTTTTTTTTTTTTTTTTTTTTTGTTCCTAATCGAGCTTAGCAAACGGTGGTTCATGAATCGCGATGGGGCTCGGCGTGGCTCAAAGACAAGTGGTGGATAGCTAAAGGTGGTGGATCGCCATTGGTCGGAAGGCAACTAACTTAGGAGCTCTAGCGAGGAGGCGGCACATGCACGGCGAGAGACTTGGAACGGTGATAGTGCAGCATTATTAGAGGGGCAGCAATCCTTAGGAGCTCTAGCAACCGCAAATCAGCAACTGCAATGGAGGCATTGCAAACGTCGCTCGTGACTTTGAGCTACAAGGGGTGAATGAATGGGGGCACAAGAGTGTAGCGACAACGCCGTTCGGAACTCGTCAGAAGGAGGAAGGCGGTGTCGGTGACAAAAGCAGTAGAGGCTAAAGCGGCTCAGACAGCAAAGGGTGTGCGACGACTTCGGGTTGCAGCTCCAATGCAGTAGAGATGGTGGGCCAGAATCGCGAGCAAGTGGGTTGCGGCGGCAGCTGGCGACTGAACGTGTGCAATGCAGATGGATGGGATGCGACATCATGGCTGGGTCGTAGTAGAGGGAGAGCAGAAGTGGGACAAGCAGAGGGTGCGTTGCGGTTGGGGCGAAGTGGGAGCGTGACGAAGTAGGGACGAAGACGCGGTAGGACAGGCGCAGTGAGGGCTAGCGACCGGACGTAGGTGGCGTAAGGGCACCAAAACAGTGGTGACCGGCGGCTCAGGTGGCGAGCAAACGATGGAAGCACTAAGGAAGAAGAATAGTGCCCTTCCCCATTTTCCTTTTTCTTTTTTTTTTCTTTTTTCTCTTGCTACCCCGTCACCTCCCTCATGCTGGCTTTCTCCTTTTTGTCCCCTATTCTCTTTGCTTCTTTCTACTGTCCCTTTGCTGTTCTTCTGCTGCTCAGCAAAAAAGAAAAGAAAAAAAATTGATTTTTTCCTCAAAAGTTTTTTCTCCTTTTTTGTTTCTTCCTCTTTCTTTTTTCCCCAAGGAACAAAGCAAAAAAAACCCCATGAAAAAGCTTCTCTCTTGTGTTGTTTCTTTTCGACCCTCCAACGGAGGAACCAAAAAAAAATTTTTCTCTCTTTTTTTTTTATTGAATTTATGACCTAGAAAACCGAGAGAAAGCCCCTGTTTGTGTGGCCGTATGTATCAATATGTGTGACCCCCCTCTTTTATAGTGTAGCAACCTATTTATAAGCCAAGGACTAGGGTTTTATTTTCTTCTTCAAATCAACATCCGCAAAGATTTCTTTTTCGCACGCAATATTTGTTTTTAATACGATTCAGGATTGCAAAAGAATTTTTTTGAAATTTTAAATCTTGCAAAATTGAGCTCGCAATATTTCTTTTACACCTGCCCTATCCAAAGATATTTAAAAAAAAAAAAATCCCATCATATCCAGAAAAATTTCAAATTTCTATTTTCATGAGACAATTTTCGATCATTAAAAAAAGGGCTTAGGCCAATTTGCTCGCTTCGTGGGCTTAGTCCGATCTGTCAATTTAAAGCTTAGAACCACCAATTCAAACCCATTTGTCACCAATTCAATGTAAATGAAAATTAAAAATAAATACACCTAAAATTATATGCTTATGCCATTTTTTTATTAATTTTTTAGGGGTTAAAAATTAATCCCTAATTTTGTGCCATAAATGACTAAATCAGCAGATCCAGCACCAACACGGTAGCGAACAAAGACATCCGCCAGCCATAATACCGAGATCAGTTAGGTTGAATAGGTGGCGGTTCAATCTCCCCAAAAGAGAAGATAATCGGATCAATACCCCAACTGTGCTGGAGCCTCCTATTCCGTGCAGTATCCTCGACATTCATGAAGGTGATAGCTTTGTCTTTGACTACATTGATCAAATGGTTCTTCACGGCCAAAGTCACCAGAGACTGCTCCTCAAACAGAATGATATTCCTGTTTTTCCAAATAATATAGCAGAGAGCACCAACAGAAAAATGGGCTATGCATTTATGAAAATCTTTGCCCAAAAGCAAGGTTACAGCCCGGCTGAGTTCTCCCCCATGATCTATTACACCATAGGAGGTTGCATCTGGTAGCCCAAAAGAAAGCAATGCCCGCAGTGACGTGACAACCAAAAAATAAAAGATCAATGGAGTCCAGCATGGCGTTGCAGAAAGCACACGCACCACTATCAATTCTACCATAAGATAATAATAGAACTTGGGTTGAAAGTCTACACTTGGCAATAAGCCAAAGACTGAGTTGGTATCGAGGTGTAATTTAGTTGTTCCAAATGAACGCATGCCAATGAACTGGAGCCTTCTTCCGCCTAATGGTCTCCATATTGAGGCTACCATGAATAGTCCGGAGGAACTCTCCACCTAGCAAAAGCGATCCGGGTTCTGTGAAATGACCGAGAGAGGGTGCTCCCACGAATCCAAGACAGTCTTGATAACAAGGCTAGAAGTGGTGAAAAGATCAGCCACCATCACTTGCCTGGGCAACTTGAAGCTATAAATGAGAGGGTCTGAGAAAATTAGGTTCAAAGGATCCCTAGGGTGCCAATTGTCAAACCAGAGAAATATCAAACGGCCGTCCCCTATCCTCTACAAGAATGAATTATGGAATTTGCTCTTGAATTGTAGGATTTTCTTCCAAGCACATGAGCAATAGGAAGTGTGGCATCCCAAAATTTTGACAACCCTTGAAGATGCGATGACTGTGGCCGATCAATGGAAGTGTTGTGAGATTTTAGTCATTGGACTATTGAGCTAAAATTGAATTATTTTGATTGACATGGTAGCCATATTATATGGCTAGGTTAGTAATTTTAATTGGATTTGTATAAGCTAGGATGAATAGTTTTATCTTGGAATTAAGGTTTAATGACTTGAGCCAAGTGAAGTGGGCTCAAGAGGAATGGACTTGGGCCGAATATGGGCCCAAGAGGAGGAGGAAACGGGCTGGCCAAGCAAAGCCCAAGAAGGACTCTCAGCCGAGGCTTCCCACGCAAGCCAAAGGAAAATCCAAGCTGTCCAAGGAGTTGCCATGTGTCAAGCTGCATGCCAACTAATCATTGAAGCCAAATGATGATTAATTGAGGTATAAAAGGGGAAGCCACCGGTTTGTGAGGCTCTTTCGTCGACTTGAGAGAGAGAGAGAGAGAGAGAGAGAGAGAGAGAAACCGAGGAAGAAGAGAAGAAGAAGGAGAAAGGAGGAGAACCGAGAGAGTGCCGTGTCCTTCTTGCTGCCGTTTCTTCACCAATTTAGCTCAAATCAAAGGCAAGAATGATCTCTCATCTACCTATGCATGTTGTGGTGTTGTGTGATGGTCGAAATTGTGAATTTGATGGCTGGAATTTGGAGTTTTTGAGGAGGATTTGAGATAGGTGCAATCGGGTTTGGGAAGAGCTAGGTTGCACCAGTAGCTTGCATGAGCTTGTAGGTGCTCTTAGGGCTAGAATCTGACTTTGATTCCTTCATGGAAGTTGTAGAGCACGTCTTGAATTATAACATAGTCGAATTTGAAGTGATTTGAGTGAGATTTGAAGGGTGAAACCGAATTTCTTTGGAACCGGGTGTATCGGAGTTGCTTGCTGACCTTTGATGCTTGTTGGCTGCCGAACGTGTCTTTTCGTTTGGAATTATTGTTCGACTTCTTCTTATGAAATGTATAGAACATCTTGATGAACGACATACTGAAAATTGAGCTGATTTCATTTGGTGTAGCCTAGTGAATTGTATGTTTTCTTACAGACTTGAATTCTGGATCATCTTGGTAGAACGTCAGTAGGTTGTATGGCATATAAAGTGACTTTTTCTTGAGATTCTTGCTTCGGCTTCTTAATGAAAGTTGGAGAGTACATGTTAAACTAGAACATATCCAAAATTTAGATCAAATGAAGGAGGATAAGTAGCTCAATTGAAGAACGTTTGCGGATGATTGATTTTGGACAGTTGCGATTTGTAAACAGGGAACTTCTGATTTTTATAACCAATTATGTAGAACGAATTTGATTATTATGTCTTCTTGAGAAATGTACTTTATACTCTTGGCTATCACATAGTGAAATTTCATAATTTTGAGTGATGTTTGAGTATTCAATTTAATGTATTTTCAAAACGGTGCATACTGAAAAACTGAAATTGAGACTTGTGTTGTCGAGTTGATAACTTTTTGTGTGAGGACTGTTTGGATGTGGTTTCTTAATGAAAGTGGTACTTCTATGTCTTAATATTAATGTGGTGAAAGTTCATAGTTTTTAGAAGCCGATTGGATGGTTAATTTTGATATTTCCTACGACTGTGCAAGCTGTAATGTTTGGAAATCTCTGTGTTACAATGGCTGAATGATATCTTTTCATGTGTTGACAATTAGGAGATGCATCCTTCATGAAAAATGTTCCATATTGTCTTGACTATCACGTGTGTGTGTTTCACAATTTTGAAAAGGCATTTGATATTCAATTGAGATGATTTCAGAGACCTGTGTATGCTGAATTGTTGGGAATCAATTGAATGGAGCATGTTATGTGAATTTCATGCCATATGAGTGGAGACGTGTGACATTGCATGCTGTTATGTATGCTGAGCATTATGTGATATGCTATAAATCATGCATATGAAAGAGGCCATCGGATGGTGTGTGCCGATAATGCCCCGGGAGTGACGGGATGCCCGGCCAGGGAGTGAAAATGCCGGATGCCCAGTAGCCCTGTGAGCGTAAATCTGGATGGCCTCGGAGTTGAGATGCCCGGAGCGTAGGGGATGACGGAAACACGGATGGTGTGTGTCGTGGGTTCCTCGTGATGCCAGTTGGGGTGCGAGATGCCCGGCCAGGGAGTGTAAAGCCGAAGCACGGATGGTGTGTGCCGTGAATTCCTCATGATGCCAGGTTTGGGTGTGAGATGCCCGGAATGTGGGGGCGGAAGCCCGGGTGGTGTGTACCGGGATTTGCATTTATGAATGCGAGAATTTGATATATATGCATGAACATTGATGATATATGTGATGTGTATATGGTGGAAATATATATATATATATATATATATATATATATGCATGGGTATTGCTGACTTGTGTGATGTGCATATGGTGGAATGTATATACATGAGTATTGTTGATTTGTGTGATGTGCACATGGTGAAATATGTATGTCTGAGCGTTGATAGGCACGAATACTTGATGGATGCTTAAATTGTAAATAATATGAAAGCATGAGTGGCTGAAAGTCTATGGCTGAATATTGGTATGTAAATATCCTACCTGTTGAGACTATATGGTACCCTTGCGCTGCTTGTTGTTGTGGTTACATGACGATATACCTATTGAAACTATGTGATGTCATGATGCTGGTCATTGCCGTTATGTGATAAAGTGATATGCTTGTCTGTTTGTGTGATGTATGGGTAGCCATAGAGATCATATTTCTGTTGAGTTGTTGTACTCACCCCTTTTGGAGACTAACATTTCAGCCTAGACATGCCGCTACCCCCAGTTGCTCCCGGCTCTTTCTACGACATACCCTCCGATCTGGAGGTGAGGGTGATGCACATCGACAGCCCCACAGTTCCCGGGCTGGTCTTCTTTCGCGTGAGCGTGCTGATGAGGTTTGATGCGGGTCTGGATGACGGCCTGGTGTTTCAAGAATTTGTCTCCGTTTTCATCTGCCAGGACGGAGTTATGAGGGGCATCTGCCGCCGCCTCCCCCGGAGCATCTGGACGGAGGTAGGCCTGGAGTAGGAGCAGGAGCTGGAGGTGGAAGGATTTTTGACTAGACCGGGACCCAAGGATGGATAAGACATGTATGAGGGATTTCTTTTGTGAAGGGTAGATAATTTTGATGTTTTCTTTTAGTAAGAGCCACTACGACTATGATATGGCTCTTGGATGTACGTCTACCCTGAAAAGAAGTATCCATCCTTTACACATATAAATAAAGAGGTCCGGTTTTCACTATCCTATATTGTTTAGTTGTGTGCATTGACCCTCTTTTGTTTGGAGGGAGGATTGGAGAGTCATGACTCCGCTTCCACCATATGATGTGCGCTGGAACCGTTTGTTTAAAAAAAAAAAAAAAAGAGAGAGAGCCCAAAAATCTACAGCTCTCAGGAGACAGTAAGTATGACTGTAACGACCTTAAGGGGGTTTTAGGGTGTTACATGAAGGCTTCATAGAGACCCAAAAGTTCTTCCTTTTTAAAAAAGTCGAGTGAATCCACTTACACCATAGCGACTCCTTGTCGGAGAAGAGGAGCAAATATGTTTGAGCATGGCTACCCTATTACAATCACGTAGTCTCCGGATACCAAGACCACCCTCTTCCTTAGGGAGACAAACATCATCCCAAGAAACTTTCGCTCCACCCCTGCCCAAGTTTGGGCCTCTCTAGAGAAATTGCCTAAGGATTTGCTCGATTTGGTCCGAAATGGATATAGGTAGTATGAATACACTAGCTCAATAGGCTTAAATCACATGAAGGACCAACCTGATCAATTGAAGATGGCTAGCCAAGGACAAAAAGCGATGGGTCCAAGATTTAACTTTTGTCGTAATGTGGTTGACGAGAGCACATCAATCTGCCTTACCGAGCGTCGAAGAGATGATAGGCACCCCCAAATAGCGGACTGGTAAGCTCCCTTCATGGAATCCTAGGGCACTAAGAATTTGATTCCTTGTGGAAGTCGAACCTCCTACAAGGAAAATCTCACTTTTGCCTGAGTTTAGGAACCAACCACTCCAAGTTGAGAAGGTGTCCAAGCCTTCCTTAAGAAGAGCTACTGAAGGCATATCGGCTTCACAAAAAAGGAAGACGTCATCTGCAAAGAAAAGGTGCGATAGGTTTGTAGCTTTGCATTTCCAATAAAACTTAAAGTCCGGCCTTGTTGAATGACGGAAAAGAATTCTAGAAAGAACCTCCATTACCAAGGAAACAAGTAGGGAGATATGGGGTCCCCCTACCTCAGGCCCTGACCACTGGCAAAGAAACCATGTAACTCCCCATTTAAGGCAATGAAAAATTTAGGTGTTCGCACACAGGTCATGATGAGCCGAGTTAAATGCTCCGGAAAACCAAAAGCTAGGAGGACAAACTCAAGGAAGTCCCGGTCCACTATGTCATAGGCTTTTCAGAAGTCCACCTTAACTACACATTTAGGTGAGTAAGGGTCAAGGTGGAAACCAAAAAAACAACTCTTGAGCCAAGAGGATATTATCCCTGATTCGCCTGCCCTTAACAAAAGCAGTTTCAAATGGGCTAGTCACATCCTGAAGAACTGTAGCCACCCTATTAGCCAAGACTCTAGTAATACATTTGTAAATGGTATTACAACAGGCAATGGGCCTGTAATCATCTACAGTAGACGCATTAGGGACTTTTGGCACTAAAACCAAAATGTTATTGTTAATCTCCCTCAAAAGCCTACCCATGCTGAAGAAGTCCTTTATCACTACCGTGACCAACTGTCCTACCATATCCTAGTTGTGCTTGAAGAATTCAACAGTAAAACCATCCGGGGTAGGGGCCTTACCCCGAAGTAAAGAAAAAATAGTATTCCGAATCTCTAACTTGGAGACGGGACAAGCAAGAAAACTAACCTGGTCATCATTTAGGGGAATTTGAATATCATCATGTATCTCCCGGATCGAAGGCCCTCCAAGAACAGCGCGCGGCGTCAAGAGGTCCTAGAAATGGCTGATGAAATGTTGCTGAACCAAGACTAAGACGGTGATTTGATTACCAGAGGTATCCATGACCGAAAGAACTATGTTTCTCATCTACCTTTTGTTGACATAATGTTCAAAAAACTTAGTATTTCAGTCTCTATCATTAAGCCACCTAATCCTAGACTTCTGCTTAAAGAAAGACTCTTCCTGACACCGAAGGTCCGAGAAGGTCCGATGATGAGTCCTCTCCAAATCTGCAAGTTCAACATTGGACGGGTCCTGCTAGAGGCCCATCTGGGTAATCCTTAATGATTCCCTCACCTCCAGTGACCTCGCAAAGATGTTAAAGAAAGACTCTCTATTGAGCTGCTTGAGGTGAGCTTTAAGGGACTTTAATTTACACACGTCTGTACATGGGTATACCTTCCCCCGGCTCCTCCCAAACTTGATTAACAATTGTGTTGAAATCCGAATGCTCCATCCAAAAATCAAAGAACTGAAACGGCTTCCTCCAAAGAGTAGGGTTCAAGACTTTGACCGCCATCGGGGAATAATCAGAAATACTCGGGACAAGGAATGAAGCTTTCGAATATGAGAAGTCTTGGCTCCATTTGGAATTCATGAGAACCCTGTCAATCTTCCTAGACTTCCGAGAAGCTCCAGAAGAGGATGTCCAGGTGAACTGAAAGCCAACGTACCTCAAATCATCTAACTCTGAATGATCTAGCACTAACCGAATTCATCAAAATATGGAATCCAAGCGTGTGATCCACCTAATCTGTCCGATCGGTCTTTTATAGTGTTAAAGTCACTCGCCACCAACCAAGCCGAATTATGCAAAGCAATGCTCTTAAGAGTAAGGTCCTCCCAAAGAGGTCTCCGTGCCGGGAAGGTATGTTGGCCATAGATAATAGAAACACAACAGACCGCATCCAAGACGAAAGACCTTACTTCCCCATGGATCGCCTGGTCATTCAACGAGGAAGCTTCAAAATTAACAAGGAGGGGGTTCCACCCAACCCAAATCCTCCCTCTAGGGGAGTACTCGTAATTAGCAACCCATTTCCAATCCCTCAACAGCTGCTCAGACAAGGAGGTGAAGCGAGACTGTAGAACTTTTGTTTCTAATAAGCCAATTAGACACAAGTGATTCGAAGAGACCACGTTTCGGACCTTCGCCTGCAACAAGGCCCATAATGTTCCAAAACCCAAAAAACATATGCCACATGTATAAATATATATAAACAAAGGATAGGCCTACCTTCTTTTGCTCGACCGCCA
Source organism: Eucalyptus erythrocorys (assembly GCA_014182555.1). Taxonomy (NCBI): domain Eukaryota; kingdom Viridiplantae; phylum Streptophyta; class Magnoliopsida; order Myrtales; family Myrtaceae; genus Eucalyptus; species Eucalyptus erythrocorys. Next base: position 32,503,238 of record CM024606.1, read on the forward strand.
TCGAGAATACACCAGCCTTGGCGGATCAACAAGAGGTGGAGCTGGGCAGGGAGTCTAGATCTTCTCCTGCTTGGGCTCAACAATCCTGCTTGTAAGAGTGGCTTTTGGAGCGGGAGGGCCAAGGGAGTCCAACAAATCCTCTTCCGAGCTACTGACCTGGCTAGCAAAGTCATCCGACTCATCTACAGACAAGGACGAAGTTGAAGAAGTAGTAGCACCTGCTGGTCTGACTCTAAACGAAATCGCGAGAGCAGTGGAGAAGTCATCTAGAGGCGCTTGCTCCTCTTGTCGAATTTGGACAGTCGAGAGGAAGTGGCCTTGCTTCCACCCCTTGGAGAGGCGACCTTCAATTTAAGGATCTAGCTGGCTTCGCAGGGGACCGCCGGGACAGATGACGACCCGTCCATGGGAAGCAGAGGTTGTTTTTTCCTTGTACCAACAACTTGAGCCTGACTTCGAACGACACCCACAGTTCTAGTAGCTTTAGCTGCAACTTGAGCAGGGGCCAAGGGAGGGTCCTGAGGAGCAAGGGGATTCACCAACAAAAACTTGCTGGGCAACAACTTCATCATTTGTTTGGACAGGAGGTGCTGCACACTTGTGGTCGAAGGTGCCATAGCTTGGGCAAGCAATTGGCCTCCACTCATACTCCATAGCCATTGTGCAAGATTCACCATTAAGGACAACTTCAACATCATCGCACTTTGGTTACTTGGCTAAGATTTCTACACAAACTCTGGCAATAGCGAGATCTTCATTTGTTTGGTACGCAAGTCAATGTAAAGCGGTTTGTCTACTGCACTAGCAACAACACTAATCCCCTATGAAGACCAGAAAGCAATGGCAAAATTCCTCAGCCTAATCCACACCGGGACAGCAAGGTGATTATCTTTTTTGAGTTCTAACATAGGTTTCCATTGTTACAAGATCAAGGGTACTCTTGCAACCGTAAGTGACCCTCTTTCCAAGACCTTCCTGCGGAAATTGCTATCAGGAACATGGAAAAAAAAAAAAAAAGAACCCCCTATCATTCGCCGTCACTTCCACCAATTTCGGACCCCAAGCATTCTTGACGGCTGTTTTGATTAGTTTGAAAGGTAGCTTCCTCCCAATAAAATACCCCACTAGGCAATCATGCCACTTAGGATCCGTAGCTTCCAGAATATCAACAAACAATTCAATAACAGGCTTATTATTCACAAAGGAAGGGGGAATGTACTAGATCATAGCCCTTCGCTGCCACTTTCGCAACACTGGCCCAGGTACGAGCAAGAGGGGTTTTCGAGTCCCTTCTTTGTTGATCTCTTGGTTGAGGACGTTTGGAGTTTGACCTAGGTTGGCTTCGACCTCGAGGCCCAGTAGGGGCATGCGGGGGCTTAAGGGCCACTTGCTAGTTTTCCCTCGGGAGAGATGGAGACGGACCAGTTCCTCACAAGTCTCCTTTTTCCCACCAGCTGAAGGCAGATGGGCTTGGGCGGGAGGAGAAGGGCTTCGATCACTAGGACCCTCCCCAATGTTGTGGGCCATCCCAACTTTGCCAGCAATCACAGCAATGAATCCGCGATAAGCAGAAACCCACAAAAGACCCGCAAAACCCTAGCCCAGCAGGAGCATCGCAGCATAGAGTGTACGTATCAGGGCGATCGCTCTTGAGGGTTTGTAGGGGGCTGCCAGACGGTCCTCTCCACCAAAAATCAACCCCAACCACCGGTCAAGGCTTCAGGAATCGGCTTTAGACCAGAAACGTAGGAACGGTGCAGAATCGCCCACCTAGAAAGCAAATGTGAACAGTATATCGGGGAGAAACAAATGGCAAAGCTCTACTATTGTGAATCTTGCAATGGCATTCTTCTTCACTAACTTGGAAAATTTTTTAGGTAAAAAAGAAATATGGTTAATTTAGCTGGAAAAATATAGATCTACATGAGAATTTTTTTCCCCTAGTTGGAGTACAAGGATCCTCCTTACTAATTTATATGGAAACGAAAATGCTAGATAGTTACTCGCAAAAGTGAAAATTACGGCTGCCATAGGAATCTATAAGGCTCCAAATGCCTTCACTAAAGATTCATATGGGAAAAAAAGTGAAAAGACACTTGCAAAAGTGCCCATGTCACTTGAATAGTTTGTGAAAGCAAATTTCTAAAAGAGATAGATAGTAAGAAATGCCAATTCCATAATGCCCATGATAACCAGTTAGCGAACACTAAAAAATATGTCCAATTAGGAAACTTCACTCAAAACACCCACAATCAGATGCCATGAATGAAAATCCAAGACTAGTTACAAGAATCGCCACTGCTCATCGGGCAAATCTCAAGAATTTGAAGTCTCCATAAAATACAGATCATGGGCCAAAAAAATCACTTCCAAGGGTTAGCACATCATACCCTGACCAAAATATTAACAAGTGTTATATGCACATTATGCTTGCTTTTTTGACAACCACCACTGTCTTACTTGTGCTAAAATACATAGGTCCACAATTTGCTCAACAAAGTGAACAACTGACCATACAAAGAAATATGTTCAAGAATCCAAAAATATAAGCAATTACAAGCACCATACATCCTACAAGAAGGCACAATTCTTTGCAAATATTCTGTTGGAAAATCTCCTATAATCTCTCCCAAATCATTTAGGATATTGTGGGATATTATTTGATTTGATTTGATTATGTGATTTGATTTGATTCCGTTAGCTGTAAATTAGCTACTGATAGAGATTAGGTCCTCCATTCTTGATTTTCTGACCTAATTTAGATCTTCTATTCTTGTATATATATACTGTGTAATCACTTGATAAATGTATGAAAAAATACATATTCTTTTCTTTTCTACATGGTATCAGAGTTAGGTAATCCTGAGTTTGAATTTTCCAGGCCCCTATTTGCCTCCCCAATTAAATTTCCACACTTAGTATTAGGCAAAAGACCGGACTAAGCATGAGGGGGAGTGTTAGAATATTTAAATAATAAATCATGCCTTCATCTAACAGCTTAAGCTTTTTTAGCTTAAGCTTTTAGAACAGTTAGCAGTGGTCTCACAAAATCTCGCGTAGTAGCACAGCCTAGTTTTTTTATTTGTCTTTCCTGCCTCTGTTTCTTTTCTTCTACCACTGCTTGATTGCAGCCTTCTTTTTTTTTTTTTTTTTTTTTCAGCCTTATCGTTGCCGTTTTGTTTTAGCCTTATTGCTGGCCTTCAATTGTGTGATAACCACCCTTGTCTCTCGATCCCTTCTTAGTCTCCTCGTACAATCTGTCCTTAAAGTTGTTGGAATGGAAGATTTAGGGAAGGCTATCTCTGGCCAAACTGGGTCCTGTGTTCAGAATCAATCCAACTCATTGGTTGGAGATTTTCCCAACATGGATGAGTACTAATTGGATGGAAAAAATTATCTTCAGTGGACACAGATTATGAGGACATTTCTTAAAGGAAAAGGGAAGCTCAGTCACCTAGAAGGCACTAGTCCAGGACAAGGTACTTCCAAGTTTCAAACATGGGATAAAGAGGTTTCCTCAATTAGGTCATGGTTGTGGAGCTCAATGCAACCTGAAATCAACAAAAAGTACATGTTTTTTTTTTTTTGGTAAGGTAAGAATTATATTGAGCTAAGGACAAATGTACAACCACGGCACCAAAGCTTACACTCTAGAAACCACTAGAGTGGAAGGGAGCCGAGAAAAGGGAGGAAGAAAACCAGAAAGAGAAAACAACAAAAGAACAGGCACCGAAGGTGCCCGAAACAAAAGAAAGGCCAAAAGACCAAGAAAAACACACACCGGAACCTCCACAAACAACAAATAAGAGACACTATTTGCGCAAGAAGCCCGGGAAGGAGAGCTGCAGCAGCAAGCAAAGACCGAAGTCAACCAAGAATAGAAGCGTCAAAACCCCAAGCTCTTTGAAGGCGACGATTTCTTGCAGAGTCAGGAGCTTGTTTGAAGGAGATGGCCTTTTCTTTGACCGATCTAATAAGATGATTCTTCAGTGAAGGAATGTCAAGAGATTCGCCCCTGAATGTCATAGCGTTTCTTTTCTTCCAAATCATATAACATAGAGCACCGAAGGAAAATCGAGCAATACTATGAAAGAAATCATTACCCCGAAGGAACTTTGAAGCCCACGCAAGATTCTCCTCCCAAATGCCATTTTTCCATGGTAGGTTGCATCGAGTGGCCCAAAAAAAGGCTAAATTCTCAGTAACATTGCACCCGAAGTACAAATGGTTGATTGAATCTGGTTGAGCATTGCAGAAAATGCACGTCGAGTGGTCAATTCTTCCATATGATAGAAGAAACGCTTGTGTGGGTAAGCGCTTTTTGGTGATTAGCCAAAGCAGAAATTGGAATCTTGGAGCGATGTCCTTATTCCATACAAAAGAGAACCAAGTTACCTTCGGTTTTGAAGGTCTAAGATAGTTCCAAGCCGAGGCGGTCGAAAAGGATCCGGACTGATGGTGTAACCAAATGAAGCGATCCGGGCAGTCCTTGAGAGGTGGGAATGAGAACCCAAGGTCCTCTAGCCGACTTTTACAGGACCTACCAGCGTAGGAAAAGAGAGAAGCCACCGGTGCAGCAGCATGAAGATCGGGATCCGATAGAAAATGCGGGGGAACTTGTAAATGAAGAGGACCACCTGGTAGCCAAGAGTCAAACCACAGGGAAACTGACCTCCCATTCCCAACTTCCCAACCGAAATCATTCCTGAAAGGGTCTCTCAGTTGAATAATCTTTTTCCAGCTCCAAGAGCAAATTGAGGGTTGAGGAGCCACCCAGAAATTGTATTTGCTTAAGAAGTTAGAATGTATCCAATGGCACCAAAGTGATTCTTTGTCTGTGAAAAGAATCCAAATATATTTCAACATTGAAGCTTTATTACAGTCCTTTAAGGAACGAATTCCTAATCCTCCTTCATCTTTAGGAAAACAAATATCCGACCAGGATGCCTTTGCACCACCCGGGTTCAATGAAGTGCCTTTCCAAAGAAACTTTCTCATAACACTTTCAATACCCGCAATCACCGAAGCCGGCAGGGTAAATACACTAGCCCAAAAGGATTGAATAGCATGAAGAACTGATTTGATAAGCTGAAGTCTCCCCGCGAATGAGAGAAATCTATGGGACCAAGAGCATATTCTCGAAGTAATACGATCAATGAGCTGAATACAATCGCTCTTGGTCAATCTTTTGGAGATGATCGGCACCCCAAGATATTTAACAGGAAGAGACCCTTCATGAAATCCGAAGGCCATCAAGATTCTATTTCGGATAGTAGGCTGACCTCCCGAAAGGAAGATTTCACTCTTATCTTTGTTGGGAAGGAGACCACTCCAAGAGGAAAAAATATCAAGACTTCTCTTGAGAGCAATAGTCGAATTCCAATCCGCTTGGCTAAACAAGAAGACATCGTCCGCAAAAAAAAGATGAGTGAGCTTAGAAGACTTACATCTCCAAAAGTACTTGAATCCTTCGATGGAGGTCTTCTGAGCTAGGATACTAGAGAGGATTTCCATAATCAAAGTGAACAAGTAAGGCGATAAGGGGTCACCCTGTCTCAGGCCTCTGCTACCCGGGAAGAAGCCATGGAGTTCCCCATTGATAGAGATAAGGAAACTTGGCGTGTGAACACAAGCCATAATCCGGGTAATAATCCAAGAAGGAAATCGAAAAGCTTTAAGAGTAAGCTCCAGAAAGTCCCAATCAACAGTATCATATGCTTTACGAAAGTCTACCTTAACCGCACATCTAGGAAGATAAGGGTCAAGATAAAAACCTGCAAAGAGTTCTTGAGCCAGCATGATATTGTCTCTTATGCGCCTGCCCTTAACAAAGGCGTTCTGATTAGGACTAATGACAAGATGAAGCATCGAAGCAATTCGGTTGGCCAAAATTTTCGTAATCAGTTTATATACGGTATTGCAGCAAGCAATAGGCCTGAAGTCTTTAACTTCACTCGCATTAGACACCTTAGGAATAAGGGCTAAAATAGTGGCATTGATCTCCTTCAGAAGAGCCCAGTGGCAAAGAAGTCTTGAACCGCTTGAGTAAGTAAGGGACCAACAACAGTCCAATTCCTTCTGAAAAATTCAGCAAAGAATCCATCCGGACCTGGACTTTTGCCTTTGGCAAGAGAAAACAGAGTATTCTTAACTTCTAAGGAAGTAACCGAAGCAGTTAAGGAGCAAGCTTGATCATCCGAAAGAGGAGTCCGAACGAAGGGGATCAACTCTCGAATATCAGGTTTGACTGTTTCAGCTCGAGAGCCAAGCAAATCTGTGAAATAAGTGAGGAAAACCCGGGGGACCAGATCAGGATCAGAGATAATCATACCTGAGGAGTCTTTTACCGAAAGAATCCGGTTATTGAGGCATCTCGCTTTAACATGATTGTGAAAGAATTTTGTGTTGTGATCACCCTCCTTTAACCATCTGATTCTCGATTTTTGCCGATAGAAAGATTCTTCCTGACGACGAAGATCTAAAAACTCACTTCAAAGTCTTCTTTCTTGCTCCGCTAGTTCTACATTATCAGGGGCCGACTGAAGAAGGCTCTGAGTTGAATCCAGCATGTTTCTTGCAAGAAGAGTTCTTTGGGAAATATCTGAAAAAGCTTCAAAGTTGAGGGCCTTTAGGCTGGCTTTTACCCGTTTCAGCTTAGTCACAAGACAATACATTGGAACACCCCGCACCTGGCTTTCCCAGGCATTCAAAATAGTGGTATCATAATCAGGATGATCAGCCCAGAAATCAAAGTATTTGAAGGGCTTTCTCATCGGACGAGGATTAACAACTCTAACCAACATCGGCGTGTGGTCAGAGATTCCAGGGCTGAGAAATGAAGCTTCAGAGAAGGAGAAGTTCGTCCTCCATTTAGAGTTGACCATGACCCTGTCAATTTTTCTCATTTTCCTAGCCGTGCCAATAGAGGTGGACCAGGTGAATCTAAAACCAGAAAACCGAAGGTCTTCAAGATCCGTTTGATCTAGACAAATCTTAAAATCATCAAAACAAGGAATCCAGTTGTTAGTGCTTCCCAAACGGTCAGAAGGGTCCTTTAATGCATTGAAATCGCCTGCCACAAGCCAAGTGGAGTCTTGAAAGAGCTCGTCACAGAAAATAAGGTCGTTCCACAATGGTCTCCGACGCACAAACGAATGTTCTCCATAAACAGCTGAGATGCAGCAGGAATGATCAGAAGATCTTAGAGCAAGGCGGCCATGGATGGCTTGATCATTGAGAGAGATAACGTCAAAACGAACAAAATTTGGATCCCAGCCAATCCAAATCCTACCTCTAGGAGCATAGTCATAATTAGAAACCCAACTCCATCCTCTTAGGAGGCTAGAGGAAATAGAATCAAAAAGCTGTTCCGGAACTTTGGTTTCAAAAAGGCCAATAGCAAGGGCAAACTTCCTAACTTCAGCCCTGCGCACAGGGTTCATAATGCCCCTGACATTCCAGAATCCAAAAAACATCAGCAAAAAGAGGGAACTTACCTCCGTTTGAAGGTCTTGCGACTAGATTTGGTCGCCTTAGAAGATTCAGGTAAGGCTGCATCGGGTGGATCAGGGAGCTGAGGGAGTTGCTCCTGTAAGGAACGAATCCCAGCATTGTCCACCACAGATTTAGCTTTGACAGGATGCTGAATTTCTTCAGAGGAAGAGTTACTAATTTCCTCCTCCTGGGAAGGCGAAATGGGATCAATGCCATCACCTTCTATATGAGTAGAACGAGGGCCTCCCTCTGGTATAACAACCAGACTTTTGAGGGCCGAAGGGGCTGCCTCCTTTAGCTTCAGAAAATGGCCTCCATCACTCGACGGGGAGAGTTCAAATGCAACTGCATCGATAGAGAACTGTTGATGCTTTTTCTTCTTTTTAGATTTTACTTGGCTCCAGAGCAAAAAGTACATGTTTCTCCTTACTACCAAGGAGATATGGGAGGCTGTTCGCCAATCTTATTCGAAAGTCCAAGATGCAGCAGTAATATATGAACTCAAGACAAAGGCTTCAATAACAAAACAAGGCAATCGTTCTGTTACTAAATACTACAATCTGACGAGAGGTCTTTGGCTTGAAATAGATCACAATCTGCATATCCAGATGAGGTGTCCTGAAGACACTAATACTCTCCAAAACTATATGGAGAGAGATAGGATATGAGTTTTTGGCAGGTCTGAATGCAAACTCTGACCAGATTCGAATTCAGATTCTCGGAAAGAAGTGGCTGCCATCCTTGAATAAAGTTTTTTCTATTGTAAGAGGAGAAGAAAGCCGAAGAATTGTAATGCTTGAAGACCAACACACCGAAGAATCCGCCATGAAAGCAAGTAAGGAGGAAACAAATCCTTACAAAAACAAGAGACCGGACCCAATTAAGACAACAGGTAGTGAAGGTTTATGGTGCAGTTTTTGCAAGAAACCACGCCATACACGAGAAAATTGCTTCAAGCTTCATGGAAGAATGCAGGTGCTCAACAGAGCTAAAAGACAGCCGCAAGCACACATGACCAGTGAATTTGAAGCTGCTCCGATGGTCCAATACAAACCTGTCAATGAAGAGATATTTAACAGAGAAGAAGTTGGTAAAAGCAAGGCTCTCCTTGACTACCTAAGTCTTCTAATATGTGTTCATTGGTTCAGTCAGGTGCGTGTCTAATTTCTGAAAACTCAATAGCTTCTCATTACCCTAATTCATGGATTCTTGATTCATGAGTAACCAATCATATGACACATGATCCCACTAAATTTGAAACTTATAAATCATTACCAGGAAATAGGAGTATTACCATAGCAGATGGATCTTCTATTACTGTAGCTGGCCAAGGAACCATAATTCTAAATTCCTCACTTAAACTTAATAATGTCCATGTTCCAAGCTGTCCACCAATCTCCTTTCCATTCATCAACTTACCAAAAATCTGAATTGTAAGGTTCTTTTCTCTACTGATCATTGCATTTTGCAGGACCTAAAAATGGGGAGGATGATTGGATTTGCTAAGGAACGGAATGGGCTTTACTACCTTGAGGATTCGAGCAGAAGTGGTTGGTCTCTTGTGGGATATAAGACCTCTTACAACTCTTGTAATTCTATCCACTTATCTCAGATTTGGCTTCACCATTTTCGATTAGGACATCCACCTTTTAGTCTTCTTAGGACTATGTTTCCTTCTATCTTTAAAGACGTTGCTGTTGAAAATCTTCATTGTGAAGTTTGTGAACTCGCAAAACATCATCGTGTTTCATTTCCTTTGAATAACAATGCTAGAGTTCCAACATCATTCTCTCTTATCCATACTGATGTATGGGGTCCATCTAGAACTACTAATTTGACAAGAGCTAGGTGGTTTGTCTCTTTTATTGATGATTGTACTCGAACTACATGGCTATATCTTATGAAAGACAAATCTAATGTTCAATCTATTTTTCAGAACTTTCATAAGATGATAGTTAATCAATTTGGGGTGTCAATTAAGAGACTTAGATCTGATAATGGGAAAGAATATTTCAATAAGTATCTTGACCATTTTTTCCAAACTCAAGGTATTATTCATGAGTCTTCTTGTGTTGATACTCCTCAACAAAATGGAGTAGCCGAAAGGAAAAACAGGCACCTCCTAAATGTTACTCGAGCTCTCCTCTTTCAAATGTCCATTCCAAAACATTTTTGGGGGGAAGCTGTTTTAACTTCAGTGTATCTTATTAATCGGGTTCCTTCCAAAACCCTAGAAAATAAAAGTCCCTTACAGCTCCTGTCTACCTTTTATCCTGATGTCTCCCATAAATATCACATTTCTCCTCGAGTCTTTGGCTGTGTTGCATTTGTCCATATTCATAATCACAACAAAAACAAACTCAACCCTCGTGCTCTAAAGTGTGTCTTTATTGGGTATTCTAATACTCAAAAGGGTTATAAATGTAATGACCCTTTAACACGTTGAGTTCTTATCTCTATGGATGTCACTTTTAATGAAAATCAATCATTTTTTACTTCCCACCACTATCTTCAGGGGGAGACTCCTAATGAAGATAGTGGGTTTGAACCACTGCCTTCACTACGCAGTGCGTCGCTCAATCCAACTTCGTCTCCTTCACCATTTCTATCAAGTCCTAGCCCTCTTAGTCCACCTAGTCCTTCATCAAGTCCATTGAATCCTTTGATCGGTCCTAGTTCCCCATCAAGTCCTCTACTTAGTTCATCATCATCTTCATCTAGTCCTCCTAAGAATGAACCAACCAAACTACAAGTTTACTCAAGAAGGACAAAGCTCAATCCGGAACTGAATCAAGTCCCGTTATCCGAACCGTTATCAGGTAATGAAATCACTCACCCTTACCCTTCTTCTAATGAACTTGAGTCAAGTGATTTGGATTTACCTATTGCCTTGAGAAAAGCTACCAGGAAATGTACCCAACACCTTATCTCTCAATTTGTGTCATACCATAGACTATCTACTCAACACAAAGCTCTCGATTCAATTATTGTTCCTAACTCGGTACATGAAGCTTTTGAGGATAGGAATTGGATACAAGCTATGACGGAGGAAATGAATGCATTGAAAAAGAATGATACATGGGAAGTTGTGACTTTACCCAAAGGTACGCAACCAATGGGATGTAAATGGGTTTATACCCTTAAGTATAAGGTTGATGGCACCTTGGAGAGGTATAAAGCGAGGTTGGTTGCAAAGGGATATACCCAAACCTATGGGGTGGATTATCAAGAAACCTTCACACCAGTAGCAAAGATGAACACATTACGGATACTACTTTCTCTTGCAGCTAATTTTGGTTGGTCTTTGCAACAATTTGATGTTAAGAACACATTTCTACATGGAGACTTGGAGGAGGAAGTCTTTATAGAGTCTCTGCCAGGCTTTGATAAGGATTTTGGAAACAATCAAGTGTGTTGACTTAAAAAGGCTCTATATGATCTCAAACAATCCCCAAGAGCTTGGTTTGGAAGGTTCACAAAGGCAATGCTTGAGATGGGTTTCAAGCAGAGTAGAAGGGATCACACCCTCTTCATCAAACATTTGAAATAAGGTATGGTCACAGCTCTACTTGTTTATGTAGATGATATAGTTGTGACTGGTAATAATGAAACTGAACAAAATTCTCTTAAGAGCAATCTTGCTCGACAGTTCGAGATCAAGGACCTTGGAAAGTTGAGATACTTCCTTAGTATTGAGGTGGCCTATACTAATAAAGGTATTTTTATATCCCAAAGGAAGTATGTTCTTGATTTTCTCAAGGAAACATGATGTCTCAATAGCAACGCGGTGAGCACTCCTATTGATGCAAATCATAAAATGGATGGACATGGAGAGAGTGACATTGTTGATAGAGGGAGATATCAAAGATTAGTAGGAAGACTTATTTATCTATCTCATACTAGGCCAGACATAGCCTATGTTGTGGGAGTTGCAAGTCAGTTTATGCATGATCCTAAAGAAGAACATATGCAAGCTGTCTACTCGACTCTTCACTACCTCAAAGCTACTCCTGGAAAAGGTATTCTGTTTAAATGAGGTGACAAATGCAGATTATGCTGGGTCACCAATAGATAGAAGGTCCACATCTGGCTATTTCACTTTTCTAGGGGGAAATCTTGTCACTTGGAGGAGTAAAAAACAAAATGTGGTTGCTAAATCAAGTGTTGAAGCTGAATTCAAGGCGATGGCAAATGGGATATGCGAACTTTTGTGGCTCAGGATTGTCATTGAAGACCTCAAAGTGGAACATGAAGGAATTATGAGACTTTATTGTGATAATAAATCAGCAATCAACATTGCTCACAATCCAGTTCAGCATGATTGAACCAAGCATATTGAGATAGACAGGCATTTTTATAAAGGAGAAGCTTGAATCTAGTTTGATCAACACTCCCTACACTCCTAGCAAAGATCAGTTAGCAGATCTACTGACCAAAGGTCTACCAGTATCGAGATTTCAAGAGATTATCAACAAGTTGAGCATGGAAGATATTCACTCACCAACTTGAGGGGGAGTGTTGGAAAATCTCCTATAATCTCTCCCAAATCATTTAGGATATTGTGGGATATTATTTGATTTGATTTGATTATGTGATTTGATTTGATTCCGTTAGTTGTAAATTAGATACTGATAGAGATTAGGTCCTCCATTCTGGATTTTCTGACCTAATTTAGATCTTCTATTCCTGTATATATATACTGTGTAATCTGTATGAGAAAATACATATTCTTTTCTTTTCTACATATTCAGACAAGTTTTTTTTTTTTTTTTTTTTTTTTTGGGTCAAGTTCAACATTGGGTGATAGTTCGTACAACAAATGAACCCTACCTAAAGCAACATGTCCAGTGCACTATCTCATTGAAAGAGGGAGCTTATAAAAGAGTACAAAAACATCCAAACCATCCACTCCACGTGAGCATATATTACCAAGCATTCTTGCAGTTATAGTTTTGAAAGTACAAACTAGAGCCACCGTCCACCAAAAATGATGATAATAGAATACGAGTTTTGGAGAGAATGAGGGGTGAATCCATGTAGAGGGATCGAGCCAACTTGTGGCCAAGTAACTCTCTATTTCAACACATGAGCAATATAGAACTAATTTGTCAGGCATTATATCAACTAGAGATTCGATATAAAAAGCATCCCCAAGAGAGAGCTTCTACAAATAGAAGGAGAACTATATGTTCATCGCATCACCTTTAATCCTCAAAATTGAAATATCACAAACCACACCTTAGTAGAGTTCATGCGATAACAAACATCCCTATAGAAAGATCCAAACATCACTCATCACCCTAATCCACAAAGAAAAACAACAATTCAGTAGCTCAACTAAATAGAATTGCGTTAGATACTCTCCTTTTGCAAGTACGTCCAATAGAGAGGCCACAAAAGCATGGTCAAGCTAGTTCTCGCACACCCTATCATAAAAACACGGCCAAGATATAAATTGATTAGGGGTTGACCCATGTACATATAGAGTGAGAACATTAAAAGAACCCAAATCCAAGAATTAGGAGCATCCAATTTCAAACAAAGCCTGGACTCCGCAATTCATCAACTCAGCCACACAAAAAAGGCAATAAATCATCACTTATAAAATCTGGCAAAACTCCAACATATAGTAAGGACAGACAATTATCATCTTTCCACTCCAAGGGAATCAATTAAGGAATGATATTCAATAAAAACAAAAGTGCTTACAAAGCAGGAGTTTATCAAAATTTCAGTTTTTAACCCAATCTTGAAGATCAATCAAAGAAAGATCTGAATAGATCTTACCTCATCATATGCACCATCCTTAGACAACACCCGCAATCAAAGAGATAATGAGAAAAGAAGCTACTACCAATCCATTGGATTATAAATCCAAAAACAGCTCCAAAACAACAAACGATGGATCAATCAACATCCTCAATTAAAGAGATCGCTCCGTGAGAAAAGAAGCTACTACCAATCCACGGGATTATAAATACAGAAACAGCTCTAAAACAACAAAAGAATGGATCATATCCACAATAAATGATCAAAGGAGGACCGTAAAGACTAAGGATGCATATGACCACTCCTCAACAACCACCTAAAGCATAGATATCACCTAGTAAATGAAAAAGTTCCACCAAAGGTTCTGTACCGAAAGAAACACATCAATCATATAGAATGAAAAATAAAAATAAAAATAAAAAGAAGGCCAGACGAATAAATTGCACTTGCAATATCTCCATAATTTACCAGCAATAGATTTAGTGATTTTAGCGTGCATTACAAGAACAAAGAGAAACAAGCCAGAACTTAGTGGATCTCAAGCTTTCCAGATCATAAAAACTTCCCAGGCTCAAACAATCCCTACAATGGAAAATGCCAATGATAATTCATCTTTCAAAAACAACAAAAGCCAATAGAGGCTCAAAGAAAGAACAGTTTGTTAAATGAAATCTAAGATGAACCATCACATATTGAAGAAGGTCCATATCGAACTAGAAGAGGCTTGTGTCGAAGGAAAGAGAACTAGGCCCTAATCACCTCACCATACATGGAAAAAAGCAGAAGCAGGAAAAAAAACTTCATTGAAACTAATAACTGCCTGGAATCCACAAAGCAGCTGTGTGTCTAATTTCAAATGATTGTCAATGCAGCCCTACAGAAGAACGCAGTAGAACACTTCTCAAACCCTGCAAAACTTCAACCTGTAGAGGAATTAGAACTTGATAATGATTAGCTCACTGCACCCTGCAGATAATCAATTGAAGAAAAACTTAAATCAAAACTACAAAATGCCTAGAAATCTTCAAAATTTTAGTCCATCACCTGTCCTGGAGATGTGATCAGATTCTATTACTTCAAAGCTCAAGCAAACAAAGACTGCATAATATCACCACTCCTCCAAGAAGCCCAAGTACCTTATTCTATGTAAACTGACCAGCTTCTATGTATTTATCATCATTAAACAACATGCTCGAATGAAGAGATCACTCCAAGAGGAAATATGCAACTGCCAATCCACCGAAATGCATACCAATCTTGATAAACAATTAAATGGAAAGATCAATCTATTGATGAACCATCCAACAACATCGCTATACAAGTGAAAAACAAATACTATACCTTAGGGAAAGTTTTTGCAAAAGGTAAATGTTACCGCAAAAAACATTGTGAAAAACAAATATTTTTTTTAGAAAAGAACATATCCTACAAGTTTTAGATAACATAGAGAAAAAAAGAGGCAATAGGTCGCATGAAAATAGCATCTCAGCATAGGAAATTATCATCCAGACAACATCAATCTCATCAAATATTAACATAGGAAACCTGACAAAATATTCTTCAAATAAACCAAATTTAACATCTATTTAGACAATATTCAAGTAGACATACACTCCAAGTCAAAACAATGCATATGCAAGAGACGTATTTCCCAATGAATGTGTGATGAAGTATGTTGAACCTGAAAAAGTTCATGGTAAATAACATGCAGGATAGTTCCATCAAAGAAAAAGGTAAGACATGCAAATCAAAACTTCTCCATTCAATCCCGAAGAGAAAGTAGGCTCTAATATGCCAAATAACAATTGGTATCATCTATCATCATCCATTAACTAATAGAAACAAAATAAGAACGATTAAGAATGCAAATTGTGATAGATATATGATGTACATCATTTCAAGATAAGATATTAGCAGTGTGCCCTGAAGTAAAACCGATTCCGTCAGCAATAAACCTTCAAAGTCCCAATAACCAAAGAAAACCTACAATTTAGACATCTATATGGCCATTGACTGAGTCCAGCAACTCAAAGAACCACCAGCATGGATAGACCAGAAAATGATCTCTTGCTTTGTACCAAAAGAAAACACAGCAGTCATGTGAAAAGAAAGGCGGAGCAAACTAGGTAATGCCTGGAACCAGTTCCATCAGTCCTCCTGAAAGCCCAAATGTGTATTCTATGCAACCGACCAATTGCATTGTTTTTATTGCCCTACAACATCCTCACAGACAAAATGATCACTCCAAGAAGAGAGAAGCCACTGCCAAATCACAGAATACTGAATAACAGAATCAGCTCATAATACAATTAAACTTAGAAAGATCAATCAATCAAATCAGAGGAGTGCAAACCCTAACGATGCCCACAACATGGCAGAGTGTGGAGAGGTGAGGAGTAATCTTCAGAAAATAACATTGCATAAACAGAACCAGACCGACTCAACACTCATAAATGCTCGATGAGACCAAAGTCTGAGGACACAAGGGACAGACTACTTCTAGGAGGGAGGGACCAGCTTTTGAACTTCAATAAAATTAAGACAAAGCGGAACTGGATTAAATAATGATCAGTTGGGGCAAGTACACCATGCAAAGAAAGAACCATCACAGATCATACATCGACCACTCCAAAGGAATCAAAATCAGTTTTTGCATTAATTCGAACATTATGGGACTGGAGAACAAATTTCATTCAAACCAACAATTGCCTTGTGAAACCATAGAACTTATCCAATTTCAGGCAATCATCAGCTCGCAGCAGATCACCACATGTCAAGTCTGGCAAGACTCCGACCTGTGAGAGAACTCCCAAAGATAAAAACTAAAGAACAAATTCCCATCAAAACTAGTAAATTTGAGTCTATCCCCCAGTCTTAGATGTGACAGCAAAGACTAAATCAATTGTCTCAACCAAAGAAAGACAGAAAAAGGATCATCAGTCCTCCAAAAAGCCTGAACACCCGTGTTTTATAAAACAAACTGACCAATGTCATAGTATTCATCGTCCTTGACATCCCCTCAGACAAACAGTTCACTCGAAGGGGAAAGAAGCCACTATGAATTCACCAAATAACAAAATCCAGGAGCTGCTCATAAAACAATTGTATAGCAAGTCGGTCCATAGAGTAATTAAGGATCAGAGGAGGAGCTAAAACGAACACTTCCCGTAACGACCATCCTCAGACGAAAGAGATATGATCCAAGAGGAAATAAGCCACACTAAAGCACCAAATAAGAAGAATCCAGAATAAGCTGGTAAAAGCAATAACGCAAAGACCGATCGGTCGATCAATAAAAAAATTCCAATGACCACGAGGCATCGTCCCAAAGAGGCCAGGTGAAAACCTCAAGGATCTCAGCAACAGGGAGTTTCTGTAACCAGAAGAGGTTTGCATCATAGTCAAGCTACTTCTCACACAACCTCATGGCCAAAACATCAATTGATTGGGGATTGATCGATATTAATACACATGAAGAGTGAGGACATCGAAAGAACCAAAATCCAAGAAGTGGGAGCCTATCCAATTTAGAACAAAGCCCAGACACCGCAATTCATCAACTCAGCCACAGAGAAAAGGCAATAGATCATCATTTCTAGAATCTAGCAAAACACCTACTCCTTAGGAGTTCATCGAAATTTCAATTCTTCACCCAGTCCTAAAGATAATCAAGGACACTTCCCATCCACCAACCCAACTAAGGATAAACGTGAAGAGAACGTCGAACTCAAGAAAAGCTCAATTATTCTAAGTGATAGTTGACCAACCTCATCATATGTACCATACCTTAGACAACATCCTCAATCAAAGAGATCACTCCGTGAGAAAAAAATCTACTCCCAATCCACTAAATTATAAAAATCTAGAAAAAGCTCATTAAACAATAGAAGGATGGATCAATCCATCAATCAGATCAAAAGAGAAGCATAAACACTAACAATGTCCATGACAACTCCTCACCAACCACCTAAAGCATAAGAATCACCTGATAAATGAAAAAATTCCACCAAAAGTTCTGTATCAAAAGAAAACACATCAATCGTATGAATGTACTCCCTGGAAACCTAGTATTCGGGGGGGTGGAATAAAGATTATGGAGCTAGGAAAAACCATCACAGATTGAAGACAATCCACATTCAACCGGAAGAGGTTTGCATTAAAGGAATGAGAGAGGACATCAAACCTCACTAGTTCTTGCACACCTTATCATTAAAGCATGGCCAAAATATCAATTGATTAGGGACTAATCCATATAAATACACATGGAGAGTGAACACATCAAAAGAACCAAAATCCAAGAAGTGGGAGCTTGTCCAATCTCGAACAAAGCCCAGACACCGATATTCATCAACTCAGCCAACATAGAAAAGGCAATAGATCATAAAAATTTAGTTCTTCACCAAGTGCCTATGCAGCAGGAGTTTATCAAAATTGCAGTTCTTCATCCAGTCCTGAAGATGATCAAGAACACTGCCCATCCACCAACCCAACCAAAGATAGATGTGAAGAGATCGTCAAACTCAAGAAAAACTCAGCTATTCTGAGTAAAAATTGACCAACCTCATCATATGTACCATTTGTTAGACAATATCCTCAATCAAAGAGATTGCTATGTGAGGGGAAAAAAATAGTTAAGAATGAGTGCATGGAATTATATAGTTAAGAATTTCATTTTTGGTCCCTGAGCTTGTCTATTTTTTCTTATCAAGTCCTTGAACTTTTGCTGTGCCTAATCACCTCTTCAATCAAGTCCCTCTGCAATCCAAATCAAGTAAATTGGATATCTCCATTACAGCCGTCAAGAATGTGACATAGAAAATAGTATCCCTATAAGATGAACAACCCACCGGGGACAATCACATGGGAAGGAAGAAATCATGGAAAACAAAAACAAGGAAAAGAGTTGCATGCGCTCAATTTGAGAAGAGATTTCATTAGAAAAAATTTTCTCACTAGTTGCATTAGCTCAAATTAGCCCGATTAAGTGTGAGAAACTTGATTAAGCGAGGCTTACACCCATTCGCATTAGTTCATCCAAAGTTCCCTAGCCTTATGGATGAATTTTTAAATAAGCAATATATGCAAATTCAACAAATTGATCAAACAAATTGAAGGTTTAACGATTGGAAAATATAAGCAAATTCACAGGCCTATGGTGGAGTTTAACCGTAGCAAGTAAAGAGGGAATTGCCTCTGAACGTGGCCGGAATATTCGTAGATCGTAATTCATCTGATAAATCAGTATTAGAACCTAGCACAGATGTTTTATCTCGGATGGCACTGATTATCAAGGATGGCGGCAAAAGCAAAAGAACAAAGAAAGAGAAAAGCTTTGCTTCTTCGATTTTCGTGTACTCGCGTGTTCTCCATCTCCTGACCCTATCTACAAGATAAGACTTGACCGATCCCGAAGTGGCCGGCAACATGAACGTGTTTTGGACGCCGAAGGGATGATACTGATTGTGACACATCATTCACTTGAACAAGAAAATAATCGTCCAAAGAGTACACGTAAATTTAGCACAACAGGAAAATAATAATAATAATAATAATAATAATAATAATTAAAGGGTGATGTGGCTGAGTCCAGTACTGTTCTTACTTTTTTTCACCTTTTCTAAATGTTTTTCGTTGAGAGTCGGTAGGTGACATTTCTTGATAGTCTTTGTCTTTTCTAGTTTTTTTTTTTTTTTTGACAAAGTATTTTCTAGTTATTTGATAGGCGCAAATCCTTTTCAAAGAACAAATCGTGGCTCGGGTACCAATTAAGGAATGCGCTTTTGTGATAGCCCAACCCAAATATTTATTTTCTAGTGAAGAAAAGATCTTTTTGGATGGTACCCAAATTCTAATCCCCGTTAGGTTTTTTGTCTAATAACAGCGACCTAGGGATGTCGTTGCCGAAACCATTGTCAGAATCTATATAGAATCAAACCAAGCAAAAGGAGGAAACAAGAACATCTAAGTTTGGATTTTGGCCAAAAAAATCGAAATGGAAGGAAGAAGTGACTAACCCAAGGTAAACGGAGCACAAACAAGCGATTCACCAGATCTGAGAATGGAACCTTGAAGTCACGGTCTGAGACGTCCAAAAGCATGGGAAGCTCTCTGATTGTGTGTGATCCTTCCACGTCAACACAATCGTAAGTTGCCAAGTATACATGGAATGACACATCACATCTTCAATGGCATTACTAGATAGAAACTTGGCATGAGTTAGATTTAGGCATAAACTAAAAGTTTGTGCTTTTTTTATGAGACAAAGAAAGTGGGTTGAAAATGGTAGCAAAAAGAAATTTGGGTCAAAAGTGGATCCAAGTTAAAAGTTGATACATTTTAAGTGAACCGAGCAGTATTTGAGTCTAGAGTTGGTAAAACATTTTTTCAAGATATTTTTTTTTTCTGGTGTCCTTCAACAATAGTGAAATTTCAACTTGCTACCGTTCTCCCTTCATTAATTTAAAAACCAATATCAAAATTTTGTGTTTTTGGACAATGGAGCCCAATTGAACTCAAAAATTAAGAGGAATGACAATCATGAATCCAATGGTAATGGGCCTTTGTGCTATAAATAAAGTCCTCAAATCTAAGTGCCATTGTTTCCTATTTTCTTTTTGGCCAACAAGTGCTTGACATACTCCTTTTGTCAGGCATCGCAACAACATATTCCGCTGGGAAATTGAGTACATTTAAAAGAGGGAAAAGTGTTAAAAAAAAAAGTCATAAACTTTTTACATTTGTGCCAATTTAGTCCTAAATCTTTTTATTTTGTACCAATTCAGTTCTTTCCGACTAATTTTGATCGAATTTTGCTGATTGGGCACCGATTGGTTAATGTGGCATGATCTACACCAACGTGGGCAACTTCTATTAATATTTTAATATTTTTTGAATTTTGAATTTTATTTTTTTTCTTTTTATTTCTCCTCCTCCTTCCTCCAGCCCGGTCACTGACCTTGATGACTGACCTCTGGCAAGCCTTGCCGGCCTTTGGTGAGCCTCGCGAACCTCTGGGGAGGCTGCCCAAGCTGCAAGGGCGGCCTCACACTAGGTTGGCAAGGGTCAAGCCTTGCAGGCCATGGCAAGCCTCGCCTATGGCTGGCGAGGCTTGATCCTCGCCAGATCTGGCAAGGGCTTGAGCCTCACCGGCCGTCACCTCGGCCGGTTGTCGAGGTAAGGTGACTAGCCGGAGGAAGGAGGAGGAGAAAAAAGAGAAAAAAAAAAAAAAAAAAAAAAAGGAAAGGAAAAAGGAAAATAAAATAAAATAAAATATTCAAAAATATTAAGATATTATTGTAAATTGTCCATGTTAGTACCGATTATGCCACGTCGGCAAAATCTGGCCAAAATTAGCCAAAAAGGATTGAATCGGTATAAAGTGAAAATGTTTAGAACTAAATTAGCACAAATAAAAAGATTTAGGACTTCTTGGACACTTTTTCCATCTAAAAGACGATAGCACGGAAGGGGTTACCTTGGGATTAGCCCCATATCGACTTGAAATGATAACTGACAAGCGTGAGCAGCGGGAGGCTTGCTCCCTGAGGAATTAGTTGCCTCAAAACCCTTGACAGCATGATTATGGTTTATTTTGACAATTAAAGGAGTTCCATCATGAAGATAAACTAGTATAAATTGTTGGGGAAATTTGATTGTGAATGAAAATAAGAAAGTAGAAATAGATCCTTAATATTTTGATGCGTGGTGATGATCATCATTTTTAAGGTATTATTTGCCCATACTATTATTATTATTGGGCTTAGAACAAATATACCTTTAGAATACACACTAAAGCCATAGAGAAATAAGTTCACTCAATTTCTCTCTTGGAATTTCACTTCAAACGTGTTAAAGTTGCGTGTATGAAAAAAAAAAAAAAAAAAAAGAGGGTCACGACCTAATCCCCTGGAGGAGAGAGAGTTAGGTTTAAGGGTATTGCTTAAAGAACCGGCTTAAGACTCATGATTTAGACGTGGACTCTTCCTAGTCCATTCCTTGTGTGACATCAGAAGTTCAAAATTTTAATCAATTAAACCCATGCAAATTTTAATGAAGGAGCTAACACCAGCCCATTATGGTCAACTAAGAATGAAGTGAAGTGTGAGAGCATATTTCACTTTCTACATAACCAAAGAATTTAAGGTCGAGGATTTGATTACACTAATTAACTAATTATTGCCATTTCGGTACATAATCTTGTTCATTTCATTGAAAGATTTTTGTCAACAATTTTGATTAATTTTATACCTATCCAATAACGTGTAAGGTAATCATGCAAGTGTGCAATCATTAACATAACAAATAGTAATTAAGAAAAACATTAAATAATCGCTTCGAATAACGAATACTTGATACTAAGAAAAAGATAAATGCCAATTTTAACTAGAATAAAGGAAAGCGAACATCAATGTAAGTATGCAAATGGAGGCAACTGTCCTTAAAGACAATTGAAACCCTAAGATAGAGCTTTAAGGGCTTGTTTAATTTTTTTGTACGATTTTTTTTAATGGTTTTCCCACAATGTTAAGAGAAGACTGCTCAAAACAAACCATTTTAAAGCATTTTCAAGGAATTATAACTTTTTAGGGATTTTCTATTTTTTTTTTATGAATTTTTGAATTTTCCAACATTTTTGAGTTTTTTTATAATTTTTAAAAATTTCGTTTTTTTAATCAATTAAAAAAATTGTTCTGCAACATATTATTTCCTGATAAAAGAAACGGACTTCATTAGCCTTTTTTGTAGTTCCTACAAAGTAAAGGCCCATTTGTGCAACATATTTAGGCCTTCATCTCATTTTTTCTTCCGTGGCACCGTGTGCCTGGTTTCTGTCCGCATAGATGGGTGCCACAAGAGGGAAATATGTTGATTCAACAAGTTCAACTTTTCAAATTTCTACCTAGTTTATGAATTGCCTCCCTTTTTTTCGATAATTCAGGGGTCCTAGCACCAAATCTAGCGAAAGGGAACCCGAACTCAGTAGCCCATCCTTAATTTAAGGTTTTTTTCTTTTAAATAAAGTGGGAGCCAACAATATTTGTTATTGATTTATAATCCACAAGTTCCATATCTTGTTAGGGTTATATTTTCAAGAAAGATAAACGAAAAGTATCTTAAATTTTATTTTTAAGTGATATGTTGGTTTAACTTAATTGAATTTATCTAATTAAGAACGAAATAAATGATATGATTTATGTAATTTGACAAAACTCATCAATGAAGAATAAAATATATTTCTTTGAATGATATTTTTTTATTAAAAGACATTTTGCTCAATTCAACCACATATACTTAATTAAGAGGGGAAAATTTGGTATAGTTTATTTAATTCAGCAAATCCTTAAGAAAATTATATATATCGATATATATTTATTCATAGACACCCACACATTTAATTCACTTTTCTTTTCTTCCTCTGAAATGCAGTCATTCCAAATATAGTTACGCCGTTTAAAGATAAGCCATTTAGCCCATTTCCATGTCGGAAGGAGCATCACATAGTTTTGCACTTAAATTTAAATTAATTTTAAACAAATTGGGCAAGAGAGGAACTAGAAAGTTGTAATTTTTTTAGTTTGATGTTTCATAGGTTTTGCTTGTAACCTTACAAGTCAAATAGAATTTAATCAACGGAGAAGTAGAAATGGTCTCGGTTTAAAGTAAGCCATTAAGATTGATTGAAAATGTCATTTGAACATGACAACGAAGAAAGAAATCCGCTTTCTTTAGACTATAAAATGTACGTTTGACAGCATATAAGCTATTTTCTATTGTTGTTGTATAGAAGTACTTCAAAAAGGCGGTGAGGTAAAAACCTTTTGCCCTCTTCACTTGAAAGGAAATGTATTAGTAACACAACAATACTGCCTAACTCTGGGGGTCCTTGTGTGCATATCAATAAAAACTGGTAAAATGGTGAAGTATAGCATTAGTTAGGAGTCATTCGAATAGAAATTAAACATTCACGGACCAACCCTTGGACCTTATAACTAGAAATCTATGTCAACTGCTCCAGCCTCTATCGTGATGTAATAGTTCTACGACCTATGTGCCCGAATCCAGTCCTTCGAATATGGAAACAAGTAGTCAAGACTGTAATAATCGAGAATCCATGGTAAGAAGTTGGTGTGTATGTGTTCCTAATACGTCCAACACAAATTCATCCTGGTTTGTATTATAAGAATTGTGATATGCAACTATGGGATCTACCATGCATGAAAGATCAAAGTAAAGCCGCTCAACAAAAGCCTCAGGTAGATAGCCGAATGAAATAGCATAAGTCTGAGCAGTGTAGCCGACGCTATCATCCATTATCATGGCCCATGACTTGGAACGGGGACCAGAAGCCACACTGGTGACATGCATTCCCTCCGCACGTCCCTTCTGAATGTGTAAGGGCAGGTCGACATCATTCGAATTAGACAAATATCTGCAAGAAACAGGAAGATTACAATAAACTTAATTAACCACAGAAAAAATAAATGAATCTGAAATTCAAGTCCTCACCTTTGCTTCATTGGTAAATGCACATGGTAAACGCTCATCCATTGTTTTAATTTCAACCCTATTCGTGTTTCTCTTTGATGGCTCGTTGTCATCCTTTAACTGCATTTGCTTACAAGGTACCTAATCCGTTCATATCACATGAAAGAGAAAAATATGGCACAATTAGAGGACGAGCGCGAATCAGAAATTTCATCATCTATTACTTTTCAGGGGAAATGGATATTACCTCCTGAGTAACATCTCTGTGCACGGGCCAAACGTATATATTTTGACCAGTGATCCCATGGAAGAGAGAGATGTATTCAGCGTATTTGGTTCTAAATCGAATTTCAGATCAAGCACAGACGCAGTGAACTGCAGGTAAGGCTCAGGACAAGCATCACACAGCATGTCTAGAGGAGTGGCCATCTTTCGCTTGCAAACAAAGGTAAGCCTTATCCTCTCCCTGAAAGACTGGTGATCAAAAGACCGATACAGGGGTTTAGTGCAATAAATCTTCTGGGTATAGGGATGAAACCTGATGTCTTTGCCCAGGCAAACAAGCGCTGACAAGATACATGAGCACGTAAACCAGAGACTCTAGGTCATTCCTCCTGCTGCTTGTTCTACCGAGTTGAGTGTGAACACTTGCAAATCGAATTGTTCCTCTGTAACAGATCCTTTAGTTGGGTGCATGGAGCAGCAATTACACAGGTAGGCACAATATAGTGCCTATGAAGATACTGACATCATTTTGTTCGAACCTGAAATCATCTGGCGTTTGGTATTTCTTGACATGTGAACCGATGGTGGGATCCCACCATCTTGTGACTGCAAGGTCATGAATAATGAAAATGATGAGACATGTGCGTTCTCCTTCACAATCGCTGATTCCTAAAGCATATAAAGTATTCATGCAAATGGCAGATACCTAATCCTAGGTCGGTCAGAAACAGTCTCCTCTCTTCAGGAGTTCCTGGAGGACCAAGCAAAAATTTACCTGGTATTATGTCACCACGGATGTACCTGCCCATAAAAGAAGCATGCATGAGAAATATTACAAAAAGTCGAATCTGGCTTGTATTTCTGATAGTCTGGTCTACCAAAACATTGATTTCACTGTCTAATAAAGAAAAAACTAACAAAGATCCGATTTGAAGCTCATTGGCTATTACCCTCCGAAGTGCAGCTTCTCAAGTATAGAGATTACTTTTGACGACAATATATGCAATTGCTTCCAATGGGACGCTGGAGCAGTAAGGAAAGAGCTATCATCAGAAGCGGACAAAGAATCAGAAATTGTTTAAGAGAACCTGAAGAGCAGAGAGAGTAAAACTGTTAACTGCACGGCCAAATATACTTTGGGAAGTTGTTGATGAAACGGGGTTGTAAACTGGGTCGAGCAAATCCATGACCTGCTTATTCAAAGATCATCAAAAACTTTGTATTCCTTAAGTACAAAATCCATGTCGAAGGAAGGGAATCCACATACTATGACATAATAGTCACCTTGTTGGCCCTTGTAATGTACTTGGGGCAGTGGTATTATGCCGTAAATTTTATATATGCAGAACGCAGATGCAAAACTCAACACCCTAATCCAATTTGATATGCAAGAGCACGATGTACATGCAATAATGCTAACGGACTCATTCATGAACTTTCCACTGATTAAGGATGCCACATTTACATCCTTTGCCGTCTTTATGCTCAAATTTTAAGGCCAGATAGGTAGTGCCACATTAAATCATCTAAAGCAACGGTGCAAATGTAATAAATTATCTGAAAATGATCCACACTAATTTCATCACTCGAAGTTGAAGGACCGATTGCACGACCGACATAAAATTGCCCGAAACCTCCCTTTCCCAGTTTTCTTTCTATTCTGTAAACTAGGGAATTATCGATCTGAACCTGAGACAATCAAATTTTCAGTGCATATCTGGAACTTGCATGGTGAATTATCGAACCAATTGTATTGTAACTAAAAGCTTTACAACTGTCGGCAACATATAATCTGATATCGTGATGCATGAAGTTGCAGAAACTTCATGGGGGATTTTAGTTATCAATCTGATTTGGGGGAAAATTCCTCCTCCCTTCGGCCGAAGAAACAGCCGAAGATGACCCACCAAAATCTGTCATGTTCGACTCTTTTGCTGTTTCATTTCACCTGAATCAACCCAAAAACGAGAATGAAACAGATTGCTCCTTGAAAATGATTTTCTAATACGGAAAGCAAGAATCGCCCGAACTTTGCGATTCGACTCGCATTCTTCATTTTCTCTCCGTTAAAACAACCCATTTCCAAGAACGATGCAAAGTACCTGTTCTGGGATTGGAGGAGCGTCGCCTAGGTTCTGATCTTGAACCATCTCATTGCTTATACGACTACACTGATCCATATCTACTCTCCCAGCTTTAATCTAATCTTGATGATTCTGAGCTGCGTCATCTCTCCTTGTCTCACCCGAGCCTTGATATCAAGGAGATCTTTTGAAGAGAAAGGGACCATTAGGATACACTTACGAGTTACATTAGAAAAGTCCCATATCTAAATATTAATATGGTGTTCGATAGTTAATATATCCTATTTCGGCCATAACCCTATGACTTAAGGTATCGGACTTCTATCGTGTGCTTTCCAATCTTGCTCTCTTTTCTTTTATTGGAAAAAGAATAGATTTGGGTTCTTAAGGAGGATAAGATAGCAGATTACTAAAATTGCTTTGTGACCATCATATGAACTGAGAGGCTAATCATGCTTCGCAATTCCATCTCCAATATTCTATATCTGAATGACAGTTATTTGACTGTATTGATAACTTGACCTTCTATTATCATCGATGTCGAACGCGAACTGAAAACTGAACCAAATCATCTGAGGTGAGCCAAAATGTGTATAACAGCAGAGAGCGAGAAAAATATGCATTTCTTAGCAGATTTGTGCATGACATCGAGGGGCTGAGCCATCTCCAATGATCCAATTCATGACTATTGAAATCTATGTACATACTTTAATGTACAATCCAATCCACTATCCATATTTACCCAAACTGGTGTGATCTCCCATCGAAATATCAACTTGCAGCTCAAAAAGAACAGATCTCCCATGTTAATTAGGCAAATAGCCATGGAAAAAATTATGGGCAGAAGCGGCAAAATAATGCGCACCAAACGATCTGTTAGAGTTCAACGAATGCAGCGCCAGTGGGCGAATGGCTCAGAAGAGGTCTTAGGTGCTGGCTTGGCTACTTTTGGTGTCCTGAATACCTGCCAGTACGTTAATCTTTTATCTCCTACTGCAAATGCCAGCATGCATCCGTCCAAACTCTGCAAAACAAGTACGTGACGATGAGAATCAGCAAAACAATCATCTCAACAAGCACACTTCAAAAACTATTTGCACTGAATTGCAAATGACTACAATAAGCATACAATAGTACCTATACCAGGTTAGAACTCTAGATGTGTGACTAGTGAGCGCTGCCGTCTTTCTCATAGATAAATATTTCCAAAAAATGAGCTGGTTCTTGGTAAACCCGTGAGATTTTAGCACTTCCCTCTCGCCCTTGCTCCATGGCAGCATGCACACCTGAGAACCGGTTTCTACCAAATTCAAACATACGTCTTTGCGCGTGCTCCAAAATTTGATGCACTAGTCACTCCCTCCCGAAGCCAATAAGTTTCCCTGAAACGGGGACCAAGCAAGGGCTTTTACAGTGGCTGTGTGGGCTTCGATCTTGTAAAGCCACTGAGTACCGGAATTCAAAGAGGCTCTAAACCTATCCCACAAGTAGAAGAGATTATCATTTCCTCCGCTAGCCAGCCGTTTTCTGGAGGGCGACCATTTCAGCTCGCAGACTTCTTGATGATGCCCCTGTTGGTTCCGACCATGTGGGATCTAATTCTCACATCATTGTTGGTGATCTCACAATCCATGCCTCCAGTCGTGAGTATGCGACTGTTCCAAGTCAAGGAACCAACTTGGAATCAGTGGCCTCCTCTTAAAATTCTCAACTGCATGAGTGGAAACAAAAATAAAAAAGCTAAAAGCGTTGCCTGAATAAGATCACATCAGCCACAGACGCAAAACTAATTCTATTATTATATATATATATATATATATATATATATATATATATATATATATATATATATATAAAAACCAACCAGCTTTCCTGTCTTTGAGCAGAGAAATCCCATAACTGGACATGACAATTTTGTAAGCCAATGGCAATATGCTGACCATCAGGAGCCCAGCTCACGCTTGTGACAAGGCCGTCCTCATTATTGAAGGTGACCACTCTTGAAGTAGAGCCACTGGAGGCATCACACCACTGTGCCTCTATGAGAAGCTTTTGGAACGCCTCATTCAATGGTGAATCAGACTTCTTCCACTTCGTCCCTCCACTAAACACGGAACGAGCGTAGTCGATGTCCATAGCTGAGCAGCTCAGGATGACTCTATTCAACTGTGATGAACAACATACCACAGAATTTAAGGGAACAATTCTATTGGGACCTAACAATTGCTTCCAAATTTTCTAAAAGAGGAATTAATCTCAACTTTTTTTACTTTAAAAAAACGTAACTGTGTAGTTCTCTGTATGCAATTATTGTTATCAGAGACGAGCGACAAACTTACAAAGGCCTGGCAGTAGACACATTTCATGAGTGTCACTCAATACGCAAGGAATAAAGGCCTAATTGAGAATTGACATTGAAAATCAGTTCTCAAAACCCATCACCTGCAGAATATTTACTACCACAAAAACACAATTCTGAAAAACCTCTGTAAAAATGATACAAAAGAAAGGACACAAGCTATTCTCGAGATTTCTTCCTCTAGAAGTACTCTTGGAGAGGACCCTGAGACAGATGCGGAACAATTACTTCGTGGTGAATTCTTCTTTGATCATTGCATTTCTATGTGATGAACACAGAACAACAGGCAGTTGCTGAGGGGTTTGACAATTACAGATGAGATGCTTTTCAAAAACCTTTTCTCCATTACCCTCAAACCCAGCCTTGTGTGGATACAACAATCAGTTCCACAGTGCAAAAAGGCGCATTGCAAAATCCAGTAGCTTGGATTGAAGTAAAAAGAGTCAACGCAATTAGCTTTATGCTGCAAACTGATTTTCTGAAACTCTTTACAAGTGAGAATAGTACAATGAAGCTCCCAATTTCTCCCTTAACAAGCCATGAACCTCTCCTATCCCTCTACTCCTCTACATAGTTTGAGTTCCAGAGTCAATCCACTTATTCAGAAAGGACTATGCTACCACGTACCCACTACTTCTAGAAGCTTGTATAAAATGATTACAAGGATACAACAGTATTGCATGCCACTTGATAAGTGAAACAGCATGGGGCTTTTTCGAAGACTAAAGCATTGACAGGCTTGCCATACAAACCACTGACACTCTGGAGACTTTTAGGTAGTTTGCTTGGTCTACTTTTTTTTCTTTTTTTGTTTTTTTTGGTTGGATTTTCAGTCTACTTCAGATCCTCATAAGATTAGCAGATAGACCAAAAAAAAAAATCAATCATCCATCTTTAAATCTTCATTAGAGTATACCCAACACCTGCACATTAACAGATGAACATACGCATGAAATGTGAAATCTGACCTTCTTACTTCATTTAATTTGAATAACTGGCATCGGCATGCATGCATCATCCATCTTTAAATCTTCATAAGAACAGATCCAACACCTGCAGCATAAGAGATGAACATACACGTGAAATGTAAATTCTGACCTTGTTACTTCTTTTAGTTTGATAAGTGGCATCGGGATGTATGCAGGACTGTTTTGGAAAGCCATAAGCCGCTCACGACTGTAGGTACATGATAAAAACGCACATAGAAACTCTCTCTCAACAGTCTAAGATGTCTAAGACTCATAGTGCTAACGGTAAAAAGAGGCTAAGGAGAAAACAAAGGCCATTCGCATAGCAACAACACACCTTTAACGCAGATCTTAAGGTTTAAAGCGGTTGTTTTATGACGTACGGAACACAAATGGCACTGCATAAGATAAAAAGCCATCCTTCATCAGCTAATGTTTACAAAATTGAAATGTTCACTTTGATTATCATATAGTAGGAACACTATTCGAGCTTGTAAAAACATTGACCATTTCGAGTTTGAAAAAAGCACCTCGATCTCAGGTAGAAGTAAGGCTTTGGATTCATTTGGACTTATTACATTGCAGCAAACGTAGAACTTATGTTTCATTCATGAAACTATATCCTAAGATGAACAAAATAAACAGACTAAAAACCTAGCTCCAAATATAGTACATAATATCCAATGGCCAAGAAGTGTTCCCAGATAAAAGTTACAACCTAAACCAAATCGAGAACGTCTGATTACAAAAAATAAAATTCCGCCTCCAGACAACTAGCACATGAGGCAATGAGTTGATGAGTACAGAAGCAAAAATTTTATACAGACCATTCCAATAATAGAAAGGCTTCCAGATTACCTTTTATATATCCAGATATAATATATAGAAAAATCAAATCCAACTAGAACTTGATGAGGAATTTTAGGAGAAAAAGTCTAAATCAATTGTCTTGTGGAAAAAGAGGAGTTCGAATGATGTCCAAGGAAGCAATGAAACGCCACATTCATCTTATTGAGGTTAACATTGTTTTGAACGTTGCATAATAATTACAAAAAGAAGAAGGAAAAAAAAATCATAAGAAACAAAAGCTTTCCGTGTTCCAACCATGACATACATATCATTCTAGATTTATGTTCAGTAAAAGGAAACCTCTTTACCAATCAGAAATATCGTTAGTGTTGGGGCAAAGCATAAATAGAACTGAACAACTACATTGCAAGCTCTGTGGATTATCAGGTTGTCTTTGATGCCCATGACAATGTCCAAATACGGCCCTCAATGCTCAAAATAAACAAATACACATCAAAGTCAATTAGTTTTACATCTCACCAATGCCAAAAGATGAAATGCATTGCACTTGCCCAAACATCTCGTTTATTTTAAATTTTCGAGAAAATCATGCACAGACCCGTGCATTCTGATTTTAACATAGTTTGCCCTGTCAATTAGATAAAAACTAACCCAATTGAACATTCCAATCAATGACTTCGCCCGAGTAAGTTCACTGCACCGATTCTTCCAAAAAAGAGTTTTGGGCCCTTTTATTTTAGTGTGCCAACAACAGTGAAAATTAGGCTCTCTCTCTTCATTATCCACAATAGCAATTCTCCAATCCCACATGCTGCATGGACTCCATGTCCTTCTGCTACCACATGTTTTATCTGCTTGATCTTTTTTGTCTAGATCTACCACATAGTGAATAGCCTCATTAAGTCTTCCATCCTTAAGACAGGTAAGCTGGTTGCTTGTTGTTTTGATAGCATTAGTGTTTCGTCTGTGGCTGATGTGATCTTATTCAGGCAACGCTTTTAGCTTTTTTATTTTTGTTTCCACTCATGCAGTTGAGAACTTTAGGAGGAGGCCATCGACTCCGAGTTGGTTCCTTGGCCTGGAACAATCACATACTCACTACAGGAGGCATGGATTGTAAGGTCATCAACAATGATGTGAGACTTAGATTCCACATTGTCAGAACCAACAGGGGCATCGTCAAGAAGTCTGCGAGCTGAAATGGTCGCCCTCCAGAAAACAGCTGGCTAGCGGAGGAAATGATAATCTCCTCTACTTGTGGAATAGGTCTAGAGCCTCTTTGAATTCCGGCACTCAGTGGCTTTACAAGATTGAAGCCCACACAGCCACTGTAAAAGCCCTTGCTTGGTCCCCGTTTCAGGGAAACTTATTGGCTTCGGGATGGAGTGACCGGTGCATCAAATTTTGGAACATGTGCACGAGTGCATATCTGAATTCGGCAGTCATGGTACTCAGGTGTGCATGCTGTTGTGGAGCAAGAGCAAGAGGGAATTGCTAAGCTCTTCGGGGCTTACTCAGAGCCAGCTCATTCTTTGGAAATATCCTTCTATGTGAAGGATGGCAGAGCTAACTGGACATACATCTAGAGTTCTGTTTCTGGCATAGGCAGCACTTGTATGCTTATTGTAGTCATTCGCAATTCGGTGCAAATACTTTTTGAAGTTTGCCCGTTGAGTTTATTGTTTTGCTGATTCTCATTGCAGCGTACTTGTTTCACAGAGTCCAGACGGATGCATGGTGGCATCTACAGCAGGAGATGAAAGATTAATGTTTTGGCAACTATTCGGGATACCAAAATGGCCAAGCCAAAACCCAAGACCTATTCCGAGCCATTCGCCGACTAGCGCTTCATCCGTTGAACTCTAACAGATTGACTGATGCACATAACTTTGCCGCTTCTGCCCAGCATTTTTTCCAACATCAGAGATCTGTTCTTATGGAGCTGCAAGTTAACATTCAGACGGAAGACTACACCAATTTAGGAAGGTATCCATAGTGGATTGGATTGTAAATTAAAGTATGTAAATAGATAAATTACACTATTCGTGAATGAGATCATTTGAGATCACTCAGCCCCATCAATGTCATGCACAAATCTGTAAAGCAATGCATATTTTTCTGATCGGAATCTCTCCCCCCCCCATACATCTCTCTCTCTCTCTCTCACAACCTAACTGTCCGAGATTTCTAATACTAGGTGAGCTAATAGTACAAAAAGGGGGAACGAAAAAAACAAGGCCATTCGCATAGCAATAGCATACCTCTAACACGGATCTTAAGGTTTAAAGCACTTGCTTTATGATAGATAGAACACACATGGCACCGCTCTCTCTCTCTCTCTCTCTCTCTCTCTCTCTCGACCTAACTGTCCGAGATCTCTCTCTCTCTCAACCTAACTGTCCGAGATTTCTAATACTAGGTGAGCTAATAGTACAAAAAGGGGGAACGAAAAAACAAGGCCATTCACATAGCAATAGCATACCTTTAACATGGATCTTAAGGTTTAAAGCACTTGCTTTATGATAGATAGAACACAAATGGCACCGCACAAGATAAAAAGGCATCCTTCATCAGCTGATGTTTACAAAATTGAATTATAGGAATTTACTGTGGTTCATATCATACTAGCAAGTAGGAAGACTGCTCATGCTTCTAAAAAATTTAACCATCTTGAGTTTAAAAAAGCAGCCCGATCTCTGGTAGAAGTAGAACCTTTGGATTCATTTGGACCTCAAAACCATTTTCTCACATAGCAGCAAAAGTAAACTAATGTTTCATACAAGAAACTATTTCTTAAAATGAATAAGATAAGCTGACTCAAAACTAGATCCAAGTAGAGTACATGAAACCCATTAAAGAAGAGGTATTCCATACCAAAGTTACAGCCTTACCTAATCAATAAAATCAAAATACAAAAAAATAGAAGTCCACATCCAGACAATTAGCGCATGAGGCAATGAATTGATGAGAGCAGAAGCCCAAAATTTACACAAACCATTCCAATAATAGAAAGGCCTCCAGATCACTTATTATAAATCCAGATTACACACACACGCACATGTGCACGCACATATATATGGTGAAATCAAATCCAACTAATACTGGATGAGGAGTTTGAGGAGAAAAAGACTACATCAATAGTCTGATGCTAAAAGAGGACTTCACAATGACGTCCAAGGAAGCAATGAAACGTCCCATTCATCTTATCGAGTTCAATATTGTTTTGAACTTTGCCCATAATAATTACCAGACGAGGAAGGAAAAAAACCATAAGAAACAAAAGCGTTCCAAGTTCCAACCACGACATACACCAGCACAAATCGAACTGAACAACTAAATAGCAAGCTTTGTGGACTATGCAGTTGTCTTTGAAGCACATGACAATGTCCAACTAACTGCAGACATGGAGGACATCAGTGCTCTGAATAAACAACGCACATCAAATTCTATTAGTTTTACCTCTAGCCCACGCCAAAACAAGAAATGCACTACACTGGTCCAAACATGTTTTCTTTGTCATAAGTTTTTGAGAAAATCGTCCACAGGCCCATTAGTTCTGATTCTCAACATCGTTCGCACTATCAATTAGATAAGACTAACCTGATTGAACATTCCAGTCAGTGACTTTGTCTGCGCACGTTCGGCATACCGATTCTTCCAAGAGAGAGTTCTGGGCCCCTTTTCTTTAGGTTTGTCAACAACGGTGAAAATCGGATTATCTCACTCTTCATTATCTGCAATAGCAATTCTCTAATCCCCCCATGCTGAGTGAACTCCATGTCCTTCTGGTGCCACCTGTTTTATCTGCTTGATCTTTTGCGATCTAGCTCTATCATGGAGTGAACATTCTCATTAGGTCTTCCATCCTTTAAGCTCGTGCTCTCATCCATTAAGCTACTGTTGCAAGCAGCACTAGTATTAGACCCAAGATCTTCCTTCTCATCATAATTTTTCCAAAATGAAACCCTTCAAAGATGTTCAGTGCAGGCTGTTCCACACCCCTCCCCCCTCACTAAGAAATTCTGGCAATGCTGCTTCAACATGAGAGATTTGATCTCTGATAGCCGCAATAAACTGTCCATCTCGAGCCTTAGTACTTTCGTCACCATGAGGCCCGTGGCTAAGCCTGACTGCTCTCTCAAATCCTCCCAACTTAGAAAGATGTTCAGTGCAGGCTGTTTCCCACGCTTTCAAATTCAACTCCAGCTCCGTCGCTACTCATGCTAGGTCTTCAAGTAACTGCAATCCCGAAATAACTTGTAGAAGAGTACATGTAAAACTCAAACAAGCTATTATATGCCCCCCAACGTATGTATAGAAAGAACGTATTAGAAATGAAGATCGGGGACGTACACATCGGCAGACTCGCTGGGGAGCAGAGGAGAAGGAATCGTCCTTTCCCCGCCATTCGCGACCCACCCGATCTACCTGATGCAGCAATCCTCTTCCCTCTTCCCTCTTCTCCTTCTTCTTCGCCGAGAAGAAGCGAAGAAGGAAGAGAGAGAAAGCAAATGCACAGAGAGTGAGAGAAAGAAGCGCCAAATGATGGAAACTCCCTCCCCCACCCCCCCCCCCGGGCCCCACTTCCTCTGAAAGTCCTTCCGTTTTATGTTTTTCTTCTTCCTTTTTTTTATTTTTCCCTCCTTGTTTCCATAACAACAAAATTGTAAAAAAATCTATATAACAAAAATTAATATGAAATTCCGGATGTCACAATGCATGTAATTTGATTGATCTATATGGTGTTTGAAAAGTATAATGTACGCATCAATCTTATAGTAAATCGTCCTTACGAGGATATTGTACACATAAATCGAACCATACCAACTTCTTTTTTTGAAGACTATATTTTTATTTTTATTTTTAAAATAGCAATAAATTCTAAAATAAACTATTTTATGTCTTAAACACACACCTATATATTAAATTTAAACTAAAATCCTAATGAAAAAAAAAAAAGAAAGTGGCCAATTTTGTTAGACTGAATCGAAAATTGACAGTTTGATTCTCGGTTTTAGAATTAAACGGTTCGATCCCTGATTACTAATTTTGGAAACTAGTTCTCCCAATTCAATTCCTCAAACTAGATTGAAAATCGATCACCCTAGTTTTGAATCATCTTTGCACTTAACTACTCAAGACAAGATAGTAAATTTTTTTTATCTCAATTGTAATTGTCTTGTAATTGTCATATGAGGCCCTAAGTCTCTTTTGGCTTGGTTGAGCCCATCACTTGTTTGACAAAGCTTCTTTAAGCATCCGAGATTTAAGTAAAATTGATTTCATTAAGGCTCCATTTCTTTAGCAAAAATGAATGATTTAAAAATATTTTTTAAAAAATAAATATATCGTTTAAAAAATGAATCAATGAAAAAAATTTTATATTTCATGCAAATATTTAGACTTAAATTATTATCAATTATAAATATATTTCTCAATGACTAATTATCTCAAGTGATTATTTTAGATAAATATTTCTAATTTATTCATTTATGCCGAATAAATAAAGCCTAAGGCGCATGGCAAAGTCTTCACGGAGCATGTTCGAACATATGGTAATCCACAATCGAAAAATAAAAAAAAAAAAAATCTCAATTTCATAAAGTGCTAAAATATTTCAAATTTTAATCCCAAGAAAAAAATTTAACTCAAATAAAATCAATCAAAGAAAGAATAAATCCCAATTACTGCATCCTATCGAGGATTAAAATGATTTTCCCTATGACAATCAAAATTATATATACAAATATGATATATTTATTAAAAATTTTTAAAAAATGGAAATAAAATTAAGCCAAACTTGGATAGAATATAAGATTAGCACTTGATTATATGCGCCAAAAAGTAGAAACGTAGACCTAACTTTAGTGCAAATTTTACCTATTGAACTTTGATTTTCAAATTCATTAACTATATAGGGTACATAAAAAATGTGGCTTGTACTGTGTAAATCACTAACTAGTATAATACCGTAAGATGTATAATTATAATGATGTCAATGGTAAAATCATTATATCCAACCGATAGCATCATCACAATTCAGTTAATTTTAGAGTACATTTTGCTTAGCGTAAAGGATAGCATAATTTTAGTTTTATTAGTGCAAAAAAGGTAAAATTATTTACTAATTTTAGAGTACATTTCTCAAAATTAATTTTTTTCTTTTTCAATTCTTATCTGTGGCATTTGGCAAAGTGCATTTGTAAAGAATCACTAACTAATGAATTCAAGAGATCTTTGGATGGTCGAAACAATCTTTATGTCTATAATACGTATAGCTTTTTTAGTAAATAAAATGGTATATGCAAAATTCAATCATAGAGAATTGTGGTTTGTTTAAGAAAAAAAATGAGAATGATAATTCGCCTATTGTCATCTCATGGAAATTGATTTTTACATGACACTTTGAGGTGCACAAAATTTTGTTATCTCATTTGATGTATAAAAAGCTATAAATTAATTTTCTTGATAAATTAATTATAGTGATGATTAGAGAATATTCGTGGGTTTTTTTTTTTTTTTTTTTTTGCTTGTGCTGATTGAAAAATAAAATTGTTTGATAATTTTATGGGTAGTGAAGCGTCGATAATTTATTTTGTCAGACCAAAAAGAAGAGTCAATAAGTTAACAATATATTGTTGAGTAAATTTTATAATAAGCTAATTACTATATTGGCGTCCGAGGAACGCGGCCGCCAACGGCTCCTCGTATTCCTTTGCATAACAATTCCCGTTCCCGCCCGCACGTTGATTCAAAGATCATCGTCTTCTTCGTCTTCTCCTTCCTTCCTTCTTCTTCATCATCTTCTCCCTCTCACCCAATTCCTCTGCGAACGATCTTTAGCTGTTACCGTTAGCTCTCTCCCTTCCTTCTCAAGCTGCTCTCTGAATCTCTCTCTCTCTCTGTCGCTCTCTCGCTCGCTCTCTGCACGCCTCCGATTTGAGCGCACAGCGAGGGGAAATCTGGTCGCTTCAGCTGAAAAAGTGGCGACCCATCATCGGCGCTCGGCCCCTCTTCGTTCGTCTGCATCTGGGTCTTCTTCTGTTCTGGGAATTTCTCCCCCCCTTTTTTTTGCAGGATTTTGACCGAGCTCTGCGGCGGTTTCACCGGTTACTCCGCGAGCGAACTGGCTCTCGTTTCTCAAGCTACTCTCTGAATCTCGCTCTCTCGCTCGCTCTCTGTGGGCCTCTGATTTGAGCGAACTCGACGGAAAATCTGGGGGCTTCAGTTGGAACAGTGGCGACCCATCAACGGCGCTCGGTCCCCCTTCGTTCGTCTGCATCTGGGTCTTCTTCTGTCCTCGGAATTTCTTCCCCCCTCTTTTTGCAGGATTTTGACCGAGCTCTGCGGCGGGGGCGTTCGTCGAACCATGATTTCACCGGTTACTCCGCGAGCAAACTAGTTCTGCCTGCTCAAGCTGCTCTCTGAATCTAGCTCTCTCGCTCGCTCTCTCGCTCGCCCTCTGTGCACCTCTGATTTGAGGGCATTGCCAGAGAAAATCTAGCCTCTTTGGTTGAAAAGCTGACGACCCATCATCAACGCTCACTCCCTCTTTGTTCCTCCGCTTCTGGGTCTTCTTCTGTCCTTGAAATTTCCTTTTTTTTTTTTTTTTTTTTTTTTTTTTTTGGGGCAGAATTTCGACCTAGCTCTGCAGCGGGGGCGTTCGCTGGACCATGGCTTCACCGGGCGAGGAGTGGTCGCTGGATCTTCTCCAGGAATACCTTCAGAAGAAGAATTCTCGAGAAAATGTAAGCCGGTGGTTTTTTTGTGTCATTTACAGAGATTTTTAGACTTTAATTGAAAAACAACAGAGTTATGGGATGTGTTTTTTTTGGGTTAATACCCTAAAAAACCCCAAACTGGTACGCCTGTGACAAATTTACCCCAAACTAATTTTTTGACTATGAAAAACCCCAAATTGGTATACCTGTGACAAATTTATCCCGATTAACAAAAAAAAACCCTAAACTGATACATTTATGACAAATTTACCCTAAACTAATTTATTCAACCGCAAAAAACTCCAAATTGGTAAATTTATGACAAATATACCCTTCGTTAAATTGGATTAATACAAAAAAATCACAAAAATTATAAACCGTAACAAACAAAGCGTAAAATCCTAAATTGGTATATTAATCAACCTGTCACGTATCATTTAACTTAATAATTTGACGATAAAATTTAACAAAAACTAACAGAGGGTAAATTTGTCACAAGTGTATCAGTTTGGAGTAAATTTGTCAAAGGTATACTAGTTTGGGGTTTTTGGTGGTCAAAAAAAAGTTTGGGGTAAATTTGTCACAAAGGTTCTAAGGTTTAGGGTTTTTCAAGGTATTAACTTTTTTTTATAATCACAGTTGGATAGATTCATTCCCAACCGCTCAGCTATGGACTTCGACCGCGCTCGTTCTCTCTTGACTGGAGGGAAGAAGTGGAAGGAGAAGTCTGCGGTGATGTCAGCATCAAGTGAGGCGTACCAGAAGCTTCTCGCAGAGGCCCTTGACATGAACCGAAGTCGAATCCTGGCCTTCAAGAACAAGCCACCGACCCCTGTAGAGCTAATCCCAAAAAGCTGGCTCTCCCCCACTGCCTACCAGTCTAAATTCATCAAGCCCTGTCGATGGATACCCAAGGTAGCCTCAAATTCATGCCCATTGCTGTTTCTTTTATTGATGACATAAAACTTGACCAATAAGGTAGCATTTGTTCTCTGGAACAAATGGTTTTGCTGGTGCTCTCAAAGACTGTAGAATTAGTGTTTTGAAATATTTTCTTTGGTTTGTCTAGACCTGCCAGAGGATGCTAGATGCTCCTAACATATTGGATGATCATAATTTGAACTTGCTGGACTGGGGTGCCAACAACATGCTAGCGATTTCTCTTTCCGAAAAGGTGTACTTGTGGAATGCCTCCAATGGCTCTACTACAGAACTGGTGAGCTTCAATAATGAGGAGGGTCCTGTCACGAGCGTGAGCTGGGCTCCTGATTGTCAGCGTATTGCCATCGGCTTACAAAATTCTCATGTCCAGCTCTGGGATTTCTCTGCTCAAAGACAGGTAAGCTGGTTGCTTCTTGTTTTGATAGCATTAGTGTTTCACCTGTGGCTGATGGGTTCTTATTCAGGCTGTGCTTTCTGCTTTTTGTTTTCATTTCCTCTCATGCAGCTGAGAACTTTAAGTGGAGGCCATCGGCTCCGAGTTGGTTCCTTGGCCTGGAACAATCACGTCCTCACTACAGGAGGCATGGACTGTGTGGTCATCAACAATGATGTGAGACTTAGATCCCACATTGTTGGAACCTACAGGGGGCATCACCAGGAAGTCTGCAGCCTGAAATGGTCACCCTCGGGATAACAGCTGGCTAGTGGAGGAGATGACGATCTCCTTTTCTTGTGGGACAGATCTAGAGCCTCTTTAAACTCCGGCACTCAGTGGCTTCACAAGATTGAAGCCCACACAGCCACTGTGAAAGCCCTCGCATGGTGCCCATTTCAGGCGAATTTGCTGGCCTCGGGAGGGAGCGACCGATCTGTTAAATTTTGGAACACATGCACGGGCACGTGTCTGAATTCAGTGGACACCGGTTCTCAGGTGTGTGCACTGTTGTGGAGCAAGAGGGAGAGGGAATTGCTAAGCTCTCACGGGCCTACTGAGAACCAGCTCATTCTCTGGAAATATCCTTCAATGCGAAGGACGGCAGAGCTAATTGGACACACATCTAGAGTTCTGTTCCTGGCACAGGTACTATTTTGGTATGCTTATCATAGTCATCTGCAATTCAGTGTAAATACTTTGAAGTTTGCTTGTTGAGTTGATCATTCTGCTGATTCTTGTTGTCATATACTTGTTTTGCAGAGTCAGGATGAATGCACGGTGGCATCTGCAGCAGCAGATGAAAGATTAATGTTTTGGCAAGTGTTTGGGATACCAGAAGTGGCTAAGCCCACACCCAAAACCTCTTCTGAGCCATTTGCCCTTTGGCATGGTATCCATTGAACTCAACAGATCAACTGGTGCTCTTCATTTACTGCTTCTGCCCAGAATTTTTTCAGCCTATTTGCTTAACAAACATTGGATTTGGAGCTGCAAGTTTATATTCAGATGGGAGATTGCTGCGTAAGTGTAGTTGCAAACTGATTGGCCATAAATTTTCAATTTCAAAAGTGTTCTTCTTTCTCCATCTAATGTCTTTCTCTTGTTTGGGTTGGTTGGAGACCATGAGGCCTGTGTCGATGATTATAGTAAATCTTTCAAAGAAGGAACTGGATACATCGGCTGTTGGATGAGTTCATGGTGTTCGTCTCTTGTCACTGATTCTTCATTTTGAGAGTTAGACATATTAAGAGCTTGACCTTTGATCCATCATAAGCCTCAAATGCCCTCTATTGCAGGTATCAGCCTCTATTACCTGTTGAGATGGTGAAGACATCGTCAGAGCTTCACTATGAGGGGGGTACTTCTAGAAATTATTCTGTCATTATTGTCTATTAGTGACTGTAATGCTGTTTCTCTAATTTTCTTCTATTTATGTTCCTCATTTAAATAGGGGGATCACCTATTGGGCGAGGAAGAGATCACGGTGGTAGAGGAAGACCAAGATCTAGAGGTATTGCATTCACAAAGCTGAACAATTTTTTAGATCGCATGGAAGGGAGTGTTTTAGATATGGGATCTTGCATCATGGTCAAGTAAATTGTTTTCATTCTCGGTTGTAATGGCACCAAAATATTATGTACTTCTTTGAGGAATATGTAGATGGCAATACCCCTTGCTGCTGCATCTGCAATCCTTCATATGTTTGCTTGCTAACAGCCTACAACATTGCTTGTCTCGGGGAATGGTTTTGTGAATTCTGAGTATGACAATGGAGGTTGGGACCACAACCAAGGTTATGCCAAAGGCTCGGTCGAGGAAGAGGACATGGTTTTCGTGGCTTCGAACGGGGAGGATTCGATGGACCTCATGCTGATCAACAGCAGGACAGAGGATACAACCAAGAAGCACCTGCTCAGAGCTGCAGTACTCTTTTAATCATTCTTTTCTCACGGACAGGTACGATTTGATACATGTTTCATTAATGGTTAGGGTCTAGTTATGTGAGCCTAGGACGGAGGCAAAGTAATATTGCTCTTTGATACCATGGTCAGTGTGAACCCTTGGCTTTCTCCAATTAATCTAATCACTTCTTCTCTTGTATCTCTTTATTCCTTATATAGGATAAGTATAAATTAGTTTCTGAGAACTTCCAGGTTTTTAAACCTCCACTGTAATTGGTGAAATGTGAACTTCACTTCAACCTCTTCCATAACATTTGTGGCCTGTGGGTGCAAAATCACTCTGAGAAATCCAAGCAATCTTCCTGGTCGCAGGATGATACAATCTATACTACCCTTTTGGAAGGTAGATATGCAATGCTGGATGTCCCACTATATACATGACAAAGATAAATGGAACAACAAAAGGCTTATAACGAGCTAAAGACGTAGGCTTTCATTAGTCCACTCATCCGGGCATGTTAAAAAGTTAAAGCAATAGGAGACAATGCTAGGAGGATAAAACATCTCCCAGTTTCGGAATGTCTCTCCTAAAAGCCGTTTAGAGGAAAACGTGGACATCAAGTACTGGCGGTTGATCTTTACCAAAAAAATTTATACTTTACCAAAAAAAAGTACTGGCGGTTGATTTGTGGTGGAAGTCGTTAATCATCGAATAAACCAAACCTTCCTCTTCCAAATAACAGATGGCTTCCCTGTCACAGCCCAAACAAAAGAATCAAAGCTAAAGACAGATTAAGGGTGAGGCTGTGGGTTTGTGCTGGTATGTGTGTATGTGCGCGCGCGCGTCAAAGAGAGAGAGAGAGAGAGAGAGAGAGAGAGAGAGAGATGATCTTGTCCACTGGAAGACAATTGCTGAGCAACATCATCGACGTGTACACCCTTCAGCAATCTCCCATGAGGTGATGAAATCATGTCATTAAAGAGACGGAAAAAAAAGCTAGAAGCGTTGAGAAGTATCCACCTTAATAGGCAGATTGATTACTGACACAAACATTACATTAAAGAAATGAGGCAAAACATGATCAGTCCAGACGAGAACTTGACATTTTTCCATAAGGTTTCATTGCAAAATTTGATTCATTTTATCAAGTTTTCATCTTCCCAATGTCATCTAGAAATACACAACTTCCAAAGTCTTCTTCAGCGAGCATATAAGGGAATATAACCACCCGCAAAACCAAAGCAGCTGTTTTAGGTGGATACTATCTGCGTGCCTGTACACTGCACAAGCATTCTTGTTTTGTCCATGTGCCCTTTTCCCCTTTCGAGCCAAGTTTTGACCTTGGGCAGAAGTTATCATTTTTACCACCTCTTCAGACCATTGATCTGTTTTATCTGAGAAAAGAAAGACGATTGATCTTACTACACCTTGCCATGACCAAAGTGCTGCCCACTACAAGTTGATTTTGTTTCCATTTCATGAACACTCGATAATCTTAAGGACACTTGGACCCTCGCATAATTTCAATGTAATCGAATCCAAAATAGGTACTGCATATTTTGTGGCTGAACATGTTACCTTCAAAATGGAGACGTGATCTTTAACATTTCTGAATTAATCTATTGATGTGGAAATCTGAGTCCAAAATAGTCAGCCCAATGAGGATTGATATTCCAGCTAGACTTGCAGCAAATCTCATCTCAAGAAGAATACGTTCCTCGAAAGCATCACACCTCGCTAAGCATCAAGATGAAGAGAAGAATTGCATCACACAATTCAAAAGACAGGCTTGCAAAAATTCAAAATAAATTCATTCACCAGGCGTTCATTACATTCTTCATAAGAAAAGATTTTATTCAGATACTTTATTGACTTTCACTAAGTTGAGATGGGAACATGAATCGTACTTAAAAATATGAAAGACTGTAAAATTGGAAGCTCGGCTAATCTAATAGTACTGAAATCTTAGTAGACAGAAGAATCCTAATCCTTTTAGCATTCTTATTTAGGTTGTGGATTGATACAACGGTCCACCTTCACCAAAACCTGGTAATAGCATTAGTTTGTGGCCACAACCACATATTTAATGTTGTGGGAAGTCTCCAAACATGTTATGCCCAGCGACTTTTAGAATCTCGCAGAAGCAACTGAAGATTCTTACCCTTTTTAGGCTTGTGCTTGGAAATCTATAAGAAAGAGGTGGAGTTCTTTCATTCGCTGCATCAACTTTGAAACTGGAATACGGAAGAAGAGTTTCGTTTTGGCATGACATGTGATGCAGTAAAGCACCTGTTAAATTCTTTTCCCTACTTCATTCTATTTAGCAGCCAACTAGCATGCCATGGTTGCTGACTTTGTGTTTTGAGGGTGGTACCATTCATTGGAACCCGGTTTGCGTTAGAAATTCTCATTATTGGGAGCTTTCCCCAATTGGCTCCCTTTCGGCTCTTTATTCATTCAAAATTTATGGTTTTGAGGATGACAAGGTGTGGTACCCAGCAAATAACGAGACATTCAGTGTTAATCATTTTATTCTATCTTGGGGAATTTCTACCCTCGTCGATTCCCCTCTGAAGCAATCTGGCTG
The DNA here is from genome assembly GCA_014182555.1 of Eucalyptus erythrocorys. Lineage (NCBI taxonomy): Eukaryota > Viridiplantae > Streptophyta > Magnoliopsida > Myrtales > Myrtaceae > Eucalyptus > Eucalyptus erythrocorys. Next base: position 32,547,020 of record CM024606.1, read on the forward strand.
TCGCATATCCCTTGTAGGATTTCTGTTGTTCTGTTGGAGGGTAGCTTGGAACAAGCTTCTTACAATTGAGAATCTCAGGAACGAAATTTTATTCTCATGAATAGGTGTTGAATGTGTAAGCACTCGGCTGAATCCGTGGATCATCTCTTTCTTCATAATGACTTGGATCTTAAGCTTGGAAATCATATCCTTAGCTCATCTCAGGTGGTGTCATGCCAAGACAATTCATCCAGCTTGTTAGCCATCGGAATGTTTATGGAGGAGGTCCAAATTCTAAGAGGTCTTGGACTGCTGCACAACTTTGTCGCTTGCGCTACATTTGGAAGGATGGATGTTGGAGGTTTCAGAATCTTCACTTGCTTATGTGTTTTCCTCTTTTATTCAACTTCAAACATCTGATTCTAACTCCCTATAGTATTGTGACGTTTTACCTTTTTTCCTTCTTTTTGTTTTTGTTCTTTTTTCTACATTTCCAGTGTTATTGGATTTCTGCTTTTACAAAATCCTTTTTAATATATAAAAGAAGGAAACCAATGTTAGAAAAGAAGGAATTTTAAGGACTAATGTGTTGGCTGGGATGCAAATGCTACATGTGTTTTCACCACCCAATGGCCGTATCTCAGCAACTTAGTAATTTGTGCCATGAGACTAATATTCTAAATTGCATAATTAGTTAAATATCATCAACAAAATTGATCAGGGAGTAACTTTTAAGCAAGAAATTCAGTTGTATTTACGTGATGTTTTCCGATGCTCTTTCAAGTTAAAAGTGCATATACATAAAACAAGATCCAACCCCTTTTCTTGCCATGAGTCCTTCCTTCGACACTTGAATTTTGCCATTGATCCCACACTTTTCTCATTCTATGCTTCATTTTCTGTAAATATAGCCTATTTCCAAAGTTAGGATATGATAACCCTTTTGACAACAGGTGCACTTTCAACATGAGTTCTCCTCATTCATAAAAACCCCATTGTGGAATGTACGATTTCTCTAACGAAATCCAAAACCCATGTTTTGATTGTCTTTTTCATAGACAAAAATTCATCACGATAGCCTTGTCTAAAAATTGAAGTTGGCAAAGAAAAAGAAAAGCAAGATTAGTGAAGAGAGAGGAGAAAGAGAGGGGAAAGGAAAGATGGACAAATAGTCATTCTCCCAATCTCTCGCCAAAATTAGAACAGGCCACTCTATCCAGAAGAGGAAAGAGTGTGCGGCACTACTTTGTAGGAGAGATGGAAGAAGGATTGGCGAACTACATAGTGGATTGAGAGGGCATGAAACCACCCCTAGAGAAAGTGGTGGCGGCGCTGAAGAATTAGGGCGCGTTTGGTAACGATTCTGTTCTTGGAAACTGATTCTGACAAGAAATGATTATTTTTTATTCTGTTTCCAGGAAATGATTCTGAGTAAAAGAACGCGTTTGGTAACTGTCCAAAATTTCTGATTCTGGAATAGAATTACGTTTGATAACATGTTCATTGATTCTGTTCCAAATTAATTTCTTTTAATTTTTAAATAATTTTTTTTTTTACTTTTTTACTGTTTTTCTTTTCTTTTTTTCCTTTTTTCTTTTCTTTGTTTGCTTTTTCTCCTATTCTTCTTCTTCTTCTTCTTGTGGCCGGACAAGGGCCGGCGACCTCATCGGAGCATTGCCGGCCCTCGATGAGGCCGGCCCTCATCGGTCGAGTCTTGCCGGCAGTTGGGTGAGGCTCGCCCAGCCCCGTCGAGGCTTGGCCTTGCTAGATTTGGTGAGGCCAAGCATCGCCGGTGGCCTAGGCTAGCCTCGCTAGGGCCGGGCGAGGCTCGCCCGGCCACCGGCAAGGCTAGGCAAGCCTCGCCAGGGCTGGGTGAGGCCCGCCTGGTCACCGCTGAGGATGGGCGAGCCTCGCTGGTCTAGCCTTGGCGAAGACCCCGCCCTGGTTTGGCGAGCCTCCGGCGAGCTCGCCGAACTGATGGCCGATGACCGGCGGCGGGCGGCGGCGGGCAGTGGCGAACGGCGGCGAGCAGCGGCGAGCGGCGATTGCGGGATGGTGGAAGGGAAGAAGAAAGTTTTATTGTGTTGATTCTTTTTTTGATTCTCAAACGCAGAATTATATTTTTTTTTATTCTCAAATATTGTGCAAAACTGATTTCGGGAATAAAAATTTTACCAAACGCGATTCTCATCCCAAACTAATTCTGGGAACAAAAAATCAGAATCAAGTACTGTTTGGCACGTTATCAAACAGGGCCTTAGCTTCCAAACATGGCCACCTTCCCTTCTTTTTACACAGAAAATCGATAATTTGACAAAAAAGGAAAATTTTTTATTTTTTGCAACACGTGCATAGCACGCTCTTTGAAATGCATCGCCACTCCACGAATAGGAAAGTTTTGTTCGCTTCCAACGGCTTATATAATAAGACCCCAAACTCAGGCTACATGGTTTGCATAACATTCCAATTGTTTGTCATCTTCAAAGAGAATTTCCAATTATGCAGAAACTCCAGGTTTTCGTTTTGAAGCAGATTGCATTCTGTTCGCACGAGGGAATAGTTCTAATTGTTTGGTTCGTCCAAATCTCCGATTCTCTGTTCTAGAGTTTCTTTTTTGTTTGATTCTTGATACATTTCAGAAAGATTTCGCAAAAAATTTCGCAGGTTTTTCTTATGATTGCATTTCAACATTACTCATGAAATCCTTTTCAATCCACTCTTAGTAGCAACGGCTTGAAGGAGGAGATAGTCTACTGTGGATGTAGTTTAAGGCTGAAGACAAGAAATTATGATTTTTCTAACTCGTCGACTACCGTCTTCAACTTCTTGGTTAAGTAGCACCATCTGTTAGTCTTCGTCGATCAACAGGGAGTGTCAATAAATTTTCAAGAAACCACATTGTTGGAGTTGAGTCAATCGCTTGAAATGCCACTCTGTATCTTGCCATGGCAATCCCTATGCCAAACGCATATTAAGAGAGCTGTCAATGCTTTTGGGCATTCATCGCAGCTTTTGGCCCCACGTTACAAGTGTTATTATGCATATGTTGTTTTAGGGATCGGATCATGGCCAACAACAATTCGATATGAATATAAATATGGAAATGGCCACCAAAGAGGAAGCCGAAATAGAATACACTAAGGAAGTCTCCATTAGAGGACACAAGTCAGATCCCAATCAAGTGGCACAGGGTATCTCCAGAAACACCATTGCAAAGCTAAAGCAGAAGAGTTGCTCAATATGGGATGATGACGAATGCTGTTGTATTTGTTTAAAGGAACTGAATGAGACATATAAAACAATGGAGATACCTCTTCACATTTCTTCCACGACAGATAGTGGCTTGAGAGGAATGATTCATGTCCGCTATTTCATAGCAAAGTAGAAGTAGAAGATTAAAAGGAGTAAGTTTTAGTTCGTAAGATTTTCTATTAAGGAATGAATTTTTTTGATAGATCAAGTAATTTGTTGTGATTACCTCGGAACTACTTGGTGCATTAATAAGCAAAGGTGCTCTTTCATAGTTTGTTGAAATGGTCGGTCTCCATGTCTTCGAAACATTTGCTTTTATATTCATGAGAGACATACTGTGATCTTTAATGTTCCTTGTTCAATTAGAAATTTTGACCCGCTTCATTGTTTGGAGAAAAACGAGGAAAATTCAGAGCATATATTGCTTGCAATGCACTTCCAGCTCCCAGTCATCAAACTGAATCAAAGATAAAGCATTTTACCTATTGAGAAAAAATACACCGAAACAATCAGAATCTATCCCTGTAAGACAAGTGAACAGGATAGGGAGTAGGCTAAAAAGAGAAAGCTATACAACAGGGCAGATGAAAGCATTCCCTTAGAGCTATCCTAGCATGACTTACATCAACTTTCATTTGACGAATGTCTGCATCAAAGCCACGACTCCATGACTCGAAGCATGAACACACGACATTATAATGACATCACATTCTTGGCCTCAGAAAGCATCAACAATATTGATATAGATATCCTTCCCATCTTCTAAATTCAAAACCTCTTGAAACTTTTACTGAAGACACGCTTTGAATGCAACTTGTAAACCCACTAAAATCTTCCCCAGGTCCATAGATTTTAGAATTTTCTATAGATGCTCATATGTATCGAGAAATACTTGTGACAGAAAACCTCGGTGGGATTCCTGCCCATATACAAGTTCATAAATAAAGTAAGGTTTAAGAAATGGGTCTCTATTGTTGAAAATTATGTCTCATGTTCGAACCTGATATGAGACCCGATGTAGCATGAAGGAAGAAGAAAAGGTCTACCCATATTTAATGTTCATTAGTGATGCCATTTGATGGCCATCACATGGCACATGGGACATTGATGAAAGCAAACGTCAAAGAAAGTCAACTTCTTTGACCTCTTTGTGATTGTTGGTGGGCTTCGTTTGCGGCACTAAGTGGAACCTATTTTGTCTTATGTTCTCCTTAAAGTGTGTAGAATTGAGAGAAAGTATTGTGGGCTTTGTTTGTCTCTTTCTGCTTTGCATTAAATGTGCTCCCCTCTTGCCTTCTTAGTCAAAGGCTATGTTTACATGGAAATGAAGATAGAAGAAGAAGATGAAGTTAAAGGAAATCATTTCCCTTGGTGCACGTACAGGAGAGTTACTATGGGAGGCACAAAAGTTGTGACTTGATTTGTCTTCTAGCAAATTCTATTCTTCATAAAAGGCAGAGAACATGCGAACGAGAAGGGCGTGCCAAGTTCCTTTGATGGCTGAGAGAGCGCCAAAGTTCCTTTGATGGCTGAGAGAGCACCAAGTCCTTAGTGGCTAGAGAGAAGAGAGGGTGCTGAGTTCTTTGGTGGCCGAGAGGGTTAAGTATTGTTCTATTGCACCTTAGGCTCTTTTTTGTGAGTGAGATTGGAAAAGACACCAAGTGTTGAAGCCGAGTTAAATTCTTATTAGTAGATTCATATAATTCCCTGAGTGAGATTTCACTAGGAATTGTGAGAGGTTAAACACTCTGAGTTATTAGATGTAATTGGGCGTTGGGAAACACCAATAGCTTATTTGAACTCGAGTGATTGTAATTTTTATTGTATTACTTGTTTCCATAGTGAAATTCCATGTTACTTTTCCTGTGGATGTAAGTGTCGATATTCGAACCGAAGTACGTAAACTCGGTGTTCAATTTCCTTCTCTTCCTTCTAGCTATTTCACCGATTTACTTGTTATTTATATTCCGCAACAATTGGCATCAGTGCACAGGGCTGAATACTCAACAGTTGGTATCGGAGCTAGTGTGGGCTGACTTGAAGTGAATCAACGATGGAAGAAAGAAAGGTGAGTATCGACCAATTTGTCTGGGGAGAAACTAGACTTGATGGAAGATGCCGAATGAGAATTGCTAGATAGACAAGCGACGGGCGTTATTCGGCCGATGTTGACTCGTAACGCCACGTTTAACATCATAAAGGAAAAAGTCATTTCAGGATTGATGAAAGCCTTGTCCCTTTGTGATCAATAAGGTCTATTTGATGCGATATCTATTTCACTAAAAAGGAGCGAAGGTACATCAATAGTTGAGCATATCAATGAATTCAATGAGGCCATTAACCAATTGAATTCAGTCAAAATTAACTTTGAAGATGAGGTACGTGCTTTGATTCTATTATCCACATTGGGCATCTTAGAAGAAATTGTTTCAAGATAAAAAATGAAAAGGGCAGGAGAATGAGAATTGAGTCTACAAATGACGTTGCAACCATAACTGAGAATAATTCTGATGGTGTCGATAATGTTTTATTTGTAACTAAGGATTCATCATTTAATAGATGGATAATGGATTTTGGTTGTTCATTTCATGTTACCCCAAATAAGAACTAGTTTATCACTTATCAGTGCACGGATGATGGTAAAGTCAATTAGGGAACAATGCTAAGTGCAATGTTGTAGATGCTGGTGATGTTAAAATCAGAATGTATGATGGTAATTGTGAGAACATTGACTGGAGTAAGAAATGTTCTAGAATTAAAAAAGATCTTAATTTCCTTGGGTGCCATAGATCAGCTGGTTGTGATTTTCTTCAAAAGGTGGAATTCTGAAGGTTGTTTGAGGTGCTCTAGTGATAATGAGAGGAATTAAGCATGGTGGCTTTTATGAACTTTAAGGTGAGATAGTGATAGGTTTCACTTCGGAGACATCGGATGCATTTGTTCAAGAGTCTAATGACTACTTGACGAAGACCTAGGTGTTTGTGATGATGCACAAGTTTGATGATATTGTTAGGAACATGCGGTCAAGAGCTTTGATTGAGACGGAGACTGGTAAGTCGATCAAGTATGTGTGGACTAACATTAGCATGGAGTTCTACTAGAAGCTAGTAAATAAATTTTATACGAAGGAAGGCATAACGAAACATTGCATTAGTACTAGTAAGCCACAACAATTTGTAGAATTAATGAGTAGAACATTATTAAAGATGGCTTGTAAAATGATCTCTAGTGCTGGTGTTGCTAGGAGATTCCTGGTGGATGCGTTTAATATAGTAAGCTACTTGGTGAATAGACCTCCATCGACTACTATTGGATATCGGACTCCTAAAGAAGTGTGGTAAGGTAGCGTTCTATTTTTATAATGTTTGTTACTCGTGTTATTTTCGAGTAAGTGATACTAAAATCGATGGGAGAGCAAGGTGCATATTCCATGGCTATGCACAAGGTGAGTGGGGTGATAAGTTGTGGTGCCTGGATGTAAATTCATCTATTGACAACAAAGAAACTATCTTTAACAAGCCTCCAGTACTTCTAGTTAGGAGTGTTTATGGCATTATTAATACGAATTTGGATGGAATTTAGCTTGAGGTGGAGTTACAACTTGAAACTTCTGAGATAGCAAGTACTAATGGAATAATCGACATGGATGATGCTTATAGCAAGGTGGAGCTAGTAGAGCTAACGATTACTGTAGATGTTGAATTTGATTAGGTGCATATTCTAACTTCTGTCAACTATAGAAGCAATTATGGTTTTGTTTTATCTATGATATAAAAGGTTACCTTAGAAAATTATTGTGGAGTAACTAACTATGTAGGTAGAGTTGGTGTTTTGATGAGGTCCACAATTATGGCAAAGTTCAAGCATGCCTTGGACTTGTAAGCACTCTATGGCGGTTGAGCCCATTGGGGCTATGGGAGAGGATGAATCATTGAAGCGATTGTGACTTGCCTCGAACGTTAAGTTAAGGTGGAAATTGTTGAAAACTATGTCTCGAGTTTGAACCTGACTCGAGACTCGATGTAGCATAAAGGAAGAATAAAATGTCTACCCATATTTTATGTTCATTAATGATGCCATGTGATGGCCATCACATGGCACATGAGACATTGACGAAAGTTAAGGTCGATTTGGTCGATGATCTTCTATCTTCTTTCCATCTTAATCGTAGTGATTTTCCCGTCAGCTTTATTCATTTCCCATATTTTCAAGTATATGTCCATTTCAACGAACAAAAACGTAAAAGTCCACTTTTAGTCCTGCAATTAACTAAACCTCCTTTTCATTGAGTCCCTATATGCGTAAACTTTTCCAATCAAGTCCCCCCCTTTTCGTCGTGACTCCGAATCTGGTTAATCGGACTTGTTGTCGGAGATGACAAGAGCTTGACATAAATAGCCATCGTGAATTATCAACCGATGCGTAGGATTATAATCTCCAGATGATACACACAATTATACCTTGAGTGATGATATTTTATAACAAGAAATTGCACTCAAGTTTTCCATTTCACAAGTGTTGCTAACTCCGTTGTAAATCATTTGGATTTGGACACAAAAATGACTTGATTAGAAAATTTACGCAAGTTGAATGATCTAAACAGAAAATTTAATAATTTAAGGATTTGATTTTAAAAAATATACGCAAATTTAGTAACCAAAAGTTAAAATTTGCCAAATAGCATTACTAACATAGCATTAAGTTATAAATTATCTATAATAATAGGAATGGATCGCCATTCACAATCGTTTGGCAAAAGAATTATAATGTTAACTTTATCCATTTCCTTTCCTATCTTGGTCGGAGCGTTAATGAACTCATTTAATTTTCCTAAAAAAATTGTGCTCCAACTTGAACGTGTTACAAATATTCCTGCATTTTCTTGTAATTGTCAAAAGGGGTTTTAAGAGGATATTACTATCAGTCGAATCAAGTTTTGCATTCTGGCCATAAATTCTATGTAGCACGGACACTCTTCGGAAGCCTTCGTATCGTGTCCGACACTCTGACACGTGCCCGACACACTCCGACACATCTCGACACACTCCGACACGCGGTCAACGAGTGTCGAAAAATCCAAGACGTGGTCAATTCTCTCCGACACGCTCCGGCACGCGAGTCCAGAATTCCGACACGCACGGGGTTAATTTTAAAAATTTCTAATACTTGAGGGGTCAAAATAAAAATATACACAAAAGAAGTAATAAAATTACTATAAATATACATCCACGGGGTCAATATTTTTTTTTTCAGTTTTGTTTTTTTAGAATTGTTTTTTTTAAAGTCTTTTACTATGAAAGAAGCAATAAAAAATGCTATATATGATAAATAAATAATTTAAAAATATCGTTTCAGCATTTTTCTTTAAACAATGTTTTTTTCCTCTAAGTTTTGTGTATTATTGTAACAAATTAAAATAATGGATGATATTATTTAATATTTTTCGTGTAAATTAATTGTAGACTATTATTATTATTATTATTATTATTATTATTATTATTATTATTATTATTATTATTATTATTATTATTATTATTATTATTATTATTATTATTATTTATGCATTTATATATAAAAATATATTTAATATATAACGTATCGAAATGTGTCGAAATTCTCTATTTTTAGGAAATGACGTATCGGCGTGTCGTGTCGTGTCGTATCGTGTGTTGAGTGTCCGTGTCGGTGCTATATAGGCCATAATAGTCGATTGAAGTTAGTGGCTACTCCTAAATTTATTCACAAATGCATAATTAACAAGAAAATCAAGTTGCAATTGATAAGATTTGGGATGATTTGTGCTAAGCAAAGGCGCTACCTTGCGTGAGTATTGTTCTCGCCCGCTTGGTAATCTGTCAACTTCCCTCAAGATGATGTAATTCATATCTTGGAGCGTCACAACAGCATTTTACGGCAACAAGACGTTTTGAGTGAAACAAATGGCCTCCTAGTTTATTAGGAATTTTACCTTTGCCTCCTTTTCTATGTTTTTAATATTTTAGAGGCATCAACACTGGACCTGGCTAAACGCAAACCCAATAACCCACCCAGAAAATAGAGTATTTTTGGTTTTTCTAATAAAACTGAAGCTGACAGTATTATTGATTGACTAGCAATTTATGAACTCCATCACTTATCAAGTTTCAATTGTAAAAAAGGAATATATCTTAAAATTATTTTGTAAATGATATAGTTTATTTAACTCAACCAAATCTATCAAATTAAGAACAAAAAAAAAAAAAAAAAAAACAATAAGATTCGTCTAACTTAGCAAAACTTATCATTTTCTGATTTGAATGAAATTATATTTAATTCAACCACATATACTTAACTAAAAATGAAATCAATACTATAGTTTATTTAACTCAGCAAAACCTTAATTTACATTTCGTTTATTTTTGGTTTCTTCTTCTGGAATTTATTCAACAATGCCAATGATATCAAAATCTGGACTTATGTTGCTGACAAGGCGTCCATCTCGGGCTATTACTCATAAAACATAATATTCTAGATATTGGGCCTACCTTGGGTTATCATGGGCCAGTTCTTGGATGGGCCCAATTTATTATTTTTTAATAAACGCCGCAGGTAGTGAAAGGTTATTTTTTTTCTTTTTTTCTTTTTAAATTCTTTTATCGTGTAAAACCAAAATGTGATATTGAGTGTTATTAGGAGTAAATGCTTCAGAAATCACACATTTCTGAGTCTTAAGTTAGGGTTGCGTAGCACGAAATGTATAAAATATGGATCATAGCCAAATTGCTTTTCCTTTTAACTCAAATTTGAAAAGTCGGCATGTCTATCATTTTGGATTAGGAACAATATGTTTAGAGATTTTTTAAAGCTAGAGTTTGCATTGAAGACAGGTCAAACATGTTGTGCCATGTAACCTTCTTGATAAATGTCTTCTCGTATTTGGTTTCAAAATGAGACAAGATTAATATATATGTCGTGTTTAAGTTTGACTTGAATTTGACATGATATAAAAATTGTATTTGCCGATACTAATTTCAGTTGTACATCTTCTTTATTGTTGTAATGATTTCCTCATTTGATACTAAACCTACTATGCATGCAATTTAGGCTTTGTCAAGAAGAATTTTCTCATACCTTGTTGAATGGATTTGTAGGTGGCCACATATTTTGTGTAAGGGATTTGTAGACACACGTCGATATTTAGTTGATATCGTCCCAGACCGTTATGCTCTGGTATAATCAACAATTTTGCTTCCTAGTTCTCACTTGAGGAAGCTTGTCTCCTACAAGAATTCACTTGTTATATATCTTCCTCATACAAAGACAACCGCCAAAAACTCGAAAACAAATTACTACGTCGCTTGTAACTTTAAAGGTATTCATCCTTTGAATTCTCATTGCCTTCGAGCCCCCAGAACTTGGGGCTTTAAAATCAAGTTCATTACAATAAATCTCAACACATTGCTCTTTTCCCATAACTTTATTATTTATAAAAAAAAATTATTATTATCTTGGCTCTTTTTGCTTTGTTATCAAGATATTTTGCCCTTTTATGCCCCTTTGATGGCCCCAAAAATGTTACTATTTGGCTTGGCTTAAATGTGCACGTAATTAGCTTGGCTTCACATCAAAAGAGTTAAAGGCCACATGTAATACACAAGTGCATTCACATGGCTAAAGGAAAGAGCTCAGAAACAGAATTCTGTTTCCTTCTTGTGGCCCTCATATGTCATATGGATCAATGATGTCCATTAATGCAAAAGTGCGGAATGGCAATATTCTGATATTTCATACAATCATGGAAAGCTACTCTATCCGATCTTTTTATTATATATATGTATAGATAAGTTGAAAGTGCTTTTGAATTTTTTAAAGAAAAATTCCAAATAAGGGCTTGAAATACCATTCTCTTAAATAAGAGTTTGAAGTGGATTTTATTTTAAATAAAGATCCGAAGTGCCATCATTTTTTTAAATAAGGACCTGAAATAAATTTTATTTCAAAGAAGGATTTAAAGTGATTTTATCTATTTTAAATAAGGGCTTGACTTTTTGGCTTATAAATGGTATTTTAGTCATTTATTTTCTTTTCGAATTTTTTCCTTTTTTTTTCTAGTTTTGCTTTGGGATTGATGAGGGCTTGGGGACCCTCACCCTAGGGGAGGCTACCCTCACGACCATCTAGCGAGGGTTGGCTTCACCTAGGGCCGACGAGGGCTAGTCAGCCCTTACCGGTGGTCAGCAAGGTTTGTACAGCCCTCGACCCTCGTTGACGACCACTGGCCCTTGCTAAAAAAAAAGTGAAAAAAAGGGAAGAAAAGAAAAGAACAAAAATAATTTAAGATTAAAATTGCAATTGGACAACAATGCCTCTGACTGGTCAGAATATTTAGCCAGCTGAGAACTGATTAGGTCAGACTCTTATTTGAAACGACCATAATTACTTTAAGTCCTTATTTGAAACAATCATGATCACTTTAGGTCTTTATTTAAAATTTTCCCTATATTTTATAATAACAATAGATATATTGGAGTAATGTCACAAGTTTTTTATAGTCCCTAGGATGAGTAAGACGTGGTTTGAATATTGAACCAAACCAAGTCACATTGATACAAACTACAATGAGGACAACGGTAGTGACCTTTTCATCAACCGACCGTGTCCCTTTTGATCAAATCATATTTTACATCAAAAGAGATTTCCTTTTCATTCAATAAATCTTCCATGCAAGTCCTGACCAACACGATTGACCTTCTGATATGCGCTTCCTTCATATTATACTATTATCCATTGCTATTTTCCATTCAAGCCCTGACCAACACGATTGACCTTCTGATATGCGCTTCCTTCATATTATACTATTATCCATTGCTATTTTCCATTCAAGCCCTGACCAACACGATTGACCTTCTGATATGCGCTTCCTTCATATTATACTATTATCCATTGCTATTTTCTATTCAAGCCCTTACCAACGTTGTGGCTAGGTTCTGGTCGTGTAACCATTTCACACTTGATCGGAGAATAGGTTCTTTTGGCCATTCTTTCTTCCGTATAGAGATTGGCGATAAGCTTTATGAGTATTGCTAGCTTATCTCCTCACACAGCTAATGATTAGCCATCCTTAGCTTTCTTCGTTTGGCCTCATCATGACTTCTCTTCTGCATGTGTTTCACCAAATATAACTTATTTACTAAGTGGACTCCTGGTAAAAGTTACTTGAAGCTAAGAATTAACTAATTGTTCTAGGATGTCTGGCCTTCTTTAGTTTTCATCCCTTCATCTCTAAAATTTAACCAGATGGTGCATTTTAGGCATCTTTGGTAAGTGGGGTGTATGATGCATGGGTATGTTAAGTTAGGAGAGAAAGTAGGCAGGCATTTGATCCAAAACTAGAACCTCAACATAGTGGACGCTATATCCTTCAGGCAACATATATATGCTAAGATGGGCAATTGGGATGATATCCTGCAACTGTAAAAACTATGAAGGAAAATAAAGAAAATAAAGTAGTCATAGTTTCTACTTGGAGTTTCATTTAGATTGATGGGATTGTCCATAAATTTGTTGCCAATGATCCTGCCACGCGCTCCCAGACGCGATGGACATTGTTGATGGAATCGTGAAGGAACGGCAGAGCAAGAAGGAGTAGGATGGTGGCGCTGGAGGAGGGGAGGCAGCTGTGGATGATGATGTTAAGATGATGAAGTTAGGAGTTCTGGTTGGGTTCGCTTCGACAAAAGGGAAGCCAAAGCCGACAACATACGGGAGCAGCATTAGGGGTGTGACTTCCGGGAACGTCTTACCTATTTTCTATATCGAATGGTCTCCTTCAACTTCATTTTGTGATACTTACGGCGCGTTTGGTAACAATTTTGTTCCCAAGAACCGATTCGACAAGAATTGATTATTTTTTATTTCGTTCCCTTAACCGATTCGAGTAAAAAAACGTGTTTGGTAAGCTGTCTAAAACTTCGATTCGGAATAGAATTGCATTTGATAACGTGTTCATTGATTCTGTTCCAAATTAATTTCTTTTAATTTTTAAATAATTTTTTTTTTACTTTTTTACTTTTTTTCTTTTCTTTTTCTTTTTTTTTCCCTTTTCTCCCGGCGACCGGCCGGACGAGGGCTGGCGACCTCACCGGAGCGTTGCCGGGCCTTGGCGAGGCCGGCCCTCGTCGGTCGAGCCTTGCCAGCGGCCGGCCTCGCCGATGGCGGGCAGCCTCGTCGGGGCTAGGCGAGGCTCGGCCTCGCCGGATCTACGAGGTTGAGCCTCGCTGGTGGACAGGCGGGCCTCATGGTGGCTGGGCTCGCTTCCGGCGAGCTCACCGGACCTCGCCTTGGCCTGGCGAGCCTCCGGCGAGCTCGCTGGACCGGCGGCTGACGACCGGCGACCGGCGGCGGGCGGCGGTGGGCGGTGGCGGACGGCGGCTGGCGATGGTCGTGGGATGGCGGAAGGGAAGAAGAGAGTTTTAATGTGTTGATTCTTTTTTTAATACTCGGACGCGAGAATCAACTTTTTTATTATTCTCAAATCTTGTCCCAAAGCGATTAGGGAACATATTTGTTCTCGGGAATAAAAATTTTACCAAACACGATTCTCGTCCCAAACTAATTCTGGGAACAAAAAATTAAAATCTAGCACTGTTGGGATGGTTACCAAATAGGCCCTTAGTTTCTATTCTACTAGAGACTCGGGTAGCTAGAGAAAGCTGCAAAAGTTGGGTTTGTTCGCGCTACTTCTTTTGTGCTATATATTTGGATGGAATAATCAGAAATGATTCAAACGAAAAAAAAAAAAAAGGACAACAAAAGAATTCGCGGAAGTACACTCCCTTTGTTATTGGACATCCGTATACGACAAAAGCAAGGGCAACGATATTGAGCTCTAGAAATTATGGTACAAAGTATACGTACTTTGTGACATTATTTTTTCAATCAACCATTTAAGTGTTATAATTTAAAAAAAAAAAAAGTTCACTTGAATGATATCAGCTATTTTTTTGCCAAAAAATCGGACACATCAAAATTTTTTGTGCTCGTAGTTAAAATATTGTAAAATTATAGGATTCAAATCATCAATTTGAATTATGGGTATTGATTGGTCAATTTGAATAGGGAATGACAAATAAAAAACCTAACCGCTAGTGAATAGTTTTTTCTTAGCCAACCGAACTTACTACTTTGTTGAATTTGGTTTCTTTAATTAGAAAGCCGAATAAATTGGGAAACCCCAAAACTGATGAGAAAAGTCATAGAATGTCAAAATTGTTCTTTTTATTAATAAATTGCTTGCTACTCAGTTATTTTCATACAACTGAGAATAATAATAATCACATCGGATCGTACCAAATTATACTGGGCTTGGTTCAGTAGTAATTGAAAAAAGAAAAAAGAAAAAAAGAGAGACTACACTAAACAAAACCATGATTACTTGTCTGACGAATAGAGATTATAGTTTTTTTTTTCTTTTTTTGTTGCTGCATTAGATTTGGGTTACGATAGATTGATGCTCCCATCGATTCTTGAGCATAGAATGGAACCGTAATCGGATTCATTGGCGAAAACTCGCTCTAGACGCATAGAATGAGTGAAGCACTTACAGTTTCAATACAGCCCAAACCTATAACATAATCTTCCAAATCGCAAAACCGAGAGCACAAGCAGAAAGTGAATTTCATTTGATATGTTGCTTTGGAAAATGGTAAATTCTTGCACAGGAGCAAAAATCAACCATCTGCTCCCAACAGATCAAATTGCTTTTCCATTTTTCATTTCTAACCTAAAAAGAAGAGAAAATAAAGGGAAAAAGAGAGAGAGAGAGAGAGAGAGAGAGAGAGTGAAAAGAAAATGAAAAAGGGGACGAACTGATTTTTCCCTCTCATATTGCTTTCTTCTCTTCATCATCCTCTTCCACCTTGCAGGAATCGCCAACGCAGTCGCTCCCTTCTTTCGGGCTCTCCAGAGCCCTCTTCTCTCGCTCCTCTTTCTCCTCCTCCTCCTCCGTGTTCAGCTCGTACTTGTAGTTCCTCTCCGCTCTCGCCTTCAACACCTCGAGCAACTCGCTCACGGCACCCTCCTTGTTCCTCGGGTTCTTGATCAGGACTTCGCTTATGTCCGCCGGCGTCATCTTGGCCTCCTCGACCGCCTCTCGTAGTTCGCTCGCCACCACCTCGCTCTGGTCCTCGGCCTCGCTACCCAAAAAGTTCCGGAGCAGGATCTTGAGCGCCGGGTACGAGCAGTAGCTCATGTGGATGCGCTTGTTTATGCGGCCTCTCTCGAGCAATGCCGGGTCGAGCTTCTCGACGTGGTTGGTGGTTAACACGAAGATCCTCTCGCTCCCGCAGCATGACCATAGGCCATGGGTGAAGCTGAACAGCCCTGAGGGTGTGACCATGTTGTTGTTCCCGTCCTCGCTGCCGCGGGTTGCCCCAGGCGCGCCGGGGTCGTAATAGCTACTTGGTGATGTGGCATAGGGCGCCTCCGACCTGTTGGACAGACTGACCGAGCAGTCGGTGCCGGTGATGACGACGATGATGGACTTGGAGCTGGTGTTCATGAGGAGCTTCCGGAGCTCGGAGTTGGTGTGCACATGGGGCAGCTCGAGTTGGTAGATGTCGTAGGCGAGGAAATTAGCCATAGCGGCGATCATGCTCGATTTCCCCGTCCCGGGCGGGCCATAGAGCAGGTACATCCGATTCCAGGCCCGGCCCGCCCGCTGGTAGAAGGCCTGCCCGCCCGCGAAGTGGCGGAGGTCCTCCAAGATGTCCTTCTTCCTCTCCGGGTCCATGGCCAACGTGTCGAAGGTGCTCGGGTGCTTGAACGGCACGGATTTCCACGGGTGGCCCTGGGAGTCGAGCAACCCGTCGCGCGAATGAATATAAAGGAGGCGTTCTCGGTTCTTGTGGCGGATCTCGTTGGCCTTATTTACGATGTAGTCCAGGTAGGTGGACAAGCAGTTGAGGGCCTGCTTCAGGAAGTGGAGGGAGGCGAGCCGGAGCTCCGGCGGGAACATCACCTGGAGGAGGGTCTGGCAGAAGGCCAGGACGCCCAGGAGGGAGGCCAGGGATGTCCAGAACAACTTCATTTCTGCGCGATCCGTGCGCCTCTGCGCGAGTCAAAGTTGGAGATTGGTTCTGGGGATGGGATGATGAGAGGGTAGTTTTAGGGTTACGAGGGAAAGGACGATCTAAGATCACTCTGCTATTCCACCTAATTTGCACACGTCGTGTACGAAGGTTAAATCCCATCTAGAAGGACGCGGGCACGGGAATTTATCAACTGTTGTTCTGGGAAGACGTCGGGGGAGGGAGAGAAGGGCGATTGCAGAAAAGAGGCCATGCGGCCCTGCCTCCATGCCGGTCCCCTTGAAAGCCAGCAGCAAACCACCACGTGTTTGATTTTAGAGAGAAGAGATTCCATTTGGACTCCACAAGTGGAAAGGGGAAGGCGCGTTTCTCTTTCCTTTGTCCCATTTTTACTTTTCTTCGTGGAAGTGCCCAACGACACGGCCGCTCAATTCCACGGCACGGCCACAATAATTGTATAAAATCCGGACTAAAGGAAGCTAACCCATGATCCAAACATAACTAATTCGATGTGGTCCTTGAAGTTTCGATGTTTCGCCACACGTTTTGTGTAACATTTGTTTTTACGCGTCTTGTGTACTCAGAAGTTCAAAGATGCATCGAAGTGGACCTAAATCCCGTTCATGTCAATTTCGTACGACGTCATGGCAAAACGGTCCACTTGGGAACGACCCCCTTGACCCCGTCCCCCTCTGAATTCGGAAGTCAAAAGTGGGGTGGAGTGGGTGCTGATGAGATGGGAGTCGTCGCCATTGGTCTATCATGCACTGTTCTTCCACCAATTTCTCCCTCTCAAAAAAGGAACCTCTCGGTCTTGGTTTTGGGGATGAGGGCGATTGGCTCTGGCTTAAAATAATATTTCCGTTACAAGGAAGGACGCTGATGATGAAGAAAACAACAAGGAAAGGGGAAAGGAGAGAGAGAGAGACAGAGAGAGAGAGAGAGAGAGAGAAGGGGGATGGGTGTTAAATTAGGGTTCTTGAAAACACCCATCACCAAATCCTTATTCAACCGACACCCGTTTGGCGGGTAAGCTTTGCTGTTTGATAGGGTGCAAATCCCTGGCTGTGCACATCACAGTAAAAGGGTAATAAATATTGAGAAAACTCTGTAATTTCTTCAAGTCGGTTGCCAAATTAGGGTTCTTGAGAGCACCCATCACCCAAGTCCTCATTAGGGAGGGGATGCAGGCTGCGTTTGGTTAGCCTATTGGAGAAAGCCTTGAGAAAATATAAAGAACTCTCAGTTAAAAAGAAAATTTCGAAACACAAGTTGCGTTTGATAAATTATATTTTAAAAGTCTATTGTGAAGTGTATTTAAGCAAAATGTTGTTTAGAAAAATTATTTTTACAAAAGATTTTTTTATTAACAAAAGAAAAGAAAAAGAGTTGGTCGGCCAAAGGAAGATGGCCATCATTTGAGGCTATAAGACCTCAATTGAGTCAAGGGCCACTCGGGGTTGGGCCCTAGTAAGGGTCACTCGACGCTCGCGGAGGTTACCATGACCTAGATCTCGTGGCCTCTTGCAGAGGTTGCACGGCCCTCTAATGACGATCGCTTGTGTCACCGTGACCATAACCCCTCTGTAGCCCATCACCAGGTCCTTGCAACCATGTTGGTTGAGAAGAAGATGAACAGTTATTTAGGGCAAAATCGAAGGAAAAGTTGAACAGTCCTTGAGGGCAAAATCAGAAAAGAAAAAAAAAGTTAGTGAGTATAACTTCGAAAGAAAATTTTTTACTAACCCTAATGGAAGGTATGTCAGAAAACTAAAAGCCCGAGCAATCCAAATTCTACCTTGGGTTTTTAGCCTCCGGAAGGTTGGCCTTCACAAAATGAGGTTTCAAAAAAATTCGTCAAACACCTGCAATTTAGCATCAATGGGCTTTGGACGAAAGTCATTTCTAAACGCACTCGCAGTGGCATGTAACTTTGTTGTTTTCACGCAGTCATGCGGTGAGCACAGGTCAAATTATTCTTTCGCCTTTTATTAGAGAATATCTTATGCTCACTGCGATGAGCAGCATTTGCCAATTTGGGTGCGAGGGAAAAGGAGTTGCACATGTTAAAAAAGGGGTCGGAGAGCGGCGCGGCCCCCTCCCCCAAGCTAGCATTGGTCTGGTCGACATTGGATGCTCGAGATTTCGTTCTCTTGTATGCTTTAACAACGCTGCCGCGCCGTGTCCTTTCTCAGCTTTTCTCTGCCCCTAGAGGGACCAGATCTCAAGCGGCCCCCCAACAATTAATCTATCTCCATTGATAATGGCGTTTCCTCCTTGGATTTAGGGTGGATTTAGTTCAACTTTGCAAATGGATTTTAGGTGTAATATAAATGTTGAAAATCAAAGTTTTTTTAGGGAAATGCAATTTGCATTTGATGAAAACTCTTTGCAAAAGGACTTTGGGTTTAAATAGTGTTTGGCAAAAAAGCTCTTGCAATGAACTTTTATTGTATCTTATATGTATATTTTTATTAAAAAAGAATTTATACATTCACTAGAGTCAATGAAGGGCTACGGTTGCCAATGAGTCAGATTTGGCGTCAGTGGCCATTAGTTCTAGTGGTCATTGGTTGACGTTGCCTGACCTTAAGTAACCTTAAGTGGTCCTTGATAAGGGTTGTGTGACCTAGGCGAGGGCCACTAAAGGATGTGGGACCTCTAGCGGAGGTTGCTAGGGTTGTGTGACCCTTGTTGTCCTTTCACTAGATTAGCCACCCTTGCATGAAGAAAATGACCAATCATAAGAAAGGGGCAAAATCGAAAAACTAAATAATTAATGAAGGCAGTTTTGGAAGAAAAAATATTTTTATTTTAATTTTAGCATTCTACAAATGTTGAGTGGGAGTAACATTAAGCATTTGGCATGCATTTGGTTAGAAGTTATTTTAAAATACTTATAAAATGCTCCAACCTTTAAGCTCAACCCCTAAAAAACGGTGTTCTCTTTTAAAATACTTATAGAAAGAGAGGGTGGTTAGATATTTTCATGCTGATTATTTAACTATTGTGCTCCTTTTCGCAATGCTGCATTCCCCACTCGCACCGACCTCGCGTGACGTTCAGTTCCCACAAGTGATTTCTTTCCCTATTTTTAAGGAAAAAAACATGTCAAATTACTTCGATTTCGTTAGCCAATTTAGAGGTCGCAATTCGTGTTTATGGAATTACTTTTTTCCACTTTTAGATTTAATTTTACTCTTGGCATTTGTAATTTGACTTTCATTTCATTTCAAATGTCTCGACATTAAAATATATAAAGCATCGACATACAACATGATTATATTCGTTAAGAGTCAACTTTTTCAACTTTCCCTGCCAAAATCTAAAATGTAATTTGAATTTTAAAATGTTATAAAAAAAAAAACTAGTCCGTGAATATACATGTTAATATCTGAATGTTGCGAAGATATAAGGAGTTTCATCTTTGAGAATGGACCAAAGTTGGGAATGGACGTGATTTATGGGAATATCATACGGACCATGTGCCATTGGTGCCTTACCCACGTAAAAATGGGTGAGATATGACCATAAAATCACATCCCCTAAACCCTCAAATCCCCCCACCTCCCTTTATGATCTCCCTTTTCCCCTTAAACCCTGGCCGGGCACTTCCCTCTAAAGGGTATTAAAAGTCTTGAGAAAATTTTTAAATTAGTGTCTTTTTTTTTTTTTTTTTTTTTTGGAGTCAGGTTTACTTTTGAAATCCGACCAAAAAAAGAAAGTTTAAATTTTGATAGGGACTGATTTGACTTCGAATTAAACAAAGTCACTCAGTGCCTAATACGCGTCAAATTGCCGTCTCCAATGGACGCAAGACCTCAACTCGTTCTCTTGCTGACTGTTGGATACGACTTTTGAGCTTCGCAGACCGTCCTTTTTATTCTATCTTGGGAAATATCTGGTTAGGTTCGATTCGACAAAAGCAAAGCTAGTGCGGAGAGCATACGGAGCGGCATTAGCGCCGTGACGAAGCGGCAGTCTAAACAGTACGTGAACAGGAGAAGAGGGTAAAATTGGGCATTGCTGATGAAAATGAAAAATAGCTCAATTTAGAAGAATTCATGGTGCAAATTTTCTTTTTTTAAGGTTTGGTTTTGAGCATGGCAGGCTCATTGCTTTGTTTTACAGTTAATTTGGCATCCTGAAGGAAGTTCATGGTTTTTACTAGATGATCTTGTAATGGCTTCCTGGACTATCCTACCTATTTTATATATCGAATGGTCTCTTTCATTTTCATTTGGTCATATTGGCTCTTTATTTTGTTAGAGACTTGGATAACTAAGTTGCATTTGCTCGGGCTACTTCTCTTGTACTACATTTATTTGGATGGAATAATGAGAACTAATTCAAATGAACAAAAAGAATTAAAAAGAAGAAGAAGAAGAATTATTGGATTAAGTACATGCACTATAGTTGAGCGATTCTCAATTCTAGTATTTTCAAGTTCCGTAGAGGTTCCGCTTGAAACTAGGAACTTGCCCCAACGTCAGTTTCAAGATCTACTCAGGTTCCACCTATATTATATTGAATGACTATAGTGAATTATCATATTTAATGATCACAACTTATTGTTATAATTCATTGATCATAATTTATAGTTAGATACATAAAAAATATGAAACATTGATAAAGTAAGTTTCATTCATAAAATGGTAGACTAGTGGTTTCAGATTATACATTTATTAATGAATGCCATGGAATACCATAAAATCACGTGGAGATATAAACTAAGAAAAACATAAAACTTGTTTCAAGTTCTTAGTTATAGGTTCTAGATTCCAAGTTATATCAATTTAGAATTTGGAATCTATCTGTGGAAACATGTTTCTCAATTCTTGAAACTTAGGGTGCGCATGGTAACGTTTCTATTTCTCCCAATTTCTGTTTTTTTGTTCCCCGGAATAAAAAAAGAATAGAAATCCGTTTGGTAACGTCGAGTTGTTTTTTTATTATTCAGGGAACAAAAAGTTAGCCCGGGAATAGTTTTGGAACAAAAACCGAAGTAAAAAAGTTGCTTCGGTTCCCGGGAACAAGTTTAAGAAATAAGTGAAATTTTTTTTTTTTATTCTTCTCTTGCACACGGCCCATTGACCGCCATTGACCGCCACTCGCCGCCGCACGCCACCGCCGCCGGCCGGCCGACCGCCGACCGACTGCCGCCGCCGCCGCCGGATGCCGCCGCCCGGATTGCCACGCCGCCGGCCGCCGGAGGTCGATCGACCGCCGACCGACCGCCGCGCCGCCGGCCGCCGCCGCCCCCGCCGCATGTCGCCGCCGGCCGTCGGAGGTCGATCGACCGTCGACCGACCGCCGCCGCCGCCGCCGCCGCCGTCGGGACGCCGCCGCCGCCGCCGGCCGCCGCCGCCCGCCCGCCGCCGCATGTCGCGGCCGGTGGCCGACGGTCGACAGCGGCCGATGGGATGTGCGGCCAGCGGGCGGCGGCGGTCGGTCGGCGGTCGGCGGTCGGTCGGCCGGCGGCGACATGCGGCGGCGAGCGGCGGTCGGCGGCGGCGGCGGCGACGTCCGGCGGCGATCGGCCAACAAAAATAAAAAACAAATAAATATAAAAAGAAACTGTTTTTTACCAAACGCATTTCTATTCTTTTTCTATTTCTAGAGTAGAAATTTTGTGTAGTTACCAAACGGGTTTTTTTACCCAGAAATTGTCCCCAGAATAGAAATAGAAAAGAAGCATTTCTCAAAAAAAACTACTCCCCAGCCCAGAAGCGTTGCCATGCGCACCCTTAGAACCTACCATACATACCTTAGAACCTAAGACCAGACATGTTCCCACCCGTCCAATTCTTAGTTTATAAGTTCTGTCTTGGAACAATGCTCATGCCTATTGGACATCCATGCACAACAAAAGCAAGGGCAACGATAACAAGCTCTAGAAATTATGGCACAAAGTATATGCGTTTTGTGCTATAAATTTTTTCAATCAATTGCTTAAATGTTAAGAAATTTTTTTAAAAGAAAAACGTCGACTTGAGTGATGTTGGCTATTTTTTTTGCTGAAAAATCTGACATAGCATGAAAATATTCGTTGCTTGTGGTTAAAATCTTGTGAAAATGATAGTATTCAAGTGATTGATTTAAATTGCGGGCGTTGATTGGTCAATGTGGATGAGGAATGAAAAATAAAAAGACCTAATCGCTAGTTCATAGTTTTTTTTTTCGAATCACTTGTTCATAATTTGTTAACCAACTGAACTTGCTTTTTTGTTGAATTTGGTTTCTTGAATTAAAAATCCAGATAAATTTGGAAACCCCAAGACTAATGTGAAGAGTCACGCAAATGCCAAATTTATTCTTATTACGCATTAATTGCTTACTACTCAATTATCTTGATGTAACTGAGAATAATAATAATCACATTGAACCTTACCAAATTATAATGAGCTTGGTTCAGTAGCAATTGATAGAACTTTTCCATCCGTTTCATACTCCAAAGAGAGACCAAACGAAACAAAACCATATTTACCAGTCCAACGAACATAGATTGCAGTTCTTCTCTTTGTTGCTACATTAGATTTGGGTTGCGATAACTCGATGCTCCCAACAATTCTTGAGCATAGAATTGGATTCATTGGCGAAAACTCACTCCAGACACGTAGAATGAGTGGAACACTTACAGTTTCAATACAGCCCAACCTTTAACATAATCTTCGAAATCGCAAAACCAAGTACAAGCGGAAAGTGAAATTCACTTGATATTGTACTCGACACGCAACTTTATTCGACTTCACCCAGTATTTAGGTTTGCCCAGATCCGCTGGAGTCGTGAGATATGCTGTTATTTGAGCATCTTGAGCGAGTGATAACTAAAGCCCGAACCTTCCTAGTCTCAATGTAGTTAGGAAAATTTCATAACTTAACAAAACACGACCGTTTAGTAACAACACCCAACCATCTAATCTCTAACTACAAAATACGATACCCAGTGGCATGGAATATCTTTCATCTTATCACTAACCACTTGGATACAATCGTCAATTTACCTGTATTCTAAATTTGAATGGACAACTTTCCATAAATATCCATGACCATTTGGATATGATCATTAACTTATTTCATTACCAAATTTACAGATAGGTAATATAGGTTTGTGTATTGCATTATCAAGAGAATTACCAAAAAAGTCATTAATTTATTGTAATTGTACCAATTCAGTCATAAACTTTTTTTTTGGGCCAATTTAGTCTTGTTGACAGCTAAATTTTGGCGACTTAGTTATTTATTTATTACATTAAAAAATTAGAGATTAATTTTTTTATTTTATTTGCATTGGGCTGGTACGAATGAGTTTGATTTGGTGGTTTGAACTTTAATTTAACAAGTTGGACTAAGTCCACAAAAGGAGCAAATTGGCTCAAGCCCGTATCCTCTCGAAAAGATATTACGGACTCATCTTTGCAAGATTTCAAATTTGAAAAAAATCCTATTGCAATTTTGAAAAATCAGTGGAGAATATTCTTTTTTTTTTTTTTTTTTGTAAAGGAAATCTAGAAGAGAAGTGGAAAATAAAAAGAAATATTGCGTTCGGCAAAAAATCTTTTGGATATTGATTTGAAGAAAAAATAAAACCTAATCAAGGGATGCTCACGTAGGGTTTAAGGAGGCCACACATTGAATATACGGCCGCACAAGAGGGGTGGTTCTTTTTTTCGGGGCTTTTTCTCGGTTTCTAGGTCAAAAATTCAAAACCAAAAAGAGAAAACCTTCTTTCTTTCGTTGGGAAGGCTCCACACACGAGATGTAAGATTGAGAGCAAAGAGTTTTCACGTTTTGCACATACGGAGACGCCAGATGAGAAGATGCCAAAAAAGGAGAAAAGAGTGGCAAGGAGAGACCCACTTTTCTTGCGTGTGTCAGACCACCTTTGAGTTAGGATTAGGTGAGAATCTTGATTAATTGGTTATTGTTGCCCAATTCGTAGCATACAACTGATAGTCCGATTTTCGCGCCTGGAATTTCACTTACAATCACACGGAAAAATCGCCAATCCAATCTCACGCTTGAGATTTGATTCACGATTTTACTTAAAATTGGCCAATACAATCTCATGCAAGAGATATGATTCGTCAATTTATGGATATCAATATTATGGATATCAATTTTATCTCGCTTGATTTGCCGTCGTATTGTTTGAATCGATTTTATTTTTTTATAAAAAAGAAAAATCCAAAAAAATTTGAGTTAGGATTAGGTTCATTTTAGAATATTTCTTGTTTAGGGTTATTTTGCATAGGAAATTTATTTCAATTTTTTAAAAATAAAAATCCAAAAAAAAAAAAAAATAACTTAGGATGCTGGTTTTTTTACTTTACACATTTAATTATGTGTCAATTTTAATTTCGAATTTCATAAAATGAAAAAAGAAAAAAAGAAAAATTAGAATTAGGGCATTGTTTGCACGCCATTGCATATTAGGATAAGATTGCATGTTTAATTTTCAAGTTTAGATGATTTTTCATAGATAGATTGCATCTTAGCTTAGGGATTAACAAGTTAAGATAACATTCAAGTTTAAATTAGGATTATACCTAACCTAATCTTTAATATAAGTTGGATGGTATCTTAATATGCATGGATAATTTTTGCATTTTTCTAATTTCAAATTTCATGGAAAATACCAAAAAAAATCATTTTAGAATAAAATCAATTTCATTCTCTATGATAGATTGCATGCTTATATTTTATTTTTGTCATATAGTCTAGTCATGTTGCCATGTCATATCATTTCATGTTAGATTAGTAGTATGCATTGCATAAAGCATGATTCTCATTAAATAAGTGAAAACAAAAGAGAAATTGTGTGTTAATCAGAAATCATATATAGGACCGTCGATATGAATTATGATCTAACATTATAGATACTTTTGTTACTATGAGATAAATCCTGCAATTTATTCACTGTTTTATCTAGGTATTAAATTGGTGGTTTGCGTTTACACATGATCACCACACATGCTAGGAAAGTGAATTAAAATTAATTCAAGCTACTTGCAAAACATTTTTTTTCAAAATATAATAGAAAGGTACCGAAAGGGCATTAGAGAAATATAACGTAATCAAGTCCCCGAACTCATAAATCTTTTATTCGTAGGAGTAAAGTAAATTTATCGTTATTTTACTTGAGTTTCTAGTTGACCCACCAAAAATAGATTAGTGATGACTTCCAATTGGAAAATCATTTGCATGTTAAGAACTTGAACCTAAGTCGCGAATTGGTATGGGCTTGAAAGAGCTCGAGCTAAGTTTAGGCTTAGTAATCCATTAGCCAAACTCTAACTGGTTCATCCAAAATTTTGGTCGTGATAAGTCCTAAATCTTTTACAATTGTATCAATTCAGTCAATCTGGCCAAAATTGACGGACCGGTGTTGACATGGATCCCGGTCGAGGACAACGGGCCGGCAAATGCCAATGTGGCAATTTTTGAATTTTTTTTGAATTTTTTAATCTCTTTTTTTTTCCCCACCTTCTCATTCCTCGGCGTCAGCCAGAGGCGAAGGTTGGCGAGGTCAGCCTCGCCGGCCACTAGTGAGGCTCGCCCCCGTTGGCCATTGGCGAAGGTGAGCCTCACCCAGCGATGGTAGCCTTATCGGCCATTGGTGAGGTTGACTCTCGCCTTGCCAGATTTGGCAGGGCCTCGCCTAGCCAAGGCAAGGGTCAACCTCGCCGGTGGCCGGCAAGGCTGCTTTCGCCAGGGCTTCGACGAGGCTCGGCCTCGCCCAGCCAAGGCTTTGGCGAGCCTCCATCGGCCTCAATTTGAAGCTCGAAGGTGGTGAATTGTTCCCATTCTTGCCATAAAGATTGCTTGGCCTCGACGGCCTCATGACCACGATTGGAGAGTCACTGAAAGTTCTCTCATAGATGAAGTTTATCGGGTTCGCATCTTTGCGCTTCAAGTGGAGAAGACCTTTCAGTTGCCAAGCCTCGAGGATTTGCTTCTGCGTCTCCAAATCCTTCGACGACTCGTTGATGCCTCTCATCATCAGTTTCTTCTTAATCTCTTTGTAGATGGACACGGCCTGTTTCAACCCTGGCGAGGTCGACCTCGCCTTGACTAGGTAAGGTTGAGCCTCACTAGAGGGTGGACCTCGCCGGTGGCCGGCAAAGGCCGCCGTCGCCCGGCGAGGCTACGTCGCCGATTTGCCAATGGCGGCCTCATCGTCGCTAGGCGAGGCTCGCCTTCACTAGTGGTTGGTGGGGGAGCCCTTGCCTCTGGCCGATGCGGGCCGGCCAAAGGAAGGAGAAGATGAGAAAAAAAAAAGAAAAGAAAAAAAATTCAAAAATTCAAAAAAATTCAAAAATTCAAAAAAATAAAAAAATAAAAATTGTTACATCAATGTTTGCTGGCCAGCTGTCCTCAACCGGCGTCCATGTCAGTGCCGGCCGGCTAATTTTGGCCGTATAGATTGAATTGGCACAATTGTAAAAGGTTTAGGATTAAATTGATAAAAAAAATAAAGTTTAAAACTGAATTAACACAATTGCAATATATTTAGGACTTTTTAGTAATTCGGGTTCATTGTTTGATTGTTTTCCTTAAAAGGAAAACCCAAAAAAATTAAAATTGGATTTGATTCTTGCCAAGTATTACTTATTTTAGATTATATTGCATTTTGAATCTAGCAATTTCCTTTTTCCATATTTTTAAATAAAAATCCAAAAACTATTGCTTTAGGATGAATTAGATTTTCTTTCTTAGAATAGATGGTATATTTAAATATTTGGTATTTTTAATTCTTAATTTTAATTAAAGAAACAAAAAAAAAAATCATGCATGCATCACGTGGAATTAGTTTGCATATTGCACATTATTTAGTAAATTGCACATTTAGGGACATTTAAATTAAAATGCGTGACATGTTACGATAGTTGCACCAAATATTTGGCCATCATTAGATTAGGTCATTTAATTAATGTCGTGTGACACATAGTTCGTTGTTAAGCTGCATGTTTAATGTCATTTTAATTAAGCATTTTTGTACGTCATTGCATTACCTTGCATGTACTTTTTAGGTTTCATTTAAATAAATGAAAACCCAAAAAAAAAAATGTGAGTGATTGTATATTAATTATAAATTATATATAGGATTACTGATGTGATTTTTTATTTAACATTGCAAAAGCTTTTATTGCTATGAGATAAGCCCTGCAATTTATTTATTGCTTTATTAGGTATTAAATTGGTGGTTCACCTCACATGTAAGAGTAATAAAATGGAATCTAAGCTATCTACTAAATATTATTTCATAAAAGAACGGTATCGAAAAGACATTAGAGAAAGCCAGTGTAATCAAGTATCCATACCCATAATTTCTGGTTCTTAGTAATACGGTAGTAAAGTATTTTTCTCGATGCTTTATTTGGGGTTCTTATTTGGGGTTCTAATTAACTCATCATAAGCTAGTTAGTGACAACTCCAGAATGAAAATGATTTGCATGATAAAAACTTAAATCCTAAAGTGTGAATTGGTATGGACTTGAGAAAATCTAAATTAGATTTGGGCTCAATAATCCATTAACTGAATTATTGAGTGGTGCATCGTGAGGGTAGGTCGCGACCAGACTCATTTCTGCAACATAGGCCTTCATCTCATTTTTCTTCTGCGGTCTTGTGTAGTTGGGTTCAGCCCACATATACGTGCGCTACAAAAGGTTAATATCAACATTCAACAAGTTCACCTACCTAGTTTATTAATAATTTCGGCTTTGCCTCCTTTTTCGTTTTCGATAATACTGGGGCACGAGCACCGAGTCTAGTAATAGGGAACCCAAACTCAATAGCCCGTCCTAAAATTAAGGTATCTTTTTAAAAAAAAAAAAAAAAAATCAAACTCGGAATTTTTCTTGGTCTAATTAAAGTCGGAGTTGACAGTACCAATTATTAATTTGTAACCCCTGAGCTCCATCTCTTGTTAGGGTTATATTTTCAAGAAAGATAAACGAAAAAAATATCTTAAATTTATTTTTAAGTGACACAATTTGTTTAATTCAATTGAATTTATCTGACTGAAAAATGAAAGAAATGATATGATTTATGTAATTTAGCAAAACTCATCGACAAAGAATAAAATATATTCTTGAATATTACACCTTACTTATTTATTTATCAAAGGACATGTTTTATCTAATTCAACCGAATGTACTTAATTAAGAATGGGAAAAATGGTATATTTTATTTAATTCATCAAAACCTTAAGAAAATAATATATGTTCGTGTGGTTCCGTTTGTTTCGATGAAGACATTATTCTCATTTTTTGGTGTTCGGTTCGTTTAGGAGAATGAGTAATGTTTGCCTAATCTTTCATCTCTTGCTGCAAATGCCACCGCGCATCTGTCCAAACTCTGCGAAACAAGTACTCAACAACGACAATCAGCAAAACAATCAGCTCAACGAGCACACTTCAAAAACTACTTGCGCCGAATTGCAAATGACTATGATAGCATATAAGTAGTACCTATGCCAGGTATAAAACTCTAGAAGGATGACTAGTGAGCTCCGCCATCTTGCTCATAGATGGATATTTCCAAAGAATGAGCTGGTTCTGAGTAAACCCGTGAGAGTTTAGCAATTCCCTTTCGCTCTTGCTCCACGGCAGTGTGAACATCCTCATTAAGTCTTCCATCCTTAAGACAGGTAAGCTGGTTGCTTCTTGTTTTGATAGCATTAGTGTTTCGTCCGTGGCTGACAGGTTCTTATTCAAGCTGAGTTTTTTGCTTTTTGTTTTTATTTCCTCTCATGCAGCTGAGAACTTTAAGAGGAGGCCATTGACTCCGAATTGGTTCTTTAACCTGGAACAATCACGTACTACAGGAGGCATGGATTGTAAGGTCATCAACAATGATGTGAGACTTAGATCCCACAATGTCGGAACCTACAAGGGTCATCGCCAAGAAGTCTGCGGGCTGAAATGTTGGCCCTCTGGAAAACAGCTTGCTAGCGGAGGAAACGACAATATCCTCTACTTGTGGGATAGGCCCAGAGACTCTCCAAGCACTCAGTGGCTTCACAAATTGAAGCCCACACAGCTGCTGTAAAAGCCCTTGCTTGGTGCCCATTTCATGGCAACTTAGGACTTATATAATTTTTTTGTTTCTTTTAATTTTTCAATATTTTTCTTTTTTTTTTCTTCTTTCTTTCCTTCTTTTGGCCAGTCACTGGCCTTGGCCATGGCCCGCGACCGGTCGAGCTCGCCTAACCACCAATGAGGCTCGGTCTCGTCGAGCCACCGCCAGGTTGGCGTTGCCCAGCGATGGCCCAACGAGATCGAGCCTCATCGGTGGTTGGGTGAGCTCAGCCTCGCTGGCCGACACGAGGCTCAACCTCGCCAAGCCAGGGTGAGGCCGACATTGCACCACGTGGGCGAGGTCAAGCCTCATCGGTGACCTTGCCTCACGACTGAGGTCATCGGCGAGGCTTGGCCTCACCCAAGCGACGCGAGGCTCAGCCTCGCCTTTGTTGGGTGACACCGACCTAGTGGTGGCTTGGTGAGGTCAAGCCTCACCGGTGGCTGAGCGAGCTTGGCCTTGCTGAATCTGGGCGAGCTCAAACTTGCCCAGCCAAGGCGAGGCTAAGCCTCACCGGGGACCGACGACGCTTCGGTGAGGTTATCGGCCCTCGACGGCCGGTCGCCGGTCATGGTTGGGGCCGGCAACCGGCCAAATGGAAGAAAAAAGAAAAAAGAAGAAGAAGAAAAATGAGAAGAAAAAAAAAAGTGTTTCTCAAAAGTGTTCTCAGGAGTAAGGAACAAGTTTTTTATACTTTTTATTTCTATTCTAAATCTATTCCCAGAAACAAAATTGTAAACAAACACGTTTCGATTATTTTCTTATTTTCTGGAACAAAAGAATAAAAATTTGTGTTATGGGAACGGAAACAAAAATAAACAAATGCTGGCCTCCGGAGGGAGTGACCGGTGCGTCGAATTTTGGAACACGTGTACGGGCGCGTCTGAATTGAATGGACACTGTTCAGGTTTGTGCACTGTTGAGGAACCAGAGGGAGAGGGAACTGCTAAGCTCTCACGGGCCCACTGAGAACCGGCTCATTCTCTGGAAATTTCCTTCTATGCGAAGGACGGCAGAGCTAATTGGACACACATCTAGAGTTTTATTCCTGGCACAGGTACTTCTTGTATGCTTACCAGTCATCCGTCGGTGCAACTACTTTTGAAGTTCTCTTTTTGAGTCGATCGTTTTGATGATTCTCATTGCTGCAGAGTCCGAATGAATGCATGGTGGCATCTGCAGCGGCAGATGAAAGATTAATGTTCTGGCAAGTATTTGATTCTAGAAGTGGCTAAGCCAAAACCCAAAACCTCTGAGCCATTTGCCAATTGGCATGGTATCCGTTGAACTCAACAGATTGACTGGTGCTCATCATTTTGTCGCTTCTGCCCAGAATTTTTCCAGCCTATTTGCTAAACCAACATTGGAGATCTGTTCTTTTGGAGCTGCAAGTTGATGTTCAGACAGGAAATTGTCGTGTAAGTAGAGTTGCAAACTGATCGTTCATGAATATTCAATTTCAAAATTGCTATTTTTTCTCCATATAATGTCTTTCTCTTGTCTGGATTGGCTGGAGACCACAAGGCATGTGTTGATGATTACAGTAACTCTTTCAAAGAAGGAACTGGATGCATCGGCTGTGGGGTGAGTAGGGTTAGACATATTAAGAGCTTGGTGTTTGATCCATCATAAGCCATAAACGCCCTCTATTGCAGGTATCAACCTCCTGTTGAGATGGTGAGGACATCACCAGAGCTTTAGTATAAGGGGGGTGGTACTAGAAATTATTCTGTCACTATTGTCTCTTAAAGACTGTTATGTCGTTTCTCTAATTTTCTTCTAATTACATTCCTCATTTAAATAGGAGGATCACCTAATGGGCAAGGAAGAGGTTGCGGTGGCAGAGGAAGACCAAGAACTAGAGGTATCGCATTCACAAAACTGAACATTTTTTAGATCACATGGAAGGGAGTGTTTTAGATGTAGGATCTTGCATCATGGTCAACTAATTTGCTTTCATACTCGGTTGTAATGGCACCAAAATGCCCATGTACTTCTTTGAGGAATATGTAGATGGTAATACCCCTGCTGCTGCATCTGCAATCCTTCAAATGTTTGCTTTCTGGTAACAACCTATAATATTGCTTGTTCCAGGGAATGGTGTTATGAATTCTGAGTTGTGACGATGGAGGTTGTGACCATAACCAAGGTTATGCTAAAGGCAAGAGAACATGGTTTTTGTGGCTGCGGATGGGGAGGATACAATGGACCTCATGCTGGTCCACAGCACGACAGAGGATATAATCAAGAAGCACCTTCTCAGAACTGCAGTACTCTTTCAATCATTCTTTTTTCTCACAAACAAGTCTGATTTGATACTAGTTTCATTAAGGGTTAAGGTCAACTATGTACTGAACTGGATTTACTTCTAAGATTACCTAGTCCACATTTAAACGGAGTCAAGATTCAAAATTTGTATGCGATAATTGTTCGGATCCATTGATTTCTTAGAACTGAAAGAAAAAGAGATCATGGCAAACTTGATTATGGTTGATTATGAACATCCTGGACATATTTGAATTTCTTTTTGAGTTCTATGTGAGATGGTGAAATAGCCAGTAAAAATATTGATATGTATTTGTCAATGCCCGTGTATATAGGTCATGACTCTTTGCTATTCTATTTTGTCAAAGGCACGAGTTCGTCGCTACTATAGAATCAAGAAAGACGGATATCTAGTAGTGTTTAAATAGATTCAAGATCATTTGTTTGGTAAAACTTTCGAGACTAAGTTCTATCCAAAACTCGTTTGGTACAGTTTTGGCCGAATTGCAGCTGCCCCCCACAAAAGAGGAATAATTCTTACTAGTATATTGAGTTGCTCGTTGATTTTACGAAGATCAAGCTCTTCACGTGAGTCTAGACCCTCTCAATTTCAAGTTTCTTTTTTGAGTGAAATTAAAATATCAGAACCCATCTTCTTGAAGAAAAGATTGGCCCACCGTGCTGAGGCATAAGGTGCAATGTAAAAACAGAACACTTTTGTTTTTTTACGTATGCACTGAGGAGAAGAAAAGAACAAAAATAAGGATGTTGTGCCTTGGATCTGTCGATTGACACTTATGGAAATTTATTCTGGCTCCACCGCTGGTGCTGTGAAACGTAAATTTCTTGATTAGGAATCCATGGCGAGGCGGCTCTCTAAAAGTTATCATACACTCCTGCAACTTTGGAGGTGTTGCCATGATGAAGTTATACCAATCAAGCTCAATGTCCGACGAGTGAATAGAGAGTCAAATATATGCATAATGATCTCCCCCAAATTGGCTGGTCTATTCTCGGGAGGAGAGGTTTGAGTTCAATCCCGGCTAAAGCAAGAGAAGTGCGTCATGCTAGTGTGCCTTGGATGATCCGCATTTCAAGGTTAGGTGTTAAGAGCACGCTGAATTATCCTTGTGGTGCTTATGGTAGCATGTAATGTACGGACAACACCACGAATCTTCTAATTGAAAACCTAGTTGACAAGAGTAATTGGACCCTGGTTTAGAAAAACTGAAGCTTTATAGATACTCTACTACTATAGAATGCATAAGCATTTGTAGAACACAGATATGGTATTACTCTCCAGAGAAGTTTTCGAGTAAATCCGAAGTCCTAAATTAGGATTCTTAGGACTTTCAAGTTAAAAGGGGACACTTAGATCATGGAAATATAACGTTCTTATTGCACCTGCAGGAGCGAGTGAATGGTGTAGGATCGTGCAGCATATATATGTTCAATAAGAGATGCGATTCAACCGAGATCGAGGGAGCGCCAAAAGCACGAGTTTGGCTTTTGACTTGATTGTTTTTTCACCTTCCAGCTGAATACAAAGAAATTTATTGTTGAGTTTTGTGCATCTAGAGAGCCAGAGTACTAGCATATTTCATAAATGCCAAGCATGATAAAATTTAAGCCTTGTCCAAATTCAGAGAAGCTAAAAAAATATTTCCTAAATTTGTGCTAATGAGGAATACAATGCACATACTTCATGAAAATTGACCCTGATTTTTATACAAGAATGGATCGATGACCGGCAACAATGAATTCAAGAATAGTTAGGCTTTCTAATTATATCTCAGATTAAAATTAGCGAAAAGAGCAGGTGAAACATAGCTCTAAATTAAACGGTGGTTCTCTTGCTGTTGCATTGAATGCTGTGGAAAGGAAGGAAATGGATCTCCAAATGGATTGGAAGAACCACCTGTTTGCGGCATGGGTTGAGGCTGTGGAGAATACGGCATGGCCGGGTCATACGGCACCATCGTCATTGCATTGTGTTGTTGCTGCTGCTGTTGCTGCCACAGTTGTTGCTGCTGCTGAGCCATCAAGGCCATCTGGACATTGGTCGGGGCGGCTATGTTGCTGGACATCGCAAATGGGTCGGGTTGTGGTTGATGAGGATGAGGATATTGATCGGGTTGATTGTGCAGTTGCACGGCCATTCCCTGTGCGTACCCTGCATTTTGCAACTGAATTTGTCGCCTCGCGCCTTCGTCCTCATACAAGCTATCTAGCAATAGATTGTCAAATCCACCGGCCTGAACCAAAAGGTTGTTCCGGTTGAGCCAAAACACTATTCAGGTCGAATTATCATCAGAGTAAAAATAATTATGCATAAGGTACTATTTTATGTCCGCTAATATGGTATAATTGTTGAATTAGTTCTCCAGAAGTCCTAAATCTGTCATGAAACAAATAGAGTACTAAGCTTCAACGTTGGTGCAATCAGATCTTGAGCCTTTTCTGAAAGGGGGATCGAATACACAGTCATCCTTGGCCTGATTTCACGTACGCGACAACTTTTAAGGATGCCACCTATGCAAGTTGTGGTTCCCGAGTCGGCCTTTTTCAAAATAGATGATGGGAGTGGCTTGCTTACATTTTTCTTGAGAAAAGAACTACGATTTAATTGTACCAGTTTAAAGATTGAGCACTCGGATTACCTAATATAGATATTATAAACCACGTTTAGTTTTACTCTTTCACCTAAGTTGAATGCACATGCTAATCTGCCTATCGAGTATATGTGACATTTCCCTAAACAACATAAAGTTACTAAGGACTCTTGGGAAAACATGGGCATCTATCTAACGGAGAAACCACAGCTAAATGAAAAGATTTAAGCGATAAAAGACGTCTGCGGTAACGAAGATTCTGAAAGACAGCTCTGTGATATACTTACTTGACTAAATCCATTAGTAAATAGTAGAGAATTGTAGAGATTATTAATACAAACCATGCTCCTTTCCACGGGTTTGCTGATGTCGACGGTAGGGGTGGTAACCAGTGCTAGCTCCCAGCCAGAACTACTTGACATGTCCATTAAACTTAATCCTGGATTTGCGGAAGATAGGGGATTGCCACCTACAATTGTTTAAATTTTTGTCAGCATCTCAACATGAAGAACACAAAATCATCCTTGGAGCCGATTCGGGAAGAAGCAACATTTCATAGAAGCATATAGAAAGTAATAAGCAAGGTTGAACATATTTCACTCTTTAAGGTTATGCAATAATCAACAAGATGCTTGTCATTCTATGATTAATTAATGGTGCAAAATGTTGTAAGTCTACAAAACTACCGGGAAACGAAGTGCAAAGAACTTGAAAACTACAATGGTGCCATCTTTTCAACTTCAAAAATGTCATGGAGTTTGTATTAGGGTTTTTATTTAATGTAAGTGTTAATAACCAGGTCATGAATTCGTTGAGATGACTGACCGGGTGGTATAATTGCAAGAGCCAAAGCATTGTTTTCCTCCAGTTCAGCAGCTTGAGGGTTTACTTCATTCAAACCCTGCAAGAAATCTAAAGTTCAACGCATGTATTTATGACTTCGATCCAAAAGGTAACGCAATGTATTTATTCGTAATTACGAGGAGATCGCCAGTATCTGCTGTTGATATCAATGGCGGATCTTCAACCTCTTCCTTGGGTTGCTTCTCTTCCTCCTCTTCCACCACTTCATGTTTCTCTTCAACCTCTTCAACTTGCTTTTCGCTTTCTGATGGTTCCGCAGGTTCCTCTGTCTTCACTGATAGGTTATCGGATTCTCGATATTCCTAGCGAAACAATATTGTTACGTAAAGCACAAGCCGAGAACATCCACCAAGTTGAATCCAAATAACCATATTATGCTCACCAGTCTTTTGCTCACGGAACCAGTCTGAGGAGCTTCTTTAATGTATTCTTCCATGGTTGTAAGAAATGATGGAGGTGGCTGTTGCATGCCATTAAGACGAAAACGAAAGGAAGAAGGCTTTCTGAGATAGTGCTTTGAGGATCATGAAAATAACTCAATTGTCATTAAACATGATTAGACACCTGTCTTAGCATTGGAAATTGAAAATTCCTTGCCAGCTCCAAGCCCTTGCAGTACTCATAAAAGTCCGCCAAATTTTCAGCCTGGACATAACCAAAGAAGATTAATCAAATGGGACAAAAAAAAAAAAAAAAAAAAAACTGAAAGCAATTGCACCTTTTTATATATATATATATATATATATTTATGGGAGCCAATTTGAAGTAAAATCCACAATATTTTATGAAAGGAACGGGTGAAGTAACCTGCTGTCCAGCTCTTTTGTAAATATTGAGTGCCTTGACAGCATCATGTCTTGACATATCGAAAAACTGCAGGAAATCAAATATTATGTTAAGGCGATGATGAAATTGTTTAACAAAGATCTAATGTTCTTTCTGTGAATATATATATTGGCGTCGTACCATGTCCACGAGGTTGATGATTCCGTCGTTAATGGCGCAATATATTTTGAAGCTCTCTTTTAGTACCAAGGCCAAGGCATACTGTATGAGATAATTGCAGTAAGCTGATCCTTCAGGCTGCAAATTTTGAGATGAGTGAGACAGTGAAATGGCAATCAACCTAAAGCAATATCAATGCCAAGAATTATAACAATCTAAGTACTTGGCAGCCGATAAGGCGGTAAAGAAGCTGTTGTAATGCTGGTAATTGTTCTAGCAATTCCTCCCCATTCAAAAGTCGCGTTCTGCTGTGTGCCTATAATAATAGGACATGTTGAAAAGGAAGTATTTCAATCATTTTAGAGATTCATATAAGCGATTCGATTGAAAAAATAAAATAAAAGAGAAGATAGAAATTGAAAAACATATGCACCTTTGTTGATCCTGGAGATGACTTGGTTAAGCGCTCGGTTTCAATGTCGTACTTCAAAATTCTAAAGCACTCGAGTCGTTCCTCCAGAAAGAGAGCATAAGTCCGTACCCACGCAGAGCAATCCCATGCTACACAAAAGAGAGAAAAAAAAAAGAAAGGAAATTATTTTCCAACATGTGTAGTAATTTAAATTGGTGAGATTTGGGAGCAGCTTTTTACCAAGAGGGCTTGAATCGTCTTTAAAATAGGAAATCTGGAGAATTTGCCCTCTATGTGAATAGTTTAAGAGCTCTTCTCTAAATGTTGGGTCTCCCTCTCTCAATGTCCTATGAATGACTATCAAAGTCTTCAACGCCACCTTCCAGAAGAAACACAGAAAATAAAATAAAAATAAAAAACTAGAATCAATTAAAAAAGTATTGATATCACAATATAGCAAGTACAATGAAAACCCTAATGGAAAATTAAAATGGATGAAACCTCCTCCCGTGATTAAAACTTTCGTTTTTTTTTTCATTTTATAATCTTGAATTTACACATCCTAAGATGTCCATTCTATCGCCAAAGTTCAAACACTTCCTGCATTTTGGAACTAACAAAGGAAAGGGCAGATCGTCCTATGCAATTTGGGTCAATATCGATCTATACACATCGTAAATTGGCAAAAATGGTCCTCTGATCTGCTCTTCTCGTTTGGTTTTTTTACGACATTTAGGTGACATGGAATCTTCGGAATTCGTTAAGAAGTTCGAGGGAAATTGGACTTAAAGGGTTCATTTTCACAAATTTACAAAGTAATAGGGCTAAAAAGTTATCTTTGAGCAATGAACAAATTATATAGGGGGTAGAAAAGTCCTTACTATCCAATTCCGTGTCTTGGATAGTCTCTTCGAAAGCGCATGGATGCAGTATGCGACGTCTGCCCTTGGCCGCACGACTGATGTTGCCGAAAAGATTTCTGCAGGTGAAATTCAGGAGAAAACAATGAGACTAGTCATGAAATTAACCTAACATGGAAAAATTCCTTGAGAAAACAAGTCATGCTCCTGTTCCAGATCAAGACAGTTTATGAAAATGTCCAAATCTCGTTCTCTTTATCCACCATCGGAGCTCATTCATTGATATGATCCGGTATAGATACATGGCAGGGGGAATCGTGAATGAGATTATTCCAGGGGCGACCCTTTTAACTCACTTCTAACGTGGCGTTCCTTGGGCGGACATTCAACATGATTGGTCGCTTTCACGATCGCTATATCCAAATCCTAAACGTCACCCAAGAGAAAAGAAGCACGGTCATCCACATTGACAAAGAACGTATTGAAACAAATCGATTAAGATGTTCAAAAGGGGATGATGAAGGGAAAGGAAACGAGGCCACCTTGAATTCACTGTTGACTTTTGCCAGGCCAACCTTGGTGGAATCCTTGAGCGCTCCATAGGCCTTCCTGAAACTATCAAACGTGCCCATTCTAATCTGGGTTTTATTAGAAAAGATCTAATACCTGACTTTCGAGAGATCCGGTTGGTGAAGTCTTTGATATATGATGGATGGAAGGAAGAGAAAGAGGGAGACAGAGAGAGAAAGAGAAAGAGAGAGGGGAGGAATTGATCTCCAGATTGAGACGAAAAGCTAAACGTCCTCTCTTTCCTCTCTCTCTCTCTTCCCCCCTCCAAGAAACTCGCAACAAGAAGGGACCAACGGATGCTGCTTTGATCGTTTAATTCGTTGGAGAGGGAGCTGATGGACATTTTCTCACCAATTTTCTAGAGAAAAAACCATGGCCTCACGTAGGTTGGCCTCATTTCATTTAAGTGATTAATCACACGGGATTCGAATAATTTAATCTTTGACTTCTCAATTGTAAATATATCAAAAGGGACATAATCAGAAAGTGGCGTGCACAAACTTTTAAAGAGTGGGTCAAGTTGCCTTTGTGTTCTACTTAAGAAATTTGTAGTACGGCTTAGTTTTTGTCTTCTTTTTTTTTGGGTCTGAAAACCGATGTCCTTTATTCTAGAATAAACCGGAGAGCCCCTTAAAATGGGCTTCATTACAAAACAAGTCCAACAAAATTTGGGGTGGAGAGGAGACCCAATTCCGAGAGAGAGATTTCCTCCGCTGAGCTTTTGCAGCCCAGTTGGCAGTAGAGTTTGCTTCACGTAGACAATGAACGATATGCAAACGTGAAAAGTAGGGAAGAATATGGTTTAATAATAGAATTGGAATCTGAAAACTGGACCATGCGAACCGATCTAGTTCAAAGTTCTAGAGTTTTAGGGTATATAGGGTAAGATTCAGGTTTTAAAATTTGAGGAATCTATTATGATGAATAGGTTTGGACTTGAAACCTCGAAGAAGTGTTTGTATTTTTCTTATTATATATTTTTCTCTAATCCTATGATATTTTATGACATCCAATGATAAGTATGTAATCTAAAACCATTAGTCCGAGCTTCCATTTCCATCAATAGTCGACTTTTACTTTGTTAATGTTCTATATTTTTCCTAAGTCAAAATATGAGTTATGGTCAGTGTATCATAATAAATGATAGTTATTAGAGGCAATAATTTACTATAATCATTCAACTAATAATATAGGTGAAATCTTGATAAACCTTGAAACCAACCGTAAAACTTATGATAAGTTCTTAGTTCTTGAATATACAAGGTAGGTTTCAAGTTCCAAAATTAGGGAACCTACTTTGACATAGATTCCAAATAAAACTTGGAATTGCTCATTCTTAGTGAAAAAATAGGGTGACAACTCTAGGCATCGAATGATAATTGCATGTGCGTCTCATGGTATGTATGGTGAGTTATCTAAACATCAAGTAGAGTTAAACCCATCAAACAAGTGGGTCAAGCAAAAAATGATCTGACCTAAATAGACTTATTTAACTCGTTCTAATCCATTTCCATATAGTGTAAATCTAGTGACCAAGATCAGATTTGACCAATACCCAAACAATACTCGACTTATATTGCTAAAACATTTTCAAATTTAACCTAATTTAGGAGAGCTCATAACTAAATTGGTGTGAGAGTATAGAGTAAGTGAGCGCGAGATTGAGTGAGGATGAGAGAAAATGAAGAGAGAGTTCTAGAGGTAGATTTGGTCTAAATAAGTGGTAAACTAACCACTGGGATTCGCCCCAGTGGCCACCCTTCCACGTTGGAAGGGGGAGGTGAGGGGTTCAAACCCCCACCTCCTCAGGGAGGGATGGGGTGGGGACGCGCAAGTTTCAGAAGTGGGTTTCGACGCCCACGCCCTACAAGAGGTAGGGCAAAAGTCTGAGAATGAATGTAGAGTAGGTATAGAGTAGGACTGACAAAAAAAAAAAAGTGGTAAACCCATTTATGACTTATTTAATACACATTCTATTTAAACCCATTTACTAAATATAACCAACCCATTTAAATACTCAACCCATCATATATTTGTTAAGAAATTGATTTATGACACATTTTGACAGGTCTAAAGGTCTTCAAGTCTTAGAGGGAGTACAAAAATCAGGGTTTCAGATAGGGCCAATTATTTCGCAGAAAAATTAGAATTTCAGATAGGGCCAAGTATTCCGCATGCACGATTGATGAATCAATGAGGACTCCTTTCGAGTTTTTGCATATGCATGCAACAGCGCCTTCCATGGAGCCCTCCTCGAAAGAGCCATTGATTTTTTTTTTTTTTTGACCGAAAAAGCAGATATATGCATTAATTTACTGAGTCTTAAAACGCATTGATGTTGATCTTTAAAAGTCCTACCTTTGGGGATTTCCAGAATTGTGGAAAGGTAGGAGAAAGAAGGTTCGAATTTTGCTTGAAATTCCATCTCCAGTAATTACTTTGAGAGACGAGTACTCCTCGCAAAACTTGTGTCGGGCCTTGATTTTTCCTAATATAGCTTCCCTTTGGGGTGAACTTTAGAGGATGTGATCAATGTAACACTCTTTTCAGTTGGCCACTTTTTGACCAAAAAAAAGAAGATTTTCTTCTTTTTTCCCTTCTTTTTTTGACCAAGTCAAATATTACACAAATGGCGCAAACCTGCCTAATCTTTTTTTTTTTTTAATGAAAGATATAATATAATTATGATATATAACAAAGAAATATAATAATGAAATATTATTATACTTGGAACACTTTAATAAAGTTGTAAATAAGTTTTAAAAAAAAAAAGCACGTAAAAAAAGATCATTTTTAGCCAAAAGCATAATAACTAATTTGGGTTAAACTTTTTAAACACTTCAAAAATAATTTCGAGCTACACTCGGATCAACTCGGTCTAATTCGATGGAACATTTTATTTATCTTTAGACCGGGCTTAAAAAAATCAACACGAGGCCTGCGCGGCCCGCTCTACTTGTGCTCGCCCATTTTTGCGGTCTATAACAACTTCGGTAACACCATAAATTGGCCACAGTAATCAATAATATATGATATAAAGACAATAAATAATTCACCTAATTTTTTTTATGACATTTGTAAAATACAGAGCCATTTCCTCGCAGGGAATCTTATAATCTTTGTCGTGAAGATGCATATGAGAGTATGGGTAAAAAGAAGGTAAGGCAAGCATATTGGTTGCTACCAAAGGGTTTGTCATTCAAGGGATTAATTAAGTTCCATTATTGAAAGAAGAGATAAGTGTACTGAAAATCCTAAAATTTATCATGAAATTTATTATAAAAGTGTAATTGAATTTTAAAACTTTAAAAATTATAATTGAATTCTAAAACTTATCATAAAAATATTATTAAATTTTAAAACTTTCAAAAAATGTAATTAAAAAGACTTGATTGAACCGCTTGAAATGACTTGATTTGATAAATTTAATAAAATTTTTCACTTAATTGTATTTTTGAAAATTTATAGCTCAATTACTATTTTGTGATAAATTTTAAGACTTGATTGTATTTTTGTGAAGTTTTAAAACTTCTAATATTTTTGTCTCTTAAAAGTAATACATTAAACGTTTTGGGATTGTGGTGCTTGTGCGTGCTTGTGCGTAGGGGATGATAAGATGACTGTATTGGAGTCAGAAGCGGGCTCGGAACAATTCGCTAGAAGCTCAGTCTGTCAGAGAAGCTCTTTAATCCTTATGAGTTCAAACGTTAAACTAATAAATTACAATTTACAAGTTTCTCACTTGTTAGATTCTTTTAGAATCAACTTGAGCTAAGTGTAAAACTATGTCATGCCCCTTCCCAGATGGAAATTGCCGCTGCAATTTTGGCTAAAATGGCTTATTTTTAAATGACGTAACTATAGTTGGATCAATTGCATTTGAGGAGAAGAAAATAAAACTGAATGAAATGTGTGTGTGGGTGTGTGTGTGTGTGTATAATATTATTTTCTTAAGGTTTTGCTAAATTAAATAAACTACGACATTTTTTCCCACTCTTAATAAAGTATATGTGGTTGAATTAAATAAAATGTCTTTTAATAAAAAAAAAACGTTATTCACGAATATATTTTATTCTTTGTTGAAGAGTTTTGTTAAATTACATAAATCATATAATTTCTTTCATTTTTAGATAAATTTGATTGAGTTAAACAAACTATATGACTTAAAAAAACAAATTGAAGATATTTTTCGTTTATTCTTCCTGAAAATATAACCCTAACAAAAGATGGAGCTTGTGAACTACAAATCAGCAATCAATACTGTCAAACTCCAACTTTATTAGAAAAAAAGTACCTTAATTTTTGGGTGGACTTTGGGGCTTCAGGTTCACTTTTGCTAGATTTGGTGCTCGTGCCCCTGGATTATCGAAAAAAAAAAAAGAGGCTAAGCGGAAAAAAAT
Organism: Eucalyptus erythrocorys; assembly: GCA_014182555.1. Taxonomy (NCBI): domain Eukaryota; kingdom Viridiplantae; phylum Streptophyta; class Magnoliopsida; order Myrtales; family Myrtaceae; genus Eucalyptus; species Eucalyptus erythrocorys. The sequence continues at coordinate 32,589,332 of CM024606.1, forward strand.
TAATTAACTAGGTAGAAATTTTAAAAGTTGAACTTGTTGATTGTTGATATTGCCCTCCTGTGCATGTTGCACACATATATGAATATGTTGCAGAGATGGGCCTTTACTTGGAAGGAACTGCAAAAAAGCTCATGAAGTCCAGGTCTTTTTTCAGGAAGGCCCCATTCATAATTTATTAATTTTTCAATTAGGCCCCATTTCTTGTTCCTTCTGTTGACATAACACGCCCTGATCCGATGGTTAGAAAGTCGAAGCGACTTTTACATACAACAATAATGAGAATTAGCAGAATTCGGTACAAACGTAAAATGCGCATATGATCCGTTTTAAATGAACTCAAAGTTGCTGATTCTTTGCATCAAATCAAGTGTGTAAAACAGATGCACAATTTGTATGATCATTACTCTGATGGAATCAAGTCCTCTCATTAAACATTTCTTACAATTACTTATGTGTCACTCAAAAAAATTATTTACGAATCCTTAAATTGAACTTTTCCACTTCAGTTTTAGAACCTCACTGCATTTAAATAGGTCTAGGACTTAATTCAACCAATTGAAAGGATTAATACTTGATTGCAATTTTGTTAAAAGGTTTAGGACCGGGTTGAACTTATAGAAAAATTTAGGACTTGATTGCGTCTTGTATAGAAAGTTTAGAATTTGTGAGGCCATTTTCTCAAATTTTCCACACGTCAATAATCCAATGACGTTCGACAGAAAAAAAAAAAAAAAATCCAACGTTGGAAGTGTAATCTGCCTAAAAATGCTAAGTTAAGAGATAAAATAAAGAAGACAAATTACAAATCCAAAAAAAGAGAGAAAAATAAAGATGAACAACATAAAGTGATTTATATATGATAAAAAGAAAGATTTTAGCATACTAGGGTTCACTACGAATTGCAATTGTCGAGAAAACACAACAATATATTTTGAACATTCCCTCCTTTTGTCTAATGCTTTTATTTAAAGGGGATATGTGCATTAGAAGTCCTAAAACTTATTATAAAAATGCAATTGAGTCCTAAAACTTTCAAAAAGTGCAATGAAGTCCTAAAACTTATCATGAAAATTCAATCAAGTCCTAAAACTTTCAAAAGGTTCAATAAAGTCCTAAAATTTGTCTTGAAAGTGCAACCAAGTTCTAAGATTTTCAAAAAGTGCATTTCATGTAAGGACTTTGATTAAACCATTTTGATAAGTTTTAGGACTTGATTGCACTTTTTGAAAGTTTTAGGATTAGTTGCACTTTGTGATAAGTTTTAGGACTTAATTGCACTTTTTGAAAGTTTTAGGACTTAATTGCATTTTCATGACAAATTTTAGGACTTCCAATGCACTTATCCCTATTTAAAGATAAAAGACTAGCCTATTCTCTTATAAACAACGCATGTAGAGAAGATGTTTGTACATAAATTTTTACCTAAGCTTTGACTAAAGTTGACTGAAATTGTTACTTCGTTATAGGTTCAATCAAAAGGTATATTGGCATTTTAATGATACCCAATTTGGTTAAATTGGATAGAAGGATCTTAAGATATCACTTTTTTTTTTTTTTTTTTTTTTTGTCAAAGTTGTGACATCCTTAATCCAACTCGGATTTTCAAAACGGGTTACATCGGCGGCCAATCTTTGGACAGGATTACAATGAGGATGATAGACTATGAAAGCACCGAATATGCCACTTTGGGGCGAAAACTCGATTTTTTCATTGGCGGGACGTAAAAATTCAGAAAAGTGGAAACGGGCCATGGGTGAGGACCCAAGTGGGCCCAAGCCCACATTTGGGCGACCTAATGGGCCCAAACCCACATTGGGTTGCCCAATGGGTCGAAGCCCACAATGGATGGCATAAATGGGCCCAAGCCAACGTTAAAGTCATTCCCTTGAGATCGAGGTGGATGATAAAGTAACATATGTCAAATAACTAGTGTGAGTTGTGGATAGAAAAAAACGGGTATTGCACAATAAAGTCACTCCCTTGGTCAAAGTCGCTAACAACATCACGGCACCGAGAGAGTGGCCTAGGAAAGCAATGACATGATGAGGAGCCAGTACCCCCATTTGTTTGAGAAAGTGATTGATTATTCAAATTTTGAGGATGAAATTTCTTTAATGAGGGAAGAGTTGTGACATCCTCATTTCGACCCCATTTTCATAACAGAATTATTTCAGTAGCGCGATCGATGGATGGGATTACCTTGAGGATCGATAAGCCACGAAGGCATCAAAAAGGCTACTTTGGGGCGAAAACTCGATTTTTCATCGACGAGACATAAAGTTCGGAGAAGTGGAAGCGGGCCATGAGTGAAGGACACAAGTGGGCCCAAGCCCATGTTGGCAGCTCAATGGGCCCTAGCCCTTAGAGTTAGGCCCAAATGGGCCCACGCCCATAATGGGCGGGCTAAGGGGAGGCCCATGGGCTTTCCTAGCCTTTAGGACCATCATGACACAATCTTGGTGTTTAATGCACTAAGTAAGTGAATAGTGCACAATCTTGGTGAATAAACCGAAATGCCCTTCCATTGGACTAAGGACAAAAGGGACAAGATGGAAAAGGATAAGGGGAGGGGCAGCAAATGCATGGAGGGGTGGCAATTTGAAGAAACTTGAAGCAAGTGCTCAAATACCCTCATTAATGCAAGGATTTTTGCTTCTTAAATAAGCCATCGTCGATTGATTAAGTCCAAAGGATTTCATGAACAATTAATAGACTAGACTTCTCTCACTCTCTCTCCTCTCTTCCTCTCTCTTCCCCTTACCATCGGCCACCCTTCCCCAATCTCATTCTTTCTCATTTTTCTCACTTGAAACTCTCAAACTCTCTCTCTCTCTCTCTCTCTCTCTCTCTCTCTCTCTCTCATTTTTCTTTGGTTTGGTCACCCGCAAAGCTCGGAGGCCACCACCACCGACTAGCCACCGTCCTATCACTGTTTAGCCACTATCCAACCTTCCATGTGCATCATGGAGGTGCGACCATCAGCTGTCTAGCCTTGTCACATCACCTCGGCACTTCAAAAAGCTTGGATAAATTTGTGAGTGGCTTTCTAGCCCTTGATTAGAGTTATCGTTGCACTTAGGGAGTAGTTTATGATTTGTTTATGGTTAAATGATGATTTATTAGTGTGATAAGTGGATGCTGCGTGATAAGTGATTATTGGTTTTAGATAAGCTATTTAACTTTTACCGATAAGTTATCGAAGTTAAAGTGATAGGTTATCGGACTTTTAGCAATAGGTTATCGAATCTTTTGACAATAGGTTATCGAACTTCAGGTGATAAGCTATCGTACCTTGGATGATAAGTTATCATGTTTAGGGTGATAGGTTATCGGATTTTTAATGATAAGCTACCAGGTTTTGATGATATGTTAACATTGATAGGACGATAAGCTATTGGGTTATGTTAAAGGAAGTCGATATGTTGCCTTAAAATGCTATAATAAGAGGATAGACTATTATGTGATGCATGTGTTATATGGGGTACAGATTATATATTAAATGTGTTATATGGGTTTTATGATATACGTGCTAAATTGGTTATATGTGTTATGTGTTATGCATATTTAAGGTATTATACGTGATATGTACGTTATGTTGATTGAATGATGAATTATGTGATGGGGGTATGATGGCGCGTGATAAATGATTTGGACATATTACGAGTTATGATGGAACGTGATTACTAATTTTGAGATATTTTGATGACTTAATTCTATTTTAATAAGTGGCCTATATCCATAGGTTTATGAATTAAATGGTGCATTTACAATAGACTTGAGAATTCAACTAGGAATCGACTGCTCGACAGTGCTAATTTACAAGAGTTAATACGACACAGTTAAAAATCGATAAGAGATCATAGATAGGTCGATTCAACTGAGATGTGTAGCTAAACATGGGTAATTCCATCAAATTGTAAAATTCTCATCGATCGGCACTAAACTAATTTTTCTGTTGTTTTGACGCCATGTGTCCATATTTGAAACCTTGAGATTTTTATGACCACCAAGAGTCGCCAATATGTCGAAGAGGTATGTTGTGGCTCGAAGAAAATCGACCACGGGTCAATTGCACTAAAAATTCCTAAAAGTTACCCGGTAGGTTAGATCACGCTAAAATCGCGTTCGGTTGAAATTAACCGCGAATTTGAACCCAATTTCAGAAATTAAAAGTTCTATCATGTCATGATTTATTTTAGGAACATTAACACACATTTCGAGGAATTTTTGACGAATTCGAGATTTTTACGAAAAATTGATTTGGACGATTCGGAAAAGAACGAAAATTCAAATGGGCCAATTTGAAGGGATTTTTGGCCTCTTGCGTGAGCTACTTAGTGAAAGGAAATTGTGTGGGCTTTTTCTTCAACAAAATTAGACATCAATCGGAGAGATTTGTTAAGAAATCGGATTTCGGGAAAAATGAAATAGAATTCAGAATTGAGGGAAATGACCAATTTTGATATCCAAAGTATATTTGGGGGAATTCGCATGCAAGAAAGTAAGTGGGGACCGAGTATATTAACATGGAGATTTTTTGGGGACCAAATTAGATGAAATTAAAGTCCAATTGAGGGAAATTCATAGGCTTGAGGGGCTGTCACATTTTGATCTTTAGCTAGACTTCAATTGGGACAAGTTGGTGCGGGAATTTGCCTTAGATGACCAATTGATATTGTTGTTTGAAGTGAGCTAAAGAGAAGCTAGAATGATCACTCAAGTGGTCAAAGATATTTGTGTTTTAATTATCTTTTTTATTTTCCCCTCATCGGACTCCCTCGCGCACATCTCTCTCTATTTCCCTCTCTCTCGCGCGTCTTCTCCCCCCACCCGACAATCCCTACTGCTTGGTCTTCTTTTGCTTTTGTTTCCTTGACTTTTGAGTTCATTTTTATCCCTCTCTCATTCTCTCTCTCTCTCTCTCTCTCTCTCTCTCTCGCGCGAGCGCATCTCCTCCTCCCCTCTCTCAGCCAACCTCCCCTCTTAGCTGTCTTCTCTTTCATTGTTTCTGCCTTTCTTTTGTTCCTTTGGTTTGGTTGAGGACTGCAGCTCCTCACGCTCTCTCTCTCTCTCTCTCTCTCTCTCTCTCTCTCTCTCTCCACCATTACCTATCCTCCACCAATTCCCCTTCATCCGCGCATCCTCCTCCAGTCAACCAGCAAAGCCCCCACCAAGTCAACTTCTTCGTCTCATTTCCCTTAGCTGTCGGTCTTTAATCCAGCTGCTTCTCACACCGTTTCTTCCACAGCAGCGACCGAGGCAGCTCCTTCCTTCGCTGGTTCATTCCTCAGCACACGTCCATCCACCAAATAGCGGCAACAAGCCAGCGGCTTCTCCACCTTCGTGTCGCACCCACACCACCACCGGCAACCGCCAAGACTAGCCCAAGCCGCACCAATTCAGCCACCGTTTTTGTCTCCACAGAACTAGAACCGTAAGACCAGCTCAACCGTGAGCTTTGCGTGGCCGATTTCGGCTCGGTCCGGGCTCCTATTGGTGCCGTCGCTTCGGAGTTTATCGGCCGCTGTCGTGTCGCCATCGCTGTGAACTAGTTTTCGCATTAATCTAGTGTGTTTACTCACTAATCTTTGCTGAGGGAGTTAATGATGCTTAAGGGTTGATTAGTTTAAGTTAATTAGGAATCATGTGGTTAGTTAGAATGGATTAGTGATTTAGTTAATTGTTTATGCATGTTAAGTGGTTAGATTAGTGCAATTAGCAAGTAGATAGGCCGTAGTATTTATTTAGATAGGTTTGGAAATTTTTGGGCCCGTCTCAGTATTTAATTAGGCTTTTCCGGCCTAAGTGTGCATTATTGGTATTTATTAATTAATTATTATTATTCAAAAATTAGACCAGGATAGCCGGTGATCGAAATTTCGTGTTGATTGCAATGGTGTGATTTGTTTATTTAATTTACTGCTATTTTGTGTCAATTAAGTGTGAATTGGAGTTTTTGGGTATTTATCCCAAAATTTAATAATTTCGGTATTTAATTAGAAAAACACTGGGTGTTGGTTTACAGTCTCAAAAATGTGTTTTTGGACTATTGGAAATGGTGGGATTTTTGAAAAGAGAAATATTGTATTTTGGCTAAGGCCGACTAAGTATCCACACACGAGTATTTCTATCAAGTATGATAAAAGCGGTGAAATTGTTGGTTGATTATAATGGTATACTGTATTAGCCTGTGGGCTTGATACATCAGCTTAAAGTGAGTAGTGTACCCTAAGAATCGCACAGCTTCAGTAAGCATTAAAAATGGCACAGCTTCGGTAAGCATTAGCAGTATACTATATCCGCTCAAGGGCCTTGATATGTCAGCTTAGCAAAAACAGTATACTTTATTATTAACTTTGGGGAAGCTATACTATCTATCTTCAGCTTAGGGTGAGCATCCTTTGATGAGATCGGACTTTATAGATAGTGTTGATTGGATTGATCAAGTGATTGTCTTGATGACATGAAATTGACTGGATTGATTGATTGATGACTCGATCCAATTTGATGCTTTATGGTGTTGAAATGACGGGATGATTATATGAATTGTACTAACATGCAAGAAGGATTTGAGGCAAAAGTAAGTCATTTGAACTGTGTTTGTGCTTAGATAGCCCTTGAGACATATTTACTTTTTAGTCGAAGTTTAGCGGGTGAAATTGCTGAGTTGTTGTCTCACCCCGTTGTGGGATAACATTTCAGATCCCTAGGGCGAAGAATCCGGAGCTTGAGGCGAAAGGGTCAGGACCATGGATAGCTCACAAGTTCTTCTTGAAGATAGACCTCCTATATTTAGACCCTAGAGTTGGCCCCTATTTGTAAACCAGATTGTCGTTTTTAATAATGGGTTGATTTGAAATTTGTTGTCCCGCTTTTCCTATCTCATGTATATTTCTATTAGGGGATTAGTATATATACTTCCGCATGTGCATAAAAATTGAATAGGTCAGCGATGTGTCCTGGGACGTTGCAAATTTAATCGACCATCGAGGGATGGGCACATGCTCGAAGGATCGGAGCGTGACATTTTGCATGTTTTATTTCAGTGGCAAGGGTGAATGATGAACTATGAAGATTGATCTATGGGTTTTGTACGACTACGAGGAGTTTATTTCGAGATCTCATATTCTAGCCTCATCTCAGACCCTCAAATGAGGAGATGAGTGGCATCTACTGCGAAGTTAAAGGCCACACTTTGTTCTTCAAGAAGTGGGACGATGGGTTGTTTGTTTTTGAAGGAAACTAATTTCAAAATTCTAAACTCGAATTATCAAGTAACATCAAACTGTATACAAAAAAGGGCCAAAAGTAATTTGTATCACTGATTGAAAAGTACATCATGAACGGAACGTATCTTATTTTCCATGAATTAAATGCACTTATTGCATCGTCATGAGAGAGATCGAGTGAAAATAATTTTCTTCACAAGAAGAGAGCCTTTTCATTTTTTTTCTTTTCCTTTAGGATACACAATCCTATACTTCTACTCACTTAGGGAAAAAAACATATTCTTTTCTCTTTTTAAGAAGTGACCTTCAAAATAAATACCCGGGCGGTTATTTTCTTTAAATTGTGGGCTATGCGCTCTTTTTAGTTATGGGCTGAGTTAGCCCAACATGGGCAACCCAATAATAATAAAACTCATTATCTCCCACTCGGTCATGATGAGCTAAATATTACCCTTTATTCCCTGTAATATTCATATTAGTAAATAATTTATGCGACTAGCATACTATGAGTAGGCATTAGCTTTTTCCATTAGCTTGCCACTCGAGTAATACTAAGGATCAATGTACCTATATTAGACAAACAATCGGTGGTATTAGACAAAAACCATTAGTGGTACAATAAACCAAAAACAAACTTACCCGAAATTCCTCATTATGCACACGGATACATGCGTATTCATGCCAAAGGTGAACTTGGCAAGTCCAAAGTCTGCGACCTGGAATTAAAATTTTAGCTTTCATAACAATAACTTCTATTCAATAAACAACTTATTGATATTATCATGTTATCGCACTTTAGTGTCAAAATTAGAGTCCAAAAGAATATTGGAGGACTTGATGTCGCGATGAATAACTCTGGGATTACCTAAAATGTCAAATCAATAAAAATAAAACCTAAAAATTATTATAGTAATGATAAGTTTTTTTTTTTTTTTTGAAAAAAAAACACTCACTCTTCATGTAAGTAAGCCAACCCTTGTGCGGAACCTAAAGCCACCTTCATCCTCTTAGGCCAAGGCATGATAGGATGATCAATACTTGCATAATAACATTTGGGAGTTATAATCAATTGGATTTTGAGCTTTGAAATAACTAAGCATACATGATAGATACGGATCGTGTAAATGAGAGTCTAGCGTGTTGTTTGGGACGAATTCATAAACTATAATTCTGAGAGTATTAGAATCGCAATATCCAACTTAACAAATAAGGCGAGGGTGGTGGATATGGTTGATGATATTGACTTTTGCTCAAAACACCATTTTCCCTTACCGACTTCTAGCTTGTAGTTGCTTAATGGCAACTAATTCCTCACACGGAGTACTCTCTTATGAATGAGCGCAAAATCGCCTTCATTGAGTAGACCAGAATCAGAAAAATCATCCGTTGTCATTTGCAGCTCCTCATACGTAAAGGTCTTATAGTAAACACCTAAGGCGATGAAGAGGTTAGACGTTCAGACCCCATTCTACCAACTTAATGGTAATGACAAGCATAGTTAGAAGAGTTGATGTTAGAGATCTTGGTATTATGAACATGTAACTCTTGTGATCCAAATGTAGAGCAAATTCTTATTGAGGATTAAAATCACATACAATGAAATAAACAAGCTTGAGGATAATCAATGTTGATTCCTCAATCAGAATTTGCTCTATATTTACAATAGTAACATGTTCATAATCCCAGGATTTGTAATATCAATTCTTCCAACTATGCTTTGTCATTATTATTAAGCTAGTAGAATGGGGTCCCAATGTGTGACCTTTTCTATCTCCAGGCATAGTCTTTGATGTTCCGCATAAGACCTTTTGATACAAAGAGCTGAAAATGGCAATAGATGATTTCTCTATTTCCAATCTACTCGGAGAAGGCGGTTTTAGCCTCATTCATAATGGGGTACCCTCAAGTAGGGAATTAGTTGCCATCAAGCGACTAGAAGCTAAAAGTTGGCAAGGGGAGAGGGAGTTTCGATTGGAGGTCAATATCATCAACCGTATCCAACATCGTCACCTCATCTCTTTGGTTGGATACGCGTTGGATACGCGTTTCTGGCACTCTCAAAATTCTAGTATATGAGTTCGTCTCAAACAACACACTGGACTATCATTTGCACGGTCAAATCTATCCTGTATGCTTAATTATTTCAGAGTTCAAAATCCGATTGATTATAAACGCCTTAGATGTCATTGCAAGTACTAATTGCCCAATCATGCCTTGGCCTAAGAGGATGAAGGTGGCTTTAGGTTCCGCATGAGGCTTGGCTTACTTACATGAAGCGTGTCAGTACTTTTTTTTTTTCCAAAAAAAAGAAAAACTTATCATTACTATAATAATTTTCAGGTTTCATTTTTGATGATCTGACCTTTCAGACAATCCTAGAGTTATTCATCGTGACATCAAGTCTTCCAATATTCTTTTGGACTCCGATTTTGACGCTAATGTACGATAACATGATAATATCAATTGGTTGTTTATTGAATTCAAGTTATTGTTATGAAAGCTAACTTTTTTATTTCAGGTTACAGACTTTCGACTCACCAAGTTCACTTCGGGTATAGATACGCATGTATCCACGTGCATAATGGAGACTTTCTGATAAGTTCATTTTCGATTTGTCGTACCACTGATGGTTTATCAAATGTAGATACATGGATCTTTAGTATTACTCGAGTGGCAAGCTAATGGGAAAAGCCAATGTCAACTCGTTCGGCGTGGTATTGGCGGAGCTACTCATGGAAAGAAAAGCATCAGATGCTATCAGCCAGAGGACCAACAATCTTTGGTGGAGTGGATAAGATGTAAATGAGGTTTCAATTTAACTTATATGAGTTTCTCCTCACACCGAGCTAGCGGGGCTCGCCCTCACTGCCCAGGCCTTGAGGGCGGCCTCACGCCGAGCAGCCGAGGCTCGCCCTCGTCGGATTTGGCGAGGCCGGCCAAGCTCACCCTCGCCAGATCTAACAAGGGCAAGCCTCGCTCGCTAGGCGCGAGGCTGCCCTCAAGGCCTGGGCGGTGAGGGCGAGCCCCGCCAGCTCGGCGCGAGGTAGAAACTCATATAAGTTAAATTGAAACCTTATTTACATCTTATCCACTCCATCAAAGATTGTTAGTCCTCAGGCTGATAGCATCTGATGCTTTTCTTTCCATGAGTAATTTCACCAAGACCATGCTGAATGAGTAGACATCAACTATATATATAGTTGACAGTTTGGCAACTCCGCTGGGGACTTAATTTAAACCTTAGAGGACTTAGGCCTAAATCTATTTTGTTCAAAAGTGATTTGTGTTTGGCAGTGAAGATATCAAGTATGTCCCTAATGTGAGTGTTAAATGTTTTTGCATTGGGAGTTATAAGGGGAGGAATGATTGTTAAACTCTTGCCTTGTAGGTGTCAAGTTGAGAATGAATGTTTATATTTTGAATTTTTGAAGTGCTGATTGTTAATAAACTATTGTGCATGTATTCCCTACATTGCACTACACCATGGCACACATTACTTGCCGTTGGACTTGGGATAGCACTCTGACTACAACCATGTGGTATGAGTCACCCATCTTAACCCCGGAATTTCTTTCTTGATGTCAAAGGTCTCCACCCTGATCTGTAACCATGCGAAACGGGTCGGTTCTTTGACGAAGCCGGAGTCATAAGAAACACGACATAGCCGTGATCTTGTTGGTTCAGTCTAGTGATCCTATGGCTCCATTTTGAGCCATATAGAATAAAGATCGAACCACATCACATGTGTATGTCTATGTAATTAAGAGAGAGAGAGAGAGAGAGAGAGAGAGAGAGAGAGAGAGAGAAGTCGTCCCCCATTGTAAGTATCTTTTTTCTCTTTATTCCTTTTTTTTAATTGATTTTTCATTTAGAAATTTGCGGAGACCAAACCAATCGAATATCCTCAGTAAACGATTAGACAATCACCTACAATTTTTATACATGTGCAAAAAGTTAAAAATTGACCTATTAGGTGATCGACTATATATATATATATATATATATATATATATATATATATATATATATATATATATATGTCATATTTGTCATTGAAAATCTAAACTCATATAAGTTAAATTAAAAACTCATTTACATCTTACCCACTCAAAAGGCTAACCTAGGAAGCAAGCAAAATTCTTAGAGTTAATCTATTCTTTGTCTTGCGATAACAAAATGGTACCTTAACATAATGATAAGCCTGTTAAGAGTAGGCCTCGAAATATGTTTATATCAAGAAACCCTCTTCATGTCATGGCCATGAAGTGGCATGTTGATGTGTGTGAACTCTTGGTTTGAGCAAAACCTAATGCATCTCATATTTCATATATGTGTGAAACACAATAGACTGGAAGCTTTGACGCGTTTGATAGATATCATGTGCGATAATTAGTTCATCAACTTAAGAAATGAATATGGCAACAAGATTTTGAATTTGGCTATTGCAGATAGACAAACTAAGGTCTTTTCATACAACCAAGCCTCTATACTAGTCACATTCAATGAGCTAATCAACCTATATGTTATAAAATATTCAAAAGTTAAAAGATATTCATTTAAAAATTATTACAAAGGTGGCAAAAGAGATTTAATAGGGAATGAGCTTCACTTTTGAGAGCATCAAATAATATTCACGAACACTATAATATTGAAAAACATCGATAGCAAAGTTAATCTCGAGAAAGTATACAACATGGGTTTATCTAATTCAAATTTGACCCAAGTTGAAACATTTTGGTGTTACTCCTCTGCAAACCTTATTCTTCTTGATTAATAAAGTAGTTCGCCCGAACATTACAAACAGGGCGAATACAAGGGCCTCAGAGATTGCGAATTCTTATTCTCAAATTTTAGAGAATCGTGACTCATCTAGATGAACAATTTATGCAAATAACATGGTCACCACCTTCCATCCATCTATCGGAGAGGAAAAAAAAGGAATAAAAAAGAAAGTTGCAAAATAGTATGCATAAGACACTAATGGTGGTGGCACTATTGCTAACTACCATAACATGCCAAGCAGTTATGATCCCGCTTGATGGAATTTGACAATATGATTTCAATAAAAATAGAAATCATCGAGCACATTTTGTGGGTGAGTCTGTAATGGCAGATAAAAGCCGCATGACTCAACTTTTCAAAGCATGTAACACAATAAGCTTCATTGCATTGATTAGGATCATTATGCTTCTCATAGGTGGTCTTCCTTTTGCAATGCTAACTATGCGAATTCGAATGACCTTCATAGTGGTGACTTGTGCCTTGCATATATTAGTATTCATACCAAACAGCAAAAGGAATAATGCTATCAAACAATTGAGTTTGCAGTACTCGTATGGGTCATATTTATGACTCTTCTTTTCATGTGCCGCCTTGATGCTTAATACAAAAATTAGTACTCAAACTCTTCAGTACTTTGAAGAAAGGAAGGATGTTATAATTTAGTGATGTATATTGCTACAAGTGTGTTTGTCCAAGACGAAGTGCACTAAATAATAAGGCCAAGCAAGAGTATATACTATATAATATGTGCTACCAACCAAACAAATCATCTACAATTTAAAAGATGTGTTAAATTTATGTAAAAGATGTGTTTTACATGTATAATAGATGGATGTTTTACTCTATATAATTTGTGGAGGTTACCACTTAGGAAAATTCCATGGCAATAGAATGTGCTGAATCAGTCTGTACAGAACCTAACATTGGATGTAAAGTAAAAAAAAATCTCAAACCTGGAATCAATTTTGTGTAAAAACATAGCCTATTAAAGAGATAATTTATTGATGTTAAGGAAGTTTATTCCAATCTATTTGACGGATACATTAGAAGATGATCGTTTAAAAATTGTGACAACAGCTAGTGTGGAAAAAGAGAGATAAAAAAATAAAAAATAAATAAAAAAAAAAAAAAAGCCCAAGATGCCGAGGAGTAAGTAAAAGACAAGGTCCAAGATCTAGAATTCCAAAGTCTGAATGTACTTCGACCATACACTTGTCTTTCTTGGATTATAATTTTTTGATCCTCGGAGAAGTACAAAAAAAAGCGATCAAGTGAGATAGTATGACCTATCATACACTGAGTATAATCATTCATTGTTGTAATCTTTGGTTAATCATTTAGTGGAATCTTGCTGATAGGCTATTAGTGTGGAAGAGTAGATATAAGTTTAATTTAAGCCGAATCATTATAAATCTTAGGTGCAAATTCTCTTATCTCTAGCCTTTTACTATTTATTATTATAGTCTATTGCACACCTGCGGTATCGCTTCTGAAGTTTGTTCTATAGCAAACTTGCTTTTGAACTTTTGTCCAGAATCTGAACTTTGCACTTTAAATTCAAACTCAGATATTGACTTTTTCTATTTCGCTTTTTAATTTATCAAAATTCTATGAAATCACCTGTTCCCCCCTCCCCCTCCCTCCAAGTGATGCTTGCTAGCTACTTCAATATGCTCCTACCGATTTTCAATCTATCTCATTAGTAAGATCATTTGCCAAATAACTATATTGATAACAAAATTAGTTAAATGTATGAATACGGTGGAAAGAAAATGGGGAATTTAAGTATATTTCGATTTCTAGATAAATAGTACATGAGTTCATTGATGACTGTTAAGGTAATAAGATAAACATAAAAACAAATATAATCAATCAAGATATACACTATCAAAGAAGATATATGCATAATCCTAATAGATACGCAAAATCAAGTAAAAATCCTAAAATCCTCTCAAACACAATGAGTATGAAAAATAATCTAAACAATGTCACAAAATCTGTGATTAAAAATGAGCTCAGCGGATCTGAAGCAAAGCGGCACTTAGCGCGTGTAATGGCTTTAGGCTTCCATTGATGATGAAATTTCAAAGTGTTTGACGGCAGCGAGTCTATTGGTGGTGTTCAATTCTCAAACCGAGAAGTGATAACTCGTGAATTAGAGGTCGACAACATGCATCATTTGCAATCAGTTTTGCTATCAATATAGTAACTGAACAAATATAGCTAATACGGCTAGTAAGGCTAGTATGGCTATAGAAAACTGAATAAGCCAAGCATTGTTAAGTGAAAGCTACCTACATGAAAAGGAAAAACCCGATTTCGCAACGCATCACTTACGCCGCAAATGAGACCTTTGGCCGCAGCACTTTGGTCAGACATTAATAAGGCCTTTGGCTAAACACTGTCAATGGGGATGGATTTATTTAGGTGTCCAGATGCGAAGTTCGCCTAGTGCACTAGGGTTGCCCCAGGCTAGAAGGCTCTGGTATCAAGTTAAATGTAAAAAATGCGGAAGAGAGAAAATGAGGAATTTGTACATAATTCGATATATTGATAAATAGTACATAGGCCTATTTAGAGGTTTTAAGCCGCTGTCACAGTCTACAAACAAAGCACTTGTTTCCCTCTAAACTAATTCTTCACTCTAGTCATGCACAAACAGCGACTGTGATGGCATGTTTGGCTACCAATGGCAAGGACAGGTCGATGGTAGAAGCACCGGCAGCAATCCTAGCCATTCTAATCCGCCGAACTACATTCGCCAGAAGGATTATCCTGGTTTTCTCTTTCAGGTCAATAATTCTGATCACCTGACTCATGTCAAAAAGAAGTTTGCGGGCATTTGTAATAGCAATTTCCATGTTGCCAACTAGCTCTAAATTTTTATTTTTTTTTTATTTTTTTTGGGGTTTGTGCTAATATTCAGTAGACAAATATTTTATTTTGTGATTATGATTTCAATGAAAATGTTTTATGACCTATTTACATGAATATTTTGCATGCCCTTACTGTTAGCGATACCGATAGAATGGTAGGGATACTCGAATAAAGTTGTTCAGCAAATTTTGCAAAATCTCACATGCCACAATAGGTGATCAAGTTTTTTGGAAAAATATCACTTGGGTTTATTTGTGTAGTACTTTCCTTTCAATTTGATAAAGCATTTTACGACTCATGTATATGTACCACATTTAGTAAAGTTGTTTACCAAATCTTGCAAAATCTCAACTTAAGATGCCGCTATTATCACAACCTAACCCCTCGAGGAGATGGTTAGATTTAAGGATATTCTCAACCCTAGACCGACAGCTTTTCATTAACTTAGGTTCTTCTAAGCTTGTACCTCACGCGACATCAAGCATTCAAGATTTTAATCGATTTAAGCCTATACAAATTTTGACTAAGGAGTCACCACTAGCTCTTTTGGGATAAACTAAAATCCTAGTAACAAGATAATATTTTACTATCTACACAATCAGAGATTCTAAACTTAGGTTTTTTATGCTAATGTCGTTTTTGTACCTTACCTAATCATATGCCAACTAACACCATGCCAACCTATCCAAAAGAAATCTAATGTTCATCTTAACCATTCTAAAACAAGATAGTAAGGACACGCATGAAATCATTTCTGTTCCAAAAATAGTTTCTAGAATAGAAATAGATTTTTCTATTTCTAGTTCTGGATAAGATTCTAAGCAAAAATAACCGTTTGATAACGACACAAAATTTCTTTTTTTTGGACGGCGGCGGTGCTACCGACGCCAGTGCCGGCGTCTGGCGGCCGGCGGCCTGCGACCGGCGGCGGCGGCGGCCGGCGACCGGCGACCAAAGGTGACCGACGGCGGCGGCGACGATGAACAATGAATTTTTTTTATTTCTCATTTCTGTTCCAGAAATAGAAAAATAGATATTTTCTATTTTTGCTTTCTAGTCCGGATCTATTTATGGCTATGTAGCACGGACACTCTCCGGAAGTTTTCGTGTCGTGTCCGACACGCTCCGACACGTCCCGACACACTCCGACACGCGGTCAACGAGTGTCGAAAAATCTGACACGTGGTCAACTCTCTCCGACACGCTCCGACACACGAGTCCAGAATTTCGACACATGATTCCGACACGCACGGGGTTAATTTTAAAATTTTCTAATACTTGAGGGGTCAAAATATAAATATACACAAAAGAAGTAATAAAATTGCTATAAATATACATGCACGGGGTCAATATTCTTTTTTTCAGTTTTATGTTTTTAGAATTGTTTTATTTTTTTTTAAAGTCTTTTACTATGAAAGAAGTAATAAAAAAATTCTTTACCAAAAAAAAAAAAGAAGTAATAAAAAAATGCTATATATGATAAATAAATAAATTTAAAAATATCAATTTCAGCATTTTTCTTTAAATAATGTTTTTTTCCTCTAAGTTTTGTGTATTATTGTGACAAATTAAAATAATGAATGATATTATTTAATATTTTTTGTGTAAATTAAGTCTAGACTATTTTTATAATTATTTATTTATGTATTTATATATAAAAATATATTTAATATATAACGTGTCGGAACGTGTCAAAATTATCTATTTTTAAGAAATGACGTGTCGGCGTGTCGTGTCGTGTCGTGTCACGTGTCGCGTGTCGCGTGTACGTGTCGGTCTTACATAGATTTACGGAACAAGAATCTATTTCGAAATAAAAAGTGGAATAATGTTACAAAACGGATTTTATTTCAAAATTGTTTCTGGAACAGAAATTGTGGGTAAACATGCGCGCCCTAACTACCCAAATATTGAAATACGCAATTAATTATAATCGTGAAAGAAAACACACAAGTATCCAAATATTCTCCCTAAGAATAAAAAGACAATAATCAAAACAGAGAATCCTCTTGTAAAACCTTAAAAACTTGTCCAATTTTAGGTTTTAATCTCTAAAGGATTTCTAATTGAATATTTTTTTTGAAATTTTTTTTTTAAGAATTATTTGAAAATTTTTTAAAATAATTTTTCTAATTTTCTCCAGATTTTTTTAGTGATTTCCTAAATTCTCTAAAATTTGTTAGTGATTTACGAATTTTGTTAATTTTGACAAATTTTCTGATTTAAAATTTTCAACATTTTTTATTTTATTTATTTTATTACTATTATTTTTTAATATTAATGTAAAAGAAATTCGGACCGGGCCAAGAGACCCGACCCAACCAAACCGACCCGGACCCTATCGGTCCGGGTTGGACTAAAATCGGGCCGGTCCTAAGGCCCACTCAGAATAAATGAAATAGGCCCACTAATTCTTTTAGAACAAAAATCACCCACCCTCCAGCCCATTGTCATTTCTTGTCGGCCCAACTCTTCTTTATTCTAAGCCCACTTCTCATTCAAATTCCGCTAACCCATACACTCCTAGGCCCATGAACAGTACCCGGCCTAACCTTTATTATTTGATTTTTTTATTCTTTTCTTTTTCTCTTTTGTCTTATTCCCTTCATCTTCAACCTCAAACCCCCCCCACTGAACGCCTGCAACTCGCTTCTTCTTCTTCCCAAACCAGAAACCAACACCACCCGCCGCCGCCATCTCTCCGGCCGTCGATCGCCATCTTCCACCGTCACAAAAACAACACCACTCCAACTACCACCCGTTGGACGCTGCCCTTTTTTTTTTTTTTTTTTTTTTTAACCGCAACTTAACAAACAAAAACCGGAGGACGTGAAGAAAAAAGAAACATGCGGAAATAGACTCATACATTTCACGAGTGATCGGGCAAACGTGATTTCCACTCCGACATAGCTCTCGCACAGCATTGGAACATAAGACTCAAAGAAAAATGAACCCAGAAACGGAATGAACTATGGCAGACGTATTTATACACGAACTTCAGAAGCAAGCTCAATACTCTATTTGATCCGAACATGATATATCAAGCTTTTGATCACTATTAGTTACCACAAAACGATACTGGCTTCGAACAACCTTCTCACGCATTGATCATCAAGACATATATCCTAAGATTGGCAAAGAGAAGACGAAACGTGATCGGCTATCCCCGTGAGTGGGTTGGGCTCGTCTTCTGGCGCGTCGTGTCCGGTTTCCGCAACGCTTTTTGATGCTGGGCGGAACGGAACGATGAAAAGGCGACGAACGGCGGCGAGATCCGGGGTGGCGGCCACCTCCGATGACCAACGCAGATTGATCCTCCTTCCAGCCGAATCCTCTTTCTACGAGGCACCCTCTCGTCGCTGGCTTTTCTTCTTCCGACCCCCCTCCGAAAAAACTGAAACACCCCCTCTACCTTCTCTGCCTCCAGGAGCGTCCAGCCCCCCCACTCTTTTCAGCAGAGAATCCCCTTCCCTTAGACCACGCTCTCTCTGGTTTCCTTTCTCCAATGGCGCAACGCTCGACCTCTTGCCTCCAGAATTAGCATTTCTTTTTCCTTCCTTCCGGTTCGAGCTCTGGCGGTCCCCCTCCTGCAAAACCAAAACCAGCCGAAGCTTCCCCCCTTGGTTCTCTCACTTTCCGGCTCTCCGCGACTTGGCCTCTTCCACGGCCGCCCTCTCCGAAAACCGAGAGGCGTCTCTCCTCCTTTTATCACGCGAACAGGATCCTCTTCAGGCGAGCATCCCTTCCGGCCCGAAGACGTTCCTCGGCGAGAGCAACTCCTTTCTCAGATTCTCTCTCTGCGATCTGGTCTTTGCCAAAAACCGCCGACCCTTTCTCCCCTTCCCCTCTCGGTATCTCTCTCTCTCTCTCCGTAAAAACAGCCCACTCAAGCCTCCACCGATTCTCTCTCTATGATGCGGTTTTCTCTGGCCTCACCATAACCGAACGATTCCCCTTTTTTCGCCCACGTCCTTCTCCTTCACGCTTGCTCGCACGCCTCCCTCCTCCTCCACTCGTGTGCTCAAGGAAACAAATAAAAATGGGCCAAAAGAGAAGAAGGGAAACGGGGAGATGGGGCTGGACATGCCGGCCCGCTTGAATTCTTTCTTTCTTTCTTTTTCTTCTAAATTATTATCATTCCCTATCTATTCATTTGTTTTCTTTTTCGTCACATTTTATATTTATTTTTCTGCTTTTTTTTTTCTCTTTTTTCCTTTTTCTTTTTAAATAAATGGATACTTACAACGTCGATAAAAATTCAAGTGCCAACAGATATCAAAAGCATGAAAAGAAGAAAAGGAAAAGTGAGACGCTCAATAAACCACAAAGGATAGTATGGTCAAAACATATAAAAAAGGAATGTCTAAATAGAAAAATGAGTGAAAAAAGCACGACTCTTATTATATTGTTGAGTTTTTTTTTTTTTTTTTTTTGTCAGTCCTACTCTATACCTATTCTACACTCTTTCTCAGACTTTTGCCCTGCCTCGTGCAGGGCGTGGGCGTCGAAACTCACTTCTGAAACTTGCGCGTCCCCACTCCATTCCTCCCTGAGATGGTGGGGGTTTGAACCCCTCACCTCCCCCTTCCATGTTGGAAGGGTGGCCACTGAGGCGAATCCCAGTAGTTGAGTTGATGAATCTATTATACAAGATATTTTTCCAAACGTTAAAATTGCTCACTTCACCAAAAATCCACATTCTTTTGCGCCCAAATCATAACCCATCAACCATGAAAAGCTAAGCAGAATGAAAAGGACTTATTATTAATTTCTTTCGAATTTCAATATTCATGTGATTGCAAGAATTTCATGTTATTACAATCAACGCTCTATGTGAATATAATTTATTGAATTATATAGGATATTCACTTATATCATAACAAAACAGCGTTTTCTAAAGTCATTAGAGATGAACTGTTATGGTATGTTACCACCCGCCGTGGTGGCTCCGCTGGATAGGCTTCAGGCTTCCTTTCGCTAAGAGGTCTAGAGTTCGAAACCCCTGTGACGCAAGTTGCGGGAGGGCGCGTGAGACATTGGTGACTTACCCGGTGGCATGTGTGTGGTGGTTAGCACGTGTCGCCCCCAGTGGTTTATCTCTGGCTGCCGGCCGTGCGGGGTTATATCGTAATTCAAATATTATTACGAATTAATTGCGCAAATATTTCTTTTAATTTGAATGAAAATTCCTTGTTTATGGGTTATGGAGGTGCAGACTCAGCTTCAAATACTCTATAAACCCCATAAACCATTTAGGTTGGCGCCATGGATTTATGGATGGCCTTGACACAGAGTAGTTTGCACACATTAAATGGATAACCTGTAGTTCTTGAATTGGGAATCCCTCAAGTGCACCGGTCACATATTCACCCTTAATATAGGCACAGCACCACAATTGATAAAGCACGTCATTCCAGGTGCCACTGCTAGTAGCATACGACGACATGGTTGTTAAAATTGTGGTTCAGATTGTACGATGAATGACGTACGATCCCAAATCTACTAAACGATCCCTATCACACGGAAAAGGGATTAGAGATAAAAACCATTTTAGATTGCCCGTCAAGATCTTAAAATTTTATTCCTGAACGTTAAATCACAAACGTAGCCCATACAAAAATTAAATTTGGGCCAAAATTAGTAATGCCCAGCCTAAAATATTTAATCCGAAACTCCAGATATCACCTAAGTGTCAAATTTGTTGGTAGTACTAATAATGATTTTGTGATTGATAATGAATTCGATGAGGAAGGCCGATGGGCCAGTTACAATCTCAGTCGAAATGTCGAGATGACAGCTGATGATTTATTCTAGACAATTTTTTTATGCCTTTTCTGTCATACTAATGAATTTTCTTCATTTGTTTTGTTTTGTGTTTTTTAACTGTTTGATACGAAAATGACATTATTGAACTATAATGTAATTTAAAATGGCGGTAGTGAAGTTTTCCAGTGCAGACCTATTTTTTATACCACTAAGGTCTTGTTCAATTCATTTATGACGTACAAAAAGGTGGGAGGTCTTGTAGATTAGGTGGTGATTATACTAAAAATAGGGATTTTAAAAAAGTCCGCACGGCAATCCAAAAACCGAAAATATTGAAGCTCTGCTGAATGTCGCAATGAAAAATTAGTTCTAAACATTCATTTCGACATTCTGACATTGAGATGGGCGTTATACCTTCCGAAGTCAGACATGAGTTGAGAATTTCGTTGGGTCAAATGTCACCGCATGAAAATGTTGTCGCGATTTTAATTGTTTTTGTCCGATTCAGAAAACTCGGAAGATTAGAAACTTTATAGCAGATGACTATACACAATGCCGTGAAAACGAAATGACCGTGTACAAACTAAGATGATACCATGCCCATATTCTACGTACTGCTCTCTACCTTATTTTCTTGTCAAGGTAATGACAACTTGATCTTGTTGAGCTTAACCATGACAATTTTCATGTCCATTCTTTCGTCAGGCAAGTCCTTCGAGCATTCTAATCCTAACTCTAGGATCGATAAAACTATTCTCTCGAGTTCCAGAGGTGTCAAATCTTCATGTTTCATGCTAATGAGTTTGCTATCCATGATGTCAAGCACTCTGTCTGGAGTCGCTGCACCTACCCATTGCCTCAAGCTCATATCAGCATCGAACATTTCATTGATTGGCTTCTTACTAGTTATCACTTCCAACAGCAATATGCCAAAACTGTAAACATCTCCTTTTGTCGAGACTTTTCCTTCCAAACCGTACTCTGCAAGCATCATAGTTTGTGAAAAAAAGAACATCAGCAATGGATCTTTTTCCTTTTTGGGGCATAAATAATAAGATCGAGAGGCATATGAGTGTTGATGTATCTCTATTATATGTACCATTATACTGGCAATCAAAGGCCCGAATTAGCTAAAATTCGACAAATATACCTGGAGCAACATATCCAATCGTGCCGAGAGTTTGGGTTTGTGTTTCAAGCTTGTCCTTAGCCAAAATCTTTGCAATTCCAAAGTCGCAGACTTGTGCGACCAGGTCCTCATTTAGAAGAACATTGCTAGGCTTCAGATCACAGTGCACAATGGGTTCTGGTTGGCGATGGTGGAGATAATCAAGCGCTGTTGCGATGTCGACCACTAAATTCACTCGTTGATGGAGACCCAAGTTGTGGTTATTGGAGTGGAGCCACTTCTCCAAGCTCCCATTGGGCACATATTGCAGCACCAGAGCTCTTAGATCAGCATTTGTGCAAGAGCTAATCACCTTGACGAGATTTCGGTGCCGGATTTTGCGAAAAACCTCGCATTCTGCGTCAAAACTTTTCAAGGTGCCTTCAATATGGACATTTAGTACTTTGACCGCAACGTCTGTCCTGTTGGCCAGAGTCCCTTTATATACAGAGCTAAAGCTTCCTGCTCCAAGTAAGTTGCTTTCGCTGAAGTTGTTCGTAGCTGAGCAAAGCTCCCGATATGTTATCATTGGGTGGTTAATTCCAAGCAGGCTGACCACCGAAACTGGAGCTCTTTTAATCGTGTTTCCATGCTTTCTAAGCAAGCAAATGACAATGACCGAAAGTATAGCCGATGCAATTGGCAATATAACGTATAGTAACCATAGCCGCTTGTCCCTTGATGATTTCTTTTCATTTACTTTGCAAGTTGGGACTTCAAATATTGCATTTCCACAGAGCTCTTCATTCCCGATGAAGGAGAGAGCCGAAAAATTTCCAAAGGATCCGCCCTTAGGAATTTCTCCTGACAGCCTATTAAAGGACAAGTTCAAATTTTGCAGAAATCTAAGTTCTTCGATGGACTTGGGTATTGTGCCTGACAACTCATTGTAGGAGAGATCGAGGAACTCCAACCCTTTGAGGTCACCGATCGATGGTGGTATTGATCCTTCAAACGAGTTCCCTGACAAGTTGAGAGAAGCAAGGCTCTCTAACCCCTGGATGGAACTAGGTATGGTGCCGGTAAGTCGGTTCCGAGAAAGATCGATGCCGTTCATAGCTCTCATTTTCCCTATGTCCAATGGTAGCCCTCCAATGAAAGAATTGTGTGACAAATCGAGGAAGATGAGTCCTTGAAGACTCCACAGGCTAACTGGTACGATCGATGTCAAGTTATTCCAACTTACAATAAACTCTTGAAGGCTGCTCAAGTTTCCGATGCAATTCAAGATCGATCCTGATAAACTATTTTGTTGGAGCACCAAATCTCCTAAACTTGTCAAGTTGCATATCTCATTGAGGATCGGTCCTTCAAGATGGTTGTTATCGAGATACAGCCTTTGCAAGCTTTCTAGTCCTCCGATTGATGATGGGATGTTGCCGTCTAGATCGTTATCACTCAAGAATAGTGCAATCAATCTCTTCAAGGAACCCATTTCCTGGGGAATACGACCTCTTATTTGACAGTTGGGAGCATATAGAATTTGCAGGGAACTCGAGAAGTTTTTGATAGATTTTGGTATGGAGCCGCAAAGCGGGTTGCTTCCCAGAACCAAGAATCGCAGCGATTGGCAATTTGATAAAGCAGATAGAAAACTAAGATCTGAACTATGAGTCTCACTTGTTAGCTGATTTGATTCAGCCTCAAAGACTCTGAGGTTCTTCAAGTTGCCCATACTCATTGGTATGGGTCCGCTGAGATGATTGCCCCCGGCACTGAAAAATATTAGGTTCGTAAAATTTGAAATATATTGTGGGATGTTGCCACCAAAGCTATTTAGATATAAAGAGAGTTTTTTCAAATTTGGAAGGCTCTGTTCACTATCCGAGAAAAAGCTTCCAGAGAGGGAATTGGAGGCCAAACTAAGTTCTCGTAGAGAAGAAACATTAAAAATTTCTTTAGGCACTTTGCCTATTAGCAAATTGCTCTGAAGGCTCAAATATTTCATATTGACCAACCTGCCAATCTCACTTGGAATGTCACCTCCGATATAGTTAGATGTTACGTCCAAAAATTGCAAGCTCGACATGTTACCGATGGTTCGAGGAATCGTGCCAGTCAAGTTGCTTTCACCGAGATAGAGCTCCTGTAGCTTTTGCAACCTATCAATGTCTCGAGGAAAGCTTCCCTGAAAACGATTGTACGACAACGCCAATATGAGAAGCTCTTTGCATTGGGTTAGCGTCTCCGGTATCACGCCGTTGAACTGGTTATCAGATAGTTGAAGCATCTGAATGCTAGGCCAGCAAGAGCAAAGATTGGAGGGAAGACCTCCTGAGAGATCATTATGCATCAAGTCAACAGCGGTGAGTGATCTATTGAAAAGTGTCAGAGGAATCGAGCCTGTGAGATTGGCCGAGGACAAACCAATGAACTGCAATGTGGATATATTGCCCAGGAAGCTTGGAATTTGACCACGTAAGGGGTTGAGGCTAAGATATAGTAGTTGCAACTTAGGGAAGGTGCCGAATTCTCTCGGTATACCACCCGTTAGCCTATTCACTGTGAGTGAAATGACTTCGAGATTTTGGCACTGAGCTAAGTTAGGAGGAATGTTTCCTTCAAACTGGTTCATTTCGAGTATGAGTTCTTTCAAGCGGTGTAAATGACCGATTTCTATTGGAATTCTCCCGTAGAAACTGTTGTTGCTAAGATCAAGAGAAGCCAGGAAAGAAAGATTGCCTAGGTACGGAGAGAGACTCCCCTGGAGACCCATGTTCAAGAGGTTTAAAGTTGTGACTCTCTGCCTGCGGTTGCTGCAAATGACGCCAATCCATTCACAAAAATTTACTTCGGTGGTCCAATTTCCGCCTTTGATCGTGTTTGTCGGGTCGACGTTGATTGCCGATTTAAAGTGGAGAAGAGCCACTTGATCAGTGAAGTTGCTAGAACAGATGATGGGCTGAAACATTGATAGGGAAGCCAACATAACATCAAGAAATGCTATGAAAATGAACTTCTCCATAATGAACAGTGTATCTTTTGAGTGCATCAATAGAAGGTTTGCTGATTAGGACCTGTTCTCAGTATTTAATATCAAAAAGAACCAAATGATTGTCCCAATTTAAATAAATAAAAAATTATAAAGAAACACTAACTACCAAACGATGCCCCACATGGGGTCTATATGGAAAAACAGTAGGTTGCTATTCAATGCGAGGGACCCGACAAACTATATGATCCACATTTTAGATATAAATTGAAAATTTGTTTTGAGCGTAAAAGCTCTATTATGATAATCCCAACTCACTGGCTCTTTAATATTTAAACGGATGCTATTCACAATACCCCACAAATTAACTCAAACCATAATCATGTAGTGAGATCTTCCGTGAACAAGGGGAAGTTGGAGAACCCCTCAATCACGTTTAATTTAGTAGCCCATTCTTTATGTTTACATGTACACACTTATTTGCAACTCTACGAGGGTATAAATGGACCTTTGTCTCACGCTCCAAGGCACAAACGTGAAAAGGTTTTGTGATGAATGCCATAACCTTCCCATAGGGAGTGATTGGAAGTTTCTATTGTTGGAAGAGATAATGAAACTAATAGTCTATCAACTTTATCCATTTGTCTTGTCATTTTTGAATTTTTAATCGATTCAATTAAATCACTTTTAATTAATGTGAAATGTTGTGCCACAACTTTCATTTAGTGTAATTAGATCCTAATGTATTTGATATGTTTATTGTCATCCTTTCATTAATTAATTTAAATGAAATGCATTATGGACACTAATTTGATAAAGTTGATATTTGATGGAGAAAATTACGTGAATTTTGTGCGCGTCATGTGGACTCTCTTCAACAACAATTTTAGGCTTCTTGTCCAAAAAGGATAAGGACAATGGCTTTGAAATCTCTGCCACCAAAATCCGCGGAGAACTTCACTACTTTCTTTTGAAGCGTGATGAAAAATCCTCCCGCATTCTCCATTTGATATGATTTCGAGTGACAGCTTGAAGAAGAATAAGACCACAATAATTTATAGAAAGTAAGGGGTTTTGTCCTGGTCTGGAACTTAGCTGGGAGGCAACGTCGATTTTCTTTTTCTCCTTGAACTTGACATTTCAATGCCCAATACTAATGAATCTGGACAGTTTGCGATGCATTAATATTTTGATAACTATGACTTCTTCGGTTACCAATTACTATACCATAGTACCTGCATCATCATCCTCTACATGAGATTGATTCTAATATCCATAAGCACTTTAAATGATAATTCTGTCAGACCCCCATTTCTCTGAAATCTACTCGAGAGTCCATTGATCGATGAAAATGCATCTCGAGAGAATCGAGCGAAAAATCCAGTGTCTTGCAACTAACAAGAGGCAGGCAGATTTGCTCATTCAATGGAGGGTCGAGGATGAGGGAGACTGCGAGAAGTTGCCTTTCAGGGAAGTTGATAATCTCTACTGTGATTGCAAATGAGAGGAACCGCAGGCTTGGCCTTCATTATATTCATGAATCTCTGATTTGCAAAAGTAAGGTAGACTACTATACCTTAGTTGGATTTCTTATCGGTCCATAAAATATTGGTGGTGGCTCTAGGGTAAGTTTACTTGCTAGTTCAATCAGGAACTCAAGTTGAGGTTGAATGGGCTTGGGAGAGCCTGGGTTAAATGCAAGTGTTGCCTTGTCAGAGGGTCTATCATTCCTGCTTAGCAATTCACCTCAAGAAAGGTTGCGACACCTAAGTGTAAAAGGCTCTCCATAGTAGCAAATTTCCTACTATGCATAAGGGGATGCAAGAGGCTTAGCTAGGAGGCAAAGTCAATTATATATTTCTCCTTAAACCTGACATTTCAATGCCCAAAACTAATGAATGGGTACATCGTGTGACGCATTAGTATTTTGACAATTTTAGATGGTCTTCCAATTAGTTTGGTGTATACTCTAGAATTAATGTGCATCTTTGTTCATCTTTGATTGTCGTGTGGATGTGATGCAATGGAGCACGTACCAAATAGTCCAATAGTCGAGACTTATATTTCTTTTAACCTAGCTAGGTTCGCATTCTCGATTTTATCCATTGATGTGTCTATTGAGATGTGCACATTATTGGTTGATCTAAAGTATATCATTAATCACAATATGGATCAATGATTCTAGAGTGCATTGCTTGTTAGTAATGAATAAAAATAATGTAAGATTTTGGAGACTAGGTACCATATTAGTTTTTTTATTTTCCTTGAAGCACCTGTCTCGTTTGATGCTTGGATGAGATTATGGGTCGATGTCCTTGTCAACTTAGCTAGCGAAACTTTCGATCCACTAGAACTCGTGGTTGCTGAGTTAGATTTTGACTAAATATGTACTATGTTCATGGAATTATGCGGGCACTCCAGCATAATAAATTTAAAACAAGGAAGACAACGATGCGTAAATTTCCTGGTTGGGTTGGGTTGAAAATTAGGTCCAAATGGAGGAACTTGCCCGCTAAAACCATTATGGGGGTGTTATCACCTCATAAATTTTAAACCTATATTAAGAAGTGAAATTAAAGGTTGCCACAGAGGCTTCGAGTGCTATTGGGCAAGTTTCGACATTCTCTATAGAAAAGACTTGATTTTACTCTTTACAAAGGTTAATGACTCGATTGGGTCATAAAGTATTTAGGACTCAATTGTATTCTGTGCAAAGATTTAAGATTTCTGGTGCACTTTGATTGCTATGTTGGTGTAGGGGGATTTTTTCTATACAAATTGGCTCGAAAGAGAGGAAGTAGGATGATTTTACCAAATAAGTTCATGTTTAATTTGAATATAAGTCATTGCGATTGAACTATAAATCGTTAAAGGGAATTTTGAGGCTTATATTGTCATTTAGCTGAATTTTTTTGCCAAAATAGCGCGAGTCTATTTTTCAAGTTCTTCTTTTCTTTTAAACATTGTATGAGTAAGAATTGAGCAAGAAGAAAGCCATTAACCATACTTTCTTTTTCCTTTTTTTACTTTCTTTGAAGAGCAACTTTTTACCTTTTTTCTTTCTACCACATAGAGTGATATAAAGTCATTGACCATGGTTGAACCTCAATCATCTTGACCAATTTATGCGAAAGTGTCAATCCTAAAATTTATCGCTCGATCGAAAAACTGATGTGATGGTACACGGGGATTGTGTTGGACATACTAGTAATAATATCTTGTTTTGCATGTGAAGGTATCTGTCCATGCAAAATATACAAGAGTTTGGAAATGAAAGCTTATTATTGCCCCACTGATGACTTTAATTGGGAGCCATGTTCGTTATTTTTTAAAACGATGTCTTATTCGATATGTGTGGCACGAGGCAATTAACGTTCATCATGGGAAGTAATTGAAGCACCGTATTTATTCTGCCATGACATCAGTTATACCATATTTATAATATTTGTCTCTTATTTTCGTCAAAGCACTTGTCTCCTTTGGTGCTTGGATGAAGTTATGGGTTGATGTCCTTGTCAACTTGGCCAGCGTAACTTTCAATCTAGTACTTGTGGTCACTAATTAGATTTGACTAAATATGCATTTTATTCATGGAATAATGAAATTTGACAAGCACTCCAGCATAGTAAGCTTAATTCACGAAAGAAAAGGATGCGTAAATTTCCTGGTTGGATTAAATATTTAGGTCCAAATGGAGGAACTTGCCTGCTAAAACCATTATGTGGGTGGTCATCAAGTCATAAAGTCTAAACCTATATTGAGAAGTGAAATTAAAGGTTGCCGCATAGCCTTCAAGTGCTATTTGAGCAAGTCTCTACATTCTCCTAGAAAATGACCTGATTTTACTCTTTGCAAAGGATGATGACTCAATTGGGTCATCAAGTAATTAGGACTCAAATGCATTCTATGCAAAGATCTATGATTTCTAGTGCACGTTTGCTACTATGTTGGTATAGAGGGATTTTTCAAGTTATGTACTTATAATACCTTAACATTTCTATAAAGATTAGCTCGGAAAAGAGGAGGAAGGATGATTTTACCAAATAATTAATTTTTAACTTGAATGTAAGTCTTTGCTTTTGAACTATAAATTAGTGAAGGAGATTTTAAGGCTTATATCGTCATTCGGCTGAATTTTTCTGAGAAACTACACTAGTCTAACTTTCAAGTCCTTTTCTTTTAAACATTGCAAGAGTAAGAATTGGGCAAGTAGAAAGCCACTAACCATCTTTTCTTTCTTTTGAGGCTTCTTTTTAGAGCTAACTTTTACTTTTTTTCTATATGCCACATAGGGTGATATAAAGTCATTGACCATGGTTGAACCTCAATCATCCAAACCAATTCATATGAAAGAGTAAGAATTGGGCAAGAAGAAAGCCACTAACCATCTTTTCTTTCTTTTGGAGTTTCTTGCTAGAACTACTTTTTACGTTTTTTCTATTTGCCACATAGAGTGATATAAAGTCATTGATCGTGGTTGAACCTCAATCATCCAAACCAATTCATGCGAAAGAGTACAAATTGGGCAAGAAGAAAGCCACTAACCATCTCTTCTTTCTTTTGGAGTTTCTTTTTAGAGCTACTTTTTACTTTTTCTTCTTTTTGCCACATAGAGTGACATAAAGTCATTGAACGTGGTTGAACCTCAGTCATCCAAACCAATTCATACAAAAGAGTAAGAATTGGGCAAGAAGAAAGCCACTGACCATCTTTTCTTTCTTTTGGATTCTTTTTTAGAGCAACTTTTTAGCCTTTTTTCTTTTTGCCACACAATAATATAAAGTCATCGACCATGGTTGAATCTCAATCATTCGGACCAATTCATAGGAAAAAGTCAATCTTGAAATTTATCACTCAATGCCTTAACACTTGAGATTTCACTAAATATCTTCATCTATAGGAAACCTTTCTACGATGGTACATGCAGATTTTGTTGGACATACTAGTAATAATTCTCATTTGGCAAGTGATGGTATTTGTCCATGCAAAATGTACAATAGTTTTGAAATGAAAGGTTTATTGCCCTGCCAACGACTTATCGGGGAGACATGCCCATCATTTTAGAAAATGATGTCTTATCCAATATGTGTGACACAAGACAAGTAACATCCACCGTGGGAAGTAATTTAAATGATAGCTCGAACACTTAAAGAAAAAAAATTAAAAAAAATGTCATGTACAGATGTATTGTATGTGAAATTGTTGAATAGAAATTACAAGTAGTCAAAGAATTAACTTATTAAGGAATCAATCAGCTACAAAATGAGTAGTGACAAATATGACTTGTGTAGTAAAAAAGTTATATAGCTACCCCAAACTATGTAAGTTGGTTACAAAGTCATCATAGAAAAGTTACATGACTTTTGTGTACGTTTACATATGCAAACTTATTAATGGTTATTTTTGTTGCAATCAACGTTACATATTACTTGTAATCAAATTGTGCTCATTATCATCAGACTGTGTTAGACTGTATAGAATGACTTGCAATTGTTAACACCTATATTTTACTTAGTTGTGGTTAAATTACATAGAAAATTGGGGATTACTTTTTAGCCCCTAAACAAAAAGAATTTTCATTAAATTACACGGCATGTAGGAATTAGGATAATTTGCATCAATGGTGCTAAAATTTACTAATTTAGTAAAAAATAAAAAATTAAACAATAATTAACTAAAAAATAAAAAATAAAAATAGCAAACAAGGAGAGGGCCAGCATGACTCCAGCCTCCCTTTGTTTCCCTTCCCCCCTTCCCCCCGGCTTGGGCCAGCCCACTTCCTTCCCTCACCGGCCTGGCCCGCACTCATCTCCTTCCCCTCTCTTCTTCCTCCTCGCTCGACCGTGCAAGGCAGGGCACCCGAGGGGCCACTATTGAGGTGGAGGACTGGCCGACGCTCCAAGGACTGACAAAAAGGAAGCTTCGGCCGATTTGACAACTCAAGGTGGTCAGTCAAGTTGAAGAGCTTACAGCAACAAGTCAGCGGCAGAGTGGGAGGAAAGAAAGGGACCGTCGTTCGCACAACTCAATTCGTGGAGGAAAGGGCTATAAAATGGAGATTTGTGAATAAATGAAATGAAGATTTCGAGTGAATGCTAGTTCCTTTTGATACTTGATTGGATTTTTTATGGTTTGTTTTGGTTTGATGGGCATCATTGTATTCGTGTTCGAGAGTGGCTGGTGGCTGTTGAACTTTGCGAAAGCGTGACTATACTAAACACTCTCTTAATATTACAATAACACTTAATTGCATCGCATCATAAGTATACAGTGAACTTTTGCACTCATGTACACCACTCTCACGTTACTCACTCATATACACCCACAACAAACTCTAAACAACCACCTTCAAAGACCCCACTCATACACAATCACTCTTTATCCCTCGACACTTACACCACACACACACACCTCACATAGGCACTCCACACCACTACACACGCACACCCCTTACACACCCCACTCACTTCTCACGACACTCGCACACAAGAGGCAAAGGCCTCTATTTATAGGCAGCAAGGTCGGCACATTCACCAACTTCACACCCATCCCCTTCCTATTATTTAATTGCAAATTGTTGGGTCAACAGTTGCGGTTAAGGTGGAAGAATTTTCTGGATAGAATAATCTAGAGAAGTAGAGAGTGAGGGAGGTCGGGAGAATTCTAGAGAGAGAGAGAGAAAATGGCAGAGAAGTCCGAGAGAGAGAGAGAGTGGGCGGTGCTTTTTCTTCTGATAGTGGCCAATGGTGGCCGTTGGTTCTGCGCCAGCAACATCAGTCCAATAAATGCGTGTGTTCGGCGGACTATGGTAGGGAGGTGCTTTGGTCTGGAGTTTGTGGTTCCGGGAGTGATCCTAGAAGATGACATTGAGGAGCCGTCGTGGATTTGGAAAAGTTGTTGTGAAAACATTGGAAATTCTCCTTTTGTTTCCTTTAAATTTTTAATAAGCTAGTTAACAAGATGGCATTTGCCAAAAAAAAAAGAAGTGGCATTCAGCACTGTGCATTATATTTTTAAGATTCTGTAACAACTCATTGCTATGACTATGAAGATTCTGTGTACCAGCAATTGTATGGTCTCTCTTCTGACTGTCTTTATTTGTTTGATTGTAGAGGAAAATTGATATAGGATGCTTCGAGGTCGTGACGATGCTCGACTTTGTGTCACAAAATGATGCTTATGTCAGTATTTTGATGAGAGCAGCTCGAAGTTCTATCAATGAGAAATTCTGCAATTTCCTCATGGAAGAGAATGCCCTAACTTGCTGAAACTTTAATTAAAATTCTCGAGCAGTGCCATCATGTGACATCCTCAATCCGACCCCTATCTGAGGAGTAGAATTAGATCAGTAATCAACGAATAATGGA
Organism: Eucalyptus erythrocorys; assembly: GCA_014182555.1. NCBI lineage: Eukaryota > Viridiplantae > Streptophyta > Magnoliopsida > Myrtales > Myrtaceae > Eucalyptus > Eucalyptus erythrocorys. Next base: position 32,621,453 of record CM024606.1, read on the forward strand.
AAAGCAAAGGATGGTCATCTAGAATAAATATTCAATTTTACATCGGTGAACCGTGAATTTTGGGAAAAGTGAAAATGGGCTGCGAACGAGGAGCCATGAGGGCCTCACGCCCACCATGGATGGCCAAGAGGGCCCATCAAAGCCATTTAAGCCCACACTTGTTCTTTTGGAAGCTTGCACATTAATTTACCCATGTGCATGAATAGTGTTTTACACTGTAGTCTAATTAGATCCATAAGTTAACCCTTCTAGAAGCTTGTTGGCCTAATGAAACAAAATTGTTGTCTTCAGAGAGAGGGTGGGTGCCCAGTTGAAGAAGAAAGGCAAGAGACCAACCAAGTTAGCTTTTCTAGTTCATTTCCAATTATAACACATGTTTGAAATCTTGCATCAATTGAAGATTTTTTTTTTTTGTCAGTCCTATGCTATTCCTACTCTAACACTCATTCTCAAACTTTTGCCCTATCTCCTTGTAGGGCGTAGGAGTTAAAACCCACTCCAGAAACTTAATCGTCCCCACCCCAACCCCCCTGAGAAGGTGGGGATTCAAATCCCTCACCTCCCCCTTCCATGTTGGAAGGATGGCCACCGAGATGCATCAATTGAAGATTGGATAGAAAGATTTCAAGAGTAGTTTTTGGCCATTCGAAGGACTTGGCTAGGAGTGATTCAAGAAAATTTTTTCCAAGTTCATTAATGCTTGAAGGAAAGTTGGAAGAGAAGTCCTCATTCTCTCACTCATTTCTCCCATTCTCTCCCTCTTCTCTCTCTCCACTAAACCCCCCACCCGAATTTCTCTTTGTCGACTCTCACACTCTCTATCCCTCATACCATCTCTCTCTCCCCCTCTCTTTCTTCCTCGATCACCCCAACCATCCACCGCTACAGTTGTCATTGCCGCCTCATCACCGTCCTCACATTTTGCTAGTCATTCATTGCCGGGCCGTGATGCACCACCACCTAAGGTCATGAACCGTTGTTGCCGTTGCCATCCACCACCGTGACATGCCACCGCCACCCAAGGTTGTTCACCATTGCACCGTGATGCGATCACCACTTTTCCTTGCCGTGCGCCCTAACCACCATCTCCACTATCCACCATCATGAGCCGCATGCTGTCGTCGTCGTTGATGCTTGCCATCAAAGTTTAGAAGCCAGTCCCATGAGTGACTTCCTAAATCTTGACTAGGATGGTAGTTATGCTTGGGATTAGGGTTAGGATTAAGATTAATGATAGGTGGATTAGGTGATAACTTATCTTGATAAGTGATAAGTAAGGGTGATAGCTTATCTTGATAAGTAATAAGTAAGGGTAATAACTTGTCTTGATAAGTGATAAGTAAGAGAGTTAGCTTATCTCGATAAGTGATAAGTGCTTGCAATAGCTTATCTTCAATAGTGATAAGTGCTTGTGATAGCTTATCTTAAATAGTAATAAGTACTTGTGATAACTTATCTTAAATAGTGATAAGTGATTGCGATAGTTTATCTTAGATAGTGACAAGCGTCTGTGATAGCTTATCTTGAAAGTCATAAGTGCTTGTGATATCTTATTTTGAAAAGTGATAAGTTATTTTGAAGTAAATCCCTAGTGTGATATTGTGTGGAATTGAGGGGTGATTGCCAGGAGGTTTTCATATGCTTATTTTGGTAAGTATTTAATCAATGGGTGATCATCTGGGATTATTTTATGACATTTTGGTGTGTAAAAATTGCTAGTGTATAACATGTGAGCACTAAGGGCGCGCTATTTCTGTTCCAGAAATTGTTTTTCTATTTCAAAAAAATTCTGGAATAGAAATCCGTTTGGTAAAATTATTCCACTTTTCTATTTCTGAAATAGATTTTGGTTCCAGAAATAGATCGGACAAGAAATCGAAATAGAAAAAAGCCATTTTTCTATTTCTAAAACAGAAATGAGAAATAAAAAAATTTTCATCGTTTATCGCCGCCGCCGCCACCGGTCGCCTCCGGTCGTCAGCCCGCCGGTTGTGCCGCTGCCGCCACCGATCGCCGACCGTCGGCCGTCACAGCCGGCCGCAGGCCGTCGCCACCCTCTGCCGCAGGCCGTCGCCACCAGACGCCGCCGTCAGTTGCCGGCCGCCGCCGCCGCCGGACGCCGCCACCGGTTGCCGAACGCCGGACGCCGCCGCCACCACCGGATGCCATCGCCGCCGTCGGTCGCCGGACGCCACCGCCGCCGCCGAGATGCCACCGTCGCCGTGCCGTCGCTGGACGTCGCCGCCACCGTCGGACGCCGCCCGCCGCCAACTGTCGGTCGCCGGTTGCCTGCCGCCGGACGCCGACCACGGCCACCGGTCGCCGGACGCCGCCGCTGTCCGAAAGAAAGAAATTTTTGTGTCGTTATCAAACGGTTATTTTTGCTTAGAAACTCGTCCAGAAATAGAAATAGAATCATGCGCGCCCTAAATACTCTTGCATTGGTTAAATTGGAAGATAAAAATTGGCTTGAGTGGTTGGTATGCTAGTGTGATCACATAAATGGTTCCGTACTCACATGACCATGAGGGACAATGCCTAATGGATTTCGGATGCCCAGTGGAGGTCTAGATGTCGTTTGCGAATGATTTTGGAGCAATGCTCCTAATTGAATGTCATCTTCAAGTGAGATCGAGACATTCATGCCTGATAAGGTAGGACGATGCTCGGTAACACTAGAAGACCACCGACAGGAGTGTCGATTGTGACCGTGAGAGATCATAATAATCTAGACTCTTGTGGATACATTGTATTTTGTTTGGATTGTTAGTCATATTTGTCATGTGCCTACTAGATTATGGATTCACGTAGATAATTATTTATGTAATTATTAGTTACGTTTTTAGGGCATTATATGGTAAGTTGCTCATTTCATGCTTATAGATGATGCAAAGTAAAGGTTTTGCTATTGATGATATGCCATCTACAATTAAGTCGCACATATAGGATGTCTCCAAGGCGAAGTACTCTCCTACATGAGATTTAAGGAGTTTACTTACTAAGTTTTTCTCACCCATTGTGGTTTATAATTTTCAAGCCTTAACCATGAGTAGTCCAATCTACCACGTGTGATTTGGGGTGCTAGTAGATCAGGACACCCAAAGTGACCCCCTTTTGATAGAGGGGACTAACATCATGTACGAGAAGTATATGACCACCATCTGGGTGCATGTGGGGCGGTACCTCACCGATTCATGGCGTGGTACATATGGTTCAAAAGGAATTTCTTTGGCGCTCAATGGGGTTTTGATAGACCACTTGGTGGGGGATTTGGGGTTGTCATCTGGGATCCCATGGCCATGGACATCCTCGATGACTCTGTCATTGACCTGGAGACGAACCCAGGCCTAGAGCCTGATCCTAAGTTCGAGCCATGGTACTTTGACGTGGGCGTGTACTAGGCATGTAAGGGAGATACAAATTGAGGTTGCTTTCATAGGATAGAAGAACTAGGTTAACCCCAACACCTTTTGGTGAATTGAAAAGAATCCGCATTGTGGATGTGTAACTACTAAACTTCTGATGTACTAAGTTAATGTATATACGTATATATGTATAGAAGTGTTTGTTGATGTGTTTTCTTTGCTATCCCTATTGATGTGTATGAACGAGTGGAGTTAATTTCATTTCTACTTGTGTTTAATCAAAAGATAAAATGAATGAGTCGGTGACGCTTCCTAGGACATTGCAATTAAATGAACAAAGGAAAGAAGGGACGTCGTGTGTCCAAGTGTCAGGGCATGACATCCTATGTCTTCTTGGTATCAAAGCTTGGTCATTACCTAGAGTGATACGGTTTGCTGAGACTTTGGAATAGTTAGTTAGGAACACACCCCATGCTTGTGATTGCTGATTGTTTTATTGAATTATGGTTTTGAATTCCTAACCGAGTTGTTGGGATTGTAGAACCAACTCTCTTTATAACTCTAAAAGATGAATGACCTAGACTCGAGAATGCCTAGAGGAAGGGCAACTTCGGCCCAAACAAGTGCTAGAGGAAAGGCGCAAGGGAATCCCAAATGGATGGATTCTGCAAGCCTTAGAGGCGATTAGAAATATAATGGGGCAGTAGGCGTATAATTAGGCTATTGCTACTGCCGCTGCTGTTGCTCATAATGATGCCTCGTTAGCTGAAGACAAGAATAGCGATTGACGGATTCATAAACTAGTGGAGTAGTTTATAAAGTTGAAGTTGCCACAATTCGCCAAGAAAAGTGATCTTGAGGTTGCAACCTCATGGGTCAAGGAGATACAGAAGACCTTGCATTATTGAGGTGCACTAAGGAGGACAAGGTGACATTGGCTGTGTACGAACTTTAAGGTAATGCCAGTGATTGGTGGGAAGCCACTTGAGGAATGGTCTTTTTTGAGGGCATAGCCAGAACATAAGGAGTCTTTGTTGAAGCATTCAACAGAAAGTACTTTTCCGAGTGCGCTCGAGAACAAAAGATGGTGGAATTTCTATGACTCTACTAGAATCATCTGTCCATACAAAGCCAAGTTCACTAAGCTGTCAAAGTACTAACCAAGATGATCGAGGACTTGGTAGATAGAGTGAGGAGATTCCGAGATGACCTGAAGCTAGAAATCCATAGCTAGTTGGTGCCCTTAAACTTTAAAGACTACAACAAGTTATATGAAAATGTCTAGTTGATTGAAAGGGATGTGTCGAACGAATAGTTGCACTCGGATCACGGTATGCCTTTAATCAAGACCACCATCGTTTTGGAAAGAAGCCAATGATAGGAGGAAAGCACACCATCCCTCCCAAAAAGAAAAATGGTATTGGGAAACCGGTGCATAATCTTAATAGCAAGTGCCAATTCTGTGGTAGGCAACATGAGATAGCACCGTGCTTGGCCAAACTGGAGCGTGCTTCGAGTGTGGCCAGCATGGCCATTACGTGTGAAACTATCTACGTCAACCAGTCGAGATACAATCCCAACAATTGCACATGGGACTACAAACTCGGACTACGCCGCAGAACAATCTTGACCAATCTCCAGCTTAAGGAAGAGTGTATGTGGTGACCAAAGAGGATGTGAAGGACTCCCAAGTTGTAATCACAAGTACAGCCTCCTTACACCAGCATGCTACTTTTGTGTTGTTTGATATGGGAGCTACATATTCACTCGTAGCAAAGCAGTTCGTTAGATTAGCTAGATTAGAATTGAAACCGTTGGAAATGGTACTTGGAATTTCCACCCTATGAAGGATAAAGTGTTACCTGTCTTAGGCTATTGAAAGGGCAAGATGTACTCAAAAGGAATTGATAAACTTAGCTATTTTGGCCATCTATGATTTTAATGTCATTATTTGAATGGATTGGCTCAAGAAGCAATGAGCCATGGTGGACCGCTATAGTAAGGTAATACATTTCAACCTATTTGGTCGTTCTCGCTACAAGTTCATGGGAAGCAGGAAAGGACCCTTGATACCCTTATTTACATTACTTGAGGAAGCATGACTACTAGAGGAGAGTTGCCAAAGCTATCTGGCAAATGTGATGGATGTGACAATGAAAGAATCAAAGTTGGAAGATATCGCAATGATGCGAAACTTTGCAGACATTTTTCTGAAGGAATTACCAAGATTGCCTCCGGAAAAGGAAATGTAATTTGTCATTGAGTTAGCCCCCAAAACAGAACTAGTCTCCAAGGCATCTTATCAAATGGCATTGTTGGAATTGAAGGAATTGAAGGTGCATATGCAAGAGTTGCTCTTGTGGGTTTGGTGAAAGATAGGTTTCCAACACTTCCATACTGTTTGGTGAAAAAGGAAACATTACTTCCAAATTATTTGATATTCTAGTGAAAGGTATACATAAATAAAGGTAAAAATATTACAACGAGGATGAAGTCAAGAAGGCTCTCCCCAAATGAGATAAACATCAATTTTAACCCAATAACCATTTTTTAAGTTTTTTTTTTTTTTTTTTTTTTGTTTGCTAACGATGTGGTCTCTCTCTAGTTTCTTAAAATACTCAATTGATGCCAATATTTAGAATATTTTTTTTGTTTAAATTTGCGATTCTGTTATGCCTATTTTAATGTGAAACGTCAAAAAGTTCTTCACATTATGTAGAGATTAATGTGTAGAATCAATCATCAATAATGATTTAATGATTTTTTTAAAATTAAAATAATTATAATCTGTTTCGAATTTTGCAAAGAGGCACAATCTATATATAAATATATATATATATATGTGTGTGTGTGTGTGTATATATATATATATCCATCAAACAAGCCCCAACTTCAAGAAGAATTACGAGGGGGGCCAAAATAGAACTCAAAACAAACTTCAGGGGCGGAAAACGGAATGGCCAAGAAGAATTGAAAAGAAAAATGGCTCCAATCTCTCTACCTCCGTCCTCTCCCTCCAGCATTCAAAAAAGCAAAAGAAAAACATCAATTCCGCCATCGCCATCAAGGTCTTTCGAACGACAGCCCTTCAAGCGCGCGCGCTCTCGAGAGAGAAGAGCGATTCGATTCGATTCGACTCCGGCTCTTGCATCATCGTTCGATCGCTCGAATCGCTCCGGGCGGGTCGAGATTCCATGGCGGATCGGGGCTCGCAGGAAGTGGAGAGAGCTCGGTTGCTGAGCTTGGCTCTCGAGTTCGGCTTCGACGAGCAGTCCGCCAGCAACTGCTTGGACCGTCTCGTTTCCCTCTACGGTAACTCGAATCGCTTACTTCGTCGCGCCCGATTTCTCATGCCGGTTAGCGCTGCATAGGTCGTGTAGGTGTTTCATCGTCCACCACGACGATGATGGCTGGGGAGTAGTCTGCTTTAGGTTAGCGAAGTGGTGGTCTTGATGACGAGCGAGATGTCTGGTGCGGTTCTGGTTTGACGCGTCGAGGTTGCTTCGGATGGTGGTTTTTCCTGGTTATTAGCCGAATCGCGTGGTATCTGGTGATTAGGAAATGTCGTGGTCGCTTGTGTTGCGTGGATAATTTGTGGATTGATTGATTGTGCTGTCGTCGAGAAGGAGATTTATTGCAGTTTGGTTTTCATTCTGAGGGTGGCTAATGAGTAGTCGACCTTTCAGATTTGAATGGACCGGAGGAGCTGATTAAATGTAGTTTGTTGAGCGTTAATCCCATCCCTATGGGTTTTGTGGAGTAGTCTTATTGACTGGCGAAATGTCTGACTTATTTCTGAACTGAATGCAAATTTACATATGGTGTCTTGTGTACGATTAAGTATGGTGTGTCACTGGACTAACTGCAAATTACATATTGTAGATTGTATTTATTTGATCTCTCTCTCTCTCTCTCTCTCTCTCTCTTTTTGTCATGGAACTCGCAAAATCATCTCTATCCTCTTTTGGTTTTCTTAAGGTGACGAAGGTCGAGAGTTTATCACTGTGGAGCACTGTGGCGATGATTTTCTGGCAGAACTTGCCGAAACTATGCAAGATACTGAGGATTGGGATGATTTGCAAGCTGCGGAATCAGAAGCTTGTGGAGTTTTGACTGATATGTTTGGCCAAGATGTCCGTAATGACGGCGAATGCAATGTTGTACATGATGTTAATATTATAGAGGATTCTCCACAACCTAAGGAAAATCAAACATTTCTCGAGGTGGATTCTTCTACTGAAAGTGAAGATGAAGATGATACATTTGGCCATGCTCGAAGCAATTCGTCCACTCAACTTCTGGCCAGACGATCTTTAGAATCAATGGTATGCTTCTGAAAACTGAGAAGTTGTCTCACTCATTTCTGCCCTAACCAGTTTTGAAGGGATGAAGAAAAAGAATGAAAAGCAGGGTGGCCTGGCATGTTTTCTCCCATGCCAAAAACTAATTTGGTTGATAGTTGTTAAGTTTGTGGCTTACTTTTCTGATTCATGGACCTAGATTTGTCTTGGGATTGGCCCATGTAATTGTTCGGACCAAATGCGTGGCTTGAAGAATGTCTCAGTGTTGTGTAGGGTTGCCCATTTGGTGAAGAAACTATGGGCACCTGAAGAAGACACAATAGTTACTGGGCAAATCCCACGAGTCTGGCCACAATGGTCCAGTTGTTTAGGAGGTTGACAAAAAGTTGGCAGATCTCGGCATGACCTTTTATTCTTTTGACAGTGATTCCACACCTGTATTTTTATATATTTTTGTTGCCAAGGTATGTTGGGGTCAACGAGGAAAATGAGAAGAATTGAGAACAGATTGTCCTGGTTTTTGATTGGCATATAAATGCTTAGCCTGTTAGATGAAAGTACGATTCATAATATTTAAGTGCTGCTGTAATGCTTCTCTTAATTATGAGTGGACAGGGAAATTAAGCAACTAGAGATTTTACCTTCCTTTTTGCTGCCATATTGGACTTTCTGGATTGCTGCACAATGATCTAAAGAGTTTAGGTGCCTGCGTAGATGCGTGGTATGGTTCGAAGAAATACTTTTCAGATTAGTAAATCAACTTATAAATATTAAACATTAAGTGAATGGTAGATAGATGATGCCTGGGTTTGATCAAAAGATGTATATTCAAAGAGAAACCATCTTTCTGTAGAAGGAAATGCAAGCTATTTCATGACATTCTCAAGGATTATAGAAAGCTGTTGGGGTTAGAAAAAAGGTCAGCAAACTATCTTAAAAGGAGACAACCTGAGGGGGGTTATTGACAGTTTAACATGACTAGAACATGGGATGATGCTTCAGTATGCACCTGCAAGGACAATATATATTCCCAATCTGTACCAACCACTCATGCTTAACACAATTCATCAAAGAAGTTATTGAGTTGGTGGAAGCCGATCAGAGACAGGCGAAGACTCCAGAATGTCAGAATGATAATCGAACTGAAACTTGACTCTGTATTGGAAAGAGGTGAACTCGTGTTGTAAACTCATGCGTATAGATACTTCACGAGGAAATCTCTCTAAGACAGTAAATTGCCTATGAGGGCTCTCATCCGATCAAATGTATAATAGACATTCCTAACTCACCAATTACTTCCACGGTCTATAAGATCTAGAATGACTTATATGACAACTATTTGGTCAATAAGAACAGTTCATTTTTGTTTTTGATATGTGAATACCTATATTTCTCAAATATTTTGAGAGTATGGTACATCATCCAAGTGTTGAATTTAGCATCCAGCATCTTTGATAGGCGTGTTTCGCAAAATAAAGGCTCGGGATTTCTTTGTGCACAATTTTCATTTTCCTTCACTCTATGTCAGAAACTATTTATGGTGCTGAGAGGCTTATTTGTGTTGAAGGACTGTAAGAGCACTGTAACTCATGGTTCGATATCATCAGTTTCAAATAAAAGACGTTGCTCTCGGATTTCGACATGCAAACAAGGAATTCTGAGTTTTGAGGAATTGCAAGCCTTGGATGACATAGAATTGGCAAATGTTGTTATATTCGGAAACAAGGCATTTCGACCAATGCAGCATCAGGCTTGTAAAGCTTCTGTAGCCAAGCAAGATTGCTTCATTCTCATGCCCACTGGAGGTGGTAAAAGTTTATGTTACCAGGTTAGTGAATGTTAGCATTATTTCATTTTTGTAATGATCGAATGTAGAAGTATGTGTGGAGACAATGTTTAGAGCACAAGCCCTGTGCACTTTGCCAAATGGTTCCACCAATTACGTACTAGATGGGTAGACCTGTATATTGAAATTTAAGCTATAAAATGATCTTGCAATCTGCTTTGTTAGCACCGTTGAGAAGTTTGTGCTTAAACTTAAGGAAGAAAATGTTTTCCTAATGCTGTGAAGCAATGGGAAGTGATTCAGGTACATAACCATGTGTTCAAATGTACGGGATTGGACTCAGTTGGAGAAGAAGGAAATACAGGACATTCTTGTTCTGCCTTCACCCATCTCTGTCCGTTCTGTAATTTCTAGAATTTGAGGTCTGCTATGCTTCTAGGACCTTCGAATTACTTACTGGAAAATTTATCTTGTTTTTGCGTGCGAGTATTGTTGTCGGTCATATTTCAGGTCTAATTCAAAAGGGTTATTAAGTCAAAGAGGAATAAGTTTTCAAATTAATTGCACCAAATTCAGATTGTAGATGTCTATATTTCCTATGCAGGTATGTGCTATGTCATCATCTCAACTAGGGGTGATCATTTCCATAATTGGTTTGAAATGGATGTCCTTTTTTCATATAAGATGGATCTTGGGAGCATGCAAAATATTGGATCCACTGAATCAATAAGGAAGACGTTAATCTGAATTTACTAAGTTAAATTATCCTGAAGTGTTTTCTGTTTAGTCTTGAGGTATTTCATATATGTTTCTAGCTGAAGTAATTATAAGACAAATAGTGACAACTGGTGCTTTCTGATCAGCTAAAGGTGAATAAAAGAGTTATTCCTTCATCCCTTCATTTGTTCTTCTGATGTTTTTGCCCTTCATTTCAGCTGCCAGCAACTCTTAAACCAGGTGTCACAGTTGTTATATCTCCCCTGCTATCTCTCATCCAGGATCAAATAATTACTCTAACCCTCAAGTACGGAATTCCATCAACTTTCTTGAACTCTCAGCAAAATGCTGCCCAGGCAGCAGCTGTCCTCCAAGAACTAAGGCAAGGTTTAGCTCTCTCTCTCTCTCGTTGTGTTCCTACTAAAGTTTATCCTACCATACAATCATTATCCCCCCATAAAATGGTTTGCTCCATTTGTTGCAAAGGATGCATATTTTTATGTGGTTAATGAAAAGATGCATGCCTAATATGTTTCCCTTAAAAATAAATTTTAGCATCTTAGCCTTCTGAGAGAAGTATATCATACCATACGATCTTTGTCCTGCCATAAAATGTTGGGCTATGCTCCATTTGTTGCAATGGGATTTCTATTGGACTTTTAAAACCTTTTTTTTTGCTGAGTGTTGGGATTGTCAAGTCATTAATCTCCATTGATGGCCTGCCTTTTCAGGAAAGATAAACCATCGTGCAAGCTATTGTATGTAACTCCTGAAAGGATTGTGGGAAACCCATCTTTTCTTGAGATATTGAAATGCTTGCATAGAAAGGTACTAATTCTGATATACTGTAACTTTTTCTGAAAGTTTCTTTTTAACTTTTTGATACTCGGCCATCACACGTTGCAGGCACAACTCGCTGGTTTTGTTGTCGATGAGGCACATTGTGTGAGGTATGCTTTTTGGCATCCCTTGTATCTGAAGCAAAGATCATGCTAGAGTAACATCAAATGGAAAAAAGTATTTATGATGTTGCCACTGCAAAACTACTGTCCTTGATCCAGAGAAAAAAGCAAGTTAACTTTTATACATGCTCACTTAAATTCTTTTTTTCAAATGTTTTTGCATCTCCTGTGTTTCTGGCCTAATTATGTTGTCAGTGTCACACTGAGCCTTCTGAAACCCAGACCTTCTGTGGAGTTCTAGTATAACAGAATGCAATGTTGAAATAACTAATTCTGGAAATGATCTAGTTCCTTGTTTTGTGAAAAGTCAGTGGCACATCATTAATCATAGTAAGCACAGTGCACAAATAAATTAAGCTCCACAGAAATTACTTTCGGATGTAATTGAAGGTATCCATGTTTGGCACAATAGTTAGGTCTTTCAAGCTGGTTCGTGTCCCTATGTATTCTTTTAACTTTTATACTATTCATTAACAACTTGAGATATCAAGCCAAAGTTCACGCATGTGATCGTTGATTGATTGTGTTTCTTATGAGGTCTTTATTGGATTTGCTCTGCCAGTGCGATTTCATGAAAGGAATGTATTGCTGTTTGGAGCTTTTCTTGTATATTTGAATGACTGTAAATCAGTAAAGCTTATCGATCATTACTTTCATGTCTGTCACTATTGCAGTCAGTGGGGACATGATTTTCGTCCAGATTATAGGGGACTGGGATGTCTCAAGCAAAACTTTCCATATGTCCCAGTGATGGCCTTAACTGCAACCGCCACCCAGCCAGTTCGTGAGGTACGAAACCCGCACATTATCCTCCAAATTATGTTGAAAAAATCATTCAGGTCTGATCGAAGTGTACATCCATTGTAGGATATCCTAAAAGCTCTCAGGATCCCCCATGCTCTTGTTCTTGAGACAAGCTTTGACAGACCAAACCTAAAATATGAGGTCATATCTAAGACCAAGGAACCACTGAAGCAGCTTGGAGAGCTGCTAAAGAATCGTTTTGCTAATTTGTGTGGCATAGTGTATTGCCTCTCGAAGAGTGAATGCGTTGATGTTGCAAAATACTTGAATGATAAGTGCAGTATAAAGACAGTGTACTATCATGCTGGATTAGCAGCCCGTCAAAGAGTAGCTGTTCAAAAGAAATGGCATACTGGAGAGGTCCAGGTTGTATGTGCAACCATCGCTTTTGGAATGGGAATAGACAAACCTGATGTTGTAAGTTGAAATGGACTCTTAAGCCTTTTGCCTATTTTTAGTTGTAGAGTCAAGCTGACAAGCCGCCAAATACTCAACTAATTGACTTTTTTCTCTAATGTTTTAGTTTCACTGATTGGTTTATTAGTGTGCTTGGAAGTAAACTTTGCTGGTTCCATGGTCCAGTGGCCTGCTAAATTTTCATTCTTCGCTATTGATTGCAACTAGTGAATTATATGTTTTTTTCAAGTCAGATTCTTTCTTCCATGCATGGCACTTTGTTGTGCTGAAATTAATCAAACTAGGATAAAGTTCTTTTCTTTACTGTAAAAGTGGCAAATGAATCTGATCTAATTTGTCCTCCTTTTATAATGTTTTGATCATTTTTCAAATTTGGTGGTTCAGTAAATATTTTGTTGTGGCATGTGATCAGCGTTTTGTCATCCACAATACAATGTCCAAGTCAATCGAAAGCTATTACCAAGAATCAGGGAGGGCAGGAAGAGATAATCTACCAGCAGTGTGCATTGCTCTATATGCCAAAAAGGATTTCAGCCGGGTTGTGTGCATGTTAAGGAGTGGTCGAGGATGTAAAACTGAAATCTTTAAAAGTGCAATGGCTCAAGCTAGGAAAATGCAGCAATATTGTGAACTCAAGGTAATCCAATTTGTGTTCTCAACTTCTCTCTGATGATCTTAACTAAGTGATGCTTCCATTTTGTGTTTACACTTTCCACTTTGTTCTATTGATTGTTGTTAGTGTTAGTCTGGCATTAACCCATCTGGGTGCTGGATCATTAGACCGGTCTGTTGGCAACATTTTCAAATAATAATGTACCCTCTGGGCTTAAACTCATATTCCACGTGCCTAAATGGAGCAAAGTTTATTGATAAATGTGTTTCCTCTCTAATTTGTGAAATTTTCAGGATGAGTGTCGGCGGCAAACCTTACTTGCACACTTTGGCGAGTTTTTGAATCAGAAAGACTGTAAATATGGTTCTAATCCTTGCGACAATTGTCTCAAAGCCTCTTCAAATAGGTAAACCTTTCGGGTGTCAACTCTCTTGATGGGTGACAGGTACTGACTTATGCATGATCTTGATCTGCACAGTTCTTCTGATTCCATCATCCGCAATTATTGGAAGACCACATGGTAATGGAGGGGCAAAGGTTCTTAACTACGGACACAGAATTCTTCGGTTATGATGGTCTTGTCATCTCATGTTTGTCTTTTCCTTTCATCTGTAGCCATGTTCCTTGTCTGGAACTAATTATTTTCGTGAGTGGAAAGAAAATGTTGGTCAACATATAAACCGGAGAGGCATATGGGAACGCACCCTCCGGTCTTGACTGCAGAAGAAAAAGTTTCTTGTTGCAGTTAGTGAAGACTACCAATGAAATCCAATTATACAAGTGCATGTTGCCTTTCGTCTTCTTTCCTGTTTTGAATTAGTGATGAATGCATGTCATGACTGCATCTGAAGTTAGTTTACTTGCGGATTCAATTAATCAAGTGGTATATCTTAAAGGTACAATTGATTGGTTCAATCATTTGTTAATCCATCTATTGAACACCACCGGCTTTATTTTTCTGCCCCAGATCTCTCTTGCTCTCTCCACTGTCACATTTTGGCTCACTTCATACACTCACTGTATACGTAATTCAACATAATAGTATTCCAAAAAGGGCCATCTGTTGATTTATGGTCTGTTTGAAGGTAGGTCTAGAATCTCATGGACGACATTTATTATTCTTCTTATCCAGATGATTTGATTCAGTTTTCATTTCGTGTTCGGCATCAATAATAATAGATGGTCAAGTTATCAATACAGTCTTTGTGACGGAAAATTGGAGACAGAACTGTCAAGCATGATTCTATTCTCACAGTTCATAAATAATGTCTGCTATTTATGTTTTTCCATTTCCAGCAGTCATATGTAATTTTCTCTATCGTGTAATTAACGCGTATCAGTGTTGATATACTTTGGTGAGAGACAGGATGGTCCTGCGAAAATTTTGAGTGACTCGTTATGTTATAACAATTACAGGTGTCCTGTCTTGTCCTGCCATCCTTCGTTTTTTTCGCTCTTTTTTCTTGTTACCAGATTCAACTTTTGTTTCTGGGAAATTAGTGAGCTAAACATGCAGGTAATTCTTGATTTTTAGGTTGAGTTTTGTCGATGGTTGGTTAACTTGGTTTCATCGAAAAGGCTACTCTAGTCTTTGCTGGGACATCACAGTAATCTTGGTTTTCAGACGGGTGACATTCGGTGCTCTAGCAGCGGGCACTACATCGAGTGCGCAAAAGTAATCGTAGCTAATTAATGAATCTATCGGGAAAAAATAAGAAGTCATTTTTTTATTAGAAAATCTTACAAACTAAAAACTAACTACTTTGGATCTTCTACTTCTACTTTGCTACGACATAGGGGACACGAATTATTACTCTTAAGCACCTACAGTGAAATAAGTGTGAACACGGTATCTTTATCACTTTATCTTCCCCATCTAGTTCCTCTAAACATATAGAACAGCATCCATCGTTCCCGACAAAGTAGCTCTTTTGCTCGAGCTTTTCAATGGTGCTTCCGGAGATGCCCTATGTGACTTGATCGGGATCCGGCTCATACCTCCAATTGAGGCTTCCTCAGTGTCTTCCATTTGGACTTCATCTTTGGTGGCCAATTCCAAATTTATGTTCATGTCGAACCCCCGGGGCATTACCCAATGCCCGAAACACTGTACGCAGAATAGCTCTTATAATAGCAGCCCAAGAGCCGTGATGAACGCCCAAAGCATCGAGGACTCTCTCCATGTGCGTTTCGCAAAAGGATTGCCATGATAGGATGTAGAGTGGCATCTCAAATGCGTTTCGCAAAGGGATTGCCATGATAGGATGTAGAGTGGCATCTCAAATGACTGACTCAACTCCGACAGTGTAGTGTCTTGGAAACTTATCGGCACTCCTAGTCGATCAACAAACACTAGCAAATGGTGCCACTTGAACGAGAAGTTGAAGACAGCGGTCGGCAAGCTAGAGAAATCAGGATTTCTTGTCTTCAGCTTCAAAATGTATCCGCAATACACTGTCTCCTCCATGCCGTTGCTACCGAGAGCGGACTGAAGAGGATTTTCACGTGTAACGTTGAAATCCAATCACGAAAGAGGCCAGGAAATATTTTGGAAATATATCGGGAAACAGACCGAAAAAGAAGCTCTACAACAAAAAGAAAAATCCGAGAATCGAACTAACCGAACAATGGAAACGATTCCCTCTTGCGAACAGAGCAATCTGCTTCGAAACCAAGAATCGATGAAATCTGGGGTTTGTGCAGAACGGGAAATTGCAATTTTCTCAGGAGACGACAAACAATGGAACACAATGCAGCGTTGGTTCGTGGGTCTTATTATACAGCCGTTGGTTTGTTGTCTGGACTTTCCTGTTTTGCGGACTGGCGGTGAAATTTGAAAAGGCGTGATATGCTCGTGCCGCGATAAAGGAAATTAGTCAAATACTATTTTTCTTTCTCTAAATTACTGATTTTCTGCGAAACCAAAAAGAAAACAGAGAAGATGGCCACGTTCGGAAGCCAATTCCCTGGCGCTGATGCTTTCTCCGGCGGTGGTTTCATGGGCCCTCTCAGTCTACTGCGCAGTTCGCCGATCCCTCGTCCGTCTCTCTCCCCGGTGCAAGCATTACCTTACGGAGAGTTAGGATTTTGGGGGACCAAACCAGAATCTGATGCTATTCTCTGATCAAACGGTTGATTACGAGTTCATCGTTTGGTGTTTGGAACTAAGAGTTCGCCCTTGTGGAACTGCACAGAGAGGAATATGTCTTAATAAGAGGGTTGGTGCAATGATGGATATGGCCTGGGCTCATTTAACTCTGTACTTCAGAATTCTTTACTGCAGTGTTTGGACGCTGAGTTTTGAAGAAGTTCTGATTATACTCAACGCGATTGTTTCAATAATTAAATTGTATTTGCAAACAGGAAGTTTGAGACTTGTAGCTCAAAACAACCTGCGGTTATCGTACAATGTCTACATGGTTTGCTTTTGAATCCTCTTTTTCCTACGAAATGATGATAACCGGACATTACCCAACATGCAGAACCATCTTCACATCGTTTTAGTGTGATCGTACAGCATAATATCACGTCTTCTATCCCGAATGTCAGGTTGCAGGTATTAGTTGCATTCATAATCTTCTCTTTTGGTATCCTGCGAGCTGCTTAACATCTAAAAACTTTTGTCCATTTGTTCAGGGATGGAAAGCTGAATTAGCATTATCTGATTTTGTGGTGCATACCATGCCTACTTCCTACTTCACAGATTACTTAGTTTTCTTAAGAGGTGAAGTACCATGAGGAAGTGTCCAAGTTATTTCGAGAATCAAAATTGGTGAATGGAGGATGAAAAGAATGACTTTTATGGGTGTCTTCTTCTTGTGGGCTTATTTTAGGTGTAATACGAATTGCCAAATTCTGAAAGGTCAGGATTACCTTTTACTGAGCATTATCATTACATGTACATACATTCCTATTTAAACAAAGAGGAGTGCATAATCAATTCGATCTAGCATTCCTGTCTTTTCGAAACTTTGACAACAGTCCTTTGAAAGTGCTTCCGGTTAAATTACCAGGTGAACAGTCTAGAGGTGTAAGGGTACTGATGGAACTTGTCTTACAGAGAATCTTATCCATTTTCACTGAGTGTTCAGGCTAAGACTGCTTTAATTCTTCATTGACTTCATTTCACCCGCTAAAGTCTCTTGGTACTACTATTATGACAGTCTTCATTTCAATTTTTATGCTACGGTCGGTTGGCATACTGCTCTCACATGTAGCTAAGACACTATTCTTCACAGGTTGGAATATTGGACTCGAATCTAACCATATTATTTTCTTTCGGCACATACAACCATCTGTTGCCGGCAGTTTTCCTCTTTGAAATATATATAGGTTCATGCGGTACAGTTCCTTGGCCGATTTATTTATCGAGGGCAGTCTTGATATATTAATATAGTCCTTTTTGCGATTTGAATAAGGTGATGACCTAGATACCCCAAGCCCCCCCAATTTTTTTTTTTTTTTTTTTTTTTTGCTGGAAAACATAGAAGGAAAAACTAATCTTAGCAATTAGAACAATTCATAGAATGTTTTATTTCTTAAGGTTACCTTTGATTCCCCATGTCGTATATTAATATCATTAGTCAATCTAGTGTTTTCGCAACTCATTCTCTCTTGTTACTTTAAGAATAGTCTCGATGAGTGTTGCTAGATCATGGAGATGAAATCCTTAACAATTGTGTGAAGAATGCCAAGCTCAATGATGGAGTTCTGAA
The DNA here is from genome assembly GCA_014182555.1 of Eucalyptus erythrocorys. Classification (NCBI taxonomy): domain Eukaryota; kingdom Viridiplantae; phylum Streptophyta; class Magnoliopsida; order Myrtales; family Myrtaceae; genus Eucalyptus; species Eucalyptus erythrocorys. The sequence continues at coordinate 32,639,133 of CM024606.1, forward strand.
CTATAAGGCTACAGTTCATGTACGTGAACTCAATTGGATGAATTATTGGCCTCCTAATGTATGCACAGAAGTTTCTGATCCACAAGTGAGGTAAACTTGATTTTTAGTTGATAACTAAAAGCTTTCAGTAATTGACACCAGCATATACAGACATGCGCGGACTTGTTTGTACTTTGAATTGATGCTGTGCAACTGTAGACTTAACTCATTGGTTAACTAATGTGGTAGCCTTTTAGGTACACTTGGATATCCTCAGGAGTGGAAGGGGCTGAAAGCTTACTGTGACTGTAAAGCAAATGAATAGTTCTGAAAGCTCTCCTTTACTTTGCTTCCTGTAACAGTAAAGCAGATGAATAATGTCGGCAGCACTCCTTTTCTGCTTTTTCCCTCTATTTCCTTTTTTTTAAGGAAAATGTTCAGACATTTTCTTGATTTGTGAACCTTGACTAGGAGACTCTGTTGGGTATCGCTCACAATAAAGCCGAAAGAATTACCGACTTCGTTTTTTCTCCTAAGTGTGCCTTTTGACTTGAACTCCTATAATGCATAGCTCAGTGCCAAAGCCTAAGGAATGCCCGAGGACTTAAAGTCCTGAATCTCTTATTCAAAATGTCTTCCGTCACATTATTTCTTTTCTCCGAAACTGATCAACCTGGTCAACCCTGGTTCAACTAGACTTTGACTCAAGGTTCAACAGTCTGAAACTGGACGAGACCTCGCTTAACCAGTTGAACTGCTAGTTTCAATTCCATTTTCTGAAACACGGACAAAAACCGAGACGAATTTGCCTCTCTTCCATGTGCTGGATATTAGGATGGAGAGCTCCTGTTCCCCAAGTCATGCTATTATAGAGGATGTATTTCTGTTCTGATCATGATTACTTGCTTATTATCTTTCTGGAGGTAAAACAGAGGACTCTTGAAGTTTGTTTTTTTTTTTTTTTTTTTTGGTGACCCAGGGAACCCCGTAAGCCGACAGCCGGCGAGCAAACCCTGGGGAGCAACTGTAGGACCCACCACCACAGTACTCCAGGTAAGAATCCCTAACGACGCCTCTGGGATTTGAACTTTTCCCCTTCATGAGGGGGAGAGAGCCCAAGCCAGCTGCGCCGCTGCGGGCGGTGGTGACTCTTGAAGTTTGTTGATGTTGAATTGTTGATCCAATTTCTAGAAACTTCAAGATCGATATTAGCTAGAAAAGACAAGAAAAATCCTTAAAAAAGAAAATCTAACTGACGCGACAAAGAAAAGTGTAGAAGCACAAATGTAGAAGTCTCTAGAAGAAGAGTGGCTAAACTATAATCTAGAATTTCCTAGATGAAATCACTATTCTACAGAAATCTAGAATATTGTACTTAGTCTGTGGAGCACCCTATAAATAGGAAATGGGGGAGTGTAGTAGAATAACAAAAGGTAAGCAAGCTCCTCCCATTCCCTTTGTACTACAATAACTAAATAAAAAAAGTTCTTTTTTTCCTTTGTACTTCTCTTCTTCCACTCTCTTTTACACATTACTATTACTACTTTGCCCTTACCCACTTTGTTCTTTCACTCTCTTGATAATTATCATACAAAACACTCCCTTGCACACACATTAAACACACGCTTTTGCAAATACCAACAGAACTAGACACCTCACCGATTTAGGCCTTAATGTCTTCCACAACATATTGGCACTCTCAGGATGCAAATTATTATTATTATTATTTTATGTACTCTTTATATGTCTTTCAATGTACTTCTGGCATAGTGCTATTCCTACATATTCAGGATAAATGACAAGACTTGTCTCGGTATGTAGTTGAATGCAGGGCCATGTTTGAGTCAAGGAATAATGACTAATTTTGCATCATGTGAACATTGTAACATAAGAAACGTGTTTCTTATTTGTTTAGATGGATAGCTAGTCAGATCTGGTGCTTAAAATTGGTATCTCATATATAATAGAGAAAGCTTCGTTCTTGTTCATCACTAAAAATGGTGATGGCAGTTAATGTGCGAGTGGCATGAAAAGTCTCAGCTTGTCCACATTGAATCTTTAATATGGTGTCGAACATTTTTTTAATTCTACGGGTAATAAAGGACTTTATTAGTAGAGCAATTATAATGGCAGAACGAGAACTAAAGGAAAAACTAATAAAAAAAAGTAAAGAAGCACCAGACTAGGTGGAATGAGAGCACTATGCCTGTGGGCACTAAAAAATACAAGAACATTTAAATTGCTGTTGATGCGAATTACTGTTCGTCAATCTTTTAAGATTTTGAAGTGCTATTTCAGTATTCTTAGGGAGTGAACTGTGTTTTCTCAGGTCAAGGATAACTCTAAATGCTTAGAATTCATTGCCAGCATTATACTTGAAAGCCTTTCGAGTTTGCATGCTTCAAATTCAGCAAGGAGGATGAAGTTTCATTTTCGGCATTTTGTACCTGACCTTGAAACATGGTTCTAGTTATATTGACCTCAGCTATTGGTTAATCTCTCTTGCTTTGCTGAGACATGACGGATAGTAATTTGTCTTGACCAGAGAATGAGGCACTGTTGACACCATCTAATTATTTCCACTGGATGTACCTCTAGAAATTATCTGAATAAAGCTGCAAGGCAGTAGGGGAAAACACTTGCATATAGTTAGATCTAGTGATTTGTCATGGAAGTTGAAGTGTCTTATTTTACTTAGCAAGTCTTTTCTGAGGTAATTTTGGATGTTAGTGCAACTATATTGACCTCAGCTGTTAGTTAATCTCTCTTGCTCTGCTGAGACATGACGGATAGTAATTTGTCTAGACTAGAGAATGAGGCGCCGTTGACACCATCTGATTATTTTCACTGGATGTACCTCCAGAAATTATCTAAATAAAACCGCAGGGCAACAAGGGAAAAAACTTGCATATAGTTAGATCTAGTGATTTGTCATGGAAGTTGAAGTGTCTTATTTTACTTAGCAAGTCTTTTCTAAGGTAATTTGATTGATGGATAATCTATTGGGCGGCCGTTTTACCTAGGAGCAGTGCTAGCTAGAGGCACCAAAACTTCTTATGGGAATTTCTTTACAATCTTTCTCTGATAAATCTTGATTTTCCTTTAGAAAATAGTAGGGTGTTTGGGTGTTTGATGATTGATAACTTGTTTGAATTTAAACACCAAATAGGACCTGGTCATATCAATTGAGAATAAGTTTTAATAGGAGGCGAATCTGTCGAAATCACAATCCACTGTATCAATTCAGATTTATTGTAATAGATTATATATGGACCACCTCAAACTTGAAATGTGGTAGCAACTCGAGAGCTGCTTGAGATGACAAGATAGGCCTTAAGGTGCGAGGCCCGTGAGAGGACTATAGGTCCTCTTGGGTTGGAGTAAGGGCTTGTCGGCAAACACGCCAGCAGAGGCCGCGCAGCAGTGAAGGCGGCAGTGTGGAGACTAGGATTTTTGGGGGTTCCGATTGGGGAACGTAAGGGTTTTTTTAAGAGGAGGGATGCTTGTGATAATTGAGATAGAATCTGCATAGGAAAGTAGAGGAAGAGAAAGGTCGATGAGTGGAGAAGAAGTTTGACTGTTGCGCTAACAACCAAAATTTTGACTGGAATTTACACAACCTTTTTTTTTCCTGAGAATCTACAATATTTGGTTTCCAAAATTGGGGATAATACCACAAACCTTCAAATTGTACTCATTATAATACAAAAATCCTGAACTTTTTTTTTTTTGTGTTACTGAAAACTTTTTTTTTCGTTACCAAAAAAAAAAAAAAAAAAAAACATGCTCATTATGACAAAAAGTCACAAAAGTACCCCGAGCTCTCGATAAAATTGAAATAGAAAGTATATATGTTACATATGTACAAGTTTAGTTTTTTTTGTGATACAAAAAAATTGAGGCTATTTATGTCACAGTGGACATATTAAGGATTTCTGGTGACCAAAAAAAAAAAAATTCAAGGTGTTTGTATCACAGTAAATATCATTTGAGGTTTTTTGTAGTATTTGCATTTAGCAATATATTGTTTCTAAATCTGAGGAAATTCGATGCATTGACTCTTTCTCTTACTTCGCCTTTAATGATTTTAGCGGCCATTGTTCTGTGTCTCTTTACTCATTGAAATAAAAGAAAGTTTTACATTGAGTCTCCATGAACTATATATATTGGAAAGTCCCAAAAGAAAGAGAGAGAGACAGAGAGAGAGAAAGAAAACAGAAAAGCAAAATAAAAGGCCTAACCAAAAAAGGAAAAAAAAACGGTTCCTTTTCAGTGGAAGAATTTAGAACAAGGCTGTTCAACTTTTGCTGATTTGGATCCATGCCTTCAAAATTCCTTAAGTTCCTTCCAAGCCTTAAGTTTGGCATACTAGGGCACGTTTATTTCACGGATAATTCAAGATTTGATGAATGGATGAAAAATATTTTCGTCATCTTTGAAAATAATTTGGCTTAAATCATTATTGACAACGACCCATTTTTTTTTTAGTGATACAACTAATAATTTTTCGGAAAATATTTTTTTAAATCTTGAGTTTCCAAGAAACAAACACACCCTTAGATAACGGAGGATTTTGAAGTTTTCTTGGTGTTCTTGATTGCTCAATGCCATTTCCATTAAAAATAATATCTATCCCGTTGTTTAGCATGACCCAGGCGATTCCATCTTTGTTGAAGAACTTTGTACTGGCATATCGTCCTCGGCCTTGTCAACTGTAAAAAATTTGACAATATCTATCGTTCTGCATCTTATCTAATTCGTTTGATTTCTTTGCCGTTGTGTTTATTGTTGAATTTTGTGTGGTAGGCTTCGGGACTTGGACCTGGCGTTATTGATGGAGCCACATCATTGTATCTGCTGTTCAGGTTCACTTTATTGTGTTCATTATCATGATCATCATTTTAATGATATTACTCAATAGGAGTTGCTCTTCTTGGATGTTATATGGAACTAATCTTCATCTGGAGCTACAGAATTGCCATACACTTACACTTCATAGTGCTAAAAGTAGCAACTAACAGTTGAGCTTCTGTATTATTGGGTTCCTTAGCGTAAAAACCCAAAAAGAGCACACTTGTTTCAGTCTATGAAACAAGACTTCACTTTTTCTTGTCAGGCTTAAGTAAAAGTGGCTTAATCCAAGTAATATGATTTAGAGGATATATTAAGGTACTTGTGCAGTGGATCCAATTAAAGTTTCTCCCAAGACTAGTGTTTTTAAAAGAGGAAGACTGTTCTGCATAGTAAGGGAAGCTACAATATTTGTTTCATCAAGTTATAATCCATTGTGAAATTGCCTGAAATTTAAAACCCATGTCAGCCAATAAATTTTTCTTGTGATTCTCAGGTTCTGATGCATCAATCTGGAACTGATGTCAATATGTAGTCGGTGGGCGTTAGCACCTGTAGTCAGGTTAATTTACAAGTTGTAACGTGTGGATGCAGACATGTTTTGCATGGTCTTACACATCTAGATGTGGAAGATCTGGAAATATTTAACGTCTATTGTGATACCAGACTTAAATTATATAGATTTGGAAGAATTTGAGTCGTGTTACTTTGAACAACTATCTGGTTATTTCTTTGTGCTCTGAATAACTATATGTTTATTCCCTAAATATGTGTAGTTCTGGGTGAATACTCATCGGAGTAGCTTTTGTCTTTTGTATAGTGCATGATGGACTCACATTAAATTCAAAATTTGCTGGCATTCTGGCCCCTAAATGATATGCAGCTGCATATGGTAAACCCTCATTGTCCTAACTAATTGCTTTCCCTAGAACTTATTGTATTTTCACGTGTACCGTTGAAATCCAATTACAAAAAAACCCAGAAAATACATCAGAAATATATCGAGAAAAAGAAGCTTTAGAACGAAGAAAGAAATTCCAAGAATCGAATGAACGAAAAATGGAGCAATTCCCTCCTGCGAACAAATCAATTTGCTTCGAAACAAAGAATCCATGAAATCTGGGGTTTGTGCAGAATATAGGAAATTGTAATTCTCTCGGGAGAAGACAAACAATGGAACACAATGTAGCCTGGGTTCGTGGTCTTACTATGTAGCGGTTGGTTTCGTGGTCCGAACTTTCCTGTTTCGTGGACATGCGGTGAAAATTTAAAGGAGCGTGCTATGCACGTGAGCGATGAAGGAAATTAATCAATTTCTCTTTTTTTTTTTTTTTTTTTTTTTTTTTTTTTTTGTAAACTACTGATTTTCTGCCAAACCGAAAAAGCAAACACAGAAGATGGCCACGTTCGGTAGCCAATTCGACGGCGCCGCCGCCGCCGCCACCGCTTTCTCCGCCGCCTCTCGCTCTCGGTCCACTGCGCAGTTCGCCGATCCCTCTTCCGTCACGCTCTCTTCTCTCCGATGCAATTCCTCGAGGTCGTGCCAGAATCTGATGCTATCCTTTGATCAAAGCGGTTAATAACTGAAGTGTTTGGATTCTGAGTTTTGAAGGAGTTCAGATTATATCTAACGTGATGGTTGTTTTGATAACTAAAATTGTAGGCAGCGCTCCTTGAGCTTTCTGCTTTTTCCCTCGCTGTTTCCTTGTCCTAACAAAAATGTTCAGACAATTTTCTGCTTTGTGAACCTCGACTAGGTGGCTCCGTTGGGTATCGTTTAACAATGAAACTGAAAGAATTAGCGAAGTTGCTTATTCTATGGTGTGACTTCCATCTGAGTGTTGGTGTTGGTTGATGCTAATCCTCTAGTTGTTGTCTTCATGTTTTCTTTTTGCAGGATCTACGAACCGTTGGACACCAATGAGATGGAAGGAATCCTGTAAGATTTCTTCTGAAAGTGTTGTTATTCTTACGTAGATTGTTGAACATATTATATTCCTTATATTCTATTTCACGTCCCATGGGTCTCTCACTTTGGCAACTGCAATAGCTACGATTTTACGGAAGTGGTAGTCTATCAGATTAATGTAATGCTAATCACACGTATGTGTGAGTTGCATTGTTCTTCTGTTGTCGTGGGTTTATAAAAGCAGAGTGGAATTCTGCTGGGTAGTATTTTTGGAGGATGTTGAAAAAATTTGCATGATTCAACATTGGGAATTCAGATGAGTCAATTTATTCCCATATGATAAAAAGTAGCATCGATGTGGGATTGGCAGTCCAGATTCGTCGATGCATATGCAAATCACACCAGATAGTTCAAGAAAAGCTTTCTGCTTCTCTGATAAATGGATCATACATACATACATACATACATACATACATACATACATACATACATACATACATACATACATATACATACACACAAATACATGCATGCATGCATGTGCCTTATCAATGGTTGCTGTAGCATTGGACCTTCGATGAAGCTGAAGGATAGTTTAATACAGTGCTGGGAAAAATTGATATTTCCTATAGTGCCATGATATCTGGCTACGTTAGGAATGAGCAGTTTGATGAGGCCATCGATTTGTTTTCTGAGGTTAAAGATCCTGCTGGCGTGGAATAGAGGAATCTGTGAAGAAGGAATATGGGTTCATAAGTACATAGACGAGATTGCATTGAGTACGAACATGAGCCAGGCACTGCATTTGTAACCTCTATGTCATAGTCATTTTTCACACAGAAAGTGTTTGATCAAATGCCTCTGAAAGATGTGACAACTTGGAGTGCGATGATATTGGGGTTTGCTGTAAATGGTGAGAATGAAACAGGGCTGCAGCTTTTCTACGAGATGGAAAATAGGGGTCCTAAACCAAATGCCGAGACATTTATTGGAGTTCTGATGGCCTGCAATCAGAAGTGTCTAATCAATGAAGCATGGCACTTGTTTGGACGTATGAGAAAAGCTTATGGCATCGGTCCAACTATTGAGCACTGTGGATGCATGGTTGGCCTCTTGGCTTGGGCTGGACAAATCAAAGAGGCTGGTGTGTAGATAAGCAGTATGACTGGAACTAGATGGTGTAATTAGGGCATCTTAGTTAAATGGGTATATGAAACGGGGCTATGTTGAGTTAGGCAAGAGTTGGCAGGCATTTGATCAAACTAGAACCTCAACGTAGCGGATGCTATATCCTTCTGGTCAATATGTAAGTAAGATCGCAACTGGGATGATGTTTGCAACTGTGAAGGAACACAAAGTAATTGGAGTTTCTGCTTGCAGTTTCATTTAGATTGATGGGATTCTCCATAAATTAGTCGTCGATGATCCTACTGCGCATGCTCGAAGATGGGTGGACTTTGTTGATGGAACCATGAAGGAGGAGAATGGATGTGAGTGGCATTATGGCAGTGACCAAGTGGCAGCCTAGATGGTACGTGAACAGGAGTGGAGGGTACAATTGGCCATTGACGGCAGGAAGGAACAGATAGCTCTAATTCGAAGAATTCAAGGTGAATATTTTCTCCTTCATGGTTCAGTAAGAGCATGGCGTGCTTGTCATTCTGTTTTATAGTTATTTGGCTTCCTGTTTGAAGAAAGCTTGTATATAGTAGATGTCCATCATGAGTTTGAAACTGCAAATGGCACTGATTAAAAAAAAGCTTGTATAGCGTAGATATCCAGGAGATAAATTAAGGGAATTGACTAACCAAGAGGACAGTTTCTTTCTTGTATTTCAAATCATGCTGTCTAGGAGGAATTTAAAGGGTGCAATGGAATATGTATGGTTGGGAATATCTGGTTTATGGCATGGGAAATCTTTCTTGTTCAACATAGTTATGGCTGTCTTGCTGCTCTTTGGTTTCACCGTGGTTGCAGTCATTTACTTTAGCCAGGATACGTATGTTGTTTAGTTGAAGGCCTGAAATGCAGCTGACCGGACTGTGTTTTACAATTTATGTCCTGTGGCTCCATATCGTTACATTTCGTTTTTTCTGAAGAGACTCTTCAGCCTGTACAGAAGCCATAATTTTCTCATCAACTACTTGTTCAAATTTGAGTCCATCACTCAGGGTTTTTCGAAGTGTGTTCATTCAATTTTACTTACTGGAATGCTTGGTTTAAGTTTGAATCATACGCTAATGACTGACTTCGTGTTTCCTCCTTGGTAAATGTGCCTTTTGACTCAAAACTCCTATATTGCATAGCTCAGTGCCAAAACCTTGTGTAAGGAATGCCCAAGGACTTAAAGTCCGGAATTTACTTTTCAAAATTTCCATCTGCCGCATCATTTCTTTTCTCCAAAACTGATTAACCTGGTCCACCCTGGTCCAGCTAGATTTTGACTCAAGGTTCAACAGTCTGAAACTGGATGAGATCTCGCTTAATCAGTTGAACTGCTTGTTTGAGTTCCATTTTCTGAAACACTGACAAACACCGGGTTAAGTTTGCCTTTCTTCCATGTGCTGCATATAACTGGATGGAGAGCTCCTGTTCCCCAAGTCATACTATTTTAGAGGACGTATTTCTGCTGTGATCATGATTACTTGCTTATTATCTTTCTGGAGGTAAAACAAATGACTCTTGAAGTTTGTTGAACTAGACTCCTCACCGATTTAGGCCTTGGTGTCTTCCACAACATGTTGGCACGGTCAGGATGCTAATTTTTTTTCCCCCAATGTACTCTTTATGTCTTTCAGTGTACTGCTGGCATAGTGTTATGCCCGCATATTCAGGATAAATGGCAAGACTTGTCTTGCTATGTAGTTGAATGCAGGGCCATGTTCGAGTCAAGGAATAATAACTAATTTTGCATCATGTGAACATTGTAACTAAGAAGGCCATGGGCGTTTGTCGGATGGCTATGGGTGTTTGTCCTCACCATCCTCAACTAAGAAGGCCAGAGCCCGAGTGAGAGCCAACAGAGCCAGAGCCGGAGCCGGAGCCAGAGCCAGAACCAAAGCCGGAGCCAGAGCCAGAGCCTACGAGAGCCAGAACCAAAGCCGGAGCCGGAGTCGGAGCCGGAGCCAGAGCCTACGAGAGCCAGAGCCAGAGCCAGAGCCCGAGCTAACTACTACAACTAAGAATATTTTGATGGCCCAAGACTTATGGGACATCGTCGAGAGTGGTTATGAGGCTTCGCAAGAAGGTGCAAGTGTGCCAAAGGATCAACTACAAAAGGATGCAAGGGCTCTTTATTTTATTCAGCAAGCACTCTTGGAAACAAAAGTATTCCCGAGAATAATTGGAGTGAAGACTGCGAAGAAGGCTTGGGAGACATTACAAGAAGAGTTTCAAGGCACCGAACAGTACGAACTATTCAACTTCAAACTTTGAGAAGGGAATTTGAGAATTCTAAGATGAAAAATTATGAGACTGTTCAAGAATATTGTGGTAGACTCGAAACAATTAGTAAATCAGATGAGATCTTATGGAGATGATATCACCTGATCGAGGGTTGTTGAAAAATATTGGTGACACTCACTAGAAAATACAATTCTATTGTTACTACTATAGAATCATCGAAAGATTTAAAAACCCTCTCAGTGAGTGAGCTAATTGGCTCTCTAGAAGCATATGAAAAAAGATTGCAAGTACAAGAAGAAGATACAGTTGAAAGTGCTTTTCAGTCAAAAATGAACATACGGTCTCATAATCCTAGAAGTAGTGGAAGAAACTCATGGAAAAATAGAAGAGGAGGAGAAACTATACGAAAGGAAAGATATCCAGTTTGTGGTATTTGCAAGAACAATAATCATTTGGAGAAGGATTGTTGGTTTAAAAATAAACCACAATGCCGCTCTTGTAAAAGATATGGCCACATAGAAAAATTTTGTCGCTCTAAAGTAGATTATAGAGCGAATTATGTTGAAGAAGAAAAAGGGAAAGAAAAGGAAGAAGAAAATGTAGATAATTTATTCTATACAGGCCAAGAGGAAAAAGATGAGAAGAATGATCCATGGTATATAGATAGTGGGTGTAGTAATCACATGACGGAGATGAATCTATATTCACCAATATTGATACATCGGTAAAAACACAAGTGAGACTAGGTAATGGTGAATTGGCTGATGTGAAAGGAAAAGGGACTATAGCTGTTGAAACTAAGAAAGGCCCAAAGTACATTCGTGAAGTATATTTGGTTCCTAGTCTTGCACAAAATCTACTCAAGTGTGGGACAAATGATTCAGAATGGTTATTCTTTATACTTCAAAGGAGACACGTGCACTATATATGATAAATATAGGAATAATGTTATTGCCTCTGTGAAAATGGAGAATAAGAATTTCCCTATTCGATGGAAATATGTCAAAGATATAGCTATGAAAGCTCAACTTGATGATTCATGGCTATGGCATCGGAGATTTGGCCATCTCAACTTTTATGGGCTAAAAATTCTCCATCAGAAAAATATGATGAGAGAATTTCCAGCCATCACAGAAATTTCAGACGTTTGTGAAGGCTGTCTTCTTGGAAAGCAAGCAGAGGAAGTCATTCCCGTCTGGAGGCACATGGAGAGCCAGGGGAAGCCATTGGAACTTGTCCACACGGACGTGTGCGGTCCAATGAGGACACCTACACCCAGCCAGAATAAATATTTCATCTTATTCATTGATGATTACACTAGAATGACATGGGTCTACTTTCTTCGAGAAAGATCGGAGGTTTTCTCTATTTTCAAGAAATTCAAGAACCGAGTCGAAAATCAAAGTGGCCGGAGAATCAAAGTCCTAAGGAGCGATAGAGGCACGGAATATAATTCAAGGGAGTTCAACAAATTCTCGTGAAAATGAAGGAGTGCATCATCAACTAACCGTTGGCTACGCTCCGAGCAAAATGGAGTAGCGTAAAGGAAGAATAGAACCGTCATGGAGATGGCGAGGTCCATGCTAAAGGAGAAAGGCCTTCCCAACACTTTTCGGGGCGAAGCAGTATATCTTTGCAGTGTACTGTTAAATGTGTGTCCAACTAAAGCTGTTCAAAATAAAACACCAGTCGAAGCATGGAGTGGACGGAAGCCTTCAGCAAAGCATCTCAAAGTGTTTGGCTGTATTTGCTACGTTCACATCCCTAGTCAAAAAGGAGCAAACTCGATGAGAAGACGGAAAAGGAATATTCATCGGCTACAGCGATCAATCAAAAGGCTATCGGGTTTACAATCTTAAAACTAAGAAACTCATGATCAGTCGAGATGTTGAGTTCGACGAGAATACCGCTTGGAATTGGGATGAAGAGAAGATTGAGAAGAAATATGTCAACTTACCAGACATACCTCCTGCACGTGAGGAATCAACACCACAAGAAGAAGGTAGAACATCGGATTCCCCTACTCAAGACGTAACACCACCATCCTCTCCAAGCCCGGCACAAGAAGAGTCTACTCCTGAGTCTCCTATACTAAGGGTAAAGTCTCTAAGGAAAGTCTATGAAACATGCAATTTCATGTCCTTAGAACCAGAAAACTATGAAGACGCCTCCAAAGAAGAGGTTTGGATTAAAGCCATGAAGGAAGAGATCAAGATGATCGAGAAAAATGAAACTTGGGAGCTTGTCGATCGACCCGAAGACAAAGAGATCATTGGCGTAAAATGGGTCTACAAGACGAAGCTTAATGCAGATGGATCAATCCAGAAGCATAAAGCAAGGCTTGTGGCAAAGGGATACTTGCAACAACTAGGTATCGACTATACTGAAACTTTTGCCCCCGTCGCTCGTCTTGATACTATTAGAGCACTCATTGCCTTAGCATCGCAAAAAGATTGGAAAATCCATCAACTTGATGTGAAATCAGCATTTCTAAACGGATATCTTGAAGAAGAAATCTATGTAGCTCAACCAGAAGGCTTTATTGTCAAAGGCAATGAAGAAAAGGTCTTAAAGCTCAAGAAGGCCCTATACGGGTTAAAACAAGCACCACGGGCGTGGTATTGCAGAATTGATGAATACTTCACTAAGCAAGGATTTAGGAGGAGCATGAGTGAGCCAACACTCTACATCAAGACCCAAGGTAATTCTGACACACTTATTGTCTCTCTATATGTGGATGATCTCATATATACAGGAAATAATGAGACAATGATCCGAGAATTTAAAGAAGAAATGATGAAGACATTTGAGATGACGGACTTGGGCTTGATGAACTATTTCCTCGGTATTGAAGTCAATCAAGATGAAGGAATTTTCATTTCACAAAAGAAATATGCAGAGAAGCTCCTTGAAAAATTCAAGATGAATAACTACAAAACAGTGGCAACACCACTTGTGATGAATGAGAAACTGTTGAAAGAAGATGGAGCAGAAAAAGCAGACGCTTCACTCTACAGAAGCCTAATTGGGAGTTTACTATATCTTACTGCTACACGGCCAGATATTATGTATGCGACAAGTTTACTATCACGTTTCATGCAGAGTCCAAGCCAAGTTCATTTTGGAGCAGCCAAGAGAATTCTGAGATACTTAAGAGGAACCACTGATTATGGAATTTGGTATCGACCCAGTGCAACAGCTAAACTAATCGGTTATACTGATAGCGACTGGGCAGGATCATCTGATGACAGGAGGAGCACCACTGGTTATGCATTCACATTAGGTTCTGGGATATTTTCGTGGACATCTAAAAAACAAGACTCAGTGGCACAATCCACTGCAGAAGCAGAATATGTTGCAGCTGCTACAACTACCAATCAAGCAATATGGCTTCGAAGAATTTTAGAAGACATTGGAGAACCACAAAAGGATTCAACACCAATATTTTGTGACAACAAGTCTGCGATTGCAATATCAAAAAATCCAATCTTCCATGGAAGAACGAAACATATTGATATAAAATATCACTTCATTCGTGAAGTGCAAAGCAAAGGAGAGATCGAATTGAAATATTGCAAAACCGAAGATCAAATTGCAAACATATTCACCAAAGCATTACCATCAATAAAATTTGAGACTTTGAGAGGCATGCTTGGTGTATCACAAAAATGGATCAAGGAGGAGTGTTAAAATATGATCCATTTTGTGAAAACTCTAGACTACACTAGACTACACTTTCTTATTAATTAAGTATACTTAATTATGAAGGAACAAGTCGGCAACTTGAACGTGGAATGCAAGCAAGCAAGAAGTCATGAAGAAACACGTGAAGAACAAGTTGATAAAGAAAGGCAAGGGGCACACAATAAAATATTATTATGGTTGTTTGCTAGAGACTTCAAGAGCACGAAGGAAAGGAAGGAAAGAAACTTGCGGCTGGCAATTTTTTATTCTCATTGAAGACAGCAAGAAGAAGAAGAATTCGCAGCCCACAATTGTTGACTCCTTAGCCAAGAAGAAAAGCTCAGGCGGTGGAGTCCTGTCGGTGGAACCTGTCTATAAATAGACGAGTATTCAGCCTTGAAAAGAGAATAACAACTAGAATAGAACAATGAGAGAATGTGAGCCGAGAGAACCAAAAACTAGAAACTAAGTAACAGCCCTTCATTATCTTTTGTACCTCAAAAGTTCTTGAATAAAATTCAGTTTGTTCTCTCATTTATTTTTCATTCATTTCTCACTCCCTTGCCATATTTCACACACACTTGCACACTCACGCTTCCGCAATATCCAACAATAAGAAACATATTTCTTGTGTGTTTAGACGGATAGATAGTTAGATCTGGTACTTGCAATTGGTATCTCAGATATGATAGAGAAAGCTTCGTTCTTGATCATCACTAAAAATGGTGATGGTGGTTTATGTGTGTGAGAGTGGCATGGAAAGTCTTGACTTGTCCATCTTGAATCTTTAATATGATGTTGAAGCTTTTTTTATTCAATAAGTAATGAAGGACTTTATTAGTAGAGCAATTCTAATGTCAAACAAGAATGAAAAAAGAAAACTAATAAAAAGAAAATAAAGAAGCACCAGACTAGGTGGAATCAGAGCACTATGCTTGTTAGCACTGAAAAATACAAGAACATTTCTGTGCTCTTAATGCAAATTACTGTTTGTCAATCTTTTAAGATTTTGAAGTGCTATTTCAGTATTCTTAGGGAGTGAACAGTGTTGTCTCAGGTCAATTCTGAAGGACTTCACATGCTTAGAATTCATTGCTAGCATTAAACTTGAAAGCCTTCAAGTTTACATGCTTCAAATGCAGCAGGGGAAGAAGAAGATTCATTTTGTGGCATTTTGTAAAACGTCATTATAGTTGTGTTGACCTCAGCTGTTGGCTAATTCTCTTGCTTTGCTAAGAAATTACGGATGGTAGTTTGTCTTGAACAGAGAATGAGGCGCCGTTGACACCATCTGATTAATTCCACGGGAGGTACTCCCAGAAATTATCTGAGCAAAGCTGCAGGGCAGCAAGGGAAAACACTTGCATATAGTTAGATCTAGTGTTTTTTTTGGAAGTTGGAGTGTCTTATTTACTTAGCTGGTCTTTCCTGAGGTAATCCGATAGATGGATAATCTATTGTGCGATTGTTTTACTACATCGTATGCCTAGCGTACTAGGAGCAGCGCCAGAGGCACCAAAACTTGTTATCAAAATTTATTTACAATTTTTCCGTGATAAATCTTAATTTCTTTTAAAAACTAGTAGGGTGTTCATGCTTTTGATGGTCGATACCTTATTTGAATGTAAACATCAAATAGGATCTGGTCAAATTACTTGGAATAAGTTTTGATAGGAGGTAAATCTATCAATATGGGTCACAATCCAATTTATTGTAATAGATTACATATGAGCCAACTTAAACTTAAACATGGGTCATGATCAGTTTTGAAATAAGAAGCCCAAAACATATGGGTTTAATGGTCTCTAACAAATCCATTTTCAGCCCTTGGCGGAACTCACTCTTATTCGAGACATTGTCTTGACGTTCTCTCCGATACCTTCGCCATTCATTGCATCTTGCCCCAACCGGTCCATCTCCATTTGCTGGTTCTCTTCCTTGAAAGGGTACTCGCCCTGTACTTCCAGTAGGGGCGACTATGAGGTCTTCCATGAGTGCTCAGTAATGGTCCTGGTGGCAACTCGAGAGCTGCTTGAGACGGCAAGACGGCAAGACGGCCAGGCCTCAAGCAACATAAGGTTTTGCAAATTGGGGTTCATACCACAAAAAACTTCAAATTTTGCCCATCATGACATAAATATTTCAAATTTTTTTCCTTGTATCACTAAAATCTCTAAACATGCCCATTGTGACATAAAGTCACAAAAAATCCTGAACTTATAGTGACAAGTATATCCCAGATAAAATTGAAATAGAGTATATAGCTTGCGTTTTTTCTTGACACAAAAGAGGATATATGTGTCAGAGTAGGTAAATTTAGGATTTTTGGTGACACAAAAGAAAATTTAGGATATTTGTGTCCCGGCTGGCCAGAATTTTAACACACACAACACTAATGTGATGGAGTGGATATGTGCATGCGTGCTTAATTTCTTTCTGTGTTTTTGAAGAACTTTGTAGTGTCACATTGCACTCGGCCTTGTCAATTGTCAAAAATTTGATGGTATCGATCATTCCAAGTCTTAAATAATTCGTTTGATTTCTTTGCCGCTGTGTTTATTGGTGAATTTTGTGCTGTAGGCTTTGGGACTTAGACCTGGTATTATCATGATCATCATATTAATGATATTACTCCGTAGGAGTTCTCTTCTCGGATGTTATATGGAACTAATCTTCATGTGGAGTTACAGAATTGCTGTACACTCACACTTCTCATAGTGCTAAAAGTGGAAAGTAGCAGTTGAGCTTCTGTATTATTGGGTTTCTTAGTGTAAGTACCAAAAAGAGCGCGCTTGTTTTAGACTACGAAAAAAGACTTAACTTTTTCTTGTCAGGCTCATGTAAAAGCGGCTTAATCCAGCTAATATGATTCAGAGGATATCTTAAGGTACCTGTGCAGTGGATCTAATTTAAAGTTTCTCTCAAGTCTATGGTTTTTGAAAGAGGGCCGATTATGTTAATATCCTAGGTGAGATCATAGGTAAGACTGTTTTGCATAGTAAAGGAAGCTAGAATATTCATTGCATCAAGTTATAATTCGTTGTGTGATTACTTGAAATCTGTGAGCATGTGCCAGCAAATAAAATTTTCTTATAATTCTCAAGTTTTGGTGTATCGATCCAGAACTGGTGTCAATATGATAGATGGTGGGCTCTAGCGCTGGTGTTCAAGTTAATTTATATAGTTGCAACATGTGGACGCAGACATGTCTTGCATGGTCTTTTACATCTAAAAGTGGAAGATCTAAAAGTATTTAATATCTATTGTGATAGCAGGCTTAATTATATGGGTTTGAAAGAATTTAAGTGGTGTTACTTTGAACAACCATTTGTTTATTCCCCAGATATGCAGTTTCTGGGTGAATACTCGTCAGAGTAGCCTTTAGTTTTTGTATAGTGTTTGCTGGCATTCTACTCCCTAAATGATTTGCAGCTGCATTTTGTAGATCCTTGTTGACGCCTGGTTAGGTCGCGGCAATCCTTATAATCCTAAGTTCTTGCTTTCCCTACAAATGATTGTATGTTTGAACCAGTGTTTGTTTACATAGTTGATCTGCATCTATCGAGTGGCCACATGGACGGAATGAAGCAGCTAATATCGCAATCAACTCTGAAAAGTTCCCTGCAGAATATAAAGAAGTAGCTACTATTGTGCTTTAACTTTGGTAGATTCTGCTCTCTGTCTTTCCCCCTTTGTCTGCTAGCTAGACACCAAAAGAATGACGTGTTAGAATGAATTTTTATGAAGTGGATCCTCATGGGGTAATTGTGCACATGAAATGTTTTGAACTCGTGCATAGTTGGGTTTGAAGGATCGAAGGAATGTGGCCTGGTGATGCACCTTGTGACATTGTCGTATCGTATCCATACATTTTGTTTGTGTCCCATCATTAATATTGCATGTCAAACATCCTTATTTCGTAATCTTGCTATACTCTCTGGAAATTCTGAGTTTCTATACTGGGTAACCTTTTCGCTTTCTTTTCTGTAGTTTGTTGATTCTAAATCTGTTTTTCAAGAACCACGGTAAATATTGAAGTACCTTCCTTAGTATTGGATGATAACTGGACGATTGTCCGAAATAATCAAAAAATAATAATTTAATTCTTTTCTGCTTTTCTTCTGTCAAAACTTCTAGTCCGTATTTGGCCGGCTAATAAATCGACATTTGTCTCGATTGTTTGTAGGAAAAAGCATTCACTCTTAGCATTCGGCAACTGCCTGAATTACGTCGATTGCATCACTTTTTAATTAATGGCTGGCTCCAGTTACAAAGTGGGACTTAAAGGGTTCCTCGTTTTTTTTTTTTTTTTTTTTTTTTGGTCAGTAAAGGGTTCCTCGTTAACAAAACTAGGAATGGAATCGAATAGGTGTGAGTACCATTATTACCATTATATGAATTGAAGATGAAGAAGCTTTATCACCGGTCGCCCCCCACTGTCCCCATCTTCCTCCCATTTTCCCAGGGTGAATTTGCCCGTCAATCGTCCCTCATTAGATATCAAAGTCAATAATCATCGAAATAAACAAAATGGATCCCGAGGTTTCCTGAAGAAATTTAAGCTGCCACTCTCATTCCCTTGAATTCAGCAACTCAGAAATTGGATTGCTGCCTAAAATCAAACCCTGAATTTTCTTTACAGAACAGAGACAACAAAAAGAGAGGGAACTATAATCACAAATGCCCAACCCCACAGCTTCCCACCCCCCAAAAAAAAAAAAAAAAAGAAAAAGAAAGAAAGAAAAGAGAAAGTGTAGAAGCAGAAATCCAATTTCCCACTAGTGAATGAATAAGGGATGCACCATCAGCAAACAAAAACCTCAATCCAGTAAAAATAACTAGGCATATGCTAATTGAACAAACACAAGTCCATAAGTTAAACATTATCAAATGAATATGTCGATTCTTGCAAAATAAAACAAAATTTCTATAAAGCACTGCTCATCCTAATTCGGGAAAATTTTCCAAAAAAAAAATCATAAATCTATTATAATTGTGTCAATTTAGTCCTAAATCTTTTTTTTTTCTTTTATGCCAATTTAGTCTATCTAATCAATTTTGGCTGACCGATACTGACTAGGATGCTAGCGGATGTCAACAAAGGCTAACGTGTTAATTTTTTAATTTTTTAATTTTTGCTTTTTTATTTTCTGTTTTTCCCTTTTCTTTTTCTTTTTTCTTTCCTTAAAATAAAAAAAATTAAAGATATATTAAAAAGATTGTCACATCAGTGTCAACCGGCTAATATTGACCGGATGGACTAAATTGGCACAAAAACAATAGGTTTAGGACTAAATTGGTATAATTACAATAGGTTTATAACTGTTTTGGTAATTTTTCTCTTAATTCATAAGAGCCAATACAAAATAATACATCATGGAAAACCTTAAGAGGGAAAAGGTTGAAGCAAATAAATCACAACTTAAGCGCAATGTGCTGTACCTAGCATTACATTGCACCATGACATTACTTTACCGGGGTAACGAGTGAATCTTTACTCATAGTCTCTTTCCCATCCTAATGACTAAACAATGTTGCATTGGAACTCCACTATTCGTCCATGAAAAAGGCAATGTAGTTGAAGCCCCCACCTCTTTTTTCTTTTTTCTTTTATATTCTTCCGGATGATGCAGAACTAAGTGTTCTATAGCACTGTGCTGGGAAGTTTTATAAACAAATTCTTACACCAAGCCACTTAGAGCTAACAAAACTAGCAAGATACTAGTTCGACCATGATGTGAACCATTATGCAGCAAACTAAGCAAAGACCTTACCGTTTGTACCCATGTCTCGTTTCAAGCGAAAATACATTGCACCCACCCTTTTGGATCTCAAATCAAGTGATCCATGACTGCGAAGAGTAGCAAAATGTCACACCACCAACTCATACAAGAACAAAGGTAATGACACGATCGTCCTTTCAACCAAATGACTTAGTCTCAATGTTTTTTATAAACTATCGAGAGGCTATATATACATATCCACCAAAAAGCTAACTCAAAAGCTCAACAACCATAGACAACTCATACCGAAAATCTCCAATATAAAAAATCCTCCCTATAATGAAATGCCCACACCCTACTTGTAGCTTGCTGAAGAACATGAAAAGCAAGTAAGATGAAGGAAATGAGCTATCACGGCTTAGTGCATTCACTATGCATCATTATAAAACGATATTAGGGCTCATTATCTCATTTTCAATATACGATAAAAAAAATATAAAAAATGTTTGATAACTTTCAAATAAAAATTATACGTACAATATTAATAAACAAAACCTATTGAGGAATAACAAAAAACCATTAATGGTCTATCCCATTGAGTAATCTCTTGAATCCGACGTCGATGGTCCATTTGATCGACTATCTAATGCTCAACATCTAACTCTGATCACATTCAACACCCATGAGAAAGACAACCAAGTTTGCCCCTCTTGGCCACTTGGATCAGCGGGTAGTTTGGCCCAAAAAGACATCTTGAAATAATATGCATACTCCCCCTTAATGGGTTCTCCTCATAGCGATACGAGCGGTATCAATCAACATCTTTCTTCAAGAACCAACAATCAACATCAGAAAAGCATTTCATAAAATATTTCGCAACCAAAATGTGAAACTTGAGAGGCATAGCTTTGGTGCCACTTGTCCAGATGCGGAAGTGTGACTCCAATAAGCACTCCTAATAACATTAGAATACATACTCAACGCCACTAGCACACTAACACTCACTACACTTACAACACTCAAGTCACATACTAGAACACTCTACGAAGGTCCCACTCAGTTCATCAAGAGCGCACACACGCATCACACACTCACGTCACTCACCGCACACACACTACACAGCACCACCACTCTACACACCATATTCTAAGGGCAAGAGCCCCTATTTATAGGGTGTCAAGTTGGTCAGTGAATCGAGTTTCACACCAAAATATCTCCTCCTATTATTAATTTATGGCTACTTGCCAACTTGCATAAAACATTGGTCAAAGAAAGCAGCAGAGAGAGAGACACGGAAATCTTCAATACTCCCTCTCACCGACTACTCTCCCTTAATGTTGACCTTGTGATCATACAGAGTTGCCTTTCGTTAGCTAATGTATCATCTTCTCCCTTCTAACTCTGGCACTCTTCCTTGGCTTTGCCCATTGCTAGTGCCAACTGTTGTACCGCATGATGGGAACTTGATTATCTGCTACAACTTTAGATGACCCTTTAGCTGTGACTTTCAACCGAGTTCTGTGAAGCTCAGATTTTAGCAATGCTAGCTTGACCCGCGCTTCAGTCCTTTTTTCCTTTATCTCACTCACTTTGACCTCCAAATTCAAAAAATCTTTCATTGGAGTTTTCAAATTGCCACTTATGTAGCCAAGCCTTGTATTTACGGTTTTCATTTCTTGCTTCAAGTGATTTAACTCCATATGTAGCACTTTGATGTCAACAACTTGGTCCTTTTTCTCGTTGGGCTTTTTCCCAGCACCTGTTCATTGATTCTTGCACCTCAGGATGCAAAGTGGAGATGGTCTACGTTTCTTTTTCTCCTTCAGGTGTTCTTTGTCTTTGTCTGTTCCTGTATGACCAATTGGGAACTTCATAATAGGCTTGAGTTCCTTAACCTTCTCCATTTTTTTGAACTCACATGGGAAATTCTCGAGCTCTTTCTTTTATCTTGTACTCCTTGTCCTTCCATCTCAGCATTTTGTCTCTCATTTTCAACATCTTCTCCATCTTCACCTTCTCATCTCTTAGATGAGATCTCTTTCATCTTTTGCAATTCTTTCTCATGACTAACTGTTGGCGTTGTTAGTCGCTTCTTCAAGTTCACCCTTGGCTTACTCTTCTTCGGGGACATGACAAAAGCTGTTGAATTATCTGAATCAATTATACAAACAGTTGTCAACTCTTCTTGGTCCTTCACTACTACAAGTACTTAGAAGTCCCATTCATCTTCGCTTTCAATCTCCTTCTTGAAGAAAGTAACAGAGAGAGGTTAGAGGTAATTGCAAAAATTCTAATAGGTGGACCCAAAATTATGCATGTCTCATTTTGAATGGTCCGTCTTATATATAATGTGGCAAAATAGTTGCACGCAATATTTTCTCATATCTTAGACAGTTGAAATTAACGAATTGCCCATGAATTTCAACTGGGTGAATTTGACCCACCCGAACCTTCCATTTATTTGAGTCGTCATTGGGCAAGTTGGAGGAGAAAGTTGAATGCTTTCGTGAAGTATGAATAGTGAATTGAAATGGGAAGTCCAAAGACACATTTTGTGTCTTCAACTTTTCACCTAGTTTAATTGTGCCTCTCTGGTTTGATTTATGGCATAACTTTTCTCAATCTCCCCAAAGGCTCATGCAAATTGAAACTAGAATAAGAAAACAAGTGAGGGGCAAGTTGATGCAAATCACAATTTCTAAGGGACAAAATGTAACTAAATACAAAATTGAAGAGGCATCATATTGTAAAAATCTATGAAATCTATGAAATAGAAAAGCAAATAGTTGTACTCTGGCCACCGCGGCCGATTGATGCTTGGAAGCAAACAGATTCGGAGGGGAGGGGGGCATGTAGGTAGCAGTGAGGCAAAGGAAAGTGAATTTCGTTGGGTCAATTAGAGTTTAACTATTTTCAACCTAACTCGCTCGACCGGCAGGTCTATCCTGTGAATCCCTACCATCATTTCTTTGTTAAAAGAGTCTAAATATTAATTTTTGGCCAATTGAGTTTAAACTTTTGAAAATTTTCAATCAAGATCTACTCTAGTCGATGATATTTGTTAGGCGGATGATTCAACGCTATTCATTTTTTCACGAAATGAACTAAATCCTTGGGGGCTAATTACCAAAAAAGCACTGACTTATTTTTACAAATTAGATGATTCTAGCTTGAGGAATCGATTTTGCATTTTAAATCAACCTCAACCTTTCTAATCCTTGCCCCGAGCAATTGGTCAACTGCTACTAGATTTCGTAGTAGGTTGACTCTTAGGCTCCATTTGGTTGACAAAAAATGAATGATGTACAAAAAAAATATTTTTTAAAAAATAATTGTTTATATCAATTGAAATAATTATTCATAAAAAATATTTTCATTATCGACAACAATTTATGTCTATATATTTTAATAGATGATGAAAATATTTTTTTGTTTATTTATTTTTGTCAACGATGTCAATAATCATTTTCTTTAAAATATTTTTTAAATTATTTATTTTTCGTAAGACAAATCTACCCCTCTTGAGAATTTAAACTTGACTGTACAGAGAGCATCGGGATTAACCATTGACAGGTTTGCAGAAATTTGGCTAAACTTTTCACTGTTACCATTAGTCCTGCAAATATTTTTATCCGACAGCATTCAAGATCCTGTCCAACCATCCACCCGCTTACCCACGGCGATTTCAACGTAATAATCGATCATCGGCTTCACGAATCCCGACAAATTTCGACTTCACAGACTCATTTCGAAAGCAACGAATTTAAGAAAGATACCTTTCGTCCCCCTCGTCTCACTGAAAGTGCCTAAAGATGTTTTTGTTCAAAATTCATAATCATTAACTCGATAGTGGAATCGCGCTTCGACTAAATAAACGATTCTGACCATACATCGCAGTTCTTGGGCTTGAAATTGACAGACGATATCTGCACCAAGAAAAGGAACAAGGACGACCACGGGCTCGGAAATGATCAAATGAACCCGTTAATGACAACACAAATCCTTCTAGAAGAACAAGAGCAAGTGTGTTTGATCGACAAAAGGAAATGAACAATCGGAACGACCGGAAATAGATTGCAAAGAAATGAATAACATTTGTAGAAGTAATTCTTGTTCTTCAGATGTTTGTGCGTGGCCATTCACGGTCAGAGCCTCCTTTTACACCGATTACCATCCGTGACCGCTGTAAAACATTTTTTTTTTTTTGGTCGAAAAAGTACGTCGAGCTTTCATTACTTTGATTAGGAAATGGGGTAACAAAATTCTCAATTATTAAGATTTTTTGGTTGTATGCGTAAAGCTTATTTTCAAAAGAAAATGACATGGATTTTGAAATGTTAGGCGAGGGCCATGACCTAGTCGAACAATACGTGCGAAAACAGTTTTTAGATTTTCTTTTGTTATTTGAATTTTCATTCCTTGTCCAAGTCAGCTGTCCAAAATTGACTTTAGGCTTTTTGCCACTTGTCGCATTTACGCATTTCAAGGAGGGTCAAACCAACTATACTCCGATAATTGTCTAGCGTGTATTAGATCGAGAGGTTGTCACACTCAATAGGATTTAATTGGATGCTTAAAAAGTTTCAAACACTCAAATTGATATATAAAAGATATTAAAGGAGGATCTTTTCCTGATAAAGTGACTGAATTCTTCTTTTCTTTTGAAAATAATTGTAATATCTCTTTATTTTTTTGCTTATAAAATCAATATTCATTGGCACAAATTTTTGTGCTTTAGCTACGATTGATTATCGTTGCGAAATTTACGCACTTAAGTAATTTATTATTTACATTATGATAATCATCATAATTGCATTACACTACTTATACGTATTTTGTGAAAAACATATTATTATGCATTCGAAGTGTAGCTAAATTGCAATTTTGTCGGTCAACAAAATTCCAACTAGATTTTACAATGACAGTCTCTTAACTGGAAAGGCAACAACATCACTAAAGTTAAAAAATAAATGAAATAAGTGCATTTGAATTCCTAAATATTGTCAACAAAATACAATTTAGTCCAAAAACTTTCAAAAAGTATAATAAAGTCCTAAATTTGTTATAAAAGTGTAACTGAATTCTAAAACTTTTGAAAAGTGTAATGAAATCTTAAAACTTCAAATCAAGTACTTCAGTTAGTAGCACTTTTTGTAATTTTTTAGGATTCGATTGTAATTTTCTATGTGAAGTTTTTTACTGGTGCTTTGTTGATGTCCTACACATACTCCAAACTCGAATCGCCACTAACTAAATATGTTTATTTTGAGATAAATTTACTAGAAGTCTTAAAACTTGTTACGATAATACAATTGAATCCCAAAACTTTCAAAATGTGCAATTAACTCATAAAATTTATCACGACCGCCTCGATTGGTCCAACTCTCTTAGTGATCTTACAATTGCACTCCCCACAATTTGGTATTTTCATAATTTTACTCTTGAAGTATTCACAACAATTCTTAACCCTAAAATCACAAAGAGAGGGGTAAAATTCCATACTAATGTAGGCCAACATCTTTTGGGCACTTTTAAAGATTTAAGAATATTGAGGTCGCCATACTAAATACATTCTTATCAAGTCATTATCTTGACAAATCAACCATGATATCAAAAATTGTATGATTAAAGTTCCGAAATGTTAATTTTAACGTCAATATGCTACACTAAAAAAGGTATTTCATAACTACTACTTAAGATGTTAAAAAAATGTAAAAACTGTTGAAGAATAAAATCATATCATTAATTGCATAGCCCGGTTTCCGGGTCACTTTCTTGAAAAGATACGATATATTTGGTAGTGATATTGAAATAATACTTATCTTTAAAATATGTTAATTACGTTGCTTTAACTTCGGGTCAACCATCATTTTTTATAGTAAAGACCAAAATCTCTAATCAAAACATGATGTGAATTAGATAATGGGATCAATCATCAATCGAACAATTCCTTATTATCAGCATTAAATTCAATTGCAAGACTAGACCTAACCCTTTTTTTCGTTTTTATTTCCACCAACAACAAGACTAAAATCCAAGATAATTATTTCAAATATATAGAATAAAATTGATTCCTTATGTACTATTTTTGACACGATGGATTTGCGTACATATTAACTTCTTAGGGGGTTTGATTAAGATTTTCTTGTCCATGCGTGTCGATTCTTATTCAAACAATAGAAATTTAAATTCAAGGCGCGCCAGCTACAATTATTGATGTACTTGAAAACAATATAAAACATCTTGGATCACTAAATTCCATTTTTGACTATATTAGACAAAGCCAATGCGAAAGATACTTAGCGGAGCATGCACGGAAGCCCATCGGTTACATCCCAAAGTCTGCAAATACTGCTGACTCACATCCAAATGTTGAACGCCGATCAAATAAAAAAAACAAAAAGCAAAAAATCCATATATTGAAAATTTCTCTCTTGCATGATGTCCATGTGGCCGAAAAAAATGAAGTACGATTTCTTTTTTTCAAAAGAAAAAAGAATATACTTTTCGTTTTTCGTACTTTCGTGTTTGTCTAATGGAGTCTTTGATTAGAAAATTGCAACCGAAGTGCCATACTTTATGTATTAAATACAATTTAGTATTCAGCCTTTCAATTGGTTTAATCAATTTCTCAATCCTAGCTAAATTGAAAGTGCAATAGAATCTAAAACTTTTGGTTGGTTTAATTAAGTTCTCAAAATTTATTGAAAAATGCTATTAAGTTTCAGAATTATGTTGAAAAGTGCAATTGAAAGATATCCCAATAACCCTTTTTTAACGATACAAAGTCAATTTTAGATACTATTCATTCATTGTACTTCGTGAAGAAGGCGTGGGATTTAATCGAACCATTTGAATGGTTTTTGAATCAATTGCATTCTATACATAAGGTTTAGGACTTCTTATGTAATTTTTCCTGTTCCTATGCTTTTAATTTTTCTCGTCAAGTCATTCTACTTGCTACTAACGCGGCTCAATCTCAAGGAGTTGAGTTTGAGTTGTTGCAACGGACGAAATCTCCTGTATAATGCATATCCTTCTTGAGTTTAGGACCTTAAGATCACATTGCTATGAATCTTAGTGGGTGATTATATTATTAAGAAGAAAAGCAAATTCCCAATTGCCAAATAAGATCACTCGGGCATTTTTAATCTACTCATTTATAATACCACTAGCAAAAGTTGCACTACTGTACATGTGGGTAGAATTCGTGTCAAAGTATTAGATTAACCTAAAAATTAAATGATTGAGAAACATTGAATTGTAATTTATTGAAGTTCAACGATATATAATACAAAGCAGACTTTTTTTTTTTTTTTTTTTTATAAAAAATTATCCAAACAGTCTTAAATATATTACATTTTTGCCAATTCAATTATAAATATTTCAATTTTGTAAATTGAATCCTAAACATCTTTATGTTTTGCCAATTGAGCCATCTAGTCAATTTTAGCTAAAAAATGCTAACATTGATACCAACCATTTTACATGATATAGCCGACACTAACATGGACATTTTTAATAATATTAATAAATTTTGAATTATTTTATATATTCTTTATTTTTTCTTTCTTCTTTCCTTTTCTTTTCTTTACTTTTTTTTTGGATTTTGGATTGAGGCCAACAAGGGCATGCAAGCCCTTGCTCAGACTCGACGAGGGCTGTGGCACCCTCTTTGCCCATCTCGGTTCTAGGGAAGGGCTTGCATGCCCTTCATTTTGACCAGCAAGTGCCATCAAGCTCACATTGGTAGTCGCAAGTACCGTGACACCATCGCCAACCTCCAATTCAAAAAACAAAAAGCAAAAAAAAAAAAAAGGAAAGAAATAATAAAGTATAATTAAAAAGTGTTCACATCAGTTTAGATCATGTCACGTGAGATGTCTGGCGTTAGGGGTGAACACGATTCCAAGGTAGAACCTGAAACTTGAGAACCGAACCGATGGAAATCTATAGGTTACATGATAGGTTTTAAAATCTAAAAAATGGGTACATTCTAGGTTCTTGATTGGAGAAATTTGGAACATGGAACCTATAACCTAGAATTTGGAATAAGTTTTAACGTTTTTCTTAGTCTATGTCTCCGTGCGATCTTCTAGTATTCCATGCCGTTTGATAATGAGTGTATGATTTAGAAGTACTAGTCCGAGTTTTCATCTTATAACTGAGATTTTTTTAATTAATGTTTATATTTTTCATGTGTATAAATATAAGTTATGGTTAGTGAATTATACTCATTTAAATAATAATATAAGTGGAACCTGAGTAAACCTTAGAATTGATGTTGAAACTTATGACGGGGTAAATTCCAGGTTCTAAGATATGCATGGTAGATTTCAAGTTCTAAAAAATGAAAAACCCGTTCCAATGGATAAGTCCCAGATTCTAGGTGGATCCTATATGGAACATTAAACCGCTCATCCCTAGCTGGTGTCTATGTTAGCAATTTATAATCAAAATTGGCCCAATTGACTCAATTGACAAATTAGTAAAATTAAAATGTTTATAACTAATTTGGCAAAAATGCATCGATTTAGGACTTTTTGCACAGTTTTTTCTTTTTTTGATTAAGTTCCTGAATTATGCGGTTTTTCCCGTTAGTCCTTTCATTAAAGATATGGAATGAAACGCTGATGTTGCATGTTGACTCAATGATAAACAAACTAAAAAAGATGACATTTATTACAATAAAACAGGATGAAACAGAAACTAGAGAGAGGGCAACCTACATATTTTGATGTTATTAAAGCTGGCATGCACAGCATTATTGTTCTTAGTTAGTTGACTTGATTGATTAAACCGGTTATTTTCACTTGCCAAATTCCATTAACTTCCCCAAGCAAACCGACTTTGAATCTCAGCCACCATATGACACAAGTACAGGTCATTTGATGTTATTTTCATAGCACAATAATTGATTTTGAATTGCCGAGACGAAGTAAAAAAAAGACCCATTGGTTTCTGGGACATATTTTCGTGGACATAAATTTGTCGGTCTTTTCTATGCTATGAATTCGAACCGTTACTTCCTTGGTCCTTAAGGGACAGGAAAATGCAATGTCATAAAGCAACAACAGCACGTAAATTGAAAAGAAAAGAGGTCCATACCATATCCCTAACCAACGCTACTTAATTGAAATTGGTCCATACTTAGAGCGAAAGTCTTTCCCCTCATTTATATCTTGTCCTTCCACGATGCCTCATTTATATCTCGCCAGAGGGGCAGGCTACATAATTTCACCTATCGATTTAGATTTCTTGGTCATACTTTGAATTTCATTTGTAATTTACATAAATGAGGTCTCAGCTCGGTAACGTATATGTTAAGCATGCTTAATTTCAAATATGGTCATGTGAACAAGTGTCTCTCGAGCACTTGTTGAATATGTTTAGCGAAAGAATTATCGATTTTCTAAATTTTAATTGCATATGTCACAACCACAAGAATAATATTTCATTATATGGAAATTTACGGCAATTTTTAATAAGATTCTTTAAAATGATTCAACTTCAAAGTAATGTAACACCAGAAAATCTAGTATATTAAAAATTGAAATTATTGTGAAAACCCCATGTTATAACTCTTTTGAACCTAACCTATGTTTGGTAATCTTTTATGGAGGTGAAGAAGAGATGTGGATAGTCACTTTGCTCGTCTATCTTGGGAAGAATAAAGACTAAAAGGTGAAATAGAAAGAAGACTATACTCTCGAGAGAAAAATCACACGTCTCTCTATGGACTATCGTCAATGATGATATGGATTAGTGATATTCACGTAAGCCTCTCTGATTTCACTAATCCAATCAATGCACTCAATCTCATATTCACTAAATTTTATTTCCATCATAAATGAAAATGAAAAAAAATGATTTGAACAAATTTTTCAAAAATGTGTGCATGAATAAGTGTCAATAAAGCTTGTTATTTCGCCTATGATGGAAAAAATTCCTAATCTTATGAACGCCTTTAGAAAAAAAGCCTCAAAAGAGAATATAAAAAGGATAGAGAATATCTCCTAAAGATATCAAATTTTATTGCATGCGACAAGCATTGAGGCTAACAACAGTGAAATACTGCCGACATTTCCGCATTTCTACTTGAGGACGCAGTCACGAAGTTAATAGTCCCGCAGATGCTCCAATGGGAAAAGTCAAGCCAATTAATTGCATCTTGGGCTCTTTTTTTTTTTTTTTTTTATCATCGGAATTCAATTAATTGCGTTGATTTAGACGTAAAGCAACGCAAAAAGTGAAATATAAAAATAAAAAAGCTGACCCATTTCACCAATTTGCAGTTTACAAAAAGCTGGCCACAGAGAATTAAAGTTTGAGAAATCAATTGATTTTTAGGTGTTTAGTAATAAAATGACAAAAATAAGGAAAAATGATGTGTACTACCTACCGAGCGACAGCCAGTTGGACTCTGAGAGAGAGAGAGAGAGAGAGAGAGAGAGTAATTACAAATAATAAATTTCCCTTTACATTATTGAGTTGTGATCCTCATTCTTTTATTTAAGTTCAATGAATTAAGTCAATTAATTGTCATTCTCAAAAACCATGATACATATATGAGAATAAACGAAAACCACTTATTCCTTTTCTGAAAAGGCGATAAATCATATCTTGAGTTTTAATAGAGTCAAATATTCGAGAATATTCTAATTCAAATTCACTCTTATAATTATACCAGAAAAATGCACCTAACATATATTTTGTATGAGATAACTTTTACGTTTTATAAAGTAAGATGTCCTGATCCTTCATCATCATCAATTATTGCAAGTATTTTATATTCTTTTGAAAATGATAACATATCGCAGATGTGATAATCATCGTTGATATTAGGAAACATTGTACTCTCAAGGATAACCTAATATTTCGCTTGTCTCAATGCTGGCAACAACAATCCCATTGAAATGAAAGTGCAAGCCTTTAAGCCGTGCCTACATTCTAGGAGTGGACCCATCTGATCTAAAATTACCTAATTAATGGCTGGAAAAATAAGGTTGAAGTTTTTAAGAAGGGGCTGCTTTAGCTTCAGTCAACTACACTGTCGCCAGCCCCATCCTTTAAGTTCAGTGGGTTCACTTCCTCTATTGCAGCATCACCATACCTCCTCCATGAGAATACATGAAGATCTGTGACAGAATACATGAAGATCTGTGACTTTCTTGAGTATTTCCAGAAGTTGTGCGTAAGCTAAAAGCTAGTAACATGCGTGTGCATGCCTAACTTCATGAAATATCAGTTTTTTTTATATACAAATATAAGTTAAAGACTATAAAAATATGGATAGGATGAATTTGTTTGTCAGTCTCCATCCATGGGGTCTTGTCAGAGCAATCAAACATCACAATAAGCAGAACAAGACATGAATTCTTTAAGCTTACTCACACAAAAAAATATTACTCAGAACAATCGTCGTACCTTCGAATATCATTAGACGACATTCTTTGGAGCAGGAAAGAAACTCTGGTCTTGATGCCAAAAAAAAAAAAGAAAAAAGAAAAGAAAAGAAAGAAAAACTACAGACAAGACACAGAAATGTTAACGCAAATGGAAGCGCTCTTCCAATTTTCGTACGACCTTTTTTTACCATTTTCCCTCGCCTAAGCATTTACTCCCGTGGGAAGCACAGTAACTCTAGCCACGTTTATTAACTACAAGCCACTTTTTGCAATAGGTTTAACTTGTGTATCTCACCACTTTCTCATGGAAATGTTGAGGTGAAAAGCAGAAAGACTTGAGTCTGCAACATGGTACGTGGGGGTGATTAAAGAAGGCAGCAGGAGAGGAAATCGTGGCTTAGGAAAACAGGATATCTCGGAGTTGTATTTGAATCTTTTTATTGGCCAAACATTACATTTTCACACATCACTTCACTCCAAAAGCTGTAAGTTATACAAGAATTTATTGGGACCGTGAAATTTGGTTAATAGTCATGTCCTCCGTTACATGATGGAGGACAAGCATTAGCGTCCTGAGTTGTTCAAGTAAATTACGTGTACGGCTTCACAAATATCAACCATTACGTGTACAGGGAAGGCAAATCAAGGAAAGACAGACCATTTATTTGTAATGATAATACACTAAGACCGGATCTCAAAGTTCATATATAAATGATATGACATCCAACAGGAAGTGAATTTTAAACAAACGGCTCAGTTAATACTCAATAAGATGATGTTGTTTACATTATTGAATATGTCGATTTTATGAATCAATCATAGTTCATCCCAACTATATCTTGATTCCTCACGCGGGATACATAATCTGAGGGGAAAAATGTGGAGTGAAACATCGATTAACGAAGTCGTATAGCTCCGAAGAGTGGTGATCAACAAATTTGATATTTTGCATGCTTTCAGTCCTCTCGCCATCTTTGGACACAAGAAGAAAACCTAAATAATTAGAAAATCTAAAGAGAGAACAAATTCCACTGGCTCAACTTAGAACTGAGTCATGAGAGATAGACACAAGTAAGAAATCGAAGTAGAACCGTATAAATACGATAGCCAAGAAAGTTCATACCCAAGAAGTAGAAAGGACATTGGATCTGGATCCCTAAGAGACAAAACATATCTTCCTCTTTTTTCTTTTTCTTTTTTTCTTTTTTTTTTTTTTTCCCCTTTGTGGTTCTCTCAAGCTCATACAAGTTCCGGTTGCCTTCATCACACCGAAACCCTCAACAAAAGTCCAAGCTAACACAGCAGCTCTCATGCTTCTCCTCTTCCTTTCCTCGAATTCGTCTTCACCGGCAGAATCCGGATTCTCTTTGCCACGCGTACAAAGTCCCTACTCGAAGATAAACGGACAAGGTTAGGTTTTCATCAGCGGAGTATGTAACAAAAGCTCCTATTGCACAGTCATGGGCGAACATGACAAATTTTGAGAGACAAGCCAAAGGTTCATGTTAAATATTCGTAAAAGAAAGAACTTACTTCCAATTAAGGTCACCAGCAAGAAGAAGATCATTCTCAATGTCTTCGTAGGCAATAAGGTGTCCGGGAACAGCATTGGATAGGTTGAGATCCTTGTCCGGGACATCAGCATCGTCCACGAACATCTGCCTCAGCGCCTTGGCGAGGCTTTGGTAGCTCTCGTGCTTATGGAGGCTGATGCGGTGGCAGATTGAGCGGCCCTCGATGGCCACGGTCACCGGCGGCACGACCGCGGCCACGAGATCGTCATCGAACCCGATAGAGCTTGGGATCTTGCTGTTGCTGTTGCTGTTGCTGTTAGGGTTCTTCAAGAAGGCCGGCGAGGAGGAAGGTGGAGTGGCGGCGGCAGCCATGACTTTTGCGAAGTAGTTGTCCATGGACGAGATGGGCAAGCTCCTATCTTGGAACCTCCTTTTCATGGAGTCTTGCCTTTGAGAGCTAAACCCATCCATATTGCTAATAGATGGGTGTGACCTTGAAGGAGATATACGGCTCAAGAAACTCAAGGGCTGTTGGTCCAGGGCAGATTAAACTCTAGAACAGATCGAGCAGAGATGCGGGGAGACTTGGTTTTGGGAGTAGAAGGAGAGAGACGAGTGAAAACCGAAGGCGAGAGAGAATTTGCTGAGATGGTGTTAAAATTTGATAAGGTCAGAGGAGAAGATATATAGAGGGGGGGGAGAGAGAGAGAGAGAGAGAGAGAGAGGGCACAAATGTCGGGAAAGGTCTCTTCGGTGTATGTGGAACAACCACTAACCTCTTGTTTTCCCTGTTCTTTTTACTTTCCACTCGTTCAATAATAATGCCAGTATTCCAAGTGACAAAAGCTGAGTAGGTAATGAGGCCAAAAACATGGGGTGATTAACTGAAAGTCATGTTACGTTATAAAGTAATTGTTTTGCATCTTTTTGTATTCTTCTCCATCTTGAACGCCAAAAAAAAAAAAAAATCCAAGATTGTTTCACACAGTAAAACTATAAATCGATGCAACACAAAACGTTCTTCTTACTATTGTAAAGTACTCTTTTGCATCGAATGCTGTACCGGAGTCTAATTATTATTCTTTATAAATCGACATTCACGGTTGACACGTGTGAACCAATTTTATAAGTTGTCCTCTCTCTCTCTCTCTCTCTCTCTCTCTCTCTCTCTCTCTCTCTCACTTGCGTCGGTGAGAGAAATGAAGATGAGCCTCGGACCACTCATTAAGGACCTGTGCAAGGTCGTCTGCTTCTGGGGTTTGCCGAACTCTTTAATCTGAATTTCTTAGCCAAGACGGGGAAGGAGAGCATCGATGAGAGGGACAGCTACAAACAGTTGTCCGCCGAGAAAGGGGTTGCCAGTCCAGTCTCGTGTCCCTCAATTGCTGATTTTCTCTGTTTAGTCCTTGTGTGGCAATTTCGTCTTATTCTTCCATCGGAATGAAACCAAAAAAAAATGAGAATCAGAAGTTCATGTTTTCTGTAGTTTTCCTTATATTTAGGGAATTTGGAGCCAGCCAGCAACCAACTGATTCTCAACGTGTGCGGTGGTTTTACGTTTTGACCATATTGGATAATCATAAAGTCACGCGGATTCGCAATTCTTAGGGTTAATCCTAAGAATTAGCAATAGTGGAGGTCAAATAGATATTGTCCAGTATGTCACAAATTGTTTGGAGATCAACATGAGTGCGTGCAAAGCATGATATTTGTCCATGGTAAACAACATTTCCAAGGATAATTTTATCATATGACTCAGTGACCCATTAGAGTGAATCATACCTATTTAGACAAAAGGAAGATGCTGTCTCCTCATTATAACAACCTTCCAACAATAGTCGAATAAGCTTGGAGCCATAGAAATGCATCACTGAATTTGGAAACCAATTTCAAAGATCAGTACAAGGATGTAAACTTACATCAACTCCATCGTTGAGTCCGAGATCCGTTCATTCACCTACATTATCTATTCGTGAAGAGATTGCTAGTTAATATTAGTATAGGTATCAAAAGTAGTAAGCGTATCTATCCTCTCGACTCAAAGTATAGATTCATATTTCATACTAGGGCATTCTTTGAGGGCTACACTAAGAGCTGCGAAGTAATATCCCTTTTGTAATTACCCGATGTCTGTCAAGATTGGTCAGTTGTTTAAAAAGACCCAAATGCTGATCAACTTGGAAGGATAATGTACAAGCTGAAGTTCTTAATTTATCTATGGTAGAAAGAATTATAGGAATGTCATCATCCTGTGAGCAGAGTTCTACCGGATGCTTGTGAACGCTACATTTTGCACACAATTGTGAGGATTAATCAAGTCGAAAAAATTCGGATTCCCTTGCACAATAAAAGAAAAAGCCGAAAAAGAGGTTACAAAATCCTAAAGTACACACACTTAAATGAGGATGATGAATCAGTGGCCATGGAAAAAAGGTCAACAGAAGTGTTTTTGGCACACGCAGCTCCCTCTCTCTCCCTCTCTCCCTCTCTCTTTTTCAACTGGCAAATGAGTACATAGTACAGACCCATAATTCATTGGTCACATGCACTGATTTTCACTAGAGGGGAAAAACCCAGATTAGCTGAATGGATTTGTCATCACCTCAACAAAGACAATAAATCTACCCAAAAAAATAAAAACTCAAATCTAAATTCCAACTGGGTTCTCTGTGCATGGGATGTTTGCTTGTGGGTGCAAAAGAGGGAGGAGCCTCTTATTTTATTTCATTTCTTTGAAAGTTATTTCTGGGGATGCCTGCCTAGTGGAGGTACTATTTTCATGGGGAAAAAGAACTTAATTTAATTAGTAATTTTCGGTGGGAATGGTGAGAATATCGCGTGTGGCAGAAGGAAGCTGAATAAATGACGGGCTTAGAGCCATTAAAATAAGGTGAGATACGAGCCGAGGAGGAGGGGCATATAGAATAGAAGCAGCCTTGTAAATTGAAACGCCGTAGGCTGTGGAGACGACCGCGCTGCGGTCGGCGAACGGCTCGTGCTTTGACCCGCAGACGGTCGGAAGAAGAAGAGGGAAGGCTCCCAAGGAAGGGCATGGCGACGACGATCTCGAGAGGAGAGGAGAGGAGAGGAGAGGAGAGGACAAGTGTTTCCGTTCATAGCCTCATGATGCGAAAAAGAAACCAAATTTGTGGTTCCCGAATCCATGATCGGCGGGGTTTCTATATGTCTTACACACATGGAATCTCCTCCCCATTTAAGAGTTTGGCACTCATTTTCTTTTTGTTGAGCTTTCTCTCACATGTTATCGAAGTTAGAATTTTCCCCGAATTCATCTCAATCCTATTTGTATATGAAAAGTGACATTAAAACTTAAAGTTGTCTTATGTCGCTTATTTACGTGGATCAAACGAGGCTATCCATGATGCTCTTGTCTGCATATTTCTCAAAGAATTCTCACATAAGAGGCAAAATGTTGGTGAATAATATATATTTCCTTTTATACAATTTTCAAATTTACTAGCAAACTGTGATCTTAGATTTGTTTTTAGTTCCCTTGGGCATTACTTAATGCAAGAATGACAAAGGATAGGTGGCCACATCCTAGGTAATTCTTATTCGTTGGGGATGTTTCGGAGAATTTTGTCTTGGTGGGCTTGGAGCAAGGTTCTTTGGAGATAATCCAGCTTATTCCCGAACGATTTTTAGCGGGTTTGGTGTAGGCTTATTTCATCCTAACATGCTAGCCCATGATTGGGCCGTGTCTCTCCTAACATGTGGTAATTTATCTACCGTTAGTTCCCTACGTTAGGATTGTCACCTCGCATATGTCTACAAAACAATTTTTTGGTCCTCTCATTGTAAGTAACCCATCTCTACACTAATTTATTGGAGCATTTTGGATTTTTGAAGTTCTAGATTTCATCGTCTCTATTGATTTGGGTATCTCCGAGCTTTGGGGGGGATGGGGATTTGGGTGGAGAACCATTGAGAAATTATTCACAATTAGGCCCCGTTTAAAAACGTGCCAAACAATGTCGATTCTGATTTTTGTTCCCGAGAATCAGTTTGGGACGAGAATCATATTTGGTAAAATTTTTGTTCACAGGAACAAATACGTTCCCGGAATCAGTTTGGGACAAGATTTGAGAATAAAAAAAAAAGTTGATTCTACGTCCGAGAATCAAAAAAAGAATCAGCATATTAAAACTCTCTTCTTCTCTTCCGCCAACCCGCAACCACCGCCCGCCGCCGCCCACGCCGCTCGCCGCCGCCCGCCGCCGCTTGCCGCCGCTCGCCGCCGCCGCCGGTCCGGCGAGCTCGCCGGAGGCAAGCCCGCCCACCGGTGAGCTCGCCGGAGGCAAGCGTAGCCACGGCGAGGCTCGGCCTCCCCAAATGGGCGAGGCCGAGCCTCAGAAGCGGGCAGGCGAGCCTCGCCGGTTGCGGGCGAGGCTTAATCGACGAGGGCCGGCCTCACCGAGGGTCGGCGACGCTCCGGTGAGGTCGCCGGCCCTCGTCCGCCGACCGGCCACAAAGAAGAAGAATAATAGGAGAAAATGGGGAAAAAAAAAAAAAAAAAAAAAGGGAAAAAGGAAAAAAAAAGTAAAAAAAGTAAAAAAATTATTTAAAAATTAAAAGAAATTAATTTGGAACAAAAATCAATAAACACGTTATCAAACGCGATTCTATTCAAGAATAAAAAAATTTGGACAGTTACCAAACACGTTCTTTTACTCAGAATTAGTTTCCGGGAACAGAATAAAAAATAATCAATTATTGTCAGAATCAGTTCCAGGGAACATAATCGTTACCAAACGTGTCCTTAGTGACTCGACATTCCTCACCTGCCACCTAGCGTCCGGCTACACTAGGTTTGCCCTCTCACGCCCCTTCTGTTTCATCCTACTTACGGTGTTAATATTGTGCCACACTAACCGTTCCGCAAGACTCAAACATTGGGAGCAAACCTCATCAACAGTTAGTCATATAATTAACTTTTAAGGACTATTTCTCGTTTTAGTATGGACTGACAAAACCAAAAAGAAAAAGAACAAACATCAGGGATCATGATATACTTTGTAATTTGAGAAGTTGATATTCTGATTGAACTGGAGAAGAAGAACGACTAGTCAGGGGATAAAAGGATTATGGGCGTTGGGCCGCTATATACTAGCGACCCAAGGTCGATGGCTCATTGGTCAGTCCTACACTATACCTACTCTACACTCACTCTCAGACTTTTGCCCTGCCTCTTGCAGGGCGTGGGAGTCGAAACCCACTCCTGAAACGTGCGCGTCCCCACCCCATCCCCCCTGAGAAGGTGGGGGTTTGAACCCCTCACCTCCTCCTTCCATGTTAGAAGGGTGGCCACTAGGGCGAATCCCAGTGGTTCATTGGCTCGCCCTACAAAATTAAGATCGTAAGATGAGCCTTCCTATAAAAAGAACACTCATACAAAGAATTTAAATCCAACGAATTTCTCACAAAAGAAAATTCTAACAAGCGATCTGACTGCCGCGGACCGCCGTCGGGGTCACCTTGCTTAGACGATTACCCAACTGTGGTCGCATCCCAAGGAGATGGCGACCATCACAAGCTCATCCCCCCTCCAAATCTTTTCTTACTGGTGCAACATCCCGAGTAAACCACATGAGAGCTAACAGATTATCAGGGCAACGCACCAATCTTCCTATAAGGTGGTGCTTAAGCTTCGTGTGAACTCTTTCAATTCTTACCAATCGTAACTTGATTCTTCTCATTAATTCATTATTACATTAGAGTTGCTACTAAGCTATTAGTAACATGGTTAGGAGTACTCCAAGTAAAACAGGGATTAAAGCCTTACTTTCTACGAAACTGAGATTCTAGGACTCGTGAATTTGGTCACACCTAAAAGGCTAACCTCCATAAATTGATACTTTTATCTCTTTTGAGGACAGCCATTATCATGCATTCTTGCTTGATTGAATTCTCCAAACATGCAACCCTAAATAGTATGCAAAGAGTAGAACGAAACACTCAATATAACTAATAATGGACACATTATAAATAAGGAAAAAGCTCCAAAAAACTCCAAACTATGTCCACTTGATATATTTATCCGGAAATTCTTTTTTAAGACATCAAAAAACCCCAAACTATACCTACTATAACACATTTATCCTATTTTTTTCTTGTGACATAAAAACTTCAAATTTGCATCTAATGTGATATATTTACCTTTCGTCAAAGTTCTGTCAAATATTTTTTCAGTCAAAATAGCCTGGTTTTTATTTCACTTAAGTTACATAGGTGCCATGCCATCAATATTTAGTTTCCAATATCCATCCAGGCAGATTTTCAATGGTCCTCATTGACGAAACCTTAATAGAGGGTAAATAGGTCACACAGGTATAAATTTTTGGATTAAGTTTAGAGTAAATTGTCATGATTGGTATAATTTAATATTTCTGATGGCTTTTATCCTTAAAATTAATAAATTAATCAATATTCGGCCTAAGCTGTCTCGGACAATATAGAAAAGAGAAAATCACTTAAGCCATCTTGCGCAATTCTTAAACATAGCCTTACCATGCTCACAGGACAAGAGCCCTGGAAATAATAGATGGAAAATCTAAAAATGGCCATGAGCGTTCCCTAAAATAGATTTATGTTTGAGATGAGAGTAAAACCTTGTTCGGTAACCAGCCAAATGATAACTATTTTATTCTTTTATTTCCTGAAATAAAAAAAGAATAAAAATATCTTTGGTAATTTTTTTTTTCCAAGAGCCAACAACCTCACTGGAGGCTCATCAACCCGAGCCTCATTGGTGGCTAGGCAAGGTCAACCCTTGCCTAGCCATGGTGAGGCTCCTTTGAGGCTGGCGACCAACTAGAGGAAAAAGAAGAAGAAGAAAACGAAAAAAGAAATGAAAAAAGTACTAAAATTATTTGAGAATCGTACTAAAAACGTGTTTCTATTTTGAAAATAAAAAATTTGTGTAATTACCAAACACCTTCGAATGCTCAGAAATAATAGTATCAGAAAAAAAAAATTCTAAGTAGAAATTGTTTCCAGAAACATAATGGTTACCAAACTCCCGTCATAAATATACAAATGTGATATATTATGTCTTAAATACATCACTTTCCTAGAATAAGCCACTAAACGCTGTCGTGAAAATGTTGCATAATTTAATCTAAAAAATCATATTGAAATCCAATCCTAGATGTAGTATGCAAAAATAGTTACTTTTATGGTTTTTTTTTAATATTCAAGGAAAATATTATCTTAAAATAGAGGATGCATAAGAGGAAACTAAATCTACTCTAAGTTGATGGAAATATGCAACTTTATCTTAATAAAATGGAAATGCAATCATAATGACAATTTAATAAATATGCAATCTAAAAAAACTGATACGCATGATATTATTTATGTTGTATATTTCAATTTTCATGGCGTGTAAATGAGGCGTGAAAAAATATCCAACCTAGAGGACTGTCATTACGCAAATATCCAACATTTATTCATGAGATTATTTTTTTAACATGGCAACTATCATGATGCAAAATATAAGGTGAAACCCTATCCGAATCCTAATATGCAATGTGAGATTTTGTGTCACAATTGCCAACTGTTTTAAAAACTTAAGTTATTAGAAGAAAACATGATTCATTAATTAAAATATCGTAACACTCCTCCCTATGTTAAGTTTGGTCTTTTGCCTAATACTAAGAAATTTAATTGGGAAGATAAATGGAGCTTGAAAAAATTCGAACGCCTAGTACTAAGCGTGCAAATTTAACTAGGAAGATAAATTAGCCTAGAAAGATTTGAATCAGGACCTCCAAATCTAATACTATGTGAGATTTTGTGTCCATTAACAATTGTTCCAAAAACTTAGGCCATTAGATGAATGCATAATATATTATTTAAATATTTTAACGTGCAAAAATTTGCAAAATCCTAGATATGAGCAAATATACTAAGATGAACACAACTTGCTACACAAATGTTACTTTTTCTAAACATGTAAATATTCAAGAGCCAATTTTTTAATGCAAAGTGCCTAATTAATCCACTCATGTGGTTTTAGTAAGCATTCCCCTAATATACGAATTTACAGTATGATGAATGTCTCTAACATGACTATGACATGAATAAATTTTTATGAAGTGTAGTTAAACATGTAAATTATAAACGATGGAAATATGAATTTAAAAGTGACGATGTGATCTAGAGTGACTAAGCAATATGCAATTCCATAAAATCCCTAACATGAATGAAATGGAAAAATTATCCAACCTATTCTCAATAAGAATGTCAATTCAATCATAATTTTTTTGTTAATTTAATCCTAAACATTTGAGCGAAATTCCAATATACTCATTCTAGCCAATTTTTATTGGAAATTATCGATGTCCGCCAAGGGAAAATTCACCAGAATGACCATATTAGAATTTTGTGCAAAAGTTTATGAATAAATTGGTAAAACTAAAAAGTTTATGATTAATACGTTTATGACTTGTTAGAGATAATTATGATATTTTCCTATATTAGTAATAATTAGAATATTTCTATTGATTTTTTGTATCTCTCAATATTGCACAAACATCTCCATATGACTATTTATATCTTGATTGATATATATTACTTTATATAGTCATATCATAAAGCCTATAAATAGGCTCTTTATGTACGCTTTTATACATATCAAATTATATAGAAAATTCCCCAATTCCCTATTCTACTTTATATTTCACTTGATATCAATGACTCTTTCCTGAGAAGCTCCTTCTTGGGAAGTTTTTTTTATGCAATGCTAATTGAATAGGCCGTGTTTGCTCCTCATAATTGTCACGACACCAGCCATATAGGCCACGCCGCTCTCGTTTCTCTCACCAAGTCCACAATTTTAGTTGTTGTTAACATTTCTAGCTACTTATTTCAGCAAACCACTGTTATCAACAAACTCATCACCAAACATCACCATCTCGGACTCACTTGTCAAGTGTAAGTCAATTT
This sequence comes from Eucalyptus erythrocorys, assembly GCA_014182555.1. Taxonomy (NCBI): domain Eukaryota; kingdom Viridiplantae; phylum Streptophyta; class Magnoliopsida; order Myrtales; family Myrtaceae; genus Eucalyptus; species Eucalyptus erythrocorys. The sequence goes on from CM024606.1 coordinate 32,680,573, forward strand.
GGAACATGTTACCCTCATTATTTTTACAATATAAGAGCACACAAAGGTTCTCCAAATCACGCCACCAAACGACACTTCACACACCCTTATATGCCACCAGGAGGTACTATGCATGAGATCCATGCACCCACGTGCACCTCCTGTTGTATATTGTTGATGTCATCATTATGTCATCCTAACATCATATGTTGCATCATTCGCCACAAGTCCACCACATCACCTCCATGTCTACTACTGCAGCAACTACCACGTTGTCTGCCATGTCAAAGCCACATCAATATTGACGGTTGACCATTGATTAACTGTTGACCATTGACCAAAGTTGACCAATCGCTTCCTGAGGTATTTAGACATGTTGATTCCATTTTTGACATTCTTTGTGCTCCTAGTGCTAGTTTTTTTGTGCTTATTACAATGGATAAAATGGACATGCCAATACCCATTCAAATTATCTTGAATGGATCGAATTATATCTTGTGGGCTCAAGAAATGTCAAGCTTTCTGAGAGGACGTTAACTTTGGCATTAGGTCACCAGTGATATCCACATGCCTACAATGATTACTAAAGAAACTCGACAAAAAGTTATTTAGAGGATGGAGGAGTGGAACAGCAAGAACCATAAGATTTTAACATGGTTTCAAAATACTTCGATTACTTCTATCAGACTTCAGTTTCATCATCTCAATACAACAAAAGAAGCATGGTATTTACTTGTTGGCCATTACTCCACCTTAGATATTGCCCATCAATATCGACTATTAAGAAATTTGTATCTCATGCATCAAGAGACAGGTTAGTCTGTTAATGATCTTTTGTCCTCTATGCATGCTATTTGGGATGCTTTATTTGAGCCGTAATGGGAAGCTGATATTGATGCTCACAAGTTTGCTTAATATTGTGATGGTATGCGTGTTATGGAATTTCTAATGGCGCTAAATGATGAGTTTGAACATGTACGAGCTTCCCTTCTACATTGAGATCCATTACCTCAACTTGAGGTAGTTGTTTCAAAGTTAATGACTGGAGAGACTCGGCTTACTACTTTAAGGGCACACCATTCTATTTTATCCACTCCTACAGACACGATACTTAACACATGCCTCTTCCTTATCGCGTGTATTATCATTGAACCGGTCACTTTGCATCTACTTGCTATCGGTAGCAACCATGGCAACCTACAGTGAGAAACAACTAATCCCAATACAACGGTCCACTTGCATGCTCATCCACTATTGCTACTACTATTAAGGGGTCTTCCAACAACTCGTCTATTACTTTGTCTTTAGAGGATCTCCGCTCCACTCTTCGAGAATCCAATATCTCTAATTGTTCTGTCTGAAGACTTCTGCTTTATCTATAGCTCTAGGTACTTTTGATTTATGGTTCTTTGATTCTACCTATTGCAATCACATAACTTCGAATTGAAATAAGATGTGCAACTAGAGTAAATGTCTCATCATAATCAATTCCATCTTCTGAGTAAACCTTTTGCTACTAAATTATTAAAGATATTCTAAGAAAATATCATAATTATCTATAATATCCTCCCTCAAACTCAAGGTGACATCGAAGAAGTCAACTAGAGTCTGAATTAATGTTGTTTAGTGTCGCGACTTGTTTCTCTTATGACACCATGGGGCATTTGAGCTTGTTGATCCATAGTGGGGCAATGTGTGAGACAATCTTCTAGATCTAGCTTGTCTAAGGTTGTTGAGTCTAGTGGTGATGTCAGCTTCTGCAAATGAGAAGTGCAAAGTCGAGAATCGCAAGAATTGGAGCTGAGCAACATGTGTCCTTTGCGGTCGACTTTACCATCGAGATAGTAACTTGAATGCGGCCGATATAGTTGGCATGGTTACAACAAGCAGAAAAAGTCAAGCTTTGCTGAGTGAAAAGTTACTCTTTGAAAACGTGTCTTTCCAACGATTGAAAAATACCTTAGTAAAAAAGAATAACTCGACCTGGCAATGGGTAGAGACATCATAATACAACCACCATAGCACTTACTCAGACGCAAATCGGGGCATTTGGGTGAACACTATCAAGGGCAAGAGGGATTTATTTTACTAGGGGTGCATCGAGTATAAAGCGGAAAGAAATTTCTGAGGTGCACTAGGTGCAAAGTGCACTCAGTGCACTAGGATTGCCTTGGTTCTGATATCAAGTGAAATATAAAGTAGAAAAGAGAATTGAGGAATTTTCTATATAATCCGATACATAGAAAAAAGTACATAAAATATATATAATTATATAAAGTAACATATGTTAATCAAGATATACATAGTCATATAGAGATATCCACACAATCTTGATATGTATAGAAAATTATTATAAATATTTTCGAATATAAAGTAGAAAAGAGAATTGAGGAATTTTAGTATAATTAGATATATTATAATTAAGTATATTTTTAGGTTTTATGAGAAACTATCAAAGGTAACATCAATCAAAATATACCCAATCAAATAAGATATTTGTGCAATCTTGAGATATGAGAGATACGAAAAATCAACAAAAATATTCTACTTATTTCTAGGTAAATATCTTAATTATCGCTAACATTCTCCCTCAAACTCAAGGTGACATTGAAGAAGTCAACTGGAGTTTGAATTAACGTCGCTTAATGCCACGAAAGCTTGTTATTTTAACGACACCGTGGGGCATTGAGCTTGTTGATTTATGGTGAGGCAGTGTGTGAGACAATCTTATAGATCTGGCTTATCTGAGGGTGTTGAGTTTAGTGGTGGTACCGGCTTCTCGAAATAAGAAGTGAAAAGTCGAGAATTAGAGGAATTGGAGCCGAGTAGCATGCGTCCTTTGTGGTCGACTTTGCGATTGCGACAGTAACTTAAATGTGGCCGATAAGGTTGGCGTGGTAACAGCAAACGGAATAAGCTAGGCTTTGCTAAGGGAAAAGTTATTGTGCGAAAATGTGTCTTTGCGACATTGAAAAGCTCAACTTGGCAACTCTTAGAGATGCCTTAGTACAACCACCATGACACTTACTCATACGCGATTTGTGGCATTTGAGCAAACACTGTTGGGGGTAGGATGGATTTATTTTACTAGGGCTACATCGGGTATAAAGCGAAAAGGGTGCACTAGGGTTGCCTTAGGAAAGGAGTGCACCTGGTGAATCCAATTACAATCGATCATAAAGATATCTAGAATATTAAAGATATCCAGAATATCGTACATAATCTAAATATATATAACATCTCCCCGCAAACTCAATGTGACATCGAAGAAGTCAGTTGGAGTTCGAAGAAAAGACCCTGAAAATGCCTAGGTGGATATGCCTTAGTGACAATATCAGCGGTCTAATCAGTAGATAAGGTGGAAACAAGTCGAACAGTGTCACAAAGTACGTGATAGCACACAAAATGACAGTCGATTTCAATGTGATTGGTGCCTTGTGGAAAACATCATTATAAGCTATTTGAATAGCTCTTCAATTGTCATAGTAAATGACTATTCCACCATCATAGGATTCCCACGTCTTTTAATAACAATTGTAACCAAAGGAATTTCGATATTGTATCAGGAGCACAAAATTCCACCTTGGTGCTAGATCAATCGATAACAATCTGTTTTTGGCTACGCCATGATATAAGTGAGGTACCAAGCAAGAAGCAGTAGCCTGTAGTGGAGCAACGATCAAGAGAGTTGCCAGCCTAATCAACATTAGAATAGGCGTTCAACTCCATAGTAGAAATAAGGTACCCTTGACATAGCGAAACATACAAAGGACAGTAGCAAAGTGAGCTGTACGTGGTGCGGTCATGAACTAACTGACTAAGTGAACAGTATAGTCAATGTCAGGACGAGTAACAGTAAGATATACAAGTTTGCCAACCAACTATCAATAAAGAGTGGGATTCAAAAGAGCAATTCCAACGTTTGCATCAAATTTGGCATTTGCCTCAATTGGAGTTGCAGCAGTCTTGGTATTAGTGAGTCTCATGCGAAGATTAATGGCATATTTTGCTTAAGAAAGATAATAGCTTAAGGAGTCTTAAGGCAACCTCCAAGCCTAGAAAGTAGCTGAGTCACCAAAGATCTTCCAATTTAGATTACTGACTGAGATACTATTGGAGCTTTGTAATACCAATATGATCATCACCGAAATGACCATGTCATCCACATATAATAGTAATAGAATATACCCATGAGAAGTTCTCTAAACGAATAGAGCATTGTTGTGGGGACTAGATCTAAAGCCAAGATGTTTCATGGTGGAACTGAGCTTAAAATACTATGCACGAGGAGCCTATTTCAGTCCATATAAAGCTTTACGTAAGCAACATACTTTATTAGAAGCAAACTATGTACCCAAGAGGTGGCTCCATATAGACTTCCTCAAAAGATGGCCATTAAGAAAGACATTTTTAACATCCATCTCCAATAGAGGCCATTTTTAATAACTGTAAGAGGAAGAAGACTTTGAACTGAAGTAAGACGTTCAAGAGGAGCAAATGTCTCGTCAGAGTCAATTCCATACTTATGACTAAAACATTTTCCTTCTAGTCTAGTTCTGTAGCATTCCACCATACCATCTACCTTAATCTTAATCCATATACCTATCTACAACCTATAGCTGACTTTCTAGGAGGTAAATCAACAAATTCCCAAGTATGAGATTTGTCTAACACATGCAACTATTTGCCATTGCTTGCTACCGAAGAAGGTTAATTCGAGCTTCTCTGAATTTGTGTGGCTTGTGAAGGGAAGCAATAGCAGAGTGACAATGAAAATCACAAAGTCAAACGGAAGGTTGGAGTTGAACAGAAGGTTGATTTACTTGGGTGGAGCGAGAACATGAGAAGAGGGAACGACCAATAGTGAAGAATCCGTAGATGGTGTAGACAAGTTAAGAGGTGCTGAAGTGGATTTATCATAGGTGCAAACATCAAGATTAGAAGAAGACAACTATGAAAAGGAAGATTCAATCGATGTATCTTTAGGAAATAGATCCACTGAAGGATTGTTTAAAAAGGAAAAAGCAAGAGAGGAGTCAAAGGGATTGAGTGAAGAGAACATCTTGTGTTCCCAAAAGGTAACATGGCGAGATATACAGAGACGATTAGAGATGAGATCCCAATATCAATACCCTTTACACTCAATCCCAATCACAAGGAAACAACATAGATGAGCACGAGGTTCTAATTTCATGTGCCCTAGAAATTTCTTTCCGGTTTATACCTGATGCATCCCTAACAAAATAAATTCATCTTGCCCTTGATAGTGTTCATCCAAATGCCCCAATTCACGTTTAAGTAAGTGCCATGGTAGTTGTGTGTTATGACTTCTCTACACGTCACCAAGTCGAGCTTTTCTTTTCCATGGAGGTATTTTTTGATGCCGCAAAGGCGTGTTTTGCATAGTAACTTTTCCCTCAATGAAGCCTAACTTATTTCACTTGTTATAACCATGCCAACCATATCGATTGCATTTAAGTTATTGTCCCAATGGCAAAGTCAATGGCAAAGGACACATGTTGCTCAACTCTAATTCCTCTTATTCTCGACTTTTCACTTTTTAATTTCAAGAAGCCGACACACTACCACCAAACCCAGCACCCTCAGACAAGTTAGATCTAGAAGACTATCTCACACACTACCCTACCATGGATCAACAAGCTCAATGCCCCGTTGTACCATAAGAGAAACAAGTTTTCATGACATTAAGCAACACTAATTCAAACTCTAGTTGGCTTCTTCAATGTCATCTTGAGTTTAAGGGAATATGTTAGAGATAATTAGGATATTTTCTTATATTAGTAATATTTAGAATATTTCTATTGATTTTCTATCTCTCTCAAAATTGTACAAATATCTCCAAATAACTGTATATATCTTGATTGATATATGTTATTTTATATAATCATATCATAAAGCCAATAAATAAGCTTTTTATGCACTCTTTTATACATATCGAATTATATAGAAAATTCCCCAATACTCTTTTCTACTTTATATTTCACTAGACTCATGAGTTAATTTTTCCTTTGATTTATATGGTTCAAGCTAAGGTTTAATCAGGCACAAGTCCACATGGAATGCCTAGTAATGAGACTGAACTTGATTAAGCCAAAAATTAACCATGAGTGAGGCAATTAAACCACAACTTAAATTTGGACAATAAATGTTCTACACCAACTTTGCACAAACTTACAGCAGAATTTGCACTGACCAAAAAAAAAAAATAGCAGAATTTGCAGCTTAAAAGTGTAATTAAACATGCTATCAATTTCTAGCATAGACTAGATAACTACCACCAAATCTACACATATTCCTCCCTTGAAATCGAAATTGCATCATGCAACTTAGCAATTCAATGTTAAGTTCATTGAAATCAAGCAGCAGCAATTGCATGTAGCACACAAACCAACTAGTTAAAGTTTAGTCAAAACCTAGTACTCAAGTCTAGCATGGATCCTATACAATGAATATCCACTAATACCTCAACTAGTAATGGGGAAAATTTACCAAAAAAGTCATAAATCTATTCCAATTGTGTTAATTCAATCCTAAATTTTTTTTTTTTTTTTTTTTTTGCCAATTGAGTCTTAAACCTTTTACATTTGTGCCTATTCAATCCATCTGACCAATTGTGACCAGCCAAAGCTAACATGGAAGATTTTTAGTAATATTTTGAAATTTTTCGAATTTTAAAATTATTTTTCTTTTCCTTTATTTATCTTTATTTTTTCTTTTCTCTTCCTTCTTCCCTCGGCTAATCAATGGACGGAGGTGACTGGCCGTAGGTGAGGGTTGGCGAAGTTGAGCCTCACCAGGTCGACCTTGCACACCCCAGGTGAGGCTCAACCTCGCCATTGCTAGGCAAGGGCAAGCTCGCTTAGCCACTAGCAAGGCAAACCTTGCCAAATTCAACTAGGCTAACCTTGCCAAGCAATGAGGAGGTCGAGCCTCATTAGCCTCACCCAACGACAGCAAGGTGAGCCTCGCCAACTAGAGGAAGAAGGAAGAGGAAAAGAATAAATAAAGAGAAGTGAAAAAAAATAAAATATAAAAAATAAAATATATATATATACCAAAAAAATTATTAAAAAGTGTATACATAAGCGTTGGCAGTGTCACGTTAGTATTGGTTATACCACATTAGTGCTAACCAACCAAATTTAACTAAATAGACTTAATTGGCACAAATGCAAAAAACTTAAGACTTAATTAGCCCAAAAAAATTTATGATTGAATTGACACAATTATAATAAATTATATGCCTTTTTTGGTAATTCTCCCATGATAATGGAATTAGCAAATCCATAAGTTAGTGCTCACGAAAGTGGGGTCGGTGGTTGTGGACGAGATCATCAGCGGCACTAGTGGATTATGGCAGCATCAACTGGGAGATGGCTGAGGTCAAATAAGCTATGGTTCAGCGGCGACCTCAGTGACAATCGGCGTCTATCTTGAAGCACACAATTCAAACTGGAATGGTTAGCTCATGTGCTAGATGATGAAGGCACCCGGTGGGGATGGGCAACGACTTCGATGGAGGCTCAGACCAGCAGTGAAGAGGTTGCTCATCAAGGCACTACTCATGTGAGATCCATGTAATCGAAGGGGTGAAATACATCGACCGACAAGTAATCAGTGCATCGAAGAATGTATGGAAAGGAGGTTGGCCAACAAGGAGAATGCGGGGGACGTGGATGGGGGAAATAAGTACTCAATGGATTCTTAGTGGACTAATCGAGCAAAGTGGACCGAGACCAAAGCAACATACGAGCTAATCCAATGGACCAGCCAGGTCACACATCACGTCCAACTAGTTCGCAGATCAAATAAGCAAAATTCAGAAATGATCATTTTCTAATTTCTTTAATTTTTTATGAAAGCTAATTTTTGTCAGAATATGTCTCAAGACCCTAATTCACGATTTTTTTACTTAAAGAATAAACTTCCCAAAATAGAAAAATAATTATGTATGACCAGGAGGCAATGAATGACAAAACACTTGTGCCCGGAAGCCGGTCCAATCACTCCCAGAACCCCAGGATGGCCCAAGTGCAGTAACTAAGATTTGGTGCAGATGCAGTGCACAGTGCATAATGCATAATGCGTTAAAGGAAATGACCAATTGCCCGAAGCACAACATAAATGCGTGGTGACACTTACTAGCACCAAAAACACGAAATGCCAGAATTGGGTCAGCATTGCAGAGATATTTCGTTAGGTACCGACATCCGAATTTTCGAGAATGCGAAAAGAAAAACTTCTGGGTAAAATTAAGTGTGAACACACTGTCGAAACAGCCTTAGGTGATCCCCATGACCAAGGAATTGGTCCAAATCATTCTCCTGGTGACCACGCACATCTTAATGAGCTTCCGGTGAAGGTGAATAGAACGGGTTCCTTAAGGCACCTTATAGGCCGTAAGGTGCTATAAGGAAGTGACGAGGGCTTGATATTTTATGGACATGTTCTCCTCCGTTCCCTAGCTGAAGGAAACCATTTTCTAGGCACTTTTTCTGATAGTGGTTACTTGCATGGACCTATCAATATTATTTTTAGTTATGTTTTCATGTTATTGATGTTCATTATTTGTAACTTGCCGAATAGAGATATGATTGGAAAGAAGTTCCTCTGATTAAAGATGGAGGAAAGTATTGTTCAGCCTTTAAAGACACAGCCCTGCGTCTTGTGCAAATGGGCCAAACTAATGGGTGGCCCATTACATTTTTATTCCTATTTGTACAAGCAGCTTCTTACTAGTTTTTTTTTTTTTTTGGTCGAAGCTTCTTACTAGTTTAGTATCATATGTTCTCACAAGTAAAATAGCGAGAAGGATTAATCAGCGCTCATAGTCCCCTGTGGCCCTTATTACGAGGTTCGCATACTCGCTATTGAATATTAAATTTGAGCCAAATCTAATTCGCATCACCTGCAATCCGAAAGTTTGAGATTGATAAGCCCGTCGCTGCAACCTTAACAAAATATTAGCAATCGAGAAATCTTTCCCGACAACTGCACAAGCCGTTTGGAGATTCATTTACAATGTAAATCAAACTCGTGATCTCATGAAAATAGATATTGTTTTTAGTAGCAGGCTAGTCTCGTTATGCTAGCCATTATATCACTTGATGCTCTTTGCATGGTAGATGTTTAATTTAAGGTCAATTTGAGTCATTTCTTCTTCTCGTCAGCTTCTCCCAACTATGGCAATATCATCATCAATGTCAACGTTACCCCTCCAGGGTGGGAGTCCCCATGCCCCTTTTGCTAAATAATGGGGCTTGCCTTTTGGAGGGGTAAGTCAGCTGATGGCCGTTGGTCTCTATTTGATGTGTCCCTCGGCGTTTAACTCAAGGGAAAGAAGCAGCTCCTATACCTCAATAAATATAGTGGTTGGAAACCTTCCTATAAGATTGGACCTAGGTAAGTCCTCATATTGATTAGTCATTGTAGACCTTGGCAACCTTTGACATAAAACATTATGAGGGTATTCCCTCATCCTGGGAAAAAAATATATATAGAGTGGAACTAGGAGGACTGGTCATGCAGGTGCTAATACGTAAAAAGAACGAATGTAATCCTGTCAGCCCACTTAAGTTACTACGTAGACGGGACAGCCCTGACTTGGAGTCAAAAACTCCTGCTTTTTGGTGAGGTTACCCTGTAACCAAACGCCTTGGATTGTCTCCTCTTATGTGTGATCAGTCCAGCTTTTTGTATACCTGGGAGGGCTCAGAGAGTCTCTGCTTTGCTAGTAGTTTGTACCGCCTCAACCTATATCGATAGTCATGAGGTGCCAAAACTCGGATCTTCTACCGTGCTATGCTACACAGGGACCATCACTTTTTCTGGTGTCAATCTGGCCATCCTTTTACGTGTCGCATATGGGGCCTCAACCTACTCCACCACAAGTAGGTCCGACCACGGTTCCATGCCTGACATTTCTGTGGCTTTGCCCCCAAAATCTTTTAAAACTTTCGTGGTGGTGGTGCTGAAATGATGTCCCACCAGGAAATTTGAGCATTTGCCGAAACCGAACGTCCACATCTCTTTCATATCGCCTTGTGTTAAGTCACACGAGGCTGAGATTTGAGGAACCAGATAGAACGAGAACCTGACCTAACCCCATTGCCCAAAAGAGTGGAACGAGAATGCAATCAGGTAAGCACATCGGCATGCATACACCGAACGCCTGCCATCTGCATAAATATGTTAGTTTAACACGAGTCAAAGCATCATATTAGCTCTACGCGCCTCATGTGTCTTGAACCCGCAGCACATGTATTGTGAGATTTTGTGGGAGCACTATCAACTATTCTAAAAGTTTAAACTGATAGATGAAGGCGTGATTTATTATTTAAATATTCTAACACTCCCCCTCACGCTTAGTTGGGTCTTTTTGCCTAGTACTAAGCGTGGAAATTTAATTGGGGAGACAAATAGAGGCCTGGAAAATTCAAACTCAGGACCTTCTAACTCTGATACCATGTGAGATTTTATGGGATCACTGCCAACTGTTCTAAAAGCTTAAGCGGATAAATGAATGCGTGATTTATTATTTAAATATTCTAACATGTATGTTAAAAAGTCTTTCTTGTCGATTAAAAGGCTATGAGCTCACGAGTTCAATTCCGACTTGATGCAACTATTTGGGGCCATGCTAAGAAGTAATCCCTTCCAAATATGGGCATTAGAGCGGAATGAGGGAAAGGACTTGGTCTCGTGAGCAAATACCAGGTTAAAGTACCATGCGATCTTTACAGAAAATGAAAATGGAAAGCATGTCGAAGGCCGCTAATGAGATTCGCATAAGTTGGATTGCATTTTGAAGAAATAAAAAGTTCACTTATAGTACTAAGAGCGTGTTTGAGAGAGCATTCACATAATGAATGATAGATAAGCACTCAAGCTTTATAGAGGACTTCCGTTAGAGATTTAAAAATGAGAAAAGGAAGAATGGGTGAGCATGAGGGATGCTCAGCGGCATGGGAAGGCTGAAAGCTCCAGCAACAGCTCATTGCCAAAGGCCACAAGACCCTTAGGCAAGGCAATGCCGAAGTCACATGACCCAGCGACCCTCAACGACCCTCGACTCACTAGATTTCACTTGAGCTGCCACCCTCCAGACCTTGCCTATGAAACCCACGACCCTCGGCTGAGCTTTAGACCAGCAGCCCCGCGCTCGAGTCCATAAATCTTGTTCGAGCCACCTCCGTGAATCCCAGATCTGCATGGAAGAGACAATGAACAAGGCAAAATTAAGGGATAAAAGAGGGATAGGAAAAATTGGTACGGGAAAAATTGAAATAAAAAATATCATTAATTCTGGCCTTGGGCATTCCGAAAACACCGAAATGCCCGATGCTGGTCTCTAGTGGGCTTTAGAAATGCACTCATTTTCTAAAAAGGTTTCAAATTCCTTCACTAAACACCTTAACATTTACACAAGAACCTTCGGAGGCTCAAAAGTACTTTGGTATTATGTTCCGAAACACATCACTAAATAGTGTTAACCGATGCCATAGTATTTCACGTAGTTGAAGTTATTAGCAAAGACAGACCAATAGAAATTGATGGAGATATCACAAGATTTGCCATTTTTTTGGCCTTTACTTTTGTATAATTTTCTTTTCTTCATTATAAGTTTCTCAAAAAGTCGATATCATTGAGGATAATGCTGTTGCCACAACCAAAATACCCGGGGCCACAGCATCTTGCTGACCAATGTAAAATCACTTCGGGCTGCATTCTTTTACATCATGTCTGGCCTGGACCATCCAACCCATCTTCAAGTAGAAACTAAACATCAATGCCAAACCACATCGAAGCAGATCCTATATTTTTCTTCAGTAAAATCAAGGACTGAATATTGAGAATTTCTCCAATGTCTAGGGACCATTTTTAATGTCGATTCTGTACATTAAGGAATTCTGTTCTCAGCGACCGGCACAATTCAGGGTAGGCTTTGCGTGGACGGCGGATAGTGGACGCCTTGAACGTTAAGTGATTTCTCATTGAAAACGAGATCTACTTCGAGCAAACCTTGAACAACCACCGCACCACATGCGGTGGTGGTATTATGGCGCAGCTTTTTCTTGTCCGAAACCATGGGCTCTGTTGAATTGTTTTCATTGGACCATTTGACTGCTGAAGTAGTTGAGATTTTATGAGCCTATCTAATCTAACTTTATCTAATTTATTATTGTTGGACTAACATGAAAGTGGGAACGAACGAACGATTCAAGCGAATAATAAACTGCAGAAATAAAAACTGAACGGAGAAGATTTATGTGGTCAATGATGTGCCTAGTTCACCAAGAAAGATAGACGAGATGGTTCCACTATAATAATTAAAGATGAGATCACTCAATCACACTCACATATATGTATTTTTCAATTTTAGATTAAATTCAAACTTATGAGAGTTAATTACAAGAACACTCGCAACTCTCTGTGTATCTTGTGAGTTTTCACACATATTAAGTTCACTCGTCGTATGCACACCGGATTAAACTCGACAACAGTATATTTATATGCAAAAGACTATGAGCCCTTCTACCACGTCTACATGGAGTGGGTATTCAATAAAGAAAAGAAGTCTTGTGGGAAATTAACTTTCCATTTCGATCACTCATGATCTTGCTGGCAAGATTCCAATTTGAACTTTCCTTATAAGGCCCGAGATAATTCTCTCTCTCTCTCTCTCTCAATTAAAGATATGGAATATTACAAGAAACTCTTTTAGTTAGTCTTTCATTATTTGACTAAACACGAATTTTTTTATTTGACAATCAAACCGAAAAAAAGTACCTTGGAAATGAACTTCACTTGCAAATTTGTAATTTACTTAGATATCAACACTTAACTTAGCAGCAACAAAAATTCAGCAATTAAGAATCACATATTTTAAGGGTTATCACTAAATCTTTTTTTATTGAAATACTTAACTACTAATCCATGCCTCTCCAAATAAGAAAAGTTACTCAAGACGACGTATGTAAAAGTTAGAAATAAAGAATAACATTATTAATGCATTGTAGTTTCTTATAACCAAATGCATATTGCTATAGTTCATTTTGGGTTATTTTCATATGTCAATTCCATTTTGAAATTTAAATTTTAATGTTTAAGAAGCGCCATATATTCTTGTTTAGAGTTACTTGATTAATGTTGCAAGAGCACTTGTAAATGTATTTCAATTTTATGTCGATGTGGGCTAGAGATGGGGGATGTAAGGAAAATGGTCCAAACTCCGCCGGCCTAAGGACTTAATCAAAAGGAAGAAAAGAGGGAAAAATTATCAAAAACCTAATAAAGTTATTGTACTTATAACAATTCAATCATAAACTTTCCCTAATTCTAAACATTTTTGACGATTTGCCACTTTAGTCATTTTGATCAATTTTGTTCAAAAATTGCCGATGTGGCTACTAGTCATTCTACGTTGTATTTTGTCGACACTAGCATGGACAACTTTTTTTATAATTTTTTATATTATTTTTCTTTTCTTTTTCTTCTTCCTCTACTGGTCATCAGACTTCCACGATGGCAAGAAAGCAAAAACTAGGAAGATAACCATATTTCTTGGCCGTACATGTCAGGCACATGGAGGGAAAAATTCTCGTATGGACCATGGATCTGGTGCGATCAAAGTCATAGAGTTTGGGGGATCCATATAAAAAATGCCATGAAGACAAACCAAGCTTTTAGAAGGCTTAACTAGTTTTATGAAGGCTTAAATAGTTTTATGTTGTACCTCTGACCCATATCATTGAGGAAACCCACTAATATATTTTGAAATTGACAAAATTATTCATGTTTGTTATCGATCTTTATAATTGCAAAAAATGTTTATGTTTCAAGTAATATTCACGTTAAGAGAATTCTTTATAACTAATGAACCTTCTTGATCAAGTTTAGTTGAATGGGGATTTCACAGCTACTTGGAGACATCAAGACTACGTCAATAGAGTCTACTTTACTATTATTGGAAAGAACGATTGATCATATCCAAGACACCAAAATAAGTGAACCACGTGGATATCAACAAGGCAAATAGGCTAGATATAAACAGGATATACACCGGATGTTAGTAAGAGTACTCCAAAAGCTAAATATAAGCAAAACACTTAGGATGTATTTGGTAACAATTTTGTTTCCGAGAGCAGATTCTGGTCAGAAATGATTTTTTTAAATTCTATTCCCGGAAACATATTCTAAGCATTTTAAGCCGTTTGGTAATTGTTTAAAATTTCTGATTTTGGAATAGAATTGTATTTGGTACCGTACTCATTAATTCTGTTCCAAATTAATTTCTTTTAATTTTAAATATTTTTATACTTTTTTCCTTTTTTCTTTTCTTTTTTTTCCTTTTTTTCTTTTTTTCCTTTCTTTCTTTTCTTTTTTTCCTTTTTTTCCTTTTATCTTTTCTTTTTTTTTCTTTTTTCTCCTACTCTTCTTCTTCTTCTTCTTCTTCAGGCCGGTTGCCGGACTGGCCAAACGAGAGCTGGTGACCTCACCAGAGCGTCGTGGGCCCTCATCGGCCGAACCTCGCCACCAACTGGGTGAGGCTCGCCCAACCCTAGCGAGGCCGAGCCTCGCCGATGGCCAAGCCGACCTCACCAAGGCTGGGTGAGGCCTGCCTGGCCACCGAGAAGCTCCCCGAGCCTTGCCCTGGCCTAGCGAGCCTCCAGCGAACAGTGGCGGCGGACAGTGGCGACGGCAACGGTGGACGGCGGTGGACAGTGGCAAATGGTGGCAAACAGCAACCACGCGATTGAAGAAGAAGAAAAGAGAAGAGGAATAAAAGAGAAGAAAATAGTTGGTTTTGATTCTTTTTTCTAATTCTAGAACAAGAATCACATTTTTTTTTTATTCTTGATTCTACTCCCAATCTGTTACTAGGAACAAAAATTTTACCAAACGCAATTCTATTCCCAAACAGATCCCGGGAACAAAAAATTAGAATTTGGCCATGTTTGGATGGTTACCAAACAGGGCCTTACACTACTTAGAGCCAATTTCTTGTCACATGCTTCAAGATATATTTTATAGCTTGCAATCTGGTATGGATACCCACTTCAGAAAAATATTAATTGACTATCAATTTCTAAAACTGTCTTAGCAGAATATTCAATCATGGGAAATATCCTAATTGATTGATAATCATCTCGAAGTCTAGATTCTTTCCATAGCAGAAGCACTCCATTTTTGGGAACCTATATTTGATTATAAAGGCAACCAAATCTATGGGAATCTTTGATTGATCAACCTCAACCACTAACTAATCTTCTCAACAATTGTCCAACAAGTAGATTAGAAACTTATCCTTATGAAGATTATCCAACGAGTAGTTTAGATGTTGTGGAATATAAAAGAAGACCAAGAAGTTGAAGAGCGTACGAGATCAAGAGTTAACATTTCCAAATTATGAGAGAGCTTCACATATTCATTTGTCTTTTGAAAAGCTTACAATTGTAATCATTTGAGAAGAGTCGACAAAGCAATAGTTTGTGCTTAGATGTGAGATAGTGGGTCCTATCTAGCACCGGCTATGTGGAGAAATGCTTAGATATAAGCAGCACCTACTTATGTAACCTCTTATCATTTGACTAGTAAAATTCAGCCGGTAGACTATTGATGTGGGAAAGTAAAGGTAGACTTATACTAAATTGAACCACTATAAGTTATGTGTGTATTGTTTTTAATCTCTCGCTACTCATACTTCTTTATTACTTGATAGAAACATTGCTTGGCATTGCTTGAATATAATCAAATTTTACTTATGTTCACTTTTTGTTTCACCTGGTCACTTTGGCATTATCTACTCCGCATTATTTTTGCCAGAATTCTTGAAATCACATATTCATTCCCTCTAGTTGATATTATTAGCCAACTTCACATATAAATTGTCATCCCTTGACACAACCAAGTATATCCACACAACTCTATAAATGATTATAATAAATAGGAGATAGACAATGAAAAAAAATCACAAAGTTGAGAAGTGATTATAATATTATGCATTGAATATTTGAAAGAAGGAATAAGATATTTTCTTTGAAGAAAAAGCGTAACAAGCGACAATTTAGGAATCATAATTATTTTTTAAATAGGTGTCGTGTCGTGTCACCATTTCTTTCGTCCTCTTGGTGGTGAAGATCAAATTCATGAGTTGTGCACGCAATAATATTAGCACGATTTGGACACGGACGGCAGCCTGCATAATTAATACTTCAAAAAAAAAAATGAAATGTCAACGCATGATACCAGTAGGATAAAAAACATGGAAAAAAATTACTAATAGATTTACGATCACGTGAAATATACTACCTAGTAAACCCATTCTTTACGCCTGATGATGATGATGATGATAAATTTTTTATTACTTTACTAAACAAGGGATCAAGAATATTCGAACCTTTATATATGATATCCTCAACTCTATTAACATTTAAATAATCAAAAAAGACACGTTATAGGGCTGGAACATTTGATTTAATATATAGATCCGACAATATGCCCTAATTGCTAATTATTTAAACTTTTTTAGGACCAGGTATACAGGCCAACCCCCCAAACTTTTGCCTAATTTCTTGAATTTCAAATTTAAGGAGGGCCCTTTTTTTGGGCCTAATTTAGGAAAATAGAAGGATCTCTCTATTTAAATGCTGAAGCACATTCTATAGGATTGCAACAGAGAAACTCCACCTGCCAAGGAAAAGGGCACATTGTCACAAAGGCAAAGCTACCAAGATGACATTTGATTCCAACGTTGTAACTTGGAATAGTCCAAAAGCAGATACGTTAGGTACATTCCAAGAGCAGAAACTGTCTCTGTCATCTAACTTCCGAACCCCAATTCAGGTTCAACGCAGAGAAAAATTTTAGAGTTCATAGTACCTAAAAGACAACTTATTTTACAATATGCATTATGTATAACTTACAAGAACCAAAAAATTACCCCCATAGAATAAGTAGAAGAAGAAGAAAAAAGAATCATATAATCCTCCCATGGAACAATAAAACGTGTTGTTGCCCTCGCAGATTTGGACAAGGGAAGGCTTTCGCGGTGAAAGCCTGGCTATATCTCATATTAGCTTTCTGATCCCAGGGATTTAGGCTTTCCATGAATCTCACTGAATTATCCGTCACCACACGTCACGGAGATACCTCCCGCTCATTTGCAGATTCTTCACCATGCTCTCTGCTTTCGAGCTATCGAGGGATCCCTGTAACGCCACAAGTTGCAATTCACTTAATGGGTGAATAAAAATAGGAACAGGAATCTCAAAAGAAGCAAGGGCACGGAGGCAAAAGAAACATGTGGTTGCGGGCAGAAAAGAAAATGGCCCTTCATGGTCCACAAGAGAGCCACGCAAAATAAATTAAACACGAAGAAAGTGTTGCTTTCGACAGACAAAATTGTTTATATTTAGGAAAGCATCAGCGGAGGTAGTTGTGGGTCGCTATTGGAAAAGCTCAACCACTAGAAAGTTGTAGACAGGCAAAGAGACGACACACCCAAAGAGGCAGGCCACGCTTATGGGAAATAAAAGTTATACGTCTCTTTCACAAATCCACAAATGTGGCAGATGGAAGTTGACATTTTCAACCAAAATCGAGATGGTTGTGCAGATGGCAAGTGCCACCAATAAGTGGCGATTTATGATGCTGGCAACTTAATTGCTTTTTCTCTTATTGTGGGTCAGGAGGGAATATGAGAAAATATCATTTACCTGTTCTTGCACGATAGTGTGCAGTGCCCTGTGGACATCCCGGGCCATGCCTTTGGCATCACCGCAAACATAAATATAAGCTCCCTGAGAAAGCATGTTCCAGATCTCCGATGCCTAAAGAGAGGGAAAAGAGCCATTAGTAAGTAGGGACCAATGATTACCCACTTGAAAAAAACCAACGCACGTTGATGCTAATAGTGGTAGTAGGTAAAGTAGAGCAATACCTTCTCCATCATCTTATGTTGAACATATTCTTTCGTAGGTCCCTCACGTGAGAAGGCCACAACTAGCTCAGAAAGTGCACCAGATTCAACAAAGTTGTTCAGTTCCTCTTCATAAATGTAATCCTGCAAAAAAGAGCCGACAAGGAAAGAGAAAATCAGTTGCGGACGACTCAGTGTTACATTTTCCATAGCAGCTGTCCATTCAATCCCATTAAGTAAAAAAAGAGGGCAGCAAATACCATTCTGCGATTTCTGCATCCAAAGAACAATATTGAAGGCCCCAATTCAGTTCCATCTTCTTTCAGAGCAAATCTTTCCTGGAATGATAAAACACATGACAATTTGTTAGCTTAGATAGGTTCATCAAGTAAACTATCAAATGCACCCATAACAGACATGGGTTTGTGATGAGACAAACCTGCAGAAAGCCCCTGAAAGGTGCCAATCCAGTGCCAGGGCCAATCATGATGATCGGCACTTGAGCATCTGTTGGAAGCTTGAAGTTTGATTGCCTTACAAAAATGGGTGCCCAGCTGCATTCATTGCTTTTGCTCAAAGGCACAGCATTCTGGAAAGGAATAAAGGAACAAAATAAACCACCATAGGTTAAAGACAGCCATAACAATTAGCCTTCCACTTTGTTCATGCAGAGAATCTCTGAGTAGGAGATATAGCCAAAGAGGTTCATGCTTAATCAATCATCTAGCTTCAGGAGATTCCTTTCAAGGACACTCAGTCATACGCTATGTTTAGTGAGGGAAGAAGACTGGAATGAGATTGTAATAGATGGGACCATTTCAATGTATGAGTACCTTCATCCAAGTGGAACACACTCCTTTGTGAATCCTTCCAGTAGCTGTCTTATCCAGAACTAGTGCACAAGTAACGTGAATCCTAGAGGCAGCCATCCTGAATAATAAAACAGCAGGTAATAAGTAACTCAAGTGTATACAGGTATGTTTGCATGAAACTAAAAAAACAAACAGCTGGTTGCCATCAAAATAACGAATGCAACCTGGATAAAAGGTTTGGGAAATGCAAGAACAATACAATCTAAAAATCACCTTGGGGATGATGAGATTGAATAGTATCGGGGTTGCAACCTAGGGGCAACTGCTGCAAAGAAGACACCAAGTGGGGGCTTAGCAGAGGGGAATTCAGCCATGACTTCAAGAAGACTTCTCTGACTTGCTGTTATCCATTGGGCATATTCATCCTGTACAATCGGCATACAAGTTACTTCCACAATCATGAAAGAGGATACATAAACAGTTATCAGGATTCGGTTCATAGGTTTGTTCACAACCTTTCCAGCAGGTGAAGCAAGATGTCTCAATCGATCAGCATCAGCAGGATCAGAAGCATGAGCCGCCAAAGCTAGCAAAGCAGACTGCAGAGAAGACAATGCAATGAATCAGAATAGCAGCAGAACAGAGGCATATGAACTTCATTAACTCATAGTAAACTGTAGTTAATCACATAACCACATAGTAAAAAAATAGAGAGAGAAAATAAACCTTTTTGGGAGAATTTAAGACATCTGCATATCGTGTGAGTGCTGATCTTAAAGTACAGGGTGGGAATGGTGGTGGTAGAGAGCTTCCACCAAGTGGTGTTCCATCCTCATTATCAGTGTGGATGGAGAAATACGTATCTGGCGACAAACCCAATAGGTTTAATGCTTCCTCCACAGTTTCAATCAGGTTCTCACAGTATACACCGACATGATCTCCTGTCTCATATCTGTCAAGAGAAGTAGAAGGTGAGCAAGTGCCCATGTGTTTCTAAACAGCATACTTGCACGTAAAAATATCCAAAGAGAAAATCAGAGAAGGATGAAAGCAGTATGACAACGCCAACATAAAGCAAGTGACTAAGGAAGAAAAATTACGTGAGTCCCGTGCCAGCAATGTCAAACTCAAGATGAGTGCAAGAGCGATCTGATTCAGGAGTGTGAAGCTCCTTCCTTAAAGCCACATTAGCCCTTCATGAAGAAAAACGAAGGTCTTAACGGAAGAAGATCGATGTAGTTTGATAGTAAACCGAAAGTAATTAGCACTTTAGTACCTGCATGGGTGTTGCGCATCAACTATCGCATGGCCATTTGCATTACTCAAGCTTCTATCTACTTCAGCATTTGCAGGTTCGTGGAAAACAACCCGATATTCTGGCACAGCAGCAGTATAGGGAGTGGACACAGTTGTGGCATCATCCTCATCCCGCAGCAACTGATCCAACTCCGGCCACAACAACTCACGCCTATAGAGTCAAGATCAAAATATTGGATTTATTTTACTAGATTCACGATTTCAAGAAGATTACAAAGCTGAATGGCAGGAAGCTGATTTAAGTAATTCTGTTACCATGCAGTGAAATCATCTTCAATGCACTGGTCATCATCTCCAAGACCCACTGGCACTAAACGCTTACCACCTGCAGATTTTCAAGCTAAATGAGAGAAGTGCAAGCAACTCGGAAAATGAGCCTCTATCAAAGCCACATGAGATACAAATCATGGGGAAAAAACAATTTGAAGAGCATAACCATAACCTTTTTATTCCATGGAACTTGAGTTCCACAGGACTGAAATGAAGAAAAGATAATAGAGAAACGCATTTTTATTGGCTCAACTTTAAGGTAGGTAAATTCCCTTAATCTAGCATGAATATGCCATGCTGTCAACTGTACAGCACTATATGCCAATGTGAAGTTGAATTTAATTGACAAATCCTCCTTAAACTTAATATTGTACAGATATACACACAACTTGTCCATTTATGCAGCAAATCATGTGGACATTTTTTAATTTAAAGATTGGCTAAGTTGCTGCTTGAGGCCTTTGCTTTGCATGGAGACCTATCAGTAACTTGCACTGTGTTACACAAGCCATGTTTACTGTTTCAGGCTCTAGATATTAACATATGCAGAATTGCTCACATTGTAGGAACCTAAATACAAGGAAAAAGAATAAATATTGCCACACTTTATCCAAATTATGCATTCAATTAAGCTAGGTTTAGTGCAAATTAAGCTGCCCAACAGGAAAAATGAACCTCCATATGGCAGGACTCAAGTAACTATAACTAGAAACTCATCCAACCACAGGATTCCCAAGAAATGATCATATGAGAAACCAAAAAGAAAGTCATGCCCGAATATTGTAGCCCAGTAAACTAGACTCGACATAAAAATGCAACGCAGCTGGGGAAGGCAGCCAGTAGAATGGGAACTCACCCTGCTCAGCAAGGACCTCATCCACCACCTTTGCAACCTATAATTGAATAGAAATCAAAGCTATCAGCAAGACATCTATACTGGATATCGAGAGGTCATGAAAATTCCAGTTAGCAGATTTCACAATATGGTACAGAAGAACCAATCAAGTATAGTTTCAAACCTTGTTAAAATGTTCATACTGTCTGTTGCCAAGGCCAAAAACTCCATACTGCAAGTTCTGTAGCCACTCACCTCTCTCTTTACCCTGTTTAGACAAACAATCCTAAAATTTCAGCTCCAGAAAAGAGAAGTCAAGTTCAATCCCTTTTGGCAAAGGCTAGCAAAGTTTACCTCACAGAACCATTTGTAGAATCTCGCCGCGTTATCTGTCGGCTCGCCATCTCCATATCTGCATAAAGAGCATCAAAACAGCACATAATAAAACCACGGAAGCCAAATGCAGAACTCCGACACGAACACGCCACATAATGCAGAACAGAACTCACGTTGCCAAAAAGAAAAACGCCAGGTTCTCTTTCTTCAATTTCTCCTCGTACTCCTCGTCATCGGCAGCGTAATCATCCTGCAAAGCGCACCCCGCTCAAGCATATTCAATTCTCCACGTTCACGCAGCAACCACACGAGATTGACCAGAATTCAGACCCAAAGGAGAAGGAAGTCATAAGCATACCAAGTCAACGACTTTGAACACCGCCTTCTCGTACCTCGCCTTCGCCTCCTCAGCCATAGCCTTGACAAAGATGAAAGCAATGCGGATTGTCAACGACGCGCGCGCGCGCAGAACGACCAGACTAAGCGACCACAGAAAACCGACACGCTTACCTTAGCAAAGCCTTCGGCGGTGCCGGTCTGGGTGCCGAAGAAGATGGCGACCTTCTTCTTGCCGTCGTCGACCTCCGCCTCGGGCTCCTCCTTCACGGCCGGCGGCTTGGGAGGCTCGAATCCCGACCTCGGCTTCTTCGCGCTCGATCGGCGCCAGACGAGCACGACGACGCACCCGATCAGGACCGCGACCGAGGTCGTCAGGATCGCGACGACGAGCTGGCGGTTCTCGAGGATGATGGAGGCGAGCTCGTTGGCCGGCTCGGCGGAGCTGTTGGACGGGTCCACCTTGCCGGTGATAATCGCCGCCATGAGATCGAGCGGGGACGCCTTGATGGAGCTCGAGGATGACGACGAGTCCATGACCGGTGCCGGTAAGGGGCCTCCCTGCTGTCGCCGGAATCCGCAGCGAATCGGAGCGACGGCGGCGAGGCGGCGAGGCGGCGGCGGCGATTCCGGCGAGGGGAGGTGGGGGGGTAGGTGGGGATTGGAGAGAAAAGAGAGACTGAGCAACGAAGGACGAAGATGTCGATTTTTTATACGGCGAAGAGAGAGAAAGAGGAGAGAGAAAGTCTAGAGAGAGAGTTAGGAGGGAGCCAACGCCTACCAAACCCGACTAGTCAAACCCACCTAACCGGATTTAACCATGGTTAAGTGCCCCCGCGTCCGCTCCCTTTGCGCGTGCGTATGACGTAGGTGAATCGGTGGTAGCTCTAGGCCGCCGCGCACGCCGCCGTGGAACCAGTTTCGACGGTGGGCATTGGACTCTTATGGCGGTGTGCAAGGAGGCGGTCCGATCTATGCCGACCGCCGACCCGACCGTCGCTTGCCGCCCCTACCTTCTAATTTGTTGAGCAAGAGGAGTAAAACTTTTGAGCTAATTTTTGAATAAAAGAGATCCAATCCAAGACCATCCAAAACTAGTATGAAACTGGATTGCTAATAAATATGGATCCAAGAGTAATCTAAAGATGGTTGTTACAATTTCGACCTAAACTCGATATGCGAGGGAAAAATTACCGAGGGTATCTCATATTAGTATTGACTTTTTGAATTAATTTTTAAAACGAGAAAGGTCCAAGACCCTCCCAACAAGACCTTACCATACTTTGGCGAACAGGAGTCATGAACATGATTAATGTTCTTGTCCCGGAATGAATAAGCCGAGGAAGCTGGAAAACGTTGACCTTATGGCGATGCAATTAAGACTTGAATGAACCTACATGAAGGAGGTGCTTGGGTTTGTCCGGGCTTTTTCCTCGTTGGAAGCTTGGGAATCTGTGGGCGACGAGACCAGGGACCAGATACAGACGATTGGCGATGCTGCCTTTCGTCAGGCAAAGGACGGATCTGGCTATACGTGTGAAAAAGTCCACTCAAGACTACTTTGAGGCCGAATCTAAATAAGTCCCTAAAAGGTTTCCTCTCGATTTTTGTCCTAATCTCGAGACCATTGGTAGAGGATATTCCTTCCTCTTGGATGAGATAAAGATATAAGGGAGATTAGAATTGCGATACGTGTAAGTATCGACACGTTAAAATTAAAGAATATATCCGTGAAGCCCGTCATTCCTATATAAGACGAATAGGCCGCGAAGGCTCTCGTAAGAGCGCAAGCTCCGTCCAATTTCAAGAATCCAATGGTAAGTCCCGATTAAATAATTAAGAAGGGAATTTTTAAATCCGATATAGATGCGTGAAAATGTCCACTCCAGACTATTTTAAAAGATCGGCAACCTGGTCATGAGCCCCGGCCATGTATTGACTTCACATTTATCTGTTGGTGCATCAAATTTGGAACGTCTTTGAATGGCAATTATTGCATCTAAGAGTCCTTCATTTATTGTATGCCTACAACTTTCCTTTTATATGGGGCTCCTACCCAATGACTTTTTCTTCTCTTATCCTAAATTTTTCCTCCTATTTATTAGGTTAGCAATTAACATGTTGCAAGAGAATAAGGTTATGTAATGTAAAAATGAGGTGTGCATAGCGCGTCGTGATTTTTTACTAGGCCTAGCGTGTATAGGATGCATTAATTTCATGATCGTTTATAATCAGAAAAGCACCGCTAGATTTATGGCATATTATGATAGGACCCTGGGTGGCAAGATTTTCATGCATGGAAATTGCCTAAAATGTCTATAGGAGGCACAAACTTTAACTATTCTACATATGGGGCTCATGTTTTTCCACATGGTCACGTTGTCATGTCTTCCAATCACCTTCTTTCGCTTCCTCTCTCGCGACCACAACTTATCAGCTGCAATCGGCGCTATCGCACCGCAAGTTTTGCCAACCAAAGTGGGCCACTCATCATTAATTTATCTAGCCAGACTTCCTTATTTTTTTCAGCCTCAATTTTTAACCATGAGATGACATCATCGAGGACACAACTCTAACCTTGATTAGTTAATGGTAAACTGTTTGAAATTTGACGCTTATCACTCTCATTCGCAACCAAATTAATTCTACTTGGGAATCGGATCAAATCAAACATCTCGAAAATAGATATGGGAATCAGTTTCCATTAGAATCAATTGAAACCGATCTGGGAACAGATTCCGAGTAAATAACCACTTAAGAACTGGACTGGACCGGACCATCCTATTTTGGTACTGGTTTCAAAACCGGTTTTATAAGCTAAAAAGTCAACACTCAATTTCTTTTTCCCCTAAATTCTAACCTTAGCTCTCCTCCTAAATTTTTATGGATGAATGGCAAATTGAGTTTTAATTTATGTTTTATGTTACATGTTTGCACTTTTTATCGTTTATAATTGTACGTGACTACATATTCATCTTATAGATTATTGTTTTTGATAGATAAGAATTTACATCGTTCATTTTTTACTTTAAATCGTTTTGTTAATCATAGCCTTATATGATTTTACTATAAAAAAATTGAATAAAAAAGGAATAGAAAAAATAAAATAGGTTCTCAGGTAAATCCTAGAACCGAAACGGAAAAACATGATAGGTTCCAGAATCAGTTCCGAGCAAATAGAGTAAGTTCCAGGATCCAAAAATCGAGAATAAGTTATAACATGATAGGTTTCAGGTTTTAGAAGGTTTCAGGTTCCAATTCTAAAACCTACCCACCCTTGAATAAGATTATCCCATACTCATTCCCATGTTGTGGCCATGAGTTTCACCTTAATCCTCTATCCAACCATCATCTCTGATTTTTCTACCCCAATTCCACACTCAAATTTCCATGTATCCAAAGAGTTCAAATTCTAAAAGTTTTCATTTGGATGTACTCGCAACACCGGCATAAGTGAAGCTAGCTAAGAGTTTCCGTCATTGGTAATCAAGCAATCTTTGCGGCAAGACATTTTCCCTTAAAGCATCGATCACCTCTATGTTGTTAGATTAGGCATTTGATTTGCTTAACTAGTGTTGATTTAAGAATGTGTCACTTAATTTTAAGGCGGATCAAGCTTCGTGTTCACTCAAAGCTTTCAATCCGCGGTAAATAAATCTATAGGAACTAAAGTGGTGGATCCACTTTTAGGGGGAAATTACCTAAAAAGTCCTAAACCTATTTCAATTATTCCAATTTAGTCCTAAACTTTTTTTTTGGTCCAATTAAGTCCTCAACCTTTTATTTTTGTTCCAGTTCAATCCATCCGGCCAAAAATGGCTGGCCGGCGCCGACGTGGCAACCGACCGGCGCCGGCGACTTTTTTTAATAATATTTTATTTTTAAAATTTTTTTAAAAATTTTTTTTATCTTTTTTTCCTTTTTTTTTCTTCTCCCTCTCCCTCTCCCTCCTTCCTCCTCCTCTCCTCCTTCCCTTGGCTCCGGCGACCGGCTAGAGGGGAGGGCTGGCCGGTCGCCGGACTGAGTCGGCCGACGGGGCGAGCCCCCCACCAGATCCGGCAACCGCATATCAAGGCATGCCAGGACGATTTCAGCTATGTCATCCCATTTTTTCATCTAAAGGGACCGGGGGACAGTGCTGGTTCGTAACCCATGACTAACACTGGTTTTTCTCCACATCAACCGAACACGGTAATTTAAGCGGCAACTCAAAGAAGGCTCATAAGCATCGAAGTAAGTCTCCGGAGCGGGTCAACATTGACGTATCGAAATCACTCCACAATCCACGATTCCGAACAAGATTTTCAAGGTCCAATTGCTGCCACTAACCCAAACTGTTCAGTGCCCAAAAAGCCAAACAAAAAAGAAATGAAGGCCGCAGTAAGCCACATCCTCTTCCAAACCTCCACAACAAACTGTTCTGAAATTGCTTCAACTCCGAAGCTTACTGAGCGTCCATCTCTGATAAAATAGGAACACTGGAAACGAGCACTCCTAGCGTATCCGTTCACACTTCTGTTTCTAGAGCGACATACTTTACCTTACCACCTTCATAAGCTCGCCATCACTCGCACCCCTCCCAACGCCACTTCCACAACCAAAAGCACGATAGGGACTCAAAACCGTCACACGCCAAACAAGACGCTCGCGCGAAGCCGAAGAGAAGACGTCACCTGCGGCTTGTCCCCAGCCTGACGAGGCGATTCGCGGGAAGCCCGACTGGTGCGCTCGAGATCGAGCATGGCCTTCGTCGACGATGGCGACGCGGACGCGCCGGCAGGGAGGAGCTGCGAGAGTCTCCTGGAGGGGGAGCCGGAGACGCCGAGGCGTTGCCTGGCCGGCTTGGATTTACAGTAGAGGCCGACGAAATCGACGAAGGGGGGCCTCGCTGGATCTGGCGGAGGGCTCGCCCCGCCGGCCGCCTCAGTTCGGCAACCGGCCAGCCCTCCCCTCTAGTCGGTCGCCGGAGCCAAGGGAAGGAGGAGAGGAGGAGGAAGGAGGGAGAGGGAGAGAGAGAAGAAAAAAAAAAGAAAAAAAAAGAAAAAAAAATTTTAAAATAAAATATTATTAAAAAATGTCGCGTGCGCGCCGGCCGAACGCCACATCGGCGTCGGCCGACCGGCTATTTTTAGCCGGATGGACTGAACGGAACAAAAACAAAAGGTTTAGAATTTAATTGGACCAAAAAAAAAGGTTTAGAACTGAATTGGAATAATTGAAATAGGTTTATGACTTTTTAGTAATTTTCTCCCACTTTTAGTACCCTTGATCCTTATTTGATTTTTAACTTAAAGGATATGGTGCTATTGATCTATGAATAAATGATTACGTGATGACCTAATAAGAGGCTGTCTAAAAGGTCTACGATGATGGGAAGGCTGTAGGCCCTAGGCTAGGAGAGAGATTTTCATAACTACCTCGTTCTTTTTCATCTTTCAATTTTGATCTTCGTTTTTTAAAGTTTTCTTTTCCAGCGGCAATAAAAAACCAGGTTGGCAAAGTCATAAAATGGGAGTAGCTACAATGGTAGTTGGGGATCTTATGCCTGGTAATCACGAGCCATCGTTGCACCATTCAAATCTGTACAGTCAAGATACGGGAGAGATAGAGGAGGGTGGGGAAGGGGGTGGGGTCAATAGCAGTGATGGCCGCAACGTGGTGGCGGTGTGTTTAATGAAGTTTATCAATTTGGTCTTTTCAATGAAGGGTTTCATATGGAGCTAGCAAATTGAAATTTTTCGAAACAGATATATGAAAGTGGTCATTGACTTAAGCGTCGTGTGTGTTTTTTATTGTTCGTTCCATCTATTTTTGAATAACAACTTGATGACATTAATCCTTGAGATTTGATTCAATAATTGAGGAACAAACTTATTTCCACGCATCATATTAGACATGCGACAAACGTTCGGTTCCAGCACCACTAAAAGTAAACAATTCATGTTTGGGCCACCTGCTAGAGTTTTGAATCTCGCCTCAATTATACCAAATGATGTATGGGAAATTTCATGGGCCGGAACTTATCAATTTAATATAGCTTCTGAACAGGTTGACAATTTAATTTCAATTATTTAGGGCTTTGTTTCTTAAAAAAAAAAAAAACTTTTTGCTAAAAGAAGCTACCTAAAATAGCTCATGTTCTTAATTTTATGAATATTTCCTTTTTGGACGTAAATGGTTTTCCATAACTAAATAATTTCAGCCAGATCGTACGTGCCCTGGGTTGGGATGGTTGGCCAGGTCAACGGAGCACGAGGTGGGGGGAGTTGGAGCACGTGGGTCGTGGGTCGTGTTCGCACGGCTGGCGCTCGTGCGGTGCCGAATGATGGGATCGGTCGGATGGCCGAGAGTCCGCATCGGACGGCCTATGAGGCTATGATGATGCGTTCTCCGATTATTATGTCGTTTTCCCTTTCAGCCGACATCGGAGAATCTTATGGTGTACTATTGCGTTCGGCGTCTGTTAATTACTACCCCAACCAAAAAAACTTTAAAATGAAAAATTTACACGACAAACAAGAAAGTTCAACTTCCGCACGGAAGTTGGCGGTCGGGTGGCCACGGGTGGAATCGTCCACCCCATCCTAAAGCCCATCGCAAGATGCCAATGCAATGTAAGCCAATTAATATCGGTCAATTAATATCGGTCAAAAATTAATAATTATGACTAAATCGGCATCCACGTAATAAACTTATGACCGATTAAGTAATTATACTGAGATTTTTATATGCGAAATAAACTAAGACCGAACCTAATTATGCTACCATGTTAGAATGTGTGACCTAAGGAGATAAGGAAAAATGAGAAGGGACGATATCAATGTGCAGTTGGTTCTTGAGTTTTGGGCCAATGTGTAATACAGTCCTTTAACGATAACCTAATATATAATCTAATCCCTAAACTTTTTGCACATATTTAATTTAACCCTTTGAACTATATGAATATATTCAATGTTGTCCCTAAATTTGAATATATTAAATATTTTCATACAATTTGAAAACTAAGTTGAACATATACAAAAAGTGTAAGGATCTAATCGAACAAATTAAAAGTTTATGAGCTAGTTATGTCATTTTCCCTATATATAAAGAGCAACTAGACCATCATTAAATATGTCCCTAAAGTATGAGATAAACGGGTCTCAACTCTATTTGAATTTATATTACATAGAACTATGGCCTAGTTGTGATATTCCTATTGGCTTTGGCTAAAAGAAAGTGAGATTCCTAGTGGCTAAAATCATGTTTCTAATCTTTTCTATGACTCTCAAAACTTAATTCACATGGTTCAATTAATCTAAATACTACGATTAGAAAAGTAATTAGCATTGCTTTTTAGGCACCTAGTTAGGGCAAGTGTTTGCACATCTTGTATGTGTTTCTACGTACTAAATATAAATACCGCATGTGGTCAAGTAGTAGCATTAGTTAACTTTAAGGTTCGTCTTGCATCTAGATCATGCTAGCAAATGCTCTAAAGGTACTTACCTATCAATGTAAATATCTTTATGACTCCGGAAAATTCATAGGCTTTTTCGAATTTTGCCCCCAACAGCCTTTGAGTTTGGAAATTTATACTTTCGATTGGGTTCGTTAGTTTTGTATTGATCTTTAGATGATTAAATGGGACCTTCACTTTCAACCACCAAAACACGCATTCTTAGTGTGGAAGGAAGAACGAGACCCTGCGATTACGATGTTCGGGACCCTTTCCTTCTATTTTTCCAATTTTGAAAAGTCACATTGCATCACGGTGCCGACAGAAACAAAAATAAAATAATAGATGAAAACTCAAAAGAAAAATGATCAAAAAAGTCATAAATTTATTATATGAATGATAATTGAATTATAAACTTTTCAATTTGGATAATTTCGTCCTCAACATTTTGACGATTTGGTAATATAGTTATTTTCAGCCAAGTTTGGTTGAAAATTGTTAATGCAAATGGCAGCCGTCTGCCGGCCATCCCACATGGTACAACAAACGCTAATGTAAACAATCTTCAGTATTTTTTTTAATTAAACTTCATGCACGACTAGCATCCACATTAGTGATGTTCAAATAAAATTAGATAGAATGACTACATTAATAAATCGTCAAAAAGGTCATGACTAAATTAGCCAAATCGAAAAGTTTAAGACTAAAGTAAGGTCCATCCAAGAGATTTATAAGTCCAAAATTTAAGTGCACCTTGTAATGATTGAAAGTTTAGAGGAAAACAAATATCTCATCTCGACCCCATCCATTTTAGTCAAAATCATTGGTTTTAGAAAGTATCACTTGCTAATTTTAGACAACTTATGATGTTTGAAAAAAAAAAAAACGAGTCAATTGAACGATATCTTTATACTTGAGGCGTGTTTGATAATGATTCTGCTCCCAGAAATAATTTCTAAGTATTTTAAATCGTTTGGTAATTATCCAAAATTTCAATTCTTGGAATAGAATTGCATTTGGTACCGTGCTCAATATTTATACTCCAAATCATTTTCTTTTAATTTTTAAATAATTTTATTACTTTTTTTCCTTCTTTCTTCTTTTTTTTTTTTTCCCTTTCTCTCTCCTATTCTTCTTCTTGAGTGGCCAGTCACCAGATGAAGGCTGGTGACCTCATCAGAGCGTCATCGACCCTTATCGGCTGAACCTCGCTAGTGGCTAGGCAAGCCTCACCAGGGCTGGATGAGGCCCCCTTGGCCATCGGCAGGGCTAGGTGAGCCGCTTGCCTCCGGTGAGCTCGTCGGACCTCACCCTAGCCTGGCAAGCTCGCCAGACCGGTTGTCGGCGATCAGCAGCGGTGGGCGACAAACGACAGCGATGGGCATCGGTGGATGAAGAAGAAGAAAAGAGAAGAAGAAGAGAAAATATGGGCTTGATTCTAGAATTGTTCTCGAGAACAAGAATCGACTTTTTTTTTTTTTATTCTTGATTATGTTCTAAATTTACTTATGGGAAAAAAAAATAGATGTTTGTTCCTAGAAACAAAAAAATAGAAATTTGTTATCGGGAATAAAAATTTTACCAAACATGATTTTATTTCAAAACTACTTCCAGGAGTAAAAAAATAAAATTTAGTAATGTTTGGCCGGTTGCCAAACAGGCTCTTGGTTACGATCTATGCCTAGGCCTCCTTTTTAAAATAGAGACATCTTCCATTTTCTTATTTTCCAAATGACACAAAACGTTTGAAATATTTTCTGAAATTGCTGACGTGGAACTTTCATAATGAAAAAAAAAAAAGACACAAGCTTATAATTGGGGGTGCCGGATCCGGAAAATCTTATGGCCCATGTGCCGACATGACGTGGGAAAACTTCGATCTCCCCCCATCCTTCGAGAACTAAAGAGCACGTGGATGCAAGTCTCCCTCTCAGCCCCATCGGGGGCTCTAGATCTGGATCTGGCCGTTGGATATGAGAAATCGACGGCCACCAATAAAAAGGAAAAAAAAAGAAAAGAAATACCAAATATGCTATGCGGCTGCTGAGCTTTCAAGCACAAGGATGTTCACTCTTGGAATTGGAGGCTGATGGAATTAAATGCTTTCGCAAAAGTCGGTCGATGCCGAGGGCCTTCATGTCTAGGTGCAAGTAATTAAATCTTCAAAGGCATGTTTAGTCACGGACGTGCCCTATTCCATCAGGTATCTCTTCGATTAGAAATGGATAGATCATTTTGGTCGCACGTCTATTTTTTCTTTCCATTAAATGAACATATTTCTGAGCACAAGCACATATGTGTGTCCTCGATTTCCACGAGATTGATTTCGCACGCAATAGGAAACTAAGTAATTTGAAAACTTTCAACAGGTATTGGAAGAGCGCTACTAAAATGGAGTCTACATGTATCATGAAATTTTTATTATAACGGATATGGAATATTCTATTTGAGCCATAATTTATCCTTTTGCCTGCATCGGGAAGTTAGAGGTTTGCAATTACGGCACCATGCCTTTCCTACGTGCTTGAAGCTGCTGGATTGTCTCCTAACCCACGCAAGGATGATGAGACCATGTGGGGCCTGTCACCTAGCCAGGGTGGCAATTAAATACTAGTATGAGAACATGAGTTGAACACAACATGAATTTACCAAAAGAAACGTGAACTCAACATAACATGACCTGTCGGGAGTTGCATTGACCAAGTCAAGTCCCATCGTAGTGTTTCGCAATAGATAACGATAAAGTCCACGGCCTTTCCAGGAATATCCTTGAGGCCTGTTTGTTTGGACTTAAATAAAAGTAAAGAGTGTTTTTTTTTTTAATTTTATCTCCAAAATTCACAATATTGTTCAAATTTCAGAAAATCATGAAATAAATTTGTAAATTCCCATGTCAACATTTGAGTATGGCGAAAGTTTTAAGAGTTTTGGAATTTGATTGTCAAAATACATGAACCGAGAGACTTGAATTAAGTTAAAAGTGAAATCAAAAATCAATTCAGACATGCTTACAAAAGTTAGAAGCGCAAATGGGGGTTAGGAAAAAACAATAGAAAAATTAAAGTCTCAATTCTTGCACGTACCGAATTTAATCATGGCATCATTACATAGTCAATGTTGATAATCCCAAAATAACATAAAAAATATCCATAAAAAACAAAGTCATATGTATGGATGAAAGTCCAAATTCAGTGCACATAAGAGTCAATGGGAAGAAATTGCTTAAAAAGTCTTAAACTTTTCGTACGACGGCTAATTCAATCATAAACTTTTAATCGTGTCAATTTAGTTCTAAATTTATTGTATAGTGACTAATTCATTCCTAAATCTTTTAATTATTGTGCAAATTTAGGACTAAATTTGCATAATTGAAAGACTTATGACTAGATTAATCGACATAATTTAGGACTTTTTTGACAATTAAACTAGAATTGGAATCTATAACTATACGAAATTAAAAAATTTATGCACTAAAACCTCAATCTTCAATTCTTATTGTTCTTATTTAAGCACATATTCAATTGGGCTTTTGACATGACTTTTGGAAAAGATCGTTTCAAGTGCCATAAGTTGGCACAAAAGGATACTTAAGTGCCACATTCGAAAAGAAATGGATCACTTAAGTGCCACTCTGGCTAAAATGCTGACATGTGCAATTTCCAATGAAATAAGTGCAAAACGATACCGTTTTACACGCTGACTTGGCAAAATAGAGCAAAAATGGCATTGTTTTGGTGCGACGTGATAATAAATTAATATAAAATTAATATAAAATTAAATTTACTTAAAATATTTAAAAATACAAATACAAATATTAAAAAAATTTAAAAAAAAAAGGTAGGCGGTGAGGAGCCCTCGCCCACCACCACCTCCCCACTCCCGTTGGGCGACCTCGGTCGGCGGCGAGAGAGGGCTCGCGAGCCCTCGCCCCAAATCTAGGTGAGGGTCGCCGCCCTCGCCCGGTCGGGACCGGCGGTGAGGGTCACCGGCCCTTTCCCGGCGGTGGCGGGGAGGCGGTGGCGGCGGCTAAGGGCCGAGCCCTCAACCGCCCCCCCCCAATTTTTTAATTTTTTAATATTATTTTTTAAACGTTTTAAATAAATTTAATTTAATTAATTTTTATATTATTTTTTTATCATGTCAGCACCAAAACGACGTCATTTTGCAATTGCTTCGTTAGAAAATAGGCATGTCAGCATTTTGGCTTGATTGGCACTTAAGTGATCTATTTTGTTCCAATTTTGGCATTTAAGCGTCATTTTTGTAATTTTTGACACTTAAGTGTCCTTTTGTGCCAACTTATGACAATCCAGCCAAGGATCCGTGCGTCCATAACTTTTATATGTGCAACTTGCATAGGTTGAATCTTATCGAAATGAAATTTGATCAGGTGGAGAATTAAGTGGGGGTCCATAACCATAGCACAATGAGGTCAAACCGATATATACATAGTGCATTGATTGGCATCACTAAAGTTTTTCCAAATAATTGCACCCAACCAATTTTCTCCCTTTTTTTCCTTTTTCTTTTTGTTCCATGTCTAATTTTTTAAAATTTTTTTCCTTATTTTTTTTTTTTCAGTTAGGAAGTCCCCACGCCTCTGTACCGTTCAGCCCAATGTCAATGCTTGCCTGGCAAATTTCATTGTCTTTTTAGCTGTAAGTGTCTGTACACAAAATAAAATTGCACTTATTGTCGAATTTAATGCAAGCACCACCTATAAGGAGATTTTTAGAGACAATTTCACGTATAAAACACCCAAACTTTTTTTTTTTTTGCAGTTATATCTGACTATCAATATAACATCAAAATTTTTTATTAACCACTTAAACGGCATCCACATGGTAAAGGGTTACCTGACGATGTTAGATATGGCCACGATGGTTGCCATCGTTGTCAAGACCTTAATCTTGGCCAAGCAATCTTGGCCACGATATAGGTTGTGTCTAAAATCTCGATAGCAACCGATACCTATAATCTCAAATGTATTGAGATCCACCAACCTCAATGTTCGAGGTTCAAATATCTTAGTCACCATTGAGGCTATGGTCGGGGGACTTCAGTCACAATTGAGGTCTCTACGCAGCTAACAAGCGATCTTGGTCACGATTGAGATAATAGCCATGCAATTGAAAGCACCTATCTTAATCATAGTTTCCGTCACACAATAATAGTAAGGCTTTAGTTGTGACTAAGGCAGGCGCGGGTGGTCAGTACCTCTATTGATGGGTGCAACAGCCACGGAGCTAGGGAAGAGCTAGCGGAAGGGCACCCCGTGCCCGTGCCTACTTAATCTCTGGCAACTCATTACAATAGGTCCGAAAAGACTAACTTGTTCTAACGTCTCTAGGTCAACCCTCTGGCCAGCCCCTCTCTTCCAAACTTCTGGCCAATTTCTTATATCTCATGATAAGATGTAGTAATTCTTCTTACTTCTTGATTATTATTATTTTTTCAACATAAAAAGGGGAGTTTGTGAGGACAAATCCAATGTACTATTGACCGCATCATTGCCGTATTATACTAATAACGGAAAATAGGTATCATATGATGAAAATAAGTGTAGATCCAAAAATCTCTACGTTAAAGGCACGATAATAATAGAAAATATGTATCATACGATGAAAACAAGTGTAGATCCAAAAACCTCCACATTAAGGTCACAATGGCGGAAAATAAGTATCATATGATGAAAATAAATGTAGATTCAAAAACCTCTATATACAATATCGTCGCCACCTTTCTATCCCAATCCACCGCCTCCAGTCAAATTTGATGGTCAGACTTTTAATATTCTATAAATGATCAATTTGGGCCAGGCGGAAGAGGGAAAAAAGGGTTCCTTACGTGCATTGAAATGATAGATGCAATCCTGCAAATGATAAATTCGATTATATAAAGTGCTCTCTGGATAGTTAGAAGCGAATGATTCCGTACATATCCACGCACATTCACTG
This sequence comes from Eucalyptus erythrocorys, assembly GCA_014182555.1. Classification (NCBI taxonomy): domain Eukaryota; kingdom Viridiplantae; phylum Streptophyta; class Magnoliopsida; order Myrtales; family Myrtaceae; genus Eucalyptus; species Eucalyptus erythrocorys. The sequence goes on from CM024606.1 coordinate 32,715,794, forward strand.
ATATCAGCTATGTTCGTGAAAGATAGGGCGAGGCGATTTTTTGGTTTTAAGGTAGTGCCTCAAATGCATTTCGCTGTAGTTTTTGCTCGAGCCCTCATGCACGTGTTATAAACTTAGTCAATTTTACGAACTTTTCTACTATGTTCAAGTGCGGCTGGATTTGCCCTAATTTATTTGGGCCGAATTATGAAAGTCATGCTTTTATTATAGACTATAATTTTTGTTAAAATATTTTGTTATGGACCATGGTTGTGGAGTCCACAATAACGCAGCATTAGTATGCTCCTTGTTGATTAAGTTACTTTTGTTGTAGTCAAATGCCCGGAAGAATTCGGCCAAAAAATACATACGCATAGAAATCATACGTTGATGCCATCGATGGATGACTTCCGCAGTTGATGGCCACGCTTTAGTCTTGAACTTGACCAATTAACACCCCTTGTGGCGGTTTTGTTTCACAAAATATAAATAATTTAAAAATAATTTTTTAAAAATGATTGTTTATATCATTTAAAATGATTAGTCGATGGAAAATATTTTTATTATCGACAATAATTCATGTCTAAATATTTTCGTGGATGACGAAAATATATTTCCTTTATTCATTTCTGTAGATGATACTAATGATCATTTTCAAGAAAATATTATTAAGTGTGTGCAAAAGAATCGAAGCTGTCCAAACCGCCCAAAACCGGACCAGACCGGATTGGAACTAGCAATTCTCATGGGGGTCGATCCAATACCCGATTCCAATTTAGTGGAACTAGTGAGTACCGTTCCAGTTCTTGGTTCTAGGCGTGGAACTGCCCACCCACCAATTGGACTAGACCGGACCGGTATATATATATTTAAAAAAGGAAATTCCATGATAAGTACTTAATTATTATGTAATATTTCGATCAAATATATATGTACATATATTTATATTTGTAGTTATTATACGTTATTGACTAATTTTGACTCTTGGGTGTGTAATAGGATTAACCCCTTACTTTTTTTTTTTTTACTCTAATAATCTATTTACTTGTTTTCTCAACAAAAACAAAATAAAAGAACAAAGAGGGAGGAGAGGATTGATTGGAGATGTCCATAAACGTTGTAGTGCTTTGTCGTCATGATATGAAATTAAGAGCCAACGACTCGTTTTAAAAGCATAATTAGATCTCTTCTTTAATCATCCCCATAATTAAATTAGGTTGATGTTGACAAAAAAATGGATAAAGCGATCAATGTTTTTACTTATGGGAGGTTAGGATTTTTAACATCGAGTCTAATTCTTCAAATGTTCCTGGTGTTGAAAAACCCTAAGAAGACCATACCATGACCTTAAAAGGAATTAAGTTTCTAGCTAATGAACATTGTCTATTTATTTCACCCTATAGTTTTCAATTTTTAATCAAAATCAATGGCTCACAATTCAATTCAAATATAAGATTGAACAAGTTTTATGCTCTAAAATAGAAACTAGGTTCAACTTGATATAAATTGACGAATACAATTTTGTAGGGATATGGGGACTAGTTCCATGGATCCACTCAGGCAATTCTCGGTTCTAATTTTTCAAAACTTATCCTTAATGGGTAGTTATCAATTACTGAGTGGGAACCACTCACCTAGACCATACTCACTCATAAATGTTATCCAAAATTATCCATTTTTCACGAAACAAATTCTTCCTTATTGACACTATAATATTGTTCGACTCATACTCTCTTAAGGGCTCTTGCTGAGATCTTGCAAGATCGCATAGTAATGATCGAAACCGGAAGAGAGGCCTTCGAGATTGTAACATAAGTTGGAAGCAAATGAGTGTAAGGACAAGAGTAAATGAAAAATATTCAAGTCGCAATTCTTACACGTGCAAAATCGAATCACAACATAATTACATAGTAGACATAGTCCAAGAATAACATGGAAATGTCCAAATACAATGCAAATAAGAGCTAGAGTCCTGTTATTCTTATCTTAGCATATTTGAAGGGGTTTCTGATATAACTTTTAAACTTTGTTACATCAAATTTAATATTGATAGATCTAAGTGGGGTCGATAATGATAGATTGATGGGGTCAAACTAATATATAAATTTGGTACATTAATAGGCAACACTAAAGATTTCTAAAAAAATTAGGGGTTCAATTGCCCACAATCAGTTTTTCTCCTTTTTTCTTTCTTTTTTTGTTTTGTCTCGTCAGTGAAATTATTTCATTAAGATAACAATTTATATTTAAATATTTTCATGAATGATGAATTGTTTTTCGTTAGTTCATTTTTTTTAAGCAATACAGATCATTATTTTTAGTAAAATATTTTCTCAATCATTGATTTTCTGTGAAATAAATGCACCATTATTTTTCAGATTTTTTTTTTTAAATTCGGTCTAATTTTTTATACATCCGAAGGATGTGCAATGGCCCAAATGTAGTGGGAGTAGAAAAAATGGTCGAAATCATTGTTGGTTTCACTTGCATCAAGTTGGATTATGATGGTGCAAAGTCAAGTTATTCGACTCCTAGTAAGGTTGAGTAAAGAATTCCATTAACCGACGCAAAAGTAAAAAACTGGTTATTTAAAAGTGAAAGGTTGTTGAATTATGGATTATTTAAAATATATCGATTGTGACTTAAATTTTTGTATTCGACTTTAACCCTTTTCATAAAATATTATATATATTTATATACCAGTTGCTCCTCTTTTAAAACTCCGGTTACTCGACAGGGAAGTTTCCCTTGCATGAATACACCAGACAAATCTCAACATCGGATCCTCGGACTAGGGAACATTGAAAGAGAGAGAGAGAGAGAAATATCCATAATGAATTATAAACTTTGGAGCGTTCATGAGAGAAGGAATTTTGTATAGGAGGTACGATAAGGGACACGATATTTTTAAGATGGTGAATTGGTCTCACAAGAAGTCATACAAACCTACGTTGAGAGATTGCGATAGCAAGCATTATATCTCACGTTACGATGGAGTCATTCTTCTTATATTTTTCTTTTTACCTATTTTTATTATTTATTCAATTATTTTTACACGCATATCAATCGAGTTCCCTATATATATATTTATGATTAATGCTAAATAACATATACTTATTTCTTAACATAATCTTTTCCAATTTACACAAGTAAATTGACTCACAATCTTTTGAGATAATTCAATAACTTTTTTTTTTCGTTTCTATCTGAATAGTGACTTTATTTTTTTAAAATTGATCTAAAGATCAAACTCAAGTTTGGATATTAGGTCAAAATATCAAATTAGTAATTACACAGACATTCCGATAAACCATATATATATAAAAAAAAATTATTGAATTATCTCAAAGAATGTGAGTCTATTTACGTGTTAATTGGGAATGATCACGTTAAGAATTAAGTATATGTGATTTAGCATTAATCGCAAAAAAAAAAAAAAATAATAACAAAGGGAACTCAATCCATATATATATATATATATATATATATATATATATATATATATGTGTGTGTGTGTGTGTGTGTATCGTATTCTTACGAGCATGCGTTAATTTTAAAAGTCAGCCTTCGCGACACCGATGAAGTCACCTTCCCCTTTTGAATATATTGGAGAATTCACCTATATGCCGGAAAAGTATGCGCAGCACCTGAAACGTCCAAGCAAAAGCTTAGTCTTTGGTGGGAAAAAAAAAGATATTACAAAGTCAATTTGTGGACCCTAATGATAGCAACAAGGAGATAACCAACTAAAACCAAAAGGAGCACAAAGAAAACTAATTAATAAAAGGGTATCGTCCTATATACCGCGAATCATTCATGCATCTGGCATAAGAAATGAAATAACCAATTATAAGTGAATATTTAAATAACCGAGCCGTAATCATAGTCAATATTTAATTAAAATTTGCTGCTTTTATTAGTATATAAATTTTCGTAGAACGTATATGTGGAGTGACTTTATTCACGTGCCCGTCTTTCATTTTCTCGATGCAAAATACCTGAGACCTTAAAAATGAGCTTATATAGACAAATAAATCGATTTATAATTTATTCATAATTTATTTCAAAATTTAGATAAAATTTTAAAATCCGACATGAACTTACTACCTTTTTGAAGAAAACGTGGAAATTGCGATAACCAATCCAATGCACGATTGACCGAATGGCATGTCGCGTGCATGAAATTTCCACACACGTTTAATAAAAAATTGAAAAGTCAATCCCGCTTTTTTCCAGGAAATATAATTAAATAGAAAAAGCAAGGGGGGAAGTGGTTCCCGATCAAGTCCTCTGCCTCTGGTCAAATTTGATTGTCCGACCTTATATTAGGGAAAAAGGTTGCACATCTTCAATCTCACTGTTTAGTATGATGACAAAGCAAATTGGAAATTTGTGTCCTCAAGGGGACCGATTTTCACTCAAAAAATAGATGCAATCATGCAAACAGTATATGCAAATACTATTAATTTTTAATTTATTCAATCGAGCCTTCTAACTTTTCGGGTTTATATGAATTGATTCTCTAAGTTTTATGCTATGCAATCAAGCCCTTTAACTTTCTCAATTTGTGTAATTGAGTTTTTTGATCAACCACTCTAAGTAAACAATTTAGAAATCGTGTTACCGAATCAAGTTACTTGATTTTTTTTAATGAACTATTGGTACAAGTGAATAGGCAAAAGCACATCTTGTTGTTAGATATCACTATTTGACATAAGCGCGTCGGCCGCATCAAACTCATAAGTCGTGAGCCAATTTTAGGTCATAAGTATACTATCATACCTTAATATCCACCTATGATGTTTATAGTAAAATTTTACAAAAAAGTGCCAAAAAAGTTTAAATATATTATATTTATATTAATTTAGTTATAAATTTTTTAATTGTATCAATTGAATTTTAAAACCTTTTAACAATTTGCCAATATAGTTCATCTAATCAATTTTAGTAGAAAATCATTGACATAACAGTTCAGTTAGCACCGACTATTTTAAGTAGTACTCTCATATGCATGTTATAGACATATTGATTTTATGAACTTTTCTAAGATGTTCAAGCATGGCAAGATCTACCCCTAATTGGATTAATACCCTTAAAAACCCCAAACTAATACATATGTGATAAATTTATCCAAAACTAATTTTTTGACCACCAAAAACCCAAAACTGGTACACATTTGACAAATTCACTCAAAACTGATACACTTGTGACAAATTTACCTTATATTAATTTCCGTTAAATTTTACTGTCAAATTATTAAATTAAATGATACGTGATTATTGGCTGGTGTACTAGTTTGGGATTTTACTTTCCGTTTGTCACAATTATATAATTTTTGTGATTTTTTGTGGTATTAATATAATTTAATAGAATATATATTTGTCACGAATGTACCGATTTGGGATTTTTTGCGGTCTTATTTATTAGTTTAGGGTAAACTTGTGACAAGTGTATCAATTTGGAATTTTGTATAGTCAGTTGAGGTAAATTTATCATAGGTGTACCGGTTTGGAGTTATTAAAAGTTAAAAAAATAGTTTGCGATAAATTTGTCATATGTGCATCAGTTTGAGTTTTTTAGAATATTAACCCCCTAATTTGTTCGAGCCAAATGTTTTTTTCTTTTATTTCTTTATATTTTGGCAAGGGCATCTCTAAGCCGCACGACCAAAGTCATGCTTTTAAATTTTCAGTTAGGGTTGCGAAGTCCACATTATTATACTCCATTGATTTACGTACTCTTTCTGTAGTCAAGTGCCTAGAAAAATTCGGCCAAAAAATGATAATTACGTAGAAGTCATTCGTTGACGCCATCAATGGACGACTTCCGCCGTCAATGGAGACGCCGAAAAGAACGGAGCGTGCCCGACGGCGTCGTTCCCTCACTCCTTTGTCAAAACTGGATGGCGGGAGATGCTCGATGATGGGGACGTCGACAGAAACTTGGTTTCCTTCTTCCTTATTTGTAACTATAATGTCACATGGTCTCTGACCCTTTGAAAGCTAGCGCCGAGATCAGCGAGATAGGTTTTGATGACCACATCTAGAGGAGGGGCCTTCGAGATCTCGTCGCCGGTGATGAGCTCTTGACGCCGAATGTGAGCTCAAGGCATTGAGAGAGAGAGAGAGAGAGAGAGAGAGAGAGAGAGAGAGCGGGGGAGAGAACGGTGTTGGCAATGAAAGTTGTGAGTGAAGAGGGATTTGCAAGGAGCCTGGAAGGCATCTCGGCCCACTTTGACCCACCCACAAGGGCGACTTGACCCTCGCTCGGTGCCAAGCGAGGCTAGTCCTAGCCCTCATCAGGGGCAGGCAACATCCCTAGTTAGGGCCCCAAGATCCTTGTTATTTGTATTTGCTACTGTCTTGGGGCCTCTCGACAGAGCACCCTTACCTACCACCGATAACTGTAGCGTGACTCTCGCTAATGGTAAAAAAGGGCGACAACTCCAATTTCCCTTCCTCCCGAACCCTTGCTTTTTGTTTTTTCAATTGTTGGGGCGATTTGACGGTATCAATTGATGGATGATGATAAAAGGTTGGACTATACGTATCGTGAAAGATAGACTATTGTATTGCAAAAAATAATAATAATTAGAGGATTAAATCCAATAGACGTTAGTGATTTAAATTTTTAAACATTGTATTTTTAACATAAGAAAAAAACTTCGGATATGATGATCCATATGTGCTTTTAAGCAACGATTCCGTCCGCTTGGAGCTGAGTGATTCCTTGGATCCTCTGTCTTGTCCTTGCTCAACCGCATTCCCATTATTATGAAAGGAGTTCCTTCTAAATACTCCCCCAAATTTACTCCCCAATTCCATAACTTTATTTTTATTTTTATTTTTATTTATGAGGCCTTCTTTATTTGCTCATTCATTCATTTGAAAAAAAAGGACCATAGATCTATTCGTTATAAATGCTTTCCCATTGCACGGATCACGTGGCTAAAGATCCGTCTCGACGTTCTTTTTTGAAAAAAATTAATAAACCTTGCCCTCTTTACCATTGATGAAATCTTCTCGATGAACCTATAATTCTTATTGCGGATTGTAACTGTATGGTCGTACCTATTCACTTATCATTTGATTAGGATTTCCCCAACGTTAGCCTGAAATTCCACATGAATCCAAGAATTTCTGATCCGTTAAAAATACGATGAGCTTTCGAACAAAGGGTTTTATTGCACAAACCAAGAAAGATAGAGGATGGCGTTGCGCAAAAACGAAAGAAAAGAAAGAAGTAACTATAGGACCAAATCGAACGAAGAGGATTGAAAGTTGTAATTTACCAAAAAGAAAGGGCCTTGAATTTGATCATCCATATACATATTTCGAAGAAGTTCAGTTTCACTTCCCCATAATGCTACTGGCCCATGCATGGCCATGCCCACACTGCATATGGGCTCCATCCCTTCCCCCTAAAATGGGCTTTTTTCATTTCAAATTTGGTACCTTGTGGAAATGCAATTTTTCTTATTCTTAACTCATGTTAAAACATATGGTAAGTGGTCTTCTGCAAGATGGGGTCAATTTTTACAACACTCGCTTTAGGGAAAAAAAAAAAAAAAAAAAAGAACCTATTTCTCTTACATAGTATCAAGAGATGGAAGGGGCTTCTCTCGATCTCCCATTCTCAGCTAGCTGGTTCATTCTAATTGGTTCGTTCTAATTATCTCGTAAATCCCCTTCCGCAGCTGGTCTAATAACTTGGTCTTCACCTCATTTGACAATTGCTTTTAGCATTAGTCGAGCTAACTTATCCTTTCGTGGGATTGGATCGAACCGTTAGAAGTGGATTGTCAGCTTATGGTTAAATTAGTGGTCTCTGCTTAGTCCTTTGAAGGTTGGGTTCTTCTAGTAAGATCTAACAAATTCGATTAAAGATGCATAGACGAATAAAATCCTTTTGTGAAACCTTGATCGGGCATGGGACAAATGGATTTTAGCTTGAGATTTCCACCAATTTTCTTCAAGATTTTCTTTGGAAGAAGCCCCTCTAATACTATCCATACGAGAGCAAAGAGGACATTCTATTTTTGAAAGATTTCAGCTATCTATTTTCTTCCTCAAATATCGTCAATACTTATATTACAAGTATTCTATCCACATGGAAATGTGTAAGGAAATAATCATATTTCCTCTCTCACAATATAATCTTATATTGTGAAACTATATTAAAATTTAAATCTTTTCTCTCCTACAACAATTGTCCCTTGATATATTTTTCTTTTATCAACAAAAGTTTATGCAATTTCTTTGTATTACATTCTTTTTGTAATATCGAACAAATGTGGTTTTGCATAATCTTTCAAATCTCAATTTTGAAATACTCGCAACTTAGTGTGCACTTTTACAAAAGTTAGCAAAAGTGTTGCATGTTGGTAAAAAAATTGACATTTTTAAAGATTTTACAAGATCACGTTCTCGAAACATTTGAATTATAAAGGAATGGAAGAAAATGATTGACACAAGTGAAGAAATCGTCCACAATATACGCCGAAAGAGGAAAAATATTTCAAGATTAGAAACTTTTTGATAAGGTGTTTCTAAGATAGAAAAAAAATCTGATTTCAATATTAAAATACACGAGAGATAAAGTGGAATTATTAATTCACACATTGGTCCATCGGTCCAATATTTATAAAGTAATTAAAATGAATATTTCATTGGAAAAAAAAGGATTATAATCCTTTAAAAAAGTAGAGGGTCCTCTTTATTTGATATGATAATATAGATACTAACACTCCCACTTATGCTTCTTATACTTTGTATAAATATTTGTGTAATTAGGAAACCTATTTTCCCCATACTTGCATATCCAATTTGATAAACAAACATTATTAGTTAATTATTTAGCCGAAGATTTTTTTTGGCAATACACTTTAAGTATCTAAAGTATCGACATGGATCACATCATATATAGATATTTTATGCCATCTTACTCTTACTCGTACTACTTGTAGGGCAGCAGTGACAATTTTTATGAAATTAGATAGTAAGATAAAGAATAATGCTTGGCAAATTTGAAAACCTTATAAATTGCTTGGGCAGATGATTGAATGTTGTGGCATGAATTGTGGTGCACTAACGCTAATTTGTTTCACAAAAAATATTTGATTTGAAAAATATTTTTTTTAAATGATCACTTGTATCACTTGTAATAATTAATTAATAAAAAATATATTTTTGTCATCAGCGATAATTTATATATAAACATTTTTGTGAAAGATAAAAATATCTTTCGTTTATTTAATTTTATAAATGATACAAGCTATCAATTTTACAAAAAAATGTTAGTCACTCATTTTCCACAAAACAAACACAACCTAATATTCACTTTGCAATTATCAAACATCTTAGATAATATTTTGCTACGTAGAAATGCTACTTTGAATTTATTAAGGAGTATTTCTACTTTTAATTTGGCTCAACTATCCTTTAAGTTATATAAATAGCACAGATCTTGAATTCTCTTGCATGTGGTATCGCAGGGAATGCAAGTAGTTTATAGTCTATATATTGTAATAGGTTTTATGCCTATAATGGTACATATTATATCGTCCTGGATAAAAATAATCTAAGCTGCTACGAATACTATTGCATTAAACATTGACTATTGGATGAAACAAAGTGAATTTTTATGGTGTGTATCTATACTATTAATTAAAAAAATCCAAAGGCCAATACAACCTCAAGTTTTTACAAAGAAATTCCATGAGAAGTTTATATTATACATATACTATAACCACACATATTATAGATTGACCATGTTGAAAATTACTATAATAAAGATGACTGGTAAGTAATCAATCAATATCTCACATTCTAAATTTTAATTTAAAAATAATTGTAAAATATTCTGAAGATCTCTCATCTTTCATTTTATGACAATTGAAATTATATTAAAAATGGGTTAATACCCTAAAAAACCCCAAACTGGTACACCTGTGATAAATTTACTCCAAACTATTTTTTTGACCACCAAAACCCCAAACTGGTACATATGTGACAAATCTACCTTCCGTTAGCTTCCGTTCGATTTTGCCGTTAATTTTGCTGACGTGGTTGCTGACGTGACAAGCCATATGGAAATTCACACGTTTAATACCGTTAAAAACCCCAAACTAGTATATTTATGACAAATTTACCCCAAACTGGTATATTTATGACAAATTTACCCCAAGCAAGTATATTTACGAGAAATTTACTCTAAATTAATTTTTTCGATCATAAAAAACCTAAATGGGTACACGTGCGGCACATTTACCCTCTTTCAATTTTCCTAAATTTGATCGAGTTATGATTACCAATCAATTTTATTTTCCGGATTATTTTCTACGTGGCATTAACCTTACTAAAACATATAATATAAGATTAAAACAATATGAACTTTTGATAACTGCTTAATTTCATTCTATATTATTATGAAAATATTTAATGTGATCATTTCATTGATTCAAGTTAATGGAATTTGCTAATTTGGTTTCTAATTCGATACGTTTGAACGGTAGAAAAAAATTCTATGCGTGGATTATTCACGTAAGATATTCAATTTAAATTAATCAATTGTGATCATCATCGAGCCCTCACCGACCCTTTTTCTACAGCCAAAACAAGGGCTTGTAGCCCTTGTCTTTTTTTTTCCTTTCCTTTTTATTTTTTATTTTTATTTTTAGAGAAAAATAGCTTTTCTTTAATCTAATTCAATTAAGATGTTAGTTAAAAATTAGGATTTGAGCCTAAACGACATTGTTTTAATCTTATATTACATGTTTTAGTAAGGTTAATGCCACGTAGAAAATAATCTGGAAAATAAAATTGATTGGTAATCACAACTCGATCAAATTTGGGAAAATTGAAAGAGGGTAAATGTGCTACACGTGTACCCATTGAGGTTTTTTATGATCGAAAAAATTAATTTAGAGTAAATTTCTCGTAAATATACTTGCTTGGGGTAAATTTGTCATAAATATACCAGTTTGGGGTAAATTTGTCATAAATATACCAGTTTGAGGTTTTTAATGGTATTAAACTTGTGAATTTCCACATGGCTTGCCACGTCAGCAACCACGTCAGCAAAATTAATGGCAAAATCGAATGGAAGCTAACGGAGGGTAGATTTGTCACATATGTACCAGTTTGGGTTTTTTGGTGGTCAAAAAAATAGTTTGGGGTAAATTTGTCACAGGTGTACCAGTTTGGGGTTTTTTAGGGTATTAACCCACTAAAAAATGAATGAAAGTCTTTAAAAAAATGTTTTTATTCTTTATTTATTCAATTTTAGGCTACATAGATAGATAGATATCCATTTTAAAATTGACTTTTCAAAAGATTTTTCTTGGACTTATCTACATTTCGTTAATGAGAATCCCCATTGGATGCATAATGTATAAAAGTCACTTTTATGGGTAATATATATGGCGAATCAGGCCACTTAGGATAGTGGAGACATGGGAAAAAGAGAACTTTGACAAAATAATCTATTCCATGGACTACAACATAATAAAATTAAACTTAGGATGCATATGTTTCACAGAAAATGAATAATTTGAATAAACTTTTCTTAAAATGAATGAATTTCATTATCCACAAAAATAATTTCATGTAAATTGTGATTGGTAATGAAAATAACTTTCATCGACTAATTATTTTAAGTCTTATGATCTATTACCTTTAGCAAAATATGTCCCATATCATTCCCAAATCACTCCTCCGCAAAACAGAGGGGGCTTTAGTTTTTAATTAGATATTCTAAGGCCTTCTACTACACGATTGTGAAAATAACTTATAGATCCGGCAACTGTATACGATCCATTTAATCGCCAATTGCAGATGATCCATGTCTACGCCTCGTCAAATGGTATTCATCCTACCATTGAGGTTGGGTATCTGTCTCAACATGAAGAGCTCGCGTAAGAGAAACATTCCATGCGCCATGTTTATTTCGTAGATTAAAAAAAAAAAAAAAAAAAAACAAGTTCATGAGCAAAACTAATGAGCAAAACTAATCTATTGGAATTAGTCAAATCTCTAACGTCGTATTTAAAATCTAGAATGAAAAATACCATGAAATATTCCTACGAATTGAGAAATCTATCATACAATTTCCACGATCTAAATCAACATAAACCATACGTCGGCCCTAGGAAAAATAGAAAGAGATGAACAGAAACATGTTTCTTTTCTTTATGATCGAGGAATCGCCGGAGGCTACCCTTTGGGGATCATACACGACCCTCCGATACTTCGGTAGCATCGAAGGACTTTGTCGCAAATTGCTATTTAGATGTAAAGTTTCAAGGGTTGGCCTAGTAATCCACCATTGGAACCTCCACTTAAGTCATTGAATGCAATGAGAGGGTTCGAATTCTCGATCTCGGCGATGAGAGAGAGTACTCACACCATCTATCCATGGATGGTTATGAACGGAAACATGTCTATACATGTAAATCTCAAAATCCCAAATTGACAAATAATTATCAGAAACGAGAGAGAGAAGAAGAAGAAGTTGACCGAATGTCAAATTCGCTTGGCAAAGCGAACCACGAGCGCATTGAAATTCCAAAGAGCGCAGCTCCTCGGCTGGTGATCCACCGACCCCACCGAATTCGCACTGTTGCGGAAAGACAGCGTCGTCGACAGAGTCGAATCGCTCGAGTCGCATGGCGACACCAAGTCGCCATCAGAGAAGCTCTCGACCCTGTCATGGCCACCGCCTGGGACGTCCGCACTAGCTTTCCCGTCGCATGGTCCCTTCGGGGCCTTGCCCTTGTTGTGACTCCCCCTATAGAACTTCATCTTCTTCCAAAACTTCACCTTCCACCAGCTCGATGGCTCTTCGGTCAGATCTTCCCAGCCGATGCACGGCCTCGGTAGGCCGGAGCTCACCACCGCCGGGGGCGGGCTGAGCGGCGGGAGATCGTGCTCCTTGGGCGGATTCTTGGGCGTCCCGGGCCGCATTTCCCATTGGAAGGGGACGCCTTCCAGCCTCCGGTCGTAGCAAACCCGGGAGGAGTTGTCGACGGAGGAGTTCCTCAAGAGGACCCTCTGGGAGAAGACCTTGTCTCCCCGTAGCACTGAACCGGCCGGTTGATCTCTAACCCTAATCTTCCCGGAATCCATTCTTGAACGCTTATTATGGTGGTTTTGTGTTATATAAGAGAAAGAGCGCATTCGCTTCCTTGGTTATATAAGAGAAACCGGCGCAATCAATGAGGGTGCATGATCAGATCCTAATGGTTTGACTTAAGGAACAAATCATTTATAATCGCTAGAAAAGGAAATATAGATCACAAATGAAAAAAAGAAGAAGATATATTAACGATAGAGAGTGCTGATTTGTTGACTTATATTTCTAAGTAAGATAAATGGACCGACCCCGGATAATTCTTTATCCTCTCTTAAATATTGACTTTTCGCGAAACAAATGACCTTTCGTTTACTTGACTTTGGAGTGATTGAAGTTCTTTTTGTTAGAAAGAAGCAAACGAAGGAAGACGACGTATCTTGGTTCTGAAGGTTACGTTAGAAGTCTAGTCTACGATGTGTTGGGCGGCCGCGATGGGGCATGTGCAAATTACCAAACCTTTAAGATACATGGTTTTACTTCCTTTTTTTTTCTATTCCTGTTTTCTAGGGTTTAGGTTTTTTTGGATACGTGATCTCTAGTAATCCAGCAATTTTCGCACGTATTGTTGCCATACAAATTTCCAATGTGAAAGGAGCGCCTCCCTCCTCCCTTAACGATAGAGTGCCACTCAAGCGTTTCTTTTTTAGGGTCTTTTGAACGCCATTATGGAAAAAAATTAAAAAAAAAAAAAACTACCTTTCGCTTGTTTAATTTTCACTCTTCTTAATCAAGTCCTTGTACTTTTAGTTTGTCTTATCAAGACATCCTACTTTTGTAAAAATTTTCTAGATTCAGTTTTTCCAGCACCAAATTTGATCAAACCTAGTTGACATAGGCTGTTGGACGATATCATAGTGTGGCGTTGATAAAAAATTTTCCAACAAGAATGTCATTGTTGCCAATGAGATTTGATTCATGTTATACTCCAAATTTGTCTTACTGACTAAATTTCGAACTCGCATTAACATGTTTTCATCGCATCATATTTTGACCTCGTCAGATAGTCATATCAGTTGAATTTGATTCAATTTAGTGTTTGAAGGGATTTGATTAGAAAATTTCTAATAGTATTAAGACTTGATTAGACAAACTAAATGAACAAGGGTTCAATTATTTTCTGATAGTATTAAGACTTCATTAGACAAACTAAATGAACAAGGGTTCGATTAGACATAGTGTGAACATAGAGGACGAAAAGGAATTTTTTTTTCCCCCAAATCTTTTGAGGATTCAATATCTTTCACCAAATTTGGGCTCCTTACAAAGCCAAACTTCCATGTAGGGAGGTGGAATTTTTATAATTCCACATGTAAGTGCGATTTAGACAATGACGCGTGCACGTTTCCCATTTTTGTTACGTTTCGACATTTCATTACATCTAATAAATGAATCTTTTCTTTCTAAGACGATATATGTAAACGATTCACTATATATATTAAAAATTTAGAGAAAAAATTTCATGAAAGAACCCCAGGCATTGATTTAAGATATCATATAACCACACCTGACTATTGATGGACAAAATTGTAATTTACGATGATCAAGATGATCAGCAAATGAATATCTTACCTTCTAATTTCGAATTCAAAGCAATTGCCAAGTATTCCATATAATAATTTCTTGTACCATTGTGGTATTTATTTGTAAGATTAGTCATATAATAAATTAACACGAGAAATTTTCACTGATGATGGTATAGAATGAAAAAGAAAAAGTCGTTAAGCAAATCATAGAGAAGGATCACAACCAAGCTGACTAAAGAAGTCGAATACTCTCAAACTTGGAGATCAAAGGTGAAGTGTGGAATGGGTAATGTTGAAAACTTCGTCATTTCGCATTCGTTCCTAAACTGTTATTGACCTCCCTCAAGAAAGACAAGACCCGCGATTACACTCATGTACACATGGTAACAACTTGGCTGATTAAGACAGGTTAATCAAAGGCGAACTCCACGTGATTTTTTTGCGACTGTGTAGACGAATTTTCGAGTTGACCACGGCATGGAGCAATGCTGGGGCTTCCAAGACGTTTTGCCAGAGTTCGTTTGACGGATGATGGAGCGGCAGTCGTCATGCAGGGCGTAGCAGTGGTTGAGTTTCGATGCGGATTCGTTTGATGCATGGAGCAGATTTGCTCACCTTCGGAGCTGAGCAGATATGCTTGGCCAACCAGAGGGAGGATACGGCCAAAAAAATAAAAAAAAACCGGAGGGAGGTTGGCCTTCCATCGTCAGCAACTCTTCCGCCAAGTTTCTGGGCATTAGGTGAACGTCACCCGAACCTGAGTTTACTCCTTGGAAAATCTTACCAACACCACTATTTTGGGAATTAAATACAATGGTGCAACCTAGTTTAGCTCTAAGGTCGTGTTATCTCTTTGCTTGTTCATCAGTTTTGCTTGACGGCTTTTGACGAGATTGTTGTTTTTTGAACTTTTAAGCTTAGGAGAGAACATACTTGGCATGTGATTGAATGGCTACTCGAGGCAATCGCATCGGAAAATACTCAGTGTTGGAAAGTCTCGCATTTCTATCGACTTCTTGAGGTACTTGATTTTTTTTTTTTTTTTTTTGGACAAATAAAAGGCGCAAGGCCCAAAGTCACATTATTGCTCTCCTAATAAAACAGAATACAATCAAATCTCCTAACAAAAAAGGAAGAAAATATATTAGTGGCCTATCTAATACATAATTAGCAACGTGTATTGTTGGGTTGGATAACCCAATTTGCTAACCAATTTGCATATACATTTCATTCCCCAAAATTATGGAGAATCTTGACATATTGAAAATACGTGAGTGTTTCGCTAAGATGACGCAATGAAGTTGACCTTTGAAGTAGAAAAATGGCTGTTTGTGAGTCTACCACCACAATAAATCTTGTAATGCCCAAAGAAAATGCCAATTTGTGGCCCCAGAAAATGCCTCATAGTCCTACTTGAGTGACAAACACACTACTACCGTTTGCACGAAGCCACCAAGCTAATTGTCCGAGTCATCACAAATAAGTCCATCTACCGAAGCTAGACCTAGGTTGCCTTTAGAGGGCCCCTAAGAATTGAGTTTGACTGAACCAAAAGGGGGGGGGTCCAACCCACAAATTTATCTTTTTTCTCCCTTTTTGGTAGATAATTTATTTTCTACTAATTGGGCACATAGGATATCATTGACATATTCTAAAATCAGATTAATAGGTCTACTTGGAAATAAGATGTTTGTTTAAAATAATATTTGATGCCTCCAATTCCAGAAATACCCACAAATTACACCAAATACTAGTGGTTGGTCATATTTTTTTTTTACCATTAATGCTGCAGCAGATAGGTTTGCTAACAACCAATGCAAATCGAAAGTTTAAAAATAACCCCTTGTGATAAAGGATGGAGTTTTCAAATAGGTGTTACCTTATAGAAGTCATATGGATTAATACCGTGAAAAACCCCAAATTGGTATACTCATGGCAAATTTACTCATAAATTAATTTTTTCACAAAAAACCCCAAATTAATACAAATTTGACAAACTTGCCCAAAACTAATTTTCCTGAATTGGTACAATTGTGACAAATTTATTCTCCGTTAATTTATGTTAAATTAAATTAAACCACGAAAAATCGACGACTGGTGCACATGCGCTATTAACTACCACGTGTCATCAAATTTAGTAATTTGACGGTAAAATTTAATAAAAATTGAGTGAGAGTAAATTTGTCACAAGTATATCAACTTTGTATTTTTTATGGTCAAAAAATTAGTTTGGGATAAGTATGTCACATGTGTATTATTTTTGGGTTTTTCAAGCCATTAACCCAAGTCATATTAACCGACCTCTCTCTCCCTTTCTCCCTAGAGCGAACGATGGACATACTCTCATGGTTTTGATTGGTCCAGGTATGGATAGGACACAACGGTATAATGCTTCAAGCGTGAAAAGCTTTCGACATTAGGGGATTCATGAACTGTAGGGGTGGACCAATTGCTTTCTGAGTGCGATCTGCACAACCAAGAACCAGAGCAGCTATGAGCACGAGAGGAGACGAGAATCATATTTGACACCAACTAGTCTATCAGGGTCAGCCTGAAGCTGATAACGAAGCACCTGAGCAGTTGGCTCAGCCTAAAGTTACTAATATCGGTGCACTTCAGTGTCTGGGTCAGCTTGAAGATGCACCTGAGGATTTGAGAGAGGACTTAGGTCTCCATTTTTCTTTTTCCCCTACCCTGCTCAGCAAAAATAATGAACTTTTAGAATCTGATATGCCATGCTGTGATACTTTGCCTCATCTTGCGATGATATTAGTTATAGTTCACTTGCCTTGTAAAAGTAAAATATTGAATGGTCTCGCCTCAACACACCAATCACGCACCTCTCTACTCGTTGATCGGCACTTGTCTAGGTGGTCACATTTGAGATTTTTAAGAATCCCTTTCTCAATCACTTGCTTTTCTTCCACGAACACCCATCAACTTCATCTTCATCTTCTCCGCAAAACAGCCATAGCCATTCCAACGACCAAGCTTCAAAGCTTCAATTGTTCTGAGCTTAATAAGAAAACAAAGTGCTGTTTGTGATATAAATGCTCTCATTTTAAAGAAGCTTGTAAACAATTTTTACAGTGATTCAAGGTTTTTGGAAATGTGATAGTGCAAAAAGCGATTCTGTTTTTGTCAACATCGAGAAATCCACCCGTCCTCACTCTATTAATGGAATAATGCTCTTTTTGCCTGAAAATAATATAGTACCAGAAACTGACTTAGCCAAGTAAGGACACCCATCTTAATTTCCTTGCCACAAAGGCAAAGCATGCGTGCACAAACGAGCCCACCACGCTAGCATTTCGCTTGATCGTCTTCTTCGTATCGTGCCCTTAGGTTTACATTTTAACCAAGCACAAAAACATGAATACTCAATAGTTAAAAAAGAAATGACACCGCCAAAATGAAATCTCCAAGGCAAAGTTGAGGCTAAGAGCCATAATCCATGAAAGTAACAAATACAATGCCTAAGATTACATATGTTTGCGTCAAAACTGCAACTAAGTAGCGATTTAAGGCTTAAAGTCTAATGTCATTGGAGGGTATTTGTGGAAAAAGAACATATAACTGAGAAAGGGATTCTTGAAAATTTGAAATGTGATCCCATCGGGGCACAATCAATTAGTGGAAAAGCACATGACTGGTATGATGAGGTGGGACCATCTAATATTTCCTCATCCTGTAACACAAGTTGTCAAGTGGTGGGGGTGACAATGGTCATATCACGAATGATAGACCTATAATTACTACAAAAAAATTCGTTTGTAATAATTGCACCATGTGTTAGAATCTCGTGAATGTGTTTATATTTTAAGAAGAGCATGACCAGGCCTGCGTCATACCTTTTATTAACAAAATTATTATTTATATCATTCAATAAAAATACCCTCAGTTCATTCATGAAAAAGATTTTGTTACTTTTACTTTCGAACATCTTGAATTCAAAATCCTAGACTGAGGGTAAAAAAATACTAAAAGTGCCAAAAATTACGTACGACATTTACTTTGGTATTAAAAAATTTTGTTGAATCACTTCAGTGTCAAATTAGAGAAAAAACAATCACGACAAGAAATTTCGAGCAAAAAGAATACGTGGCTTTTTATTTATATGACTTGAGATATTATTTAATAAAAACCATTCCCTATGGCATTTCTATGTTGTGTGTTTGGCACTAAATTGAACGTTTTAACAATGACTACACTGAAGTGATTATTTTAAATAAAATTTGACACTCGAACAATCGCTATTTACAATTTACGACATCATTTAAGGTGGACATGCTGGCGAGCCACATATGATTGAAAAATTAATAAAATATGTTTATGTTAGATTTCCAATGACCCAAATCAGAGTTGACATTAAATGACCTTTTTCTTAAGTGATATTTAATGATCCGAAGAAAAAATTTTGGCATTAAAGCAAGTGTTGTACACAACTTTTGGCATAACTTTTATCACATCTTATGCCCTTCTCTCGATCATCGAGAAAAACTCTTCAATAAGGGACTTGTCATTCCTCACCTGCCTTTCGGCATATTAGAATTGGCCACTCCAGTCGCGTCATCTCTACTTCATCCCACTTTCGGTGTTATCATCGCGAGCAACGCTAACCCTTCCTTGAGGTGTGGCAACTTGGGAGAAACTTCTCAGGATTAAGATAACTTTAACTTTTTTTTTTTTTTTTTTTTTTTTTTGATGCCGAGGATCCGGCCTAACTCACCTTATAGGAGCATAACATCGACTATACTTTGGGGGAGACTAACCTAGCAACCTACTAGCCGGGGCCCTCACTTAAGTCACGGAACTATTCTAGGAGTTGTGGCGGACTTTGGGAGTCGAACCCCTGATCGTCAGGTCATAAGGTTAGGGTTCAACTAGCGCAGCCATGCATGGATGGGTAGATATTTTTAATTTTCAATACCTCTTTTTTTTTTTTTTTTTTTTTTTTTTTTTTTTTTTTTTTCACTTTTCACTTCTTTAAGTTTGCTTGAGGCAAGAGATCACTTCTTTAAGTTTGCTTGAGGCAAGAGAATACCATGCCTATCCCCCGTAGAAGAGAAGGAAGAAGAGATCGACAAGACTAGGGATGGATGGATCAAACTAATTACAAAAGGAGTATTTTCAATCTCATCTGGACTAGAGAGAGGCGAGTGGCTTCTACGTTATCACACGGGAAGATGCATTATCAAGCTTTATATAAATATAGGGAATACTAATGCTTTTGCTATTAGACATGATATTTAAGCAACGACCTTTCAATTGACTATTGATAATTATACAATAAAAATACATAACTCGATACTTAAGCAATGACTTCTCAATTTTGCCTATTGCTTTTTGGCAAAATTTCACTTTTGGGTCCTTGAATTTGCGCATTTTTCAGTCGAAGTTCTTAGACTTTTAACTTGTCTACTCAATTCCTAGACCTTGCATAATTTTTCCAGTCAAGCCTCCCGTGTCCAAACCCCGATGATGTACTCGTCGTAGCCGGCAAGAGTTTTGACATGGAAAACTCAAGTGCAATGTTCTTGTTGAAAAATTCTCACCGCCCAAGGTTCAATTGTGTCTATCATCCTTGAGATTTTAATCTTATGCCCTTGGCCATTATTGACATTGGCAAAATGGTTTTCTTTTTCATGTCAGACTCTTGCCGATTCCGATAACAAGTCCAATCAATAGAATTGGAGTCGAAGGGGACTTAATTGGAAAAATTTACACATTTAAGGACTTGATTGAAAAGGATGCATAAGTTAGGGGTTCATTAGGGAATTAGGCCAAAAAGATAAGGGATATGTGCAACACAAGTTTCAAAACTTGTTAGGATAGTGCAATTGAGTCTTAAAACTTTCAAAAAATCTAATCAAATTCTAAAACTTGTCAAATTTGTACAATCGAGTCTTTTCGTTAATATTGTCAACTTGTTCAATGAAAAATACCGATGTTGCACTTTTAAATTCATTTCTATCTCTTACATGGCATTTTTATTTATTTTTTCTTTAGATAATCTTCAAATAATATTAAAAACTTTAAAAAGGCTAAAATAATTATAAAAAGAAAAACAAAAAAAGCTAGAAAAAGAAGAACAAAAAGGCCCGTAGTCACCAGTGTGGTGGGCGTTGCCACCGCTGCCCATTATTAGAGGGGATGGCGAGGTTTGATAGGCTCGGGCAAGCTTGCTTAGATCTAGACGATGCCAACCCTCGCTCGGGCCTAGTGAGGGTCGTTGGCTCTCACTTGGGGCTGATGAGACTCGTTGACGCAGTTGAGGGCCCACGTTGCCCAAATCTTGGCATATTGCGTTGGCCCCAAGTGAGGGCTAGTGAGGCATCACCTAGATTTGGCAAGCTTCATTGGTGCCAAGCAAGGTCTCGCCAGGCCTCGCTTGGGGCTAGCGATGATCGCTGGCCGTCCCCTAGGGCCGACGACCTCACTTGAGGTAGGCGATGGTCATTAGCCCTAGGGGAGGGTTACTGCCACTAATTCTAAGTTTCCACAACCTAGTCTATTAAGTCTCATCGGCTGTTGTCTAGGCTCGATGAGGCCTTGGTCGAGGCCACCAAGGATCAGCCAACCTTGCCCAAGGTCGCAAAAGGTCCTTGGCCCCTCCAGTGATGGGCGACAATGGTAGCATACACGACGACAAGTCCTTGCCTATTATTCTTTTCCAATTTTGTTTTTCTTTTTTTCTTTAATTATTTTATTTTTTAGTTTTTAATATTATTTGAATAAAATTTAAAGGAAAATTTAATAAAAATATCATGCAAGAGAGATAAATTAATTTTAAATAGCGCATTAGTGTTTTTTGTTAAATAAATTGACGATATTGACAAAACGATTTGATTATACTAAGTTGATAAATTTTAAAATTTAATTAGTCGTTTTTAAAATTATAAAATTTAATTGTATTTTCATGATAAGATTTAGGATTTATGGTGTATATATCTCGAAGATGATGATTCTTTTTCAGCATTTCTTTTCTTAGGAAACCATAGAGAAAACGAGGGAAAATGAATAAGCGGGCGGGAAAATCACGGCCTTTTTGAATGGAAAAGAAGAGAACAGATCGTCGAATCGACCTCAGTCGCTGAAGCTTCGCTCTCGCATTCGATCCCCTAGGAGCTTCGGAAGTCGCGCGGCATCCGGAGAAGACGGCCATGTTCGGCAGCCAGTTCGACGGCGCCGCCGCCTTCTCCGGCGGCGGCTTCATGCCCTCTCAGTCCACCGCGCAGCTCGCCGATCCCTCTTCCGCCTCTCCGGCCAAGGTAAGTAGCACCGCGCTCTCTTCGCTCCATTCGGCGTTCGGGGGAACGACTGCCTGCCGAGCTCT
Organism: Eucalyptus erythrocorys; assembly: GCA_014182555.1. Classification (NCBI taxonomy): domain Eukaryota; kingdom Viridiplantae; phylum Streptophyta; class Magnoliopsida; order Myrtales; family Myrtaceae; genus Eucalyptus; species Eucalyptus erythrocorys. The sequence continues at coordinate 32,737,763 of CM024606.1, forward strand.
CTCCGATTCGATTCCTCGAGGTCGCGCTCGCCGTGCTCGCGAATTGCTTCCTTGCGAGTCGTGGTGCGGATGGAACGGAGAGTTAGGGTTTTGAAGAGCGCCGAAATCCGGCGCTATCGTTTCGTCGAGTGGTTAATCGCGAGTGCGATTCCATTGCCGACCGCAAGCGTTCATGATTTTCTGTTCGGAACTAAGAATTTACCCCTCTGGAACAGCGCAGAGAGGAATCTGTCGTAACATGAGGGTTTCGTTTGGCTCTGTGCTTCCATTACTGAAGTGTTTGGATGCTGAGTTTTGAAGATGTCCTGATTATGTATAACATGATCGTTTTGAGATTGAACTGTATTTGCATGTACGAAATATTCAAGCGGGAAGTTTGATGCCTTGTGTTTTGCTCTGCAGAGCCGCGACACCCAGTCTTTGCTTCCTGTGACGGTCAAGCAGATAAATAATGCCTTGGTATCGCATGATGAGAAAATCAATGTCCTTATTGATGGTGTTGACGTGACTAATGTAGGGGGCGCTCCTTGAGTTTTCTGCTTTTTTCCCTCTCTATTCCCTTTTTCTAAGAGAAGTGTTTAGACAATTTCTTGATTTGTGAACCTTGACTAGGTGACTCTGTTGGGTATCGTTTGCAATAAAGCTGAGAGAGTTACTGATGTTACCTTTTCCCTTGACGACGGGACAGGGCGGATCAACTGTAATAGATGGTGATAATAAACAATTCTCTCTCCCCCTCCACCCCCCCCCAAAAAAAAAAAAAAAAAAAAAAAAAAAACTGTGTTATGACTTCCATCTGAGCATTACTCAATGCTAATATCTAATTCGTATCTTCATGTTTTCTTTTTGCAGGATCAATGAACCTTTAGACAACAATGAGATGGAAGGAATCCTGTAAGATCTCTTGTGATGTATTGCTATTCTTAAATAGATGTTAACTATATCATATTTCTCATATTCTTTTCCCTGTCCAATGATTTTCTCACTTTCGCAATTGCAGTAGCTAACTATCTCATTGTAGGTGGTAGTTTATCAGATCAATGTAATTCTAATCACATGTACATGTCGTCGAGAGTTAATAAAAGCAGGGTGGATTTCTGCTAGGTAGTATTTGTGGAGGATGTTAAAACAATTAGCATGGATGGAATATTGGCACTTTAGCTTAGTAATTTTTTTCCCATATGAGATTAATCTTAGCATCATTGCTAGATTGGCAGTTTAGATTCGTTGATGCCATTTGCAAATTACATTACATAGTTTCAAATCCTCTGATAAAGCCCACTGTACATGCATCCATGCATCCATGCATTGTAATGTTCGCTTAAATAGAAACAGATAATGTATAAGGCTTTTCAAAATCATAAATTGCCGATAATTTTTTGCTGTTTCGAGTTCTTGAATTTTACGAGTTTTTAAATTTAACTTGTGTGCAAAGTCAAGCACGCCGCTGTTTATTTATTAAGGAGGCAGCTTTCTTTCAACTTGTACCCAGGAAATATTGTCTTCCCTATATCTTAGATTTTCATTGGATGATTCTCATTTGTAGCGATATTGGAGTGTTTTACAGGGCGAAAGTCTGTAAGAATGCCTGCTAACTTCTCTGCTTTCTCGTTGGAAGCGATTTTCATCTAGCATGCACGATTGGTTCTTGTAGAAATGGTCATGGCTGATTCTGCTGTGAATTTTTCCATAAATTGCAACATACTGAACTTTAAGATGTCGGCAAATTTCCTTTGATTTACAAATAAGCCTTTGACACAATTATACCATTTGTTTGACCTTTCTTTCTTGTCGGCTTTACTTATAACACAGGGATGGGATGTATGTCCGGGTTCATGGGCACTTGAAGAGCTTTCAAGGCAAGAGACAGCTCAATGTTTTCTCTATCAGGTATTGATGATCTCTCTTGCATTCTCTCGCATGTGCACAGGTTGCATAATCATGCATTTCATCTATAACTCTAATAAACTCCATCTATTTGTAGGAAATGATATGGTCTGTTAATTTTCCTTTTATTAGTACATCTGTTATTATTTCACTAAGGTATAGGGATTTGTTCTTTTTTCGTATTTTTTTGTTTAATTAGGACATCAAAGGCCATTTTTTATATGACATTCAAATTTTTATGGCCTTTACATTTTTGTCTTTATCTTTTGTTAGATACCGGATAATTATAACTTGACATACAAAGCTGCCAATTTATCTGTTAGTACATGCACATGCAATTAACTAGCTCTGCTAATTTTTCTCAGCTGACATATGGCATTATTCTAAAGCTTGGAATTGACTTTATAATGGATGGTAACCACAGCGTCTAAAGATTTTTATGAAAGACTGCTTGCGTTGTCTATGTAAAGTTGTCTGTATGACCTCTTATTTGTACATGAAATTCTGAGCTAGGTATTAGGTGCGGACATGACCGGATATGCTAGTAGATGGGAATATGGTCAAAACTTTGAAACTCAATATGATCCATATGTTGGCATGTTGCATTACTGCGTATTGTCTGCCTTAGATAAATGGTAGAGTTCTGATTTGATTTTTTTTTCTTCAGGCCTGTGACTGATTATAATGAGATTGCAAGTCACTTTATTGAGTGTGTCTATGTGCATGTATATAACACCAGGCTACAGGTATTTCTTCTTCAAATAAAAAGAGCATACGATGATTTTGTGTATAATGATGGAATATGAGTACGAGGATGGTTCTCACGTGTTATTAATTTTCTCTCTTATTGTCACTTTGCAAATTCTGCTTGCAGAAATCTCAGGTTGGTGCCAGTGTGCAGCCTCAGGTGACAAATCCAATTATGAGTAACTCCATGAAGCAACATCCAGCGCCTCCACCAAATCAGGCATGAGCCTATCAGATTGAATTGCACTTGTAGTTTAACATAGTAATCATGTCTTAACAGGATTTTCTTGTCCAGTTACCCGGCCAGCATAGCCTTGATGAATTCAGTCCGAATATCCAAGTGGTTTTGGATTGCTTTCTGCAGCCTGAAAACCTGTGAGTCACTGGTTGTTTCCTTCGTTTACTTGTCCCCTGATCCCCTTTCTTTCTCATCTCCTTTCACTAATCTTTCTTTCTAATTTCTTTCTATGCTACTCGATTTTTTAATACAAAGTCTTTAGTTGATGATTCTGTGAAAAAGCAGTCATACTAGGGGTTTTGATTTGGTTAGAGAATTCATACATTCCACAATGTGGTCTTTAGGAATGAGGTTTTTTCCTCATAATGCTGTCTGATCTTTGTTGAAGTGCATCTGCTGTCAACATTGTTGTTGTGGGACCTTCCCCTCCAGAATTGACCCTTTACCCTAGACTGCTAGATTGGGAGATACAGTGCATCACAAAGTGTGATCATAATGCTTCAAAAGGCTTATTCTATATTCCAACATTGAATGGGGAATATTTGCAGTAAATGAATGTAGAATGACAAAGTGTGGGACTAGTGCCAAAAGTCAATTTTTGAAGGAAGGACTCATGGCAAGAAAGGGGTTGGGTCTTTGTTGCTGTATATATACTTCTACCTTGAAAGAGCGTTGAAAACATCACAGAAGCAGAGCTGAATAGCATGCTCAAAAGTTACTTATCATTTAGTTTTCAACTTTTTTTGGAAGTTCAAACTTTATTGACTAGCTTAGTCAAAGATTCTACTACAAATAGTACTACATTGTTGATTGTGATAGATTGATGTATATAGTCTAGCTTGAGTAGTAAAGTCCCATGTATTAAATCATTTGCTCCCCTAGTTCCTTATGTTTCACTGAGGTGGACACCACATTTGCCTCTTACTTGGCCAGTTCTGGGCTAAATGAGGTAATTTATAAAAAGGCTACTTAAATAAGGAGAGCAAGGAAGAATTGAAATTAGTTATTTAAAAAGAAGAAGAAGAAGAAGAAGAAGAAGAAGAAGAGGAAGAAGAAGAAGAAGAAGATGGGAAAGATGGTAAAAGTTTGGCTGACCGGAAGAAGAATGATGGAAATGCTGCACTGTCGGAGGCCAACTGTTAGACTTGGAGGATAAGGGGGATCACAGATGTTTTCATTAATAAATCATGTATGAGGAATTATATTATCCAATTTGTAGTTTTAGGTATAACGTTAACTTTTAGTGACTTAGAAGCTATTGAAGATTCTATACCCCCAATTAATTTTTGTCGTGTTCCTTGCAAAATGCACCTCATGAGACAGTGATGCAGCAGCCCAAGACTTCTTAGAATTTGACACTTCCCTTTAAGCATTGCGATGGCAAGTGAGCTTGATGGCATGGCTGGCATGACCCATGCCACCTGAGATGAGCTAAGGATATTCCCAAGCTTAATTGCAAAGTCATAATGACAAGAGATGATCGACAGATTTAGCTAAGTGCTTACACATTCAACACCAATTTGTGTGAATAAAATTGCATTCCTGACATTCTCAATAGGAAGAACCTTGTTCCAAGCTAACCTCCAACAAAACAGAGAGATCCTACAAGGGAGATAGGGCAGCCAGATTTCTCTAGAGGGGAGTGAAATAGGGAGAATTCCCCTAGGAAGAATTACATGTGTTTAACACTTAATGTCTTGCTATTTGCTGGGTATTACACCATCTTGTCCTACATGAAACCATGAATTTTGAATGAAAAAAGAAAATCCAAAAGGGAGTTAATTAAGGAAAGCTCCAAGTGAAAATTCCTTATTAAAGTTGGATTTAATGAATGGAACCACCCTCAAAGACACACTCAGAAGCCATCGCATACTAGTTGGCTGCTTTAAAGAGAATGAAGCAGGGAACGGAAATCTAAGAGGCACTTCACATGTCATGCCAAAAAGATCCCGTATTCCAATTTCAACTCGAATACAACGAAAGAAAGAGCTTCACCTCTTTATAGATTTTTTTAAGCACAAACCCGATTAGGGTAAGAATCTTCTGTTGCTTCTGCAAGATCTTAAGATTCATTAAGTGTTAACATGTTTGGAGACTTCCCTACATAATTAAACATTTGGTTGTGGCCAAAAACTACTGCTATTGCCTAATTTTGGTGAAAATGGAGCATTGCAGCAATCCACCAGCTACTTAAAGGATTAGGACTGTTCCATCTACTAAGATTTCAGTACCATTAGGTTTTTACCGAGCTTCCATTTTCACAATTTGTTTTTTTGTTGAATTCATGTTCCTATTTTAACTTTGTGTTGGTCTTAGTAGTCTCTAAATGAGATCTTGTGAAGAATGCGACAAACACTGTGAATGAAGTTTTTTGAATTTTAGCAAGTCTTTTTATTGAATTGTGTGACACAATTCTTCTCTTCAGCTTGATGGTTAGGAGATGTGATGCTTCAAGGAATGCGTTCTTCTTGATTTGTGATTTGCTGCAACTCTTGTGTGAATTCCAATCCTCATAGGGCTGACCAATTTGGACTCAGAGTTCCACAACAATGGATTGTAATCAGAAATGTCCGTCGTATACTTTTCTCTGTTTTGAAGATATTATGTTCACCCATAAAAAATGCAGTACCTATAATGGAATATATTATACCAAACTTTTGTGGGATCCAAGTGATCTTTAATTTTTTACAATGCCAATGAAAATGAAAACAAAGCAGCTTGTAGCGGATAACACTACAGTTATAATTAATTAAATGTAAGATCAATTCTCTTTCTTTTTGCCAAATGAGAAAGATCAATGGTCTTAAGAGGTGGTAAAAGCGATAACTTCTCCCTATATCCTTGAAATCTAACACTAGGTCAAGACTTGGCTAGAATGGGGAGAAGGGCTTATGGATAAAACGAGAGTGCTAGTGCATTGCATGGGCACTCAAATTAGTATCCACCTAAAACAGCTTGCCTTGGTTTTGTGGGTGGTCTTATTCCCTTATATGCTCACTGCAGAAGCCTGTGGAAGTTGTGTCACATTTCTAGACGACATTGGGAAGATGATGAAGATGAAGATAAAATGAATCAAATTTTGCAATGAACTTACGGAGAACTGTCAATTTCTCTTCTGGACTTATCTTGTCTTGCCTCTACTCTTTTATGCAATGTTTATGTCAGTTATTAATTTGCCTATTAAGGTGGATGCTTCTCAGCACTTCTAGGTTTTATTCCATTATGCATGGTGCCCTCAATGACATGGTTTCTTCACCACACAGGAGAGCGGAGAAGGGTGTTCACATCAATGATGTTGCGCAACAATTGAGTCTTCCCATGGATAAGATCAGGTCTCTCTCTCTCTCTCTCACACATGCGTGCGCGCGCACACACACACACATGCACACATGCATGCACCCACCCACAAGTAAGTGTGTGCATAGAACCGACACCTGTACAAACCTATAGCCTCACCCCTAGTCTTGTCTTGAGCTTTGAGTCTTGTGGTTGGGCTGTGACAGGCAAGCAATCCGTTATTTGGAAGCGGAAGGTTTGATTTACTCGACGTGTGACGACTTTCACTTCAAATCAACTGCCGATGCGTGATGTCCGCGTTTGCCTCTGAACAGCTTTCAGGAGAGACATTCCAATACAGTCCCCTCCAGCTTTGCTCTTTAGCATGCCTGGCAGAGTGGGTAAATGAAGGCCTACATCTTTCGCTTGTTATAAAGCCTTCTGTTGTTCAGCTTATCTTTGTCATGTACATAGAGGGACATCTGGAATTACATATCTACCTTCCAGCAGTGTAGTATAGATTGTATTGTCCCATGATTAGGGCAAATGCTTTTTGCCCAAACATAGTAATTTTGCACCCGCAGGATACTAATGTGATACAAGAGCTTGAATTGACGTTCACATTTTGCGAATCACAGTGAAAGCTTGACAACTAGCAAGTTCTTAGAAATGAATTTATACTCTCCCGTAGAAGAGGGAAAAAGGATGCAAGAGCAGTGGCTCGAGTAAATGGAGCAAAACCAAGGGTTCACGCTTGATATGGTGTCAAAGAACTGCATGCCTGTGGCCTCTGTCACAGGTTCCCAAGTCTACCGGTGTCTTTTTCAGTCCTCCAACATGGACAGGATCGATGGATGATTCCTGAACTGAGGTTCGCGTTAAGACTTTAGGTTTTACTCAAGAACTTGTCCCCATCACTCGCCTTTTGCTCCGTTCCAATCGGAATAATATGTCCATTTACTCAATTGTTTGCTGTTACCAGTCCTCATGACCTCGTCTGTAACTTGTCGCCACTTTGGCCAGAAACCCAAGAGTCAAGCAGGGAGAGCATCGAGTACTTGGTGATAACGTGCTATTGGAAACGATGCACCTCCACACAGAATCAAAATTCAGCGAGCGGCTTTCCGTAGCCGAACTCTTTCGATGTTTGGGCTTTTCCCCACGGCAATCCATTCGATCGACGAGAACAGGGACCGGGTTGGGCTTATGCAATCACCAGCTTAAATCCTCGTCGATGTCGAATGAAGTCGCGCGTCGAGTACACATATGAACGAATTCCATTGTGGCTCGTGCTCGATTTCGCGATTTCAAGGATTATCTTAAAAGATTGGCCCTTTTGAAACCTCAAATAAACCATTATTTATTTTAATCTCCCTTTTTAAATTACAACCGAACCGAGCCCAATTCAAACTCAACAAAAGCAGCAAGTTGGATGGGCTTGTGAACTACAAACCAGCAGTTGGGTTTTCTCTTTTCCAATTTTCTTTCCCAGTAAAAATCGAAGAATCAATACCTTCAAAAATTGGAAAGGTACATAAATACAGCAATACTTTACTATTCTCGAGACCGCTCGTGTGAGCTGATAATACTGGGTCTGGATTGGAATCTTTGGTATTTCTATTTTTAAATTTTTTTTATTGTTCTTCTCGTATTTTTTAATTAAATAGTACCCCCACCGCCCTCTGCAATTGGACCTCGTGAGAGGCGCAACTTGAAGAGAGCACGTGCAGGGGCACTTGGATTGCCGACGATATTTGACCCACCTAAACTCAATCTTGTCTCTATTTTATTTTTGTGTTTTTTTTTCTTAACAGCCCAACGTGCAGTTTTTATTAATGTTTACCAGCTTATTTACAGCAAGCACTTTCAATTTCTTTATATGTTTATTTATTAATGAAGCAATCGATGGGGAAAAGCCCAAGGACTGATCGCTCACGCCATTGCCCAGGAGAATATGCAGATTTGACCGAAAATTCATATAGATCGTTAGGTTTAGAGGTCCTCATCGAAGCCCGAGAAGCAACTTGCTGAATCGACCGAGGCCGATAGGAAAAATGCATTACAAATTTCATGCCTTTCACGTGGCGTTCATTTGATTATCATAATTTTGGAATCAATCATCCTTGCACAGGTGTCAAATATCTTGATGCTGTGTGAGATTTTCAAGCAATGAAAATTGCAGCTAACACTCAACTGGAGGTATTTTTAAGAGAGACGATACTCCAGTGATCAATTAAAAGAAAAATCATGGTACAGAAGAAAGCGTTAGATCGAAATGATGTAATTTAAAATATCATTTTCTCAAAACAGATTGATATAATATAATTTAGCTTTGATTTTGATAAAATTTATAACCATTTTAAGGGTTTTTTTTGTTGCACATATATTTCACAATCTGAATAGTTTACATTATGGTATTTGTTCATTTTGCCTGAAGATGTCATTCGACGAGCTCACGACATATATCAAGCTAATTCTTTTACCCCACAATGTATATCAACCATATTTATATAGTGAACACCCTCGCTTGTAAGTTGTGTTCCATGTTGAATGAGAGCATAATGACGTTACATAGATAACTGGAGTTAGAATTAGATTACCTGTCCGGACAAAGGTAAAAATACAATGAAATAAAAGAGCGACATGATTTTATCCTTAGACTTGTGGTGGGACATCGGGATAGAAATCATTTTCTGGAAAGTTAAGTTGATGTTTGGTGTGATTTTTCACTTTACCAACTTTTTAAAGTTTAACACAAGTTTTCCATTTAATACATCAAATAATTTAAGATCATACAAAATATATATTTAAACGAATCACACCATATTGTTTGTTTTAGTTATTAAAAACTAAAGTTTGTTTTGTTTAGCTAGAACTTCACATTATTAAGCCCATCTGTTTCATAGAAGATGAATAATTTAAAAAATATCATTCTACAAATATCATTTACAAAAATGAACGAATAAAAATTATTTTCATCGTGCACGAGACATAAATTGTTATCGATGATGAAAATATTTTTCATTGATAAATTATTTCAAAAGATATAAGCGATCATTTGTAGGAAAACATTTTTTATACGGAGCCTCAATATAGACTAATGATTTTTGTAATCTTACCGACACTAAGCCAGCGCTCATGTCGATGTAAGGAGCAGTCATCATAGAAACCATATTGCCTTAAACAGATTTTAATAGTTCCTTCATCAGCATGGGCATGATTATTTGGACTTTTATCTGTTTATTGAATTTTCAATAAAAAAATCATTTTGTTCAATAACCTTCACTTTAGCGAAGACGTTTAATGTAACAACAGGACCTTCAACATTACATTTCGTGCACGATAACAAAGTTCTTGTTAAAATATAAAATAATGTCAAGCTCCACGTACAGTAAGAGCCAGTTTGAAACATCATCCGTCTCTCTCTCCTTCAAGTTTCAAATAAAGCTGCTGGGTCAAGAAAAAAATAGTTATTATTTTCCCTCTCATTAATCTTTTCCCAGTGCAATGGCTTGGAAAAAACCAAGCTCTAATTTAACAATTTTCAGTACCTAAGCCGACTCTTTTTGTCCTGTCCTTTTCTAACTCTTCGTCGTAAAGGAAAGGCAAAAGTGCCCTACCTATATAACTAATGTCACAAAATAGCAAGTTAGGCAGCAAAGCGCACGCATTAATCATTTGCTGCGACCATAGCCACATGATTAGAAGTCCTCAACACTCTCTAATTGTCCACAAAATTCAAAGGAGAACAGAGTATACAAATGCTCGGAAAGCCCTCCAGTCCATTTTGGTGCACTAAGAATTAATTTCAAAATTTTCTAGTATAGTTAGATAAAACGAGTTTAACGAGCAAAAATAAAAAAGCATGACCTTTAGTGTGATCAACAACAATCGATACTATATGATACTACACCACGTGTCAAATTGATGCAGATGCTTGTATTATAATTAACAAAAGATATAACTAAACTTTCACGACTTGCATGGATCGGTAGGATCATTAAATGGTTAAAGAAAATAGTACATTTTTTTTTTCAAAGGTTTGATGGTACATAGCATTTTCACATGGGAAGAGAGTTTCTCCACTCAAGCAAGCTGACATTAACAAATACTGGGTTATAATGAAAAGTGTCCTTGCTAACAAATCAATATTTTACTCGAGGGGACAATTCCTTTTGTCTTTTGAAGTTATGTGATAAGGACGGAGTGAAGATCAAATCCCCTACATTCCCTAAGATGAGGGCTCCACTTTCGTCCAAGGATCGGATGGTTCATAACACTTCAAGAACCTCCCAAAAACCTAGAAAGTCCAAGTTGCAACGCCACGTGAGAAACGATAGATATGATCACACTCAAAGAACTCCCCCCCTTCATTAAAGAGAATGTAGAAAAATCAATCCTAAAGAATACTATAGGCAAGCAAAGACAATAATAGTATCTACCCTAATAGCTAACACGTCGAAATAATTGTATAAAGTAAAGGGAGGAGGTCATGTGACAGGCGATCATAATAAAGGTCTAAAATATGAGAATGAGTACAAGAGGCGAACGTGAGGAATGATTCTGGTCTTGCTGACTCCAGTTGGCGGTTTGACCATTCGGAAAGAAAGCTTGCAGCCTTCTCGGGTGGCCAAAGACAGCCAAATCGTCGCTTAATCTTAATTATTTGTTTAGGGTTCTCTCTCTCTCTCTCTCTCTCTCTTTTCTTTTTTACTGTAACAAAGGAGGGAATCAATCAGAAGAAAGTCTCTGGAGGTGAAGACCAGACCAGCTGCTGAGTGCAAACACACTCCCGCCGAACTCTCTGCCAATCCCTTTCTTTCTCTCTCTCAACCACTTCCTTTTTGATTGCTTGATGCTTGGCGATAATCCTTGAATATTTCCAAGTGTTCACATGTAATAGAAATTCAAATCTCAATCGTCAAAAGTAAATAGAAATAATAATGAGGCAAAAATATTTCGACAAGCTGACTAACATGATCCGGTAAAATAATAAGGTTTATTTCATCTGTCAACTTTATAAGATGGTGGTTCCGGGTTTTGAGGGGGCTGGTGGTGTGGCCATGTGAAGCATTGCTTAGTGGTCCTGCTGCCTGGCTGCAGTGTGCATGCACTGGGGACATCAGGCCGTAGCGTCCGGAGTGGTGGTGGCACTTGTTGGCGGATGTCAAAAATTGACCATTTTACTTCTTGTTTTTTTCCCTTCTTTTTGTCTTGTTTTCCTTACATGTGAAGCAGGATTAGGTGGGGCTTGCTTCTGGTTTACACAAGGGGAGGATTCATCTTCCCCGCAAAGTCTTTCGAATTTCATTACAAAAGTACAGAAGCCGCACCAAATAATTAACCAACCTGGAACAATCCCGTATATCTATATATGCATATAGTCACCCTTTCGTTTTCCTTGGAATGAAATGTCCGGGAACTATTTGAGCACTTACCTACTCTCACCCAATACGAAGAAAATGATCTAGTTCCATAAAATTATCCATTGTTTTTCCTATTATATATGTTAAGATTAATCTAGTGGTAGAAAGTGTATCGCCCGTAAAGAGGACCTTTAGTTATGATACAAACTTTATAATTATATATCGGACAAATATTTACACTATATCTGACAATATGATAATCAAGTTTTAATTATTCATGTGCTATTTAGCATTTCACCACATATGTGCATACTCGTTCATTTTTGTTAGAATATTTAAATATTAAACTACGTGTTCATTTAACAGTTTAAATTGTTAGAAAAGTTGGTTGTGATCCCATGCAATTTCACTGAATGTTAGAGCCACCGTTCTCGAGGAAACTCTAAATGCAAGGGGTGTATATCACATCGGGTGCACTTTGGTGCGCACCCAAATAAATGCATCCCCACCACACAAGATGTTCACCCTATGGGCACAAGTTTCATCTAAGGAAGTGCTTAGTCAAGTCCCTTCCTCAATAGTTGTGTTTCAATGCCAATTGCACTAGTATCGTTGGCCGAGCCTTTGCCACAGAGTTGGCTTTCTTTTGACACCAATCGCACAGACTACATCACTCAGTAACTATTTTAATCGTTTTTCATAAACTCCACATGTCACTCCTAGTATGATTATGAAGTTAGGATATATTGCAATATATGTGTTCGAAAGTCCAACCCAAAAATTTAAACTGATAGGTAGAGGGAGACCATATGTACATATAGTGCATATAAACACCATGGTAAATTGTTGAGAGATATTCCAATATGCCCTTTGATGTGCAATTCAGATTAGGAATGATATGTGGAAATTTGACTATGGGGGTGGACACACATTTGAAACGAGCAAAACTTGGCTATGATACCATATTGAATTTTGTAGATCCACTATAAATTATTCTAAAAGCTTAAGCTATTAAGTGAATACGTGGTTTAATATATAAATATTTCAACACTTCTCCTCACATGTGGGTTGGATTTAACCTTAGCCTAAAGCGTGTCAATATGTAAATAAAGGGGCAATTATGGGTTTATAAAGATTAGAACTTAGGTATTATGAAATTTCTATATATTTTCATATTGTCGTAATGAATAGTACATGAACCTATTTATAAGCTACGTTATACGACTATAGGAGATAATAAGATAAACGTAATACGAATTATAATCAATTTGGTGTATGCACAATAATGGAAATGATAGTGAGCGCACAAATTCAAAAGCATTCTCTTTTTCCTTCTCTCTCTTAATAAATAAATTTGGCCATTGGGACTTAAACACACATCAATGTTGTTCCATCCAAAAACATAATAAATACAAAGTTTTCATTTAGGGTATTGTTAATGAGTGTCCCAAAACATTATCAATTATACTTAAACAAGAGAATTCGATTTTTAAAGTATCGATTGTGCATATCTTAAAGACAATCGGTATATCAAAAATTGCAACATCTATTTGATTATTTAACAAGTGCCTTTGGAGTGCTTTTTAACAAAAGTCCGTTTGTTTATAGTGCATTCCAATCTGCCTCCCAATCTTTAGTTGTACACTAATCATGAACAAAAATGAAGTAGTGATTTTGAGACAAAAGTAAATATAAACAAAGTTTAAAGCAGAGGTACTCAAACTATTATTCCTTAAAGGAGGTTTACTTTACAATTAAAATGAGTATATTTTCTTTCAATCTCAATCGGAGATAAAATGTTGCAATAAAGAGGGACATTGACGGAAATTCGAGGGCGTTTGGTCTTGTCAACTTTGAATCACCGCAATAGCTAAGACAGCTTTGGAGGCCTTGAATGGCACGCAAATGTGAAAATGAACAACCAGATACTTTGTGTTAGACTTATTTTATTCTTATTAAAATTACATAGAATAAAAAATAAATCTTGATTTTTTAATATACATGTTAAGGGTCATGCGACGCAAGGGCTCTCTCTTTACATTGTGTCATTGATTGAAACAAAAATAAAATTACTATACCAATTTACAAAATCTTATAACAATATTGAAACTAATCTGTCGTTGTGAAATTCAATGTAAGATACTTTACTATTTGTAACTTAGCTTTAGGGTTTGGCTTATTATAATATATTGTTTAAATATATTGACAAATTGATGAGACAATGACTCAGACATTAACCTACACAATTAAAAGAATCGTTATATGTGGTAATTCTAGATGTAAGATTTTATGAGATCATTGTTGACCGTTTTAAAAATTTAATTTATTGAGACTTTTTGTTATATCACGTGAGATTTTGTGGGATTACTGTTAACTATTCTAAATGCTTAAGCTATTTAGATAAGAACATGGTTTAATAATTATATATTCCAACACTAGACTTTTAAATGTATTCCAAATCATTGAGGATGAAATGAAATTAATGTTTGTTGAAGAAAATAGATGAAATGAAAGGAAGAATAGTGTAAAAAAAAATGGCAAAAACCAAATTGATCTGAAACGTAGTCCTAGGTATTAAGAGAGTCACCAAACTCACGTTGAAATGAAAGTTATTTGTACATATGTATAAAAACTCGGAGTTCAGACGCGGACACCTTGTTACATGTGAGTTACATGTGAGGAAGTGTTTGCATTCTCATGACACTTTTATGTACAAAGATTTAGTTATTGGTGAAGTACCATGACAACCATGATATCAACTATGACGCGAAAAATTCAGAATTTTTCTACATCTCAACCCTTAGAAACAACTTATGTCTGATAGGAGGAAGTGAATGTCGTCCGAAACGACGATGCAGACTTGATATAAGAAATGTCCGCTGTTATGCTAATTCTCACGACTATCTCTTTCTTCGCATGAATTTTCTCAATGGAGACTCCATTGGAAAGAGAATTAAAGATTCCCTCCACCATTTTAATCCATTTTAGAATTGCGATAGATTCACTTGTGTAGGCTTTACCGTTTTCATCTCTTCCTCTCGCTCCTTTTCAAAACAGAGTATTTAATAAAGCTATGTTTGCATGCTAAAATTTGGCACTTTGCGTGCACACACTAACGTCGACTTTTAATCATAAGGAAAGCTCTACATGTTTCCCTGTAAATGTTTTTCGATGTTACTACTAGCTTCCATCATCTATTACTCATAGTGTAATTCCAAAAAGTGTTTGAATTCCTCCAATCAATTTTCTAATTGATGGGTGACCAACTTGAGCATCAATCCCATTTATTTTAGTTAAGCTTGCACGTGAGTTGGGCTGGCCATTGGATTGTGCTATCGAGCATGGCACGGCCGACATGCTTGGACTCTTGCTGGCTCTAGCGAGAAGGCTGACTAGTCCCATAGTCCCAAGCCCTCTGTTTTTTTATTGGCTTGTGAGGTGAAATACAACGATTTGGTGCATGTGGTTGTGCCCCATGGTCCCAATCATTGAAATTTGATGAGTGTATTGGAAATCCTAAAATTTATTACAAAAATTAATTGACTGCTAAATTTTTTAAAAAGAACAATAAAATTCTAAAACTTATCAAGTTAATATAATCAAGTTCTTCCATTAATCCCATTCACTTAATAAATAGAAATGTCAACAAGTTTTAGGATTTGATTAAACTTTTCGAAAATTCTATGTATCGTTTTTTTCTTTTTCAATCAAGGACTCCACCACGGGCCCCCCGTGCTTGGACGGCACTGAAGGGCCAGGCCCCTATACCTTAAAGGAAACTAACATAGGACCCCAATACCATGGTTTCCTACTTACAACACTAGTAACTGCGGGTTTCGAACTCTCGACCTCGACTTCTGCGATGAAGGAGAAACTCTCAACCAACACAGCTATCCACGATTGGGTATTTTATGTATCGTTGTGTGCCACTACAAGATGGTGTCTACCAATTCTATAACTCCGTGGTCACCATAATTGGGTAAATTGAACACATTTGATCCCCCAACTCAAGCATCAAGAGTTGGAGGTCCTCCACATTACACAAGGAAGGAAAAGTATGAGGATTTCCTCGTGGACGTGAGAAGGAGGTGGAATTTGACATACAAGATAGTGAGGGATGCAAGGATATGAGTGTGCAAATATTGTACCCTACCATACATAGGAGGAGTGCTGCTCAAGAAGATTAGAGGGTCACTGAAGTCTTTAAGGATTTCTTGCAGGTTTTCAGTGATGCAATGGAGCTTAGTCATCTAGCGAGTATACGCCAAGTAATTGCATTGGTCCATTTGTATACACGATGTTGATTGTATTAGCGTACAAAAACTCTCCTTGTTCAATATTACATAATTTTGGTGCTGGGCGAGGAGACCCAAGTGAAGTAGAAAGTGGTGATGGTGAGGAATTGTCCACAAAATACATATGTTGCATATACTAGTTAAACAAGATGAAATCCACCCCATTACAAAGATGACGTCATTATTAAGCAGTGCCTAGAAATCTATATGGTTTTGCTTCATAAAAAGAACACTCCATAGCTTGATAATGAGAATAATTCATTTTTTACTACATGACCTGCTAATAGATATGACGGTTCAAAATACCTAAGACTAGCATTGTCTAATTCTGAGATTGCATCCAATTTTGAAAAAAAAAAAACCCCTTAGGTTAGGGTTTCCTCTCTTTTCCATTGAAGCTGTTGCCTCTTTATATTGCCATCCTCTCTCTCACTCTCTCTCTCTCAAAAACTTTCTTTCTTTTCCTTTTTTTTCTCTCTCAATTTATTTTGGGAGTTCGTGTGTAAATAAATTTCTGCAGCTAATTTTGTATGAACATGGTGGAGATCGGTTCAGCCATTCATCCAATTGATAACCACCGAGAAGAATGTTCGTAACATGACTCCACAACCTCTCTGAGATTATGCTGCTCTTCTCTCCCGATTTAGATTTAGGTTAAGTTTTAAGAGTTTTACTCTCTTGAACCAAATCTAAATATAGATTTAGGAGCTCCTTACAAGTATTTGTTTTTCGTTCTTTTAATATTTTGATGTTGGTTTCTCTACGCAGCGATGGTGTGAAGACATTAAACTAGATGCACACTACAAGTCATAGCAAATAGAGTGAGAAATCTCGATGTGTGTTCATCATTGATTCTGGTAGTCAGTGGCCAATCGTTTACGGTGTTAAATCTGTTCTTAAAGGATGAAAGTGTATTTCTAATTGCAAATTGTGCTATGCTATTTGCTTTCTGACTTTTGATTTGTTATGCAATTTTTTGGGATTTGCTAAGTTCGAAAGTTTTCACTCTGTCTTTTGAGTATTATTTTGATATAGGGAAAATGTTGCAAATGGTCCTTATATTTTTAGTCAATGTGCAATTTCGTCCCTGAACTTTCAATTCGCTCAATTTGGTCCCTAAACTATTGATAAATGTCCGATTTAGTCCCTGAACTTTCGATCAGCTCAATTTGGTCCCTGAACTATTGATAAAATGTCCAATCTAGTCCTTCGTTTTATCAAAGAGGAAAGAAGAGGAAAAAAGGAAAAATAATAACGAAAGATTAAATCGGACATTTTATCAATAGTTCAGGGATCAAATTGAGCCGATCGAAAATTCATGGACTAAATCGGACATTTATCAATAGTTCAGGGACCAAATTGAGCGAATTGAAAGTTCAGCGACAAAATTGCACATTGACTAAAAATATAGGGACCATTTGTGACATTTTCCCACCCAAAAAAAATTCTAAGATCGCAGCTATGCCAAGGGACGGGGAACTCCGCAGTGGGACAAGAATCCTATCGGAAAATGGAAATTATGCATTTTTTTTTTGGTCAGAAAAATTAATCATTTGATAGGCCATTTTTTGTTATTTTGATTTGACAATTTGGAAACGTTACACGGGCAGTGGATGACATTGTGCATGCACATGTGGCCACACGTACACCTGGTTTGCCCTTGAATCATCCATGTGAACATTTAAGAAACTCTTGAAAGATTATTGTTGGCTACTAAACTAAATTTATTAGCTTAAATGCGACCCATGACGCCAATTAAATTGGCCTGCAAAATTGATTTCTTAACTGATAAGATATGATCAATAAGACATCTAAAACTTTTTTTTTTTTTTAATGTCTGTAGTACAATCTAGAAAGCACAGGGGAAAAGCCAAAAGATAAATGAAAAAAAAGTACCAAAAAGAGTAAGACCTTTGAATAGAGAGAAATTATTTCCCAACCTCATCTTTAGAGACCATGCCAATCATGAAAAAATTATCTAATCACCTAAATTTATTATATGAATGTCAATTCAATTATAATATTTATAATTTTATCAATTTAGTTTTAAATCTTTGCGTAAAATTTAAATATAGTTAATCGATAAATTTCCTCGGAATCTGTTGACATAGTAGTCCATTCATCATTGATTGTTATTTATAATTGACTAGAAGGATTATATTGAAATTTTGCATGAAAGATATATGATTAAATTTGCAAAATTGAAGAGTTTACTACTAAATTATTATCTGCATAATAATTTACAACTGATTAAATAATTTCCGGTCGATCACCATGCAAGAAAATGATATGACCATGTTGGATTATAAAATGAAGCGAATCTTTGACGTATTTTTCCCCCAAATTCTTTTATCAAACTTACGATAATTGGTATCGTCCTAGAGGATCTTGAGTAGGAAGTTTAAGGTAGTACGCAAGCAATCACTTTATTTCGAGAGATGAATATTTTATGTTTGGTGTCTTCCATTATTGGTAAGCATCCGTCTTTCAATGATTCAACTTTGCAACGTGTGACCACATAAATCGTGCATAATTTAACGTCGGCAATAGATTAAAGCATTTTTCTCGTTTTTAAATTAAATTTAACTCACGGGAAAATCCTAATCTGACTCATCTCCTCATCATCCAACACGTGTACTCTTGAACTAATCCAACTTTATTCCGACCATGATTAACTAATTCGAGACAATTTTTTTTTTAATTTAATCATTTGCTTAGTAATTTTTCGAAAACACAGTCCACATACACATATAGATTCGATTCTCGAAATTCCCACAAAAAAGCCACAAAAATAATTGTTGTCTAGTGCGATATTGGAGTGCATATCATTATATCAATTTTAACACTGATCTCGCTTTTTTTTTTTTTTTTTTACGCAGTTAAAAAGTTTATGAAAGTTAATTTCATATGCATGAGTCATGTAGCCTGACACAACTTAAATGAAGCAGCAGGAAATCCTAATTCTTGATGATTAAAATTGTAAATCTGCAAATTGAGAGGAGTTCTGAATATTTATATATTCGCACAAAGGTCACACATTGAGCGTTCACATGATTAAATCCCTCGATTTTTGTATTGAGTCCATAGATCATTAGATTCTTTCCTAAAATTAGAACATTCTATTTTTAGTCTCTTATATTTTCAAACCTTTTTCTAATCGAGTCCATGCACATTTTATCTATCTACCAAGCCTATTTCTTTAAAAAGAAAATCCTAATCAAGTTCCTTCGACACCAAATCCACAATGCTATAGTATAATGTGGATAAAAATTTAGTTAATATGACTACCTACATGGATGTCACCACAGAAAAAATTTGTTGATGTGAATGTTGGAAGCGTGAACGGTGCAAAATTTAGGCGATGTAGCCGCTCTTATGGACGGACCCTCACGAGGGAAAAATCTTGTCTATGTCAAACTTCAGATTTTACTGGATTTAGTTGGGAAGGGCTTAGATCATATAAATTAACGTTATCGCAACTAAATTAGAAAAAGCCAAAAAGTAAGAGGATGAAAAAGGAAAAATTTATTCCGATACGTATATGCACCGTATGCGCGGGGGTATCCACTTACGTGTAATGTCAAAACCACTGTCTAGAGACCTAAAACCACCTCGAGGCACAATCTAGGTACCAGGATACCACATGCTGCCTACAGATAAAGGATATATTCATATTCATATACTCTCTCTCTCTCTCTCTCTCTCCTCAGAGAAGACCAATGGAATCATCGGCAACGAGATGACACGTGGCGAGCATGTCTACAGTCACCTCTGTCATTCACCGTTGCAGCACACGTGTCCAGATGCCGACATGCATGTGCCTGTGCATGCCATTTCCCCAACCCCCCAAGAATCAAGATCTCATTCTTTATCCATCCTCTCTCGCGGATGATAATGATAGTAGCAATAATTTTTGCAAGAATTTAGTAGTTTAGTAGACTTCCATGTACGCATTCTCTCCCTCTCTCAAAGAACCCCAAGATAAATCTTGATTTTGTCCGGATTGCATTGCAAATATTTTATACTAGAAAATGCAATTGTTTTTTCTCGGAAAAGCAAAGGGATATTACTAACGTAACAATCTTTAATAGGAATATACAAAATGGATTGCTTGAACTAGAAACCATCCTGACTGGATAAAATTGGCTGGTCTGGTTCCCAAGAGTATTAGTTCAATTTTTGATTCTTAAAAGTGAAACCAGTGCCTGTGCAATATCGAATCGGATCAACTATATATATATTAAAAGAAAATCTTTTTAAGAAATAAAAGTGACTGATTTTATTTTGTATTTCTTCATAGAAGGCATCAAATAGTGGACAAAAAAAGTAATTGATTCCATTAGATTGGTCCAAAATCCGGCCCGAACTAATGGGTCTTTGGTTCCCAATTTTGGGATTTGGGAACTCATCACCCCTAGTCTTAGGCTACTTTGAGGATAATAATTTGTATAAGTCACAAATTTTTGAAGAAGTGAATTTTACAACAATTTATAATTATTTGTTATTTGATTTTTTCGTAGTTTAAAACAAATTATTATTCTCATAATAAATTAAAAACCATCGCCTAATCATTCCTCAAAGCCAAAATATCTAGTGAACCTCGGTTAGTTTACTGATTAAGAATGGAAAGGTATGTGTGGTAGTAGGTGCATGATATGTGTTCAATTCCTAAAACCTTCGATTTTGAATAATTCTAAGTTGTGGCCACTTAACCGGGGGTAAATATATTATTAGTGCCAAAAGTTGTACACGGCGTTCATTTTGGTGCCAAAAATTTATTTTTGATCATTTAAGTGCCAAAAAGTTTGAAAAATGATCATTTTAGTGCCAACTCTGATCTTATTGATCGGAAATTCGACGTGGCACTTTTTTATAATTTTTGAAGCTGATGTGACTCGTCGGAGAGTACACTCAGCATCTAAACCACAAAACAACATTGTTTGGCGTCTTTCCCCCAAGTAAGAATCCTAAATCCCTAAAATGAGAGAGAGAGAGAGAGAGAGGGGCATGGCAAGGCTTCCCCGTTGTCTTCTTCCCTGAAGAACAACAGCAGCACCAGCACTAACAACGACACCTATAGCAGCACCAACCCAGCACTAGCACAACTCCGCCTCCGGTTCGTACAAAATTGTTGACTAGCCCAAGCTCCTCTACTCCTCCTCCTCCTCCTCCTCCTTCTCCCTTTAGAAGGATCCACTTCAGCCGCTCCCTGAGTAGAGCCTAATCCACCATCTCCATCTGCGCCCTCATTATTTCCCTTGCCCTCCTCGTCTTCTCTCTCTCCACCTTTGACCCCCCTTCTTCCTCCTCCTCCTCCGCTCTCGCCTCCTATTCTTCTTGTTGCTTCTTGCTCGAGAAACAACCTTAGCCTCTCTTTGCTCACCTAGTCGAGCAACTACGATTGAGGCCGAGCGAAGGTGGCCAATCGACGGTGGCCTAGCAAGCTAGGTCGGCATTGGGCGAGTATTGGATAAAAAAACCCTAATTTCAATTCCATATGAGTTGTGCGGCGTCGTTTTTGTGAGGCTATCTACATATAACGGCAAAACGACGTCATTTTCTTAAGGAGGACGGAAAACAACGTTGTTTAAAAGCCATGTCGATTTTTTTTTTTAAATATAAAAGCCACGTAATCATTTTAGTTAAAATCTCTCACCAATGGCACCAAAGTGATCGTTTTTCCTCAAATTTGGCATTTAAGTGATCAAATGGAAACTTTTGGCTCCAAAGTAAGCGCCATACACAACTTTTGGCACTTATAATGTACTTATCCCTTTAATTGGGTTTTGGCTCCATCTTAATTGGAGATGTTAGTAATGTATTTCGTAAGGCAAGGATTATCTTTTGATCGTATGAACCCAATATTGTCTTAAATTTTTTATTTATAGTCGAACTTTCTATCTCATAAGAAAAAAAGTAAATAATGAGGATGCAAGCAAGGGCGAGGCTGCAAAGGAATTCGACCCAGAGCAGGACATTTTATATTTCATGCAATGTACTATTGGGGAGTGATATGATGCGGGGCACTTCGAGATTATTTGAAGTTTTCTTTCTTTATTTGACTTAAATTTTATGATTTTTTTTAGAATTTTAGGTAATATCTGAGGTGATTTGATTCGCTTTTAATGATTATCCGATTCTGTTTCGAATTTATCTTATGATTTAGCAGATTTTATTTTCTCTTTTTCGAGTTATCCAATTAGGAAAGTTTTGATTCAATGAATTAGGTCTTTTTTTTTTATTTTTCTTGTTCTTATTCACAAAACAACCTATCTCTTGAATTATTGAAAAAAATGAGTGTTTTTCTCTTTTGCGCTTCATGCGGTTGTGGTTCGCACATGTTATGAATTGCAATTCGCATGGTCACATATTTCCATCGTGTCGTGACGTAAAAGCCAAATCAAATTATCAAGAGAGGGCTTATCAAATGAGCTCAAAACTGGGCTGTTCACATGTTTTATTCAACTTATTTACAATCAAAAGTTTAAACATTTTATGCAAAGTCCATGTGCTTTGTTTCTAAGACGATAATCTTTATTTCATTCCCCAACTAATTTGCTACCATTGCTTTGATTATCGTCCCATCAAATGCCGCTGTGATCTGAACTTCCTCTCTTTCTGATAGGCGGGAGTTGATGAGGAATTAAAAGAAAACCGTGCTAAAAAGTCTTGTGTTGTCCCAAAATTCATTCAGCGTATCCTTTGTCATCCTTCATTTATTGCACGACGGTAGACGCGGAAGAACTACGTTTCTTACCTTAGAGTCGTGCTGCGACTAAAAAAGGATGGAGATTGGTGAAGGGGCCTATAGGTTATCTTAACCCTAATCCCACGATTGAAATTGTATCATGTCTTCCAATCACGAAAATCATTTAATTGTTAGACATGTTGGGCATAAATATAACACGATTCCTAGTATAGCAAGTTCTTATGTCTCATTGTTGTGAACACGAGTATATAAGCCGAGTTATGAAAATCTCGGTTAATTGAAGTACTTTGTAACCTTTCGATGTGCTATAAGAGAACGAAAGAACCTAACTAGAATAAAGACAATACCAAAAAGAAAACGTACAACAACTTGTAAGTCTCATCGAGGAATTGCCGATCCCAGACATCGATTCAAATTCAGAGGGACATGGAGGAAGAGATACATGAGAATACAAAACTACGTGTTCGGGCATAAAAGGAAAGCTCGATATATCGGGAGTGATCAATTGATCAAAACTGTGTCATATCTTCCAATGTCGAAGTAAAATAGCTCTATCAATCGTTGAATGTGCAATCTGACTCGCGCATATCGTCTCAAAACTTCAAAGATCGTGAAGAAGATAGAAGGGAAGAGATAACACGAAGCACGCGATGGGACCAATCGCTATGATATTAAAAGAGGTTGGTCCCTCTCCATTGGGGTCACCGTGTCCCCTTTGGCGCCCTCTTGCTTCCCCATGTACATACACATCCACTCCATCATCTCTCTCTCTCTCTCTTAAATTGCCTGCTTTCATCGGTCAAAGTCTAGCGGGGGAGAGAGAGAGAGGGAGAGAGAGACCGCCCAATCATCCCATGGAAAGCTTCCACTTGCAATGCCTGCCTACCTTTCGATTCAATGCTACATAGACTAAGATAATTCGCTTTATTGCGCCAAGAAACGTAGATGTACTTCCAACTTAATATTCTACGTATGCGCCTCCACATCTTTCCAGCAAAAAATTCCCCATAAAAGAAGCATACGTGGCCGCTCAAATGATAGTCCTAATTCTTTTTGTTATCTTTGATTGCATGAATTTTCTTTGGTAAAGGGGATGCACATAAAAATGAGATAGCCCATAGATGAGACATGCCTATACTTATGTATATAAATCAAATTGTTTAATGCATACTAATACATGCTTATATTGTTTGTCTGGCCATTTCAAAATATAGATCCGTTGACTAATGTTCTGATATAATACGAATGAAACTGAGATGAACAAAGCTAGATTAAAAAAATTTCAAACCACTAATTGCCCTCCTTTTTTGATGATTAGGATTTGATAAATATATTGTACGGCCAATTCCATCCAATGTTGAGGTGACTGCTAAAGTACTTGACTGTTTACCTCGCATCTTCCCTAGTCACTTTGAATTTTAAAGCATGATTGATATTTATTTTGATTCGATATAAAGAAATGGGACATACATCCAAATTATTAGATTCGATGAATATGAACTAACCTTACAATACATATTGGCTGCATTCCATGCAATATTAGCACGATCCTTTGCCCTACCAATCCCCTCTTCCTTGTTAAGCATATGCTTATTTCTCTTGTCTTTATAAAAGAGGGTCCAAGCTATTCGAAATGGCCCCATCGAAATCATAAGGATGCATAACATTTAATTTGAATTCGGCATAATTTAAAATAATTTTCCAAAAGCCTACGATAATTTGACATGGAAACCCATACACCTAAACTAAAATGAGGATGCAAAAAACGGATTTCTTTGAAAACATCTTTTTCCTCTTTGCACAAATAACTTGGAAGAAATTTTAGCTTACCTGAGTGAGACATGCAATTCCTTACCATCTAAAGATCTAATAAATAACCATGCATGTTCTGATTTAGGTTTTCTTCCTACTGGTAGGCATTTCCATCATGTTTGTTCCTGATCAAGGTGTCCTCGGCCATGGCCATGTTTTTTCTGTTTGTCCGATTATGAACGTAATTTGTTTTCTCGCTAGCTAAGCTCATATCGCTGTAACATGAATATATGATGTTTGTTTCTGAGGGAGTGGAGATTTTACCAAGTATAGTGCTAAATGCTGATAAATAAAAGCATCCCACCATTTTCATTTCGCCCTGCGCGTCAAAGAAAGAAAAGAAAGTGGGAAAAGAAGGAACCTCGGTGCTCGTGCAAGGCCTGAGTTGCCTGTTCATATTCATCTCTCTCTCTCTCTCTCTCCGTCCCTCTCTCTTCTCCACCACCTCTATATCTGTGTCCATTTCTCACCCTCTCTCCTTTCACTCTGCACTTCCCCGGTTTTACCCTCTCTCTTTCTCTCTCTCTCTCCGAGACACGAACTTACTGCTTTGATATTTCCAAAGACCTGAGCGCGAAGCCTGAAGCTCGTTCTTTCACGCTCACCGACGACGGGCATGAACTCCAACACCAACAACGACCCCTTGATGGACTCTTCCTCTCCTCCTCCTCCTCCCCATCACAACTGGCTCGGCTTCTCTCTCTCCAACCACCACCACACCCCTCACCATCTCTCCCTCTTCGAAGCCTTCAACCCAGCTACAGGTCCCTCCCTCTCTCTTTCTCTCTAGAAACCAAGGAAAAAGAAAACCCTTTTTCTCATTTCTTTGTGTTTCTTGATTATTGAAGCAGGCGGCGTGGTCGATAGGGACGAAGATGCGCGGCCTCACGGCCACGGCCACGGCCACGGCCCGACCGACCTCTCCATGTTCTCTGGTGGGCCCAAGCTCGAAGACTTCCTCGGCGGCTCCGCCACGGCAGGCGGCGCGCAGCCGCTGCTCGCCCACTTCGCCGCTGCGCCCGAGGGCCATCATCCTCCGGTGGGCGCCGCCGAGGCGTACGACTCGGAGCTCAAGACCATCGCCGCGAGCTTCTTGCGCGGCTACACAGCCGAACAGACCGACGTCGTCGCTCGGAAGCAACAGCAACACCAACATCAACAGCCTCTAGCTTCTTCTGAGGAGGCTGGGGCGAAGAAGGCGGTGGATACTTTCGGACAACGCACCTCGATCTACCGAGGTGTTACTAGGTAAACTTTCGTATCTCTTTTCGTTCCTCGGTAATCATCTAAAACAAGAAGTCACGCGTTTTGCAAAGGAAAAATACTGAGAGAAACGTTCTTCTGGGCGCAAAAAAAGGCATAGGTGGACGGGGAGGTACGAAGCTCACTTGTGGGACAACAGTTGCAGAAGAGAAGGGCAAAGCAGGAAGGGAAGACAAGGTAACGTCTTTTTTTTTCTTTGTTATTCTTCTAATCTTTTGCAGAATGTTGTTTCTGGGTTTCTGACTTCATATCTTGCAGAATAACGAAATCTGAATAGGTTTTGAGTTGGTTCAAACATCATAATATTCGAGGAATGAAAGAAAAAAGAAGGTTTGATCGGTTAAAAAAGGGAAGTAGAAGATAAAGTGTGAGGGTTTGGTTAATGCCAATAATGGGAAAAAATGTTGGCTAGAAACTGAAAAAGAACATGAAAGTTTCAATGCTTGCAGGTGCTAAATCTCTGATTCGAAAGACCTCTGGATCTTGTGGGTTTCTTCTGATAGATTTTGTATCGGCTTGTTTTTGCCCAAAGTTGGCATTTATTATGAGCTTGAAAGATCCTGATCGTCCTTTCCATTCTCTGTGGCATGTACCAATTACCCGCAACCGGATTCTTCTTTCATCATTTCGTTTGGCCAGTTTATTTGGGTGAGTCCTCTTTTTCTCTCTCTCTCGTGGTCTTTTCCCTTATTATTGCAACTTTGCTTTCCCATCGTCCTCACTGTAATACACACGGCCTTCTGTTTCACGGGTGAAGCTCACAAAATCTTTGAAACTCGAGTTTGACCGTGTACTGGGCTTTACTATTGTGGAGAACGAATGATTCTCTTCATCTGCATGAGTAGTTTGAAAAGACTCTCGGCTTTGATAGCATGCGTTGTTTTATTTTTGTTTTTGTTCATGTGTGTTCATATTGCTTTTTGTCTTATCATAGGTGGATATGATAAGGAAGACAAAGCGGCTAGGGCATACGATCTCGCAGCTCTCAAGTACTGGGGTCCTACTACCACCACTAACTTTCCGGTGAGAGCATATGCTGGCAAATTTGTACTTTCTCCATACTCTGGTTTCACATTGTATTTTTGCTTGTGATTCTTTTATTTCTTGTCAATCCATTCAAAGGAAATTGTTCCTTTTGCTAGATCGCTAGCTATGAGAAGGAGTTGGAGGAAATGAAGCACATGACCAGGCAGGAATTTGTCGCGTCCCTAAGAAGGTAAAAAAGAATATTTCACGGGAAACGCTTACATTAGCTTTAATTATATTAGACGTGGGTAAGGTACCTTTCTTTTTTCAAAAGCTTAATGCTTGAATTAACTATTGTATTTGACCGAGTGCTTGGACCACCTTATGTTCCTTCAGGAAAAGTAGTGGATTTTCTAGGGGAGCCTCAATCTATAGAGGAGTCACCAGGTTGGTTTTCATTTGCAACAATTTGAGTACACATTTCATAGATGTTTAACTCATCTTAGTAATACAAATACTTAGGTGCTCGATCCCTATAATCTTTCTTTATAGCGATAGGAATATAAACTGTGGATAATCTGAGCTAAATGCGACATAATGTGGTTCTTTCAGGCACCATCAACATGGCCGATGGCAGGCACGGATAGGGAGAGTGGCTGGGAACAAAGATCTCTACCTTGGCACTTTCAGTGAGTTTGCCCATTTTTAGTTACTTATCTCTTGCTTATTATATTCATTTATGCTGTAATGGAAGGTAATTTATGTGGCTGGTTTTGTTGAACAACAGGCACACAAGAGGAAGCGGCTGAGGCCTACGACATTGCAGCGATAAAGTTCCGTGGCCTAAATGCGGTAACCAACTTTGACATGAGCCGCTATGACGTGAAGAGCATCATGAGCAGCAACCTTCCGATTGGTGGGATGTCCGGCAAGTCCAAGAACTCCTCTGAGTCAACATCTGACAGCAGGAGCATTGAGGGGAGCCGGTCTGATGACCGGGACCTCTCGTCGGCATCCTCCCTGACCTTTGCCTCCTCACAGCCTCCTCCAATGTCGACCCTGAGCTTTGCAATCCCTGTCAAGGCCGATCCCTCAGACTGCTGGAACATCCTCGGGTATCACCAGAACCCTAACAACCCTCTAAACGGTGCGAAACTGATCTCTCCTGGTGGAGGCCCGACTCCGTCACCAGCTTTCTACCAGTCGTTCGAGAACAACCAGAACGCCTTTGGCCCTGATTTCTCAGGGAGCCAAAGCAGCAACCACAATGGCTACTTCAATGGTGGTGGGTATGGTGGTAACATTCATCAGCAGCATCATCAAGAGCAAGAGAGTAATCATGAGAATGGCAATACAGGCTCAAACTCGATCCCTTATGCCACTCCGATTGCCTTTTATAGCAGTGGCAATCATGAGAATGGCAATGGCTACAACAGCTGGATAGCCTCAACAGGCCTTCACTCATTCCAAACTGCAAAGCAAAACCTGGCCGTGTTTCAGACACCAATTTTTGGGATGGAATGACATCAGGGGGGAAATTAAAGAGAAGGAGGGATTTGAATGAGAATCTGTGCAAGGCTTTGAAAGGGAAAGGCACAAGAAAAGGGAAAGTTGGTGGGTCAAACTTCTCTCTTTTTTTCTTCTTTTCTTTCTTGTTACATGAATATATAAATACATGGGGGGGGTACTTTGAAGAAGGTTGGTGACTGACCCTTCAATTTCAGATTAGAGGCAGATGCTGACACGGTACTAACTTGAAGTCTGTTCTTTTCTTTAGGGCAATGTTGTTTTATTTTGTTTCTTTTTCAGCCTCCTCATCGTAACTGGATGATTAACATGGGTATAATGAAAGAAATCTCCTTTGGTCTATTTCTTTTTTTCGTTTGTTATCTTCATGTTTGTACTCAGCATGTTCTCCAATCATGAACGTCTTGTATATGTTGTGTTCGCTACTTTAAGATGAGGACTTGTCTTATTCGGGTAGACGTCATGACGACATCAATATTTGCCATGAGGAACTTATCCAGCAACGGGACCCAATACAAAGAAAACTTTAGTGCACTCATGCTCTGCAAAGTTGATGGAAAATATTTTTGTGGACGATGAAAATATTATATATTTATTTATATTTATAAGTCGTGTAATAAATAATTTTTATTTCAATTCGATTTTGCAATTTAACAAATATCTAATCTGACTTTAGCGAATTTCTAATCTTGAAGTTATTTTTCATTATCTGAACACAAAATATATTTGGCATTTTAGCAAAACAGTTATCCATATCACTGCAGCATATCGATATTAATGATTTCAATTAAGCATTAACAAATGTATAAAATAGTTTAACAAAGCAGGAATACCATTTGTTACAAAACGTTAATATATGATTAAAAAGTTATACTTTTAGAGGGTCCATTCCATGACTATATATATATATATTAAATAAGGTATAACTAAGTGTACCATACATGAAGAGTTTTATGATTAAAAGGTCGTATTGATATTCATTATGGCAAAATATTTTGTCGTATTTCACAAATAAGTTATATCTAAAATCACTAAAAAGAATTATCTAACGTAATATTTCATTATAACAAACCGATGATATAAAATATTAATTTATTTGGCTAGATAAAATGCTTACTAAGAGTTCACGAGAAATATTATGACATGATATTCCATGTTTGACTAATAAATAATATTAGATGATTAAAAGAAACTATTGATGATCATAAAACAAAATTATATTACATGTTCTATCAGCAAATGAAAATCAAAAGGATTAATATCATAAAGAATCCTAAATTGATATGCCTGTGACAAATTTATCCAAAATTAATTTATTCACCACATAAATTTCAAACTGATTTATTTGTGACAAACTTACAATACGTTAGATTTTATTGAATTTTCTCGCTAAATTACTAAGTTGGATGACACGTTGCAATTAATTGACATATCAGTTTGGAATTTTACGTTACAAGTGTATCAATTTGTGATTTTTTGTGTTATTAATCAAATTTAACGTAAACTAGCAGATGATAAATTTATCATAAATATATAATTTGGGGTAAATTTATTACATGCATATCAATTTAGAGTTTTTTGTGGTAAAAAAATTAGTTTAACATAAATTTGTCGTAAATGTATCGGTTTAGATTTTTCATGATATTAACCCAAATTAAAATTTGGGAAAAAATCACAAAAAGCTCCAAACTATGCTCATAGTGACATATTCAACCTCAACCTTTTTTTTTTTTTGGTGAAATCGAACATTCTAAACTATGTATATTGTGACACATTTATCTTAAACTCTCTTATGACTAAAAAAACCGCAAACTTGCGCCTCTTTGACACATTTCTTTTCGTCAACGTTCTATTAAATGATTTTTTAGCTAAAATAACATTGTTTTTCCATGTGGGCCCCATGTCAATTCTCTTTACTTTCAAGCATGCATGTAGGTAAAATTTTAACAATTCTCTTTGATAAAACTTTGAGGGTAGGTAAATATATCACATCGGTAATTGTTTTACAAAGGGGCATAATTTAGGATTTTTGGTAGCTTTTGCCCCTTCCCCCCAAAAAAAAAAAAAAAGAATAAAAACACAAATAGCATATCCATAGAAATGGGTTACTTATTAGGGTTGCTACTATAAAAACCTTAAACCGGTATATATGTGACAAATTTACTCAAAATTAATTTTTTTATTACAAAAATCTCAAATTGGTGTACCATCGATAAATTTATCTTACGTTAGTTTCTGTTAAATTTTATCATTAAATTGTTGAGTTAAATGACACATAATAGTTGACGAGCATAACAGTTTGGGGTTTTACACCATGTTTGACTGGTTTGTGATTTTTTGTGATATTAATCAAATTTGACGTAAACTAACAAAGGATCAATTTGGGGTTTTTATTGATAAAAAAATAATTTGAAGTAAATTTATCATAAATGTACCAGTTTGGGGTTTTTAGTAGTTAAAAAATTAATTCGAAGTAAATTTGTCATGCGTGTACTGATTTGAAGTTTTTGGTAATATTAATCCTATTCATTATTACAAAATGTCTCCATAACAAAAGATAGTAAATTGCTAGAGTTACATTAATATGACTAAGTGAATGATATTTAATGGCTCTTATGATCAAGACTGTGGAATTCCAATTACTTTGAAGTGTTTGAGATAATTCATACAATTACATAGTCGATGAGATTCAAATAACCAATGAAAAAACAAACATTTTGCCTTATTCTCATAAATAAATTTAGTTAAAAACAAATCGATATAAATCACATGACATGATAGCTTATATTTAAAAATGTAAATATGATCTAAACAAGATGATGAGACATATTTTTCGAACAAATAAAGATTTGCAAATTAATAGATAAATCCCCGAAAATCAAATATTTATTCAAGAAAACAATTTATTTTAAGACGACTCTATGACATGGATGACCCTAAAGATCCATCTACACCCTACCAATAAAAGAAAACTGCAATATAATCGCCACCTTGGTAGTTTGCAGACTTCTTTTCCAACGGGAGTCCCCTCCTCCTAAAGAAAAGCAATTGTCAAGGAGGAGAGAGAGAACAGGGAAAATCTATGCTAGGAAGAACAGAGAGAAAGTTATCACTTAATGATTAGTCTCGATAATTTCACACATGAAGCATACAGAAATTACGTGTAATCATCTATCTAATTCACAGTATATTTGCTGTTTTTAACATACTTTTTGTAAGATTATACGTGTGCGTTATTGTAGAGAGCAAGTACCCAATTTATGGCAATGCATGCCTTGAACATGGTATCTACCTACTATATAGGATCCATATCATCTATAAAAAGCTCATGATGATTTGAGCGAGAAATTGTCTAATCAATCTTAAGTCTATTATATGGATGTCGATTTAGTTTTAAATTTTCTAATTTCATTGTGCGAAATTTCAATATGACTATCTTGGCTAATTTTTACTGAAAATCGCTAACACGGCAGTTCAATTATCGTTGGTAGTCATACGTGACACACTGTCGCGTCAATGATTTTTAGATAAAATTGACTGAATAGACCATAAGGGAGTTTCGCGAAAATGTTTTAGACAAAATTGACAAAATTGAAAAGTTTAGAATTTAATTGATATCCGTAAAAAAAAAAATTTAAAAAATGATTGGGTAACTTTTCCTTCGTCCGAGCTATGGTGGTCAGAGAAGAAATTCATATTTAAATAAAGGTCATGTTAAGATATAATGATCAATGCATATTATTTATTCACGAAATGACGTGATAAAGTTTTTAAGGAAATGCCTAAATATTTCTCACTAACTTTTGTATTTATATAGCATTGATTTGTATAAAATATCACCCTTCTTCTAAGGAACACAAAGGAGACATGACCTATGTTTGACCAGCCTAAATGATGACAAATCCAATGACCAAAAGTGAGATGAGCGGGCTCCCCTTTTCCCTCCAAGAGCATCAGCCACAAGGATGATAATATCATGCAATAGGACAAGAGATTCAAAGGCCACCTCAATGTGTCTCTTTTGGAGGTGTCCCTTTCAAACTCTAAAGAAAATTTACTTGTGTTTTAGTTTTTTTTTTTCTTGATAAATAGATTAGAATCTCTGTCTTTTCCTGTCCCTTTCCTTCTTAAGATGATGGCCCATGGCTGTCTGTCTGTGTACCTTTCGGCGCAGATTGGATCCTACTCCACCGTGCATGCTTCATGTTTTGACCACACCTTTGACCACTAATTGTTCATACTAAAAACACACTAAAAAATCTAAAATTTATCATGGAAATATTATTAAGTCATAAAACCTTCACAAAATATAATTAAATGCTAAAACTTGTCACTAAAGTATAAATGAATTCTAAAATTTTCAAAAGATATAACCAAATCTTAAAACTTGTTAAGTGGGTAAAATCAATTGAGTTAGTTTAAAATGAATGATAGTAATAACTCGAATGAAGCATTCCATCGCTTTTGTGCAGCTTTTGTAATAATGTATAGGGGGACTGTCTGATCGTCCCTCCTCACCCTCGTGTATTAGAAAGAGCATGCACTGTGCGGCCAAATCGTGCCTAGACTAGACACGCATATGGGAGATTAAAAGTGAAAAAATTCCACTTTTTGTTGTGATGAGAGAAAAAATGCAAAAAGAAAAAGGGTAAGCATCATGTGGAAAGGTATGGCAAGAAGCAAAACCAAACATTGCTAACTATTTCTCAAACTCAAGAATGAGGTGGTGTAAAGTTTTCTAATAGACAAAATTACATGCACTTTTATTTTCTAGTGTGGTAAAATATGATTTATTCAATCAATAAGTTCTTACTGACCAAAAAAAAAAAATCAATAAGTTCTTCACTTATTCTTTCGTTAATTAACATGCTTTCATATGTTTATTTTGAAGCCACCCAAATAATTCTTCGCTATAAACTTCGAGCATCCAATATAATAGATAAAAGAACTAAAAAACTAAAATATACCTGTTCTTCGGAAAGGGGGGGGGGGGGGTCGAATCCCAACAATGGTGGAGTTGACCCCTCTGACGATGTTGATCGAGTTTTGTGCCTGAAATTATGCCGAACTTGAGAAAAGGTTCAACATATTGCCCTTTGCCACGCCAGCATGAATTCCAATAAGTGATTAAGAATATTCAGGGTAAATTCATATTTTAAATTTACTTCTCCTAATAAAGACACATCAATCCATCTAATATTCAATGACTGGGCTGCATTCTTCACTTTTCCCCTCCTTTTCCTTTTTGTATTAGGACTTTTATTTGGTACATACTAAAAGGTTTCTCTACAAGTAGAATTGGGATACTAATACATTTTGATAATCACTTTAAGTTCATTACCAACGAAATAATCCAATTAGATGATTTCTTGTAGGAAAAATATATTTGACTATAGCAATGTTTTTTATGCAATATTATTTTTTCTCCGACCCTCAATTTTGTCACAACCCCCGCTCTCTCTAGGCGCCCCTCCGTTCTCACCGCTTTCCCCAGCGACGACGATGGCTCAACAGTCAACACCTGATCTTGTGAGCTTGACCACGTCTGTGGTCAAGCTCTGTGGTGGTGTAAAGCTCGACGAGATCTAGAGAGGCCCGTGGCTCGGCAGCGAGGTCGACCCTAGATCTGAGTGAGCTCGATGTCGGCCAGATTGTGGAGGTTGCCAGTGAGGCATCAGGGACATGTAGAAGACAGAGACGTAGAGATAAACGACTCGGAAGGGAAGATAGACACGTGGCATTGACTTGGAGGGCATTCATGGCGTCAGTGGAGGGTGGTGGTGGTGTCGGTAAGGGGGGCGGTGGCGGCGTCGGCTGGGGATAGCTGGGAAAGGGAGAGTAATGGGCAAGATTGAGAATAGGGGTGAGATGGAATTAGCAGATTTAGATGGGGTGGACGATAATTTGGTCTTTGCATCAGTTTTGTTTTGTTTTGTTTTGTTTTGTTTTTTTTTTTTAATGAAGACGGAAATTGCTCGTTTTTAACACGGCGATGATATTTGGTATGAATGCCGATGAAGGTTTTTTGGACCAATTAGGAGAACCCTCCGCGGGATTATCCTATTCTTGATGAATAACCTTTATCCGGACACTTTATTTTGGTTGCATCGGGACTTATACTTCCGAAGACAACATAATTTGATGTAAAAAAATTGGAATGGAGATGCTTTGTTACCTCTTCGTTTTCGTTACGTGCAAAGAATGATACCGCGCGTAGCTTAATTCACTATTCCAATTCCCAACATGGGCAGTAGAACTATTAGGGGTCATGCACATGAAACCAACTAACAATATTCCTCCATAACACTTCATAGCCTTAAAAACAATTAAGCAACAGAACGAAAAGGTTGCTCACTGGAGGAATTAGAATAAGGTAGCTAGGCTCCTCTACCTAATGTTTTGAAAATTTTAGAATTTTTTGTGAACAAGAGGAGGAGGAAAAGATTTTAAAATAGAAAGCTTCACAATTTATGCCCTTTAACAGGAAATGAATGAACCAAAGTTAGTTGACGTGGTAGCATTTCAGGACGGAAATGGTAAAGGTACTAGGAAATCTGTCCGAAATTGCATATTATAAGTGATTTAGACATTATCAATTGAGTGTTGAAATAAGTGAGAATCATGCATCGAGTGGTTAGCTTGTTTT
The DNA here is from genome assembly GCA_014182555.1 of Eucalyptus erythrocorys. Classification (NCBI taxonomy): domain Eukaryota; kingdom Viridiplantae; phylum Streptophyta; class Magnoliopsida; order Myrtales; family Myrtaceae; genus Eucalyptus; species Eucalyptus erythrocorys. The sequence goes on from CM024606.1 coordinate 32,772,495, forward strand.
AAGCATCGAAATCACCGCATCACTGTGAAAAAGATTTTAACATGATTGATTAGTGCAAGTAGAATTATCAGAAAGCATGCTTGAACACCAAATTAGAAATTTTCCATGCATGAATCAGCCAACGAACCATTGAGTAATAACATCTCAACTGTACCAGATGTTTCACTACTAAACAAACCCCTCTAAGCAAATATCTGCATTGTCCTGTTGCCTTACATATGTGGTGGGGCAAGGGCTGGATGGATTTAGTCATTCCGGCTGACTCCTCAATTAGCGCGAGGTGAGGATGAGGAACGCAATGCCCAGTCCGGTATCGCCTTTACGCATCGCTATCCCTAGAGACCATGCGGCCATCGCGGAGTCTCCCTTTCGCATGTTACCAAACTAATTGACTCTATATAGCTGCATCAGATGACTCAAAGCCAGAACTCCAAAGCTAATGGATCAATCATAATGTATCTAATCTAATCTTCAGATCACTGATCGCCCTAGCTAATATGGTAGATCGCGGATGTCTTTACACGCGGGCTCAAAATTCGTCCAGCAGCAGGATGCGAAAACTTCCATGGACATGAAAAACAAAAAAATCCATACAAGACACAGCTTGCTGAGTATTCTCAAAACAAACAAGAAAACAAAAGTTGGTATCTTTTTCTGCAGAATTGCTTGAGGACAAGGTATCTAAATCTACAATCTAGCACATGCCATTTCCTGAAAAGGCTACGTTTTTACATGCAAAGCAGCAAGGCTCGTTAGTCAAACGGAACGCTGCAAAAAGATCGCTCCTTTTCCTCTTTTCCTTTATATATTCCCTTCGTTCAAAACTTGTGGGGTCTCCTCTTTTTCCTTTATTTCACCATCTTTTCCTGTTTCTCCAGAAAAGAAAAAATTCAGTAAAAAGAAAATAAAGAAAAGAATTAGGGTTTGATCGGTCTCAATCCTTGTCATCCTTTTATTTAGCCTTCATGCAAGAGATGTCGGCCACCCCCACCACTTTTATATCATTCTCCCCCAACTTTATTTTGCTGTTTCCCTTCTTTTGCAAGTCTTTTTTGCTTTGACTAAGCCCCCCCCCTCAAATTCCATGAATCTCAGTCGCGGCCTCAGAGAACAAAAAACACGCTGACACTGCTCATGCGCTTTAGTTTAATGATGGTTAGGGCTAGTGTTTGTCGTCCGGAATGTGAACAAGGGTTCGTGATTCAAGGGGACGCAATTCTTGATTGACGTGGAGCCGCATCTATTATAATGATCCGTGCATAGTTGCAAGGGGGCGTAGAATAATCATATCGGTAATGAGGCCACACGTTCTCGTTGACTGAGATGCTCGGCGGAGCGTGCGGTTGAATGCTGCAAGTTTTGTTTGCTTTTTCCGCTTTTGTTTTCTTGCGCTTTTGCTTTGAAATGAAGGACTGGGGTTTCGAGAATATGTCGTTTTGTTCATTTTTCTATGAATAAAAAGGGGTACGTACAGATCTTGACGGAGACCAGTTCTGTGGACATTACTTCTCTTGAAAATGGCAATAATGGCGTTGTGTATCTGTAGTTTTTAATTGTTACTAAATGATATACACCCGTCAAAACCTAAGATATATGAGAAACCCCTGAAATTTAGGTGATAGACATAAAAAATTTCTACTGATCTATCTATATTAATGACTGGCATAGCGTAATAGCTAACCTTAATCTTTTCTACTAATATAATTTCTGTGAGATATACGTTGCCCCTCATGCCTTGCATTGCATTCGAGTTTTCATAACTGGACATGCAGTGGATGATTATATTCAAAAAAAGGTTTTAAGGCCTCGTTTGGTTAAGCTTTTTCAAGGGGCGTAAAAAATATTTTGAGTTTGATAAATATTTTTGAAAACTCATTAGCCAAATATTAGCATTGAGAATGCTGAAAGTCCAATATAGATCAGGACTTTCTTTGGGCTTTCAGCATTTTTTAGAAATGCAAATTCACTTTCCATTCGTGTCACTATTCATCTTCTTCTCCATTCATCTTTGTGTTCCTTGATTTGCTACTTGAGAGTCGAGCTTCTTGGCAATCGCCGCCACCACCACCTGGGGGTTGTGCGTCCCCTGTGACCACCACCTGGGGTGGCGCGACCTGCGACCCAGGTGGCGTCGCTTGGCGTGCGCGAACCAGGCGATGCCGCCAGGGTCCATGCGACCTTAGGCCGCCATATCTGGCCTTCATGACCTCAGGTGGCGTCGCCTGGGTTTGTGCGATAGGCAGTGTCGCCTAAGGTTGCGACTTAGGCCGCTAAATCTTGCCTTTGCAACCTTAGACATCGGCGTCGCTTGAGGTTGCACCCCTAGGCGGCATTGCGACCTTAGGCGGTAGATCTGGATTGTTGGCCAGTGGTCGGATTTGATTTTCAAACTAAAAAATAAAATAAAAAATAGCAAAAACCTTTTATAAATTTGGGTTTCGTCAAATAGTATTTATGCTAAAGCTACTTTCAATACTATTTAAGATTATAATTTACCAAATAGTATAACATTTCGAAAAATCCTTTTATCTCAAATATATTTGTATTTTTCCAAAGTTATTTCCTCGTAACTGAATCAAACGGGCTTGTTAAGTGCCATTTCATCTTTCAGGGGTGCCTACTGTAGTATCTGGGTTCAATTCAAGCCCGAGAGTCCATTAAGTGCTAATCATTGCAGTATGTATGTGCATCCACTTTTCACACACGACCCCTAGATTCCCTAGATTCCGTGTACGTGAAATCCATTAGTTAGATACTGTCGAGTTTCGGATATGTTGATGATCTCACATCCCCTACCAGGATTTGGGTTAATGCGCCGGTAGATATGTCTCTTATAATCTGAAACTAGCATGCACGTTTTGCAGCTGTGCAGGTGTAGGCAGGCCATGACCAAAGCGAACAATAGTGTGCTAATGACCTGATATATCATTTGCGCATATTTTGACGAGAGAAACGTTGATTTATACGTAATGATGGTGTTACTTCAGGACATCTCTTAGCTCATGTCCTTGTCCTCTATTGCGTTATGTTTCTCTCTCTTGGCAATGCAACCAGATAGATATTAAGAGAAAGGAAATTGGAATTCTCCTTTTCATTTACATTAATAGAAAAAAATATGACAAGTTTTAATTGAGTATTAAACCAACTGGAATACATGCATCCAATTATTATCTTCTTTAAATATCCAATAAAAACTCGTCACATCACTCAGTAAAAAATAATTTCAGTAAGATTTCTTAGTACATGTAGTATTGCTTGGAGAAGAAAACATTGAGAATTGCTATAAATACATAAGGAAAGAACTTACTAAGATGGTTGTACTAAATGATGCGGAAAAATCTGTCTTGGCGTCAAAACAAATAGGGTCTATGCACTGAGCTAATGATCGACTTGTTTAAAAGTCCAATGATGTACACAAATTCTGGTAATTTATTTTTTATTTACCTCAAGCATTTTCTTGGAATAAAAGGGCACCAAGGAAAAAAAAAAAATCTCTATTTCCTGCTCTTTATCTTAGCCCTAGCAAAGCAACTATTTCCTTCGGATCAGGGTGGGTTGTATCAACAGCAAGAAGAAGAAATGGCCCTCCATTGTAAAATGAACAAATTATGAATGGGCCTTCCTTGAAAAAGACATGAACTTAAATGGGCGTTTTGTAGTTCCTACAAAATATAGGCCCATTTCTGCAACATATTGAGGCCTTCATTAGCTTATTTCATGTAATTGGGTTCAGCCCGCTTTTAGGTATATGCCACATGAGGGTAATAATAATATCAACATGTTCAACTTTACATATTTTTGCCCAGTTTGTATGGAATTTCCGTTTTGCCTCCTTTCTTTTTTATTTTTATAATTTAGGGACATGAGCACTAGACCACGAAAAAGTGAACCCGAGCCATAACCCACCCTAAAAATAGTTTGTTTTTGTTTTCATTAAAGCCCGAGTTAATAGTATTTGTTATTGATTTGTAATCCACAAGCTCCATCTCTTGTTAGGGTTATATTTTCAAGAAGGATAAATGAAATTATATTAAATGCGATGTAGTTTATTTAACCCAATCGAATCTATTTGATTACGAATGAAAGAAATGATATGATTTATCTAATTTAGCAAAAATTATCTACAAGGAATGAGATATAGCATCGAATAATGCAATTTTTTTTTGTTTAATGAAATGTGATATTTAATTCAAACACATAAACTAAATGAAGACTGAAATAGATGGTATAGTTTATTTAGTTCTACAAAACCTTAAGAAAATAACTCTATACTTTTACATTTCATCTATTTTTATTTTCTTCTTTTGAAATCCAATTATTCCAAATATACTTACGTCATTTAAAGAAAATCCATTTAGCGGAAAATTGCCTCTGCGATTGCCACGTGGTAGGGGGCATGACATAGTTTTGCACAAAGATTGGAATTGATTTAAAAATAATTAGAAAAGAGAGAAGCTCATAAGTCATAATTTTTTTTTTTTTGGTCGGTCATAAGTCATAATTTATTAGCTCACTTTTGGCCAGGTTTTAACTAAGCCATTAAAATTGAAAATTGTCATTTAAACATGACAACGAATAAGACAATATGCATACTTTATAATAAAATAATTACTCGGGAAGATTGTTCGGATTTTTAATTAGGATATGACTATATAAAATATAATATGAAATCCAGGAATTTCATTATTTTTTATCGTAATAACTAAGTGGGATATATTTACATCATATTATGTATATTTATTTTTCTGTATAAATAATATATTAATATAAATGAACCTAAAAGTTCACCAATGCTAATGGTAAAAACTCTCGTGATACCGTTGCCTAAATTATTCATATATGCATTTTTTCCCCTCTATTTTTTAATTATTTTCTTTTTTATTTGTCTTTTTTTCCTTCCATCATTCTCTAATAAAATTTTATTAAATAGTAAATTGTATTTATATACCTAAAATACAAAAAATTCCTGAAATATGTCATATAAATATATATTTATATTTATATATCGAATTTATATTATAAGATAGAATTAAAGTTGAATACATAAATAAAAACAAGGTTAAATTAATTTTTTTAATTTGAATTTCTCATATTAGAATTCAAATATTATTTATATTGAAACATAATTTCAATTTTGTTAATTTAATAAGTTTGTTATTCGAGAAAAACTTTCCTATTATGGATAATAAAAATCCTATTTACTTTTATCCCTCCTCTCTCGTAAGATAATTTTATCCAGTCTATATTTATCTTATGTTTGACTTTATCCTATTTTAAGCAGGTACCGAATGCAAAGTGTGATAAGTTTTATTCTATCTCGAATTTTATGCTGATTACCAAATGTAGCCTAATAATATTCAACTCCTTTTTCTATTTCTTGTTATACATCTATTTTGGCTAAATAAGTATGAATTTTTAAGCTATTTTTTGTATTTCTAAATTGACGCAAGTTTTTACTTGGTATTTTCAATGCTCAATGGATAACAAATTTAGAAAACATACATGTAAAAAGCTATCGAAATTAAAACAAAAAAGAATAGTAAATCTATCAATTATATGACTTAATTAATATGGCAAAATCATGCTTTAGGTCACATTTTGATTTCAACTTTTGACAACATACATTTTTCTTTTATTTGGACTTTTGATATTTGAGCATTGATTTAATATTGTTTGTGGCTTTGTTCGGGTTTACAAAATAATGATCTACGTTGGATCTTTAATTTTTATTTTTATTTCTCTTTTTCAGTATATTTTATTATTTATAAAACCATTTCAAATCGGGATAAGGCTAATTTGAGCATATGGCAGTTAGGCCCATCAAATACCTGATTCGAGTCAAATCTATAGGGTAAAAAATTATTCGACTTAAATTGACCCGACAATCTATTTTCACCCATTTATAAGCAATGTAAATTTAGCGACTTATACCAATCCCACTTATACTTGACCCAGAATCATTTTTAAGTATTTTTTCTCCTTAAATGTTTCTTTTGAAGAATGGGCAGTCGATGAATTGACTCGTCAAGTTAGTGTGGGAGCTTGGAAGTCGGATAATGGGTGGGGATGTGAAGGTGGCGATAAAAATCCGGCCTGAACCATCCATAAATCATAAAACGGTTCGGACTTTATTTTTGGTTAAATATAGAAAATATTCTAGTACATTAGGCTCGATAAAAGCCCAATTTATATTCTCCCACAACCAAAATAAATCTATACATTCATCCTTTTCGATCATTTTTCAAATTTACATCAATGAAACTCACGGGGCCAATTCACAGGCTGAATTTGAGGCATGCAGACTCGAAGGCTTTGGAATTGAGCTGAGAAAACACAGTTCACTCTACTTAAATAGCATTTCAAAATCTTAAAAGATTGACATATGGTAATTCGCATCAAGAGCACTCTAAATGTTCTTGTATTTTTCATCGCTCACGAGCATAGTGCTCTGATTCCATCCAGTCTGGTGCTTCTTTACCTTTTCTTGTTTTTGGTTAGTTTTTCCTTTCGTTCACGTTCTGACATTAGAATTGCTCCACTAATGAAGTCCTTTATTACTTACTGAGAAACATGTTCGACAGCATACTAAAGATTCAATGTGGACATGCTTAGACTTTCCATGCCACACTTATGCACATAAACAACCATCCCCATGTTTACTGATGATCAAGGACGAAACTTTCTCAATCATACCTGAGATATCAATTGTAAGTACCAGATCTGACTATCCATCTAAACACACAAGGAACCTGTTCCTCATGTTACCATCTTCACATCATGCAAAATTAGTTGTTATTCCTCAACTTAAACATGGCAATGCATAGTGAGACAGGTCTTGTCATTAATCCTGAGTATGCAGCAATAGCACTATGCCAGCAGCACACTGGAAGACAGAGTACATTGGAAAAAAATTTTGCATTCTGACAGGGTCAATATGTTGTAGAAGATACTAAGGCCTGATTTCATGAGATGTCTAGTTCAACGAACTTCAGATTCATTTGTTTTAGCTCCAGAAAGATAATAAGCAAGTAATCATGATCGCAGCATAAATACATCCTTTAAAATAACATGACCTGGTGAGCAGGAGATCTCCATCCAATAATATGCAGCGCATGGAAGAAGGGCAAATTTGTATTGCTTTTGGTCAATGTTTCAGAAAATGGAGCTGGAATGAGCAGTTCAACTGTTTAAGCGAGGTCTTGTCCAGTTACAGACTGTTGAACCTTGAGTTGAAATCTAATTGAACCAGGGTTGACCAAGTTGATTGGTTTCCGGAGAAAAGAAATGATGCACGGATGACATTCTAAAATAGAGATTCGGGACTTTAAGTCCTTGGGCATTCCTTACACAAGGTTTTGGCACTGAGCTATGCATTATAGTAGGAGTTTTAGTCAAAAGGCACATTTACTGAGGAGAAAACACAAAGTTGGTCATTAGCGTGTGAATATGAAAATGAATGAACACACTTTGACGTGATGGACTCAAATTTGAACAAGTGGTCAACAAGAAAATTAAGGCTTCTGTACGGGCTAAATAATCTCTTCAGAAAACACAAAGTTTAACACAGGACATAAATTGTAAGACACATTCTGGTCGGCTGCATTTCAGGGCTTGAACTAAACAACACACGCATCCTGGCAAAATTAAATGACTGCAACCACAGTGAAGCCAAAGAGCAGCAAGACAGCCACAACTAATTTGAACAAGGAAGATTTCCCATGCCATAGACCAGATATTCCCAACCAGACATACTCCAGTGTACCTTGTAAATTCCTCCTAGACAGTGTGATTTGAAATACAAGAAAGAAACTGTCCTCTTGGTCAGTCAATTTCCTTTAATTTATCTCCCAGATATCTACTCTATACTAGCTTTATTTTAATTAGTGCCAGTTGCAGTTTTAAACTCATAATGGACATCTACTACATACTAGCTTCCTTTGAACAGGAAGTCAAATAACTATAAAACAGAACGACAAGCATGCCATGCTCTTACCGAACCATAGAGTAGAAAATATACACCTTGAGTTCTTCTAAGTCAAGCTATCTGTTCCTTCTTGCTGGCAACGGCCGATCATACCCTCCACTCCTGTTCATGTACTGTCTAGGCAGCCGCTTTGTCACTGCCCTAATGCCGCTCACATCTGTTCTCCTTCTTTATCATTCCATCAACGAACTCCACTGCATCTGGGAGTGCGCGGAGCAAGATCATCAACAACTAATTTATGGGCAATCCCATCAATATGAATGAAACTCAAAGCAGAAACTCCAATTGCTTTGTTTTCCTTCACAGTTTTCCTCAGCTGCAAAACATCATCCCAGTTGTGCATCTCAGCATACACATTGGCCTGAAGGATATAGCATCCACTATCTTGAGGTTCTAGTTTGATCAAATGCCTGCCAACTCTCTCCTAGTTCACAACCTAGTTCTATTGTCATACTGTTTATCAACACACTGGCCTCTTTGATTTATCCAGCCCAAGCCAAGAGGTCAACCATGCATCCACAGTGCTCAATAGTTGGACTGATGCCGTAAGCTTTGCTCATACATCCAAACAAGCGCCATGCTTCATAGATTAGACACCTCTGATTGCAGCCCATCAGGGCTCTAATAAACGTCACGACATTTGGTTTAGGACCCCTTTTTTCCATCTCGTAGAAAAGCCGCAGCCCTGTTTCATTCTCACCATTAACAGCGTACCCAGTATCGACGCACTCCAAGTTGTCCCATCTTTTAGAGGCATTTGGTCGAACACTTTTTGTGCGAATGTGGTGATGCCATACAAGTCAATAATGCAGTGCCTAGCTCAAGTTTGTACTCAATGCAATTCTCGTCTCTTTTCTTTCTTGAACTATCTGATGTGATTTGCATATGCATCGGATGAATCTAAACTGCCAACCTCACACTGATGCTACTTTTTATTATATGGGAACAAGTTGACTCATCTAAATTCCCAATGTTGTTACAATCCTCCAAAAAAACTACCTAGCAGAATTCCACTCTGCTTTTATTAACCCATGATGACAGAAATACAATGCAACTCACACATACATGTGATTAGAATTACATTAATGTGACAGACTACCACTGCAATAAGATAGTTAGCTATTGCAATTGCCGAAGTGAGAGAACCACGGGACTTGAAAATATATATATAACGAATATTATGTATTCAACTATCTATTTAAGAATTACAACACTTCAGAAGAAATCTTAGAGGATTCCTTCCATCTCATTGGTGTCTAACGATCCATCGATCCTGCAAAAAAAAAAAAAAAAAAAAAAATGAAGACAAGAACTAGAGGATTAGCATCAAGTAACATCAACACTCAAATGGAAGTCATACAATAGAATAACAAAACACAAGGCTCAATTATTGAAACACAAGTCGATTAGAACAACCTCAAGGGATTGCATCAGAGAGAGATTGACAAAAAAACAGTCATCTTCCTAAATGCCTAAAGAGACGAGCGTAAGGCAATGCTTGCTCCGGCCAGAGATATGGAGGAGGGATCGGCGAACTGCACAATAGACTGAGAGGGGCCATGAAACCACCGCCGGAGAAAGCGGCAGCGGCAGTGGCGTCGTCGAAATGGCTTCCGAACGTGGCCATCTTCTCTGTTTTGTTTCGTTCTATGGTTTCACAGAAAATCATTAGTTTAGAAAAAAAAAAAAAAAGAATTTGATTAATTTCCTTCATCGCGGCAAGTGCATAGCACGCTCTTTCACATTTCACCGCATGTCCACAAAACAGGAAAGTTCAGACCACGAACCAACGGCTATAAAATAAGACCACGATGGCATTGCCCGCAATCGCTCGATGAGGGGCATCATGTCCAACCACTACCCCTACTCCACTCTCTCTCCTCGTCCGTCTCCCTCCACCGCAGCCTCCTCGGGGTCCCCCTTGCGTCCGCCCTCCGCGAGTACACGCACCTCACCGTCTCCCAGGCTCAGGTCGTGAACTCTGCGAATCCTGTTCTCAAGAGCAACGACTTGGTTGCCGTTAGGCCTTTCAACTAAGGGGCGCCGTGTCCAATCACGTTTGTGAGAAATCTGGGGTAATGTGAAAGCATGACACAGTTAGGATTCTTCCTTCCCTGCTCACGACCCTCTCCACCATTTGCTCACCCGTCCACTGGGGCATGTGGGTCTTTATGTAGAGCCCCATGGAAGCAGGACCTCGACAAGTGCCCAAGTCACCATCTTCTTCTTGATCTTCCACGGGTCCTCATAGGGCGCCAACTTCATGGAGATGCCCAAGCAAAATAAATGGGAAGGAATGGATTATATACAACTCAAAGTGCTCCCAGACCTAGCCGATGCATTCCCTATACTATCAGTACTAAAAGTTGTGTACGGCGCTTATTTTGATATCAAAATTGTATTTTGAATCACTTAAGTGCCAAAAAATTTAAAAAATGATCATTTTGGTGTCAAAACCGATCTGATTGACCGGAAATCCGACGTGGCACTTTTTTTATTATTAATTTTTGAAGTTGATGTGGCTCGCCGGAGAACACAGTTAGCATTTAAACAACAAAACGATGCCGTTTGGTGTCTTTCCCCTAATTCAAAATCCTAAATCCCCAAATTGAGAGAGAGAGAGAGAGGGCATGGCATGGGCTCCCGCTATCTTCTTCCTCAAAGAACAACACCAGCACCAGCTAGCAGTGACACCAATAGTGCACTAGCACAACTCCACCTCCGGTTCGTCTAACATTGTTGACAAGTCCAAGCTCTTGTCTTCCTCCTCTCCTCTCCTCCTCCTTCCCCCTTCAGAAGGACCCACTTTAGCCGCTCCCTGAGCAGAGTCCAATCCGCTATCTCCATCTGCACCCTCCCTCGCCCTCCTCATCTTCGCTCTCTCCACCTTCGACTCCCCTTCTTCTTCCTCCTCTTCTGCCCTCACCTCCTATTCTTCTCGTCGCTTCTTACCTGAACAACAACCTCAGCCTCTCCTTGCTCACCTAATCGAGCAACTTTGATGGAGGCTGAGCGACGGTGGGCGAGGGACGGCGGTTGAGCGACGGTGGCTAAGCAATGGCGGCTAAGCGATGGTGGCCGAGCGAGCTAGGTCAGCGTTGGGCGAGAATCGAACAAAAAAATCCTAATTTCAATCCAAAAAAAAAAAAAAAAATTTCTTAAATGAGTTGTGTGGCATCGTTTTTGTGAGGCGATCCATTTAGGACGGCAAAACAATGTCGTTTAAAAGCCATGTCGATTTTCTTTTTAATATAAAAGCCACGTAATCGTTTTGGCTGGAATCTTTCGCCAATGGCACCAAAATGATCGCTTTTTCTCCAATTTGGCACTGAAGTTATCCAAAATAAACTTTTGGTACCAAAATGAGCTCTGTACATAACTTTTGGCACTTATATTGTACTTACCCCCTATTGGAGATATCTATCTCTTCCCCTTGAGAAAGAGCAAAGTATTCCATCCAAGTACACAAGTTTTTCCTTCTTTTCTTCTCTTCTTTTCATACAATTAAGAAGCTTGAGTGCAACTAAAGAGAAAGGGCACTTATGGAGAAGTGTCTCCACCATTCACTTGTATGCCTTGAGAGACTCTGACAGCCTGAGCAACCAGAGTGTGACAGCCTGAACTTTCAGAATTTATTTTCGATTAAATAAATTGGGTCTTTCATCGACGTGCCAATAGCTATTTTCTGAGCTGAAAACTTATGAGATAACTAGACTATCTGGGGAAGCCATTAAGGGATTTTGACGCAATATACTTGAGAATTCAACCAGGAATCGACTGCTCGACCGTGTTGATCAGCAAGAGTCATTACGGCACTGTCAGAATTGATAAGAGATCAGAGATAGGTCAATTCGACTGAGATATGTGATCAAAGTGTGGGTGATTCCACCTGATCGCAAAATTATTGTTAATCGGCACTAAATTGATATTATATCATTTTGGGTATCCCGTTTCTATAATTGAAACATCAAGATTTTCACAACAACCGAGAGTCGCTAATGTGTCGAAGATGTACGTTGTGACTCAAGATAAATCGATCACGGGTCAGTTGCACCAAAAATTCCTAAAAGTTATTCGATAGATTAGGTCACGCTAAAAACACGCCGGATTGAAATTAACTGCGAATTTGAATCCAATTTCAAAAATTGAAAGTTCTGTCGTGTTACAAATCATTTTAGGAATGTCGACTCATCCTCCGAAGAATTTTCAGAGATTCCGGGATTTTTACGGAAAATCGATTCGGACATTGTGGGAAATTAACGGAAATTCGGATGGGCTCATTTGAAAGGAATTTGAGCTTCCAAGTTGAGCTACTCAGTGATGGGAATTTGTGGAAATGTTGTGAGATTTTTCTTCAACAAAATTGGATGTCGATTTGAGGAATTTCGCGAAGGAATGAAGTCCAAATATGAAGAATTTGGAGTTATGGTTTGGGGCCTGAATTTTGGCACCAAAAATTGTTTATTTGTGGAAATTCTATTCAAGAAAGTAATTGGGGGGGGAGGGCATTGGGATATTTTTGCAAGCCTAAGGGGAGACCAAGCCTTCAATTTATTGGATAAGTCTTGACTTTTGGCCCCTCTTCAATCTTCTCCTTCAAGCTTGGCCAGCAACTCCTCCTTCGTGCATTGCTCTCCCTCGATCCCCTCTGTTTTGTTTTCACTTTCATTCTCCTTCGCATTTCTTTCCGTCAGCCCACAATTCCTCTTCATTTCTATCGCCCCCATCCACTGTCTCTTCCTCTTGCTCCCTCCTCATGCCGCATGTCCATGAAGAAGTCTCCACTAGTCAATTCCCTTCTCAGTAGCAAAGCCAGGAGTTGACCGCAACTCCATGTCTTCATTTTCCACCGAATCCTCTAGCCAACGCCACCATATGCTGCCACGACGTCAAAGCTCTCGGATCTAGCCCGTCTCCATTACTTCTCTCCTTCTCACGCATCGAAACTCTTAATTTTTTTTTTTCTGCTCCTCCACGCCTCCAATCCACTGAAGCAGCCCAGCTTCCGTGCCTGCGAGATCCATCGAAATAGCAACCTTCATTGCCTTGGTCAGCGTTTCCTCGTTCTCCTCCAGCTCGACGCTAGCTGCCAGCAATCGTGAGCCCATCTCCATCAAGCTCAACCCAACTTCCATGCCAGCAAGCCCATTCTAAGCCAGCTAATCTTGAATTCAGCGGCCTAAGTCCTGTTTTCCTCAACAATAGCCCAACCCAGCTCAGTTTAGTTTTTCAGCCCATCTTCAGTCCATCAAGCCCACGAATTTGAAGCCCGTGAAGGAGGCCCAAGTGCAGCCCCAAGCCTAGACCAAGCCCAACAATTTGCTGTGGGCTTGTAAAGCCTTTTTAGTCCTGGTCCAAGCCTGTTGGTGTCATCGCGAGCCCAAGTTTGGCTGCCGTTGCACCTCTGTTGCGGTGAACCGGTTCTCCCAATAAACCGATGAGTTTATGCACTAAACTCTTCTTAGTAGGCTAATGACGTTTAATGTGTGTTTAGTTTAATTTAATTAGGAATTAGGTGGTTAGTTAAATTAAATTAGTGATTTAACTATTCAATTATGCATGTTAGGTGGTTAGATTAGATTAAGTGAGGCCTAGATAAATTGTATTATTTATCTAGAGTGGTTCGGGAATTTTCCGGGCCTGTTTCGGTATTTAATTTAATGATTTTGGCTTAGGTTAGTATTTTTAGAATTTAAGTTGATTTATTTAATTAATATTAGAAATTAATTAATTATTAATTATTTTTCGAAAATTAGACTGGAATAGTCGGTGACCGGAATTTCATGCCGATTGCAATGGTATCGTTAATTTCTGCAATTGATTGTTAATTTTTGCAAATCGAGTGCTTATTTGATTTTTGGTCATTTATTCCGAAATTTGTGAATTTCCAATATTTGTTCAGAAAATCCCAAGTGTTGAATTTTGACACTGAAAATAGTTTTAAGTACTATATAAAATAGTTAGATTTTAAAAGAAAGGATATCAATTTTTCTAGGGTGAATTGACCGTGTACCCACACACGACTATTTTCACGGGTATTTCTAATATGAAGAAAATAGTCAGGTTCACCATTTTAATGGGGATATTTGAGTGCAATGCATGGTGCCCTGGGCCATGTTTGAGTGATCGTGTGTTGGTTAAGAGAACTCGTTTCGGGTTGTTAAGTTGGACGTTACCCCTATATGGGACGTCCCTAGATAACGGGATGCCGGTCGCAGTAGATTTTGGACCTATGCTTCTTCGAGAAAGTTGTTTAGGAAAGACGTTGCCGTGCTCAATAGTGTGAAACGATGCCTGACAATGCCAAAGACGGCCGAGCAGAAAGTAGGCCGTACTATATGCCGAGAGCAAAACTAGGAACGCATGATTAATTGAATTGAATGCGTCGGATTATGAGACAAAATTATGTGGTATGGTATGAGACGTGTCATAACAATTTGGCCCTATAATCAGGACTCCTGTGTTTATTTGAAATTGAGTATTGCGTTCCAAATTAATTGAGCTTGAATGTTGCTCTAGTTTGTGATATGAATTGTGCTGATCTGCAGGGAGGATCTGAGACAAGGTAAGTCTCATTGGTTGTGTGATTGTATGGTTAGGACACCTTTGGGCGTATTTCCCTCCTAATCGGGGTTTAGAGTGTGAACTCGCTAAAATTTATATCTCACTCCGTCGTTGGCTAAATTTTCAAGATCGTCAAGTGGAGGGCCTGGAGCCGAGAGAAGGTGATCTAAAGTGTAGGTCAATTAGAACCGCTCTTTTTTGGAAAGCCATTCTTTGTAGCCTTTTGGTCATAGACCTTGTACATGACTTAGTGTGTATATAAAGGTGTGTTTTGGTTTGTGAATCTATTTCCTGCTTTTCAATCCTAAGATAATTACTGTCACGGGATTTATTTTCGCTTCTGTATGTGCAATAAAATGAAAACGGTTGGTGACTCGTCCTGGGAAGTCGCAAAATATTATCGACCAGAGAGGGATGGGCACACGCTCGGGGTTTAGGGCGTGACACAGAGCCCATTCAAGAGCCGAAGACTCCTTTCAAGAAAATCTAATCCACTCAAAAACTTTAGTCAGCGTAAAACTTGTCTCATGCCTACATCTCTGTTGAGTGCCTTTCCATTTTGTTTTTTTTTTCTAACACTTGTAAAAACTCTGCCATCCCCGTGATGTGACTATCAGAAAACTACTTAAGAACACTTCGTTCTTACCTTAATGTCCAATGCCAGCAAGTTTACCGAGCCATCTTGTCCCTGCAGAAGACCTGATACCTAGCTCTTAGCAAAGAGAAAATGAGAGGAGCAGACCAGCCAGATATGTTGCAGTGCTGAGGATTTCCCATCCTCTCTATGGCTAAATCTCCTAAGAAACTTCGAATTATCAAACACAAGTAGTTCATTGGAGACCTGATTCTGTCCATTTTTAACTCGCTTGAGCAGCACCGCGGGCCATTGAAGCTTTGTCCCCCTAAGGCAAGAGGGTCCATAATTTGAATGAACGGAACACAAGGTGGAGCTTGAGTGAGGCAAAGATCAAATTGCAGAGAGGACGACTAGTTAGTGATTTCTCTTCCACAATGGTCCAGAGGAACTCTGCTGCTTCTCTGTGCGCCGTATTGCCAGGGTACCCTTAAATCTGTCGCCACCTGATCAACAGCTTCCAATGAATTCTCCATGGGTGGCTTAAGAGGCCAGAAATTTCCTTTCCTAGGGATTAAAGATGCTGGCAAGTTCTCGTCATGGCACCATTGCTGGTATAATTTGAATTTTTTAAGGTATTAATCCTTATTTTTTTATTTATTTATAAGCAATGCTTTATTTTCTTTTTTGAGCATGGATTTTTTATTCAATCATGTGATCGAGATGCGTTTGTTTTTTTATTTTTTAATGTGACTGAAAAAAATATTTGATCATCGATGCCGTGAGAAAGTGTGCGTATTCACTCTAGCATTATTAATCATTCTTAGTTGATATCTAGCCTTAATCATGCAATGAAAATCGTGAATCAAGTGTGGGGCAATGAGAGTATTTTATGTTATATATAGAGTGGTTAGGTTTTGGTTTTATACACCTAATCCAGTGCCTCGTCTGATTGTGTAAATGAAAGTTCCACGTTAAACGTGCATTTGAACACAGCCAAAAAATATATGATGAGTACACATACAAGTATCTTCACCCTGTCGCTATAAACGAGTAAAGAATTCGACGTATGGGCCTGAGGTTTCACGCTCTTGACGTCGTCACTCTCGAGTGCTAAATGTCTACGAAATGGTTCACTGACTTGATATTATCCACCTAACTAAAGCGACATATCTTTCTCCATCCCTACTAGAGCTAGACCTCCATTAGAGGATTGCAAATAAGGATAGAACCCGTTTGTAAATTTAACTAAAGTTGAAATTTTTGCGATGTCAAATTATAATTGGATCCTCTAATTAGGGATGGAGGAAATAAGATAGCCCTTAACTAAATGATTTATATTTTTTGACCAAAAAAAAAAAAAACTAAACAATTTTTGTTCATGTGCATGTTCAAAGTTCAAAGAGAAAGAAGATTTAATTGGATCAATATACCAATTTTCACTAATAAATAAAAAAATTCAGAAGAAGCCGTTCAGGTGGAGTCTAAAAGTGAATTTTTTTTTCCTACTATTAGGACCATCTCCATTTAATGTATAAATCGTAAGAGACACCCAGCACCATCTTCGTGTTCTTTATATAGACACCCAATCATTCACTCCAACCAGCCTCTTCCTCCACCTACACCACCACTACCACCACCATCACCAGGCACCGCGGCCGTGGCTGCCACCATGCAACCCTCTCAACCTCCTCCTCTCAATGAAAATTACTTGCGAGACGACGTCAAGTCGCCAGAATGCGAAGACTTGCTCTCCTCTCTCCCTTCGGAAGAGGGCTGGGTCCCCACCTCTCTCCCTTCGGTAGAGGACCGGGTCCCCTCCTTACTCCGCTTGTACCAGGGCTTCTGGTGTAGGTTGCAACTCATGCAACCCCAAGATCTCCATGACCAGAACATGAGAAGAAGCAATTGTGAGTAGAAGGATTGACGCACCTGATTTAGAATCCATTGTTCTTGAGCGGAAGCGGAGGAAACACAATGTTCCTTGTGCAAATCCTTCTCCTCTATTACCCTCCTGATCACTGGCTCATTGAGGCGGCCTCTCACGATTGACGTTAGAGCAACGCCCTTTAAGTGAGAATATGTGAGATTAGGGCTAGAGGAGAGACTTGAGCACTATTTATAGAGTTTTCAGCCAGTCCCCCTCATTACGGGCCAGGCTCAACTCGGCCCACACTAGCCAGTCCCATATAAGACTAATTAAGAAACCTTCTATCTCACCTAAGACCAAACCCCGTAAAATGGTAAACGTTAAACGGTAAATTACAATAACAATGTCAAAATAATTTAGTCCATAAATCAGGAAAACTCTTACATTCTTCCACTTGGACTATATTAATTGAAATTATATTGTATGTGCGCACATTGGTCCAGAAATAATTCTTAATAGTCAATCCTATCCCATAAAGCCTCCAACACCGAATCATGGCGGTAACTGCATGTATACACACAGAGCCTTCCATGATCACAAGTGTTTTCAACTTTATTTGATATGGATTTAATATGGTAGTGTAGCAAATGGTTAACATCTCTCATAGAGAGATCCATTTGTCAGTCACCATTCTCTTACTTAGGCGACACAAAAGTTTGTGCCACAAGAGAATGAAATTATGGTTCTAATGAACCCACATATGTCTCGTCCTTATGGTTAACCTTTTACAAGAATATATGCACAAGGCTAATAATGAATTGCCCCTAGCCTTCACTCAAGGAAATACCTTGAGAATGATAACAATATATATATTCAACAAAATAACAAACCATTCAAAATATTGTATTGAATGCAAAAGTTGAAATATATATATATCAAAACGTTACTAAATTGTAACAAATGCAGATATAAACTTTATTTCAAGGAAAAATAAAATATAACTCCCACTAAATGACAGCATCCCAAGATGCTCCTAGGCCCATACTAAGGACATGTCGATCAAACACACATGGGCGTAGGCCTTTAGTTAGTGGATCTCGCAATCATATCATCCGTAGAAACATAATCTACAGCAACGTCACCATTTTGCACCGATTCCTTTATAGTAAAAACTTGACCTCCATGTGTTTAGACCCCTTGAGACTTATGTTGTTGTTAATAAACAACACTGCAGAATTATTGTCACAATATAGTTGTATGGGTCGATCCACAAAATCAAAAACCGATAACTCCCTAACGAGGTTCCGGAGCCAAATAGCCCGAGTAGCTGCTGTAAAACATGCTATGAACTCCGCTTGCATGGTAGAAGAAGATATGGATTTCTGTTTCTCGCTCTTCCATGATACTTGCACCTCCCGCCAACATAAATATGTATCCTGTGGTTGACTTTTTGTCATCTTGACAACCAGCAAAATCTGCATCAGAATACCCTACTAGTTGCAAGTCAGGAACATGTCTGTAAATCAGCATATAATCCTTTGTTCTCTTTAAGTACCTTAAAACCTTCTTGGCAGCAACCCAGTGATTGTATCCTGGATTTGTCTGATATCTGCCTAGAAGCCCAACTGCAAAAGCAATATCTGGCCTAGTGCAAACTTGAGCATACATGATACTTCCAAGCACACTAGTATAAGGTACATTCTTCATTTGAGCTTTCTCAAAATCTGAAACAGGACATTGTGAAAGACTCAATTTATCACCTTTAATAACGGGAGCAATTCCTGATTTGCAGTCTTGCATACTGAATCTTTCTAAAATACGATCAATATATGCCCTTTGAGATAAGCCCAATGAACGGCATGAGCGATCCCTATGAATCTCAATGCCAAGAGCAAAAGACGCCTCACCAAGGTCTTTCATATCAAAATTTTTCGATAACATCCGCTTTGTCTCATGTAGTAAACCAATGTCACTACTTGCAAGCAAGATATCATCCACATAAAGTATGAGAAAAATATATTTTCTCCCCCTGACCTTGGTGTATATGCACTGATCTACTTTGTTCTCAATAAATCCACATGAAGTGACAACACTATGAAATTTGAAATACCACTGTCTAGAAGCTTGTTTAAGGCTATAAATAGACTTCTTCAATCTACAAACAAGCTTACCCGAGTCATCAAGCGTAAAGCCCTCGGGTTGCACCATATAAACCTCCTCATTGAGGTCTCCATTAAGAAATGCGGTCTTAACATCCATCTGGTGTAACTCTATATCAAAATGAGCTACCAATGCCAAGATCACTCTAAAGGAATCTTTAGAAGAAACTGGAGAAAATGTTGCTTCATAATCTATTCTTTCTCTTTGAGTGAAACCCTTAGCCACCAGTCTGGCCTTAAAATTTTCAATCTTTCCTTTGGAATCCTTTTTAGTCTTGAATACCCATTTGCAGCCAATAGGTTTGCAACCTCCAGGTAATTCAACAAGCTCCCAAACACCATTGTGTTTCATAGATTGCATCTCATCTTTCATCGCATCTAGCCACAAATCCGATTGAGGACATGAGATAGCATCCTTATAAGTGACTGGATCAATAACACAGCCAATATCATAATCATGCTCTCCTAGGTAGACCACATAGTTTGGTGGAATAGCGTAACGTCTTTCCCTAGCGGATCTTCCGAGTGGAGCTACTTCAACCTCATTCGAACTTGAGGAGCTTGAGGAATTGCATCAGGAACTATCTCAACAATGGGATCTTGAGCCACAACAGGTTCATTTTGTGGCACAAGAGGATCCAAAAATGTCTGCACAGGATGAGATGAGGATCCAGTAATCCCCACCATACTATCATCTTCAGAAGTTTGTGAACAGCTACCCTTTTCAGCTACATCAAATTCAAGAAACTTTGCGTCCGAGATTCCACAATTCTTGTACCCCCATTGGGGTTGTAAAACCGATACCCCTTTGAATGATCGGGGTAAGACACAAAATAACATCGTGTAGTTTTGGAATCCAGCTTATTCAATGTAGGATTATATAACTTCACCTCTCGCTGGACATCCCCAAACTCTAAAATGATTCGAGACTAGGTTTACGTCCAGTCCACAACTCAAAAGGAGTCAATGGAACCGCTTTACTAGGAACACGATTAAGAATGTAGAGAGCTGTTTTCAAAGCTTCACCCCATAGAAAAGTAGGTAAATTGGTCCTACTAATCATACTTCTCATCATGTCCATAAGAGTTCGATTGCGCCTTTCAGCTACGCCGTTTTGTTCGGGACTTCCGGGCATAGTAAACCGACCTACTATCCCAGAATCCTCTAAGTATTTGGCAAACGGCCCTTTAAGTTGTCCAGCATCACCGTGCCTACCATAATACTCACCACCACGATCAGATCTGACAATCTTTATAACTTTTCCCAACTGTTTTTCCACTTCAGTCCAAAAAATCTTGAATTTGTCAAGGGACTCGGACTTTTCTTTAATCAAATATAAGTATCCATATCGGAAATAGTCATCAATAAATGTGATGAAATAAAAGTTTCTGCATAAAGTAGCTGTGTATGGCCCACTAATATCAGTGTGAATAATCTCCAACAAGCCAGAACTTCGAACAGCTGATTTCTTCTTTATTTTCGTCATCTTACCTCTACAACAGTCTACACAAGTCTCTTGATCACCTTTAAGAGTAGGTAGGATGTCAGCCTTAACAAGCCTTTCTACTCTTTCTTTGGATATGTGACCAAGTCGTTTATGCCACAATGTATAAGACTGTTCCTTAGATAGAGGCCTTTTGGAAACACCTTTTCAGCTGAATATGCAACATACATGTCCTTGGGACATAAACTCAATCGATATAATCCATTGGATAAATTGCAACACCCAATCTTATTGGAATCATAAAAGATGGCAATAGCATTACTCTTTATCTCAAAAGAGTATCTACTCATGTCCAAACAAGACACAAAAATTAAATTCCGCCTAAATGAAGATACGTAAAAAGTGTTCCTTAACATCATCCTAAAACCAGAATCCAAAACCAAAACAACATCTCCCACGAACTCGACATCAACTCCAATGTTGTTTCCAATAGTGAGCTTTGATTCATCCTGATTTGGCGTCCTTCTGTTTATGAACCCCTGTATAGTAAACGCAACATGGTTAGTTGCACCACTATCTAGCCATCATGAATTAGTCGAAACTTCAGATAGATTGGATTCATAAACTAATGCCAATGAGTCATTACCTTTAGGCTCACTCTTCTTGTTTCTGTTAGACAACCAATCCTTAAACCTTTTGCAGTCCTTCTTTACATGTCCTCTCTCCCTACAAAAGTAGCAAAAAACACCCCTC
The DNA here is from genome assembly GCA_014182555.1 of Eucalyptus erythrocorys. Taxonomy (NCBI): domain Eukaryota; kingdom Viridiplantae; phylum Streptophyta; class Magnoliopsida; order Myrtales; family Myrtaceae; genus Eucalyptus; species Eucalyptus erythrocorys. Next base: position 32,793,843 of record CM024606.1, read on the forward strand.
TTTCTAGGGAATGTTTTCTTAGGACCCATACTGTTAGAAGGACCAACACTGTTAGAAGGACCAGCACCTTCAGAATTTCTTTTACCATTGGAAGGCCCAGTTGCATCAGAATTTCTCTTCTGAGTATAATTCTTCACACTCTTACCCTTATCAGTGGCAGAACTTGAAGTATAAAGAGCAATGTGCCCTTTGTCTTTCTTCAATTTCTCTTCCTCCGCCACCACCCTAGAAATCAGTTCATTAACTGACCAGGCTTCATCTTGGGAACTATAATTAGTCTTGATAATCCCAAAATCAGGAGGAAGAGTGTTTAAAGCTTGATGCACGATGCGGGTAGTGGGAATGGCAACATTGAGAGCCTGAAGCTTGATCTCGCAAATCAACCATTCTCGAATATAATCTCTTACCCCACTAGAACCATCATACTTCATGGTAAACGGTGTATGAATGTGTGTCCCTATCTCAAAGATTAGATGACACACGGTACCTAGCCACCAAAGCTTCCATCGTTGCCTAATAGTGCGGTTCGTAGGCAAACCACTTTTCAAGTGCTCCTGAATTGAACGCTTCATAGACAGCAAGCAAATTCTATTGCTCTTTTCCCAGGCAGTAAAGTGTGCTTTCTGATCCTCTGTACTCTCAGCAGTAATGGCTGCTGGTCGATCGCCAGATAAGAGCCAAATGAACATCTGCCATTTCCATGGCAAACAGAAAATCTTCTTTCCACTTCTTAAAGTTGGAACCAGTGAGAACCTCAATAGTGACGGAGTTACCATTGACAGAAAAGGTGACTGAAAAAGAGCAGTATATAACAATTAGCATCATGTGAGTATTGTGTACACAAGTACACATCCAGAGAGTTACATGCAAAATCACATAATCACCTTTGGGCAGAATACATGACATGCAATTGTACACTCCCACATGACAACGGTCAGGAGAATATATTCAAATCTTCGTGAATTCATCACCTTTGGGCGTAAGAACCACTAAGACTAGACAATCCTCCACCACATCATCATGTATCCCTCCATGAGCTAATACATAATCACCTCCTTTGGGAGCATGACTATGCATTAGACCGGGAGACATCCGCAACAACATACGAGACAGAAATTTCTTAAACCCAATCAAGTGTGCCACTTTGGCGGTCACAACTCAATTGAATCCTTGAAACTCTCTCATATCAGGGATATATTTATCTCACACACACACCATATACATGTGATTTAATTGTAGTGATAGAGGCACATATTACTCAAATCACATAACATGCTAATTAATCGCCTTATGAATGAACAAAATAGCATACCAGTAACCCAAAGACTTGTATTTCCATAATCACAGAAAAATACAAGAAAAATACGCAAAACATTCACTTAAAATACACGTATTTAGGGCTTTATATGCAATTTCACATCCATAAAATCATCAAACATATAAAATAAATATGCCACAAGATAGGAAATCCTCATACGAATCCAACGCCGCTGAGCACTCGCCGAAAGGAGGCCCCACGCGCCCGCACGCACCGCCTGAGTGCGCGGCGCGTGGGGCTCACGCGCCTGACGTCAAGCCAGCCATAAAACCGGTCCGACCGGTGGTGGTCCGACCGGTTACCCGGTCCGACCGCCCGGTCCAGCCGCCCGGTCCGACCGGCTGACCGGACCGGTCAACCGTTGACCGGGTCGGGTCGGCTCGGATCACGGGTCGGGTTGGAGACCGGGTCGGGTCGGATCTCGGGTCGGGTCGGTCGCCGGGTCGGGTCGGCCGCCGGCCGATTCTGATCGGCCGGCCTGCTGACGTCATGGGCAATCCGTTGACGTCATCGGGTCGGCGACCGGGTCGGGTCGACCCGCGTTGCTGACGTCACCATGACGTCAGCGGCACGTGCGACGCACGCATCGGGTCTGACCCGGGTCGCTAACGTCACGCTGACGTCAGCGGCCGCGTGTGACGCACGCCCCGCGCGTGGCAGCGCGTGGGCGCGTGCTCGACGCCCCAAGCAGCGCGTGGCCGCGCGTGGGGGCGCGTGCAGCGTCCCACGGTGACGCGCCGCCGACGGTTTTCACCGTCTCGTCGAGCCGAGTCCCAATTTGCAATTTAATTTGATTTTTATTAAACTTCAAATCTCGAAAATCGCAAATTAGGGCAAAAATCATACTAATTAGGGCAAATCAGTATAATTTAGGGCAAATTCGTAGAGATTAGGGTAAAACCAATTGCGTTCATGTTCTAGGGTTGTGGAGGCTCTGATACCTCATGTAGGTTGCAACTCATGCAACTCCAAGATCTCCATGACCAGAACATGAGAAGAAGCAATTGTGAGTAGAAGGATTGACGCACCTGATTTAAGATCCATTGTTCTTGAGCGGAAGCGGAGGAAACACAATGTTCCTTGCGCAAATCCTTCTCCTCTATTACCCTCCTGATCACTGGCTCAATGAGGCGGCTTCTCACGCTTGACGTTAGAGCAACGCCCCTTAAGTGAGAATATGTGAGATTAGGGCTAGAGGAGAGACTTGAGCACTATTTATAGAGTTTTCAGCCAGTCCCCCTCATTACGGGTCAGGCTCAACTCGGCCCACACTAGCCAGTCCCATATAAGACTAATTAAGAAACCTTCTATCTCACCTAACACCAAACCACGTAAAACGGTAAACGTTAAACGGTAAATTACAATAACAATGGCAAAATAATTTAGTCCATAAATCAGGAAAACTCTTACATCTGGTTCCCCTCTTATGTCTTGAACAGCGTCGTCGCTTGCCAAAATCACTTCCAAGCTCACCCCTCCGACATCCTCCTCGTCACCAGCCCGAAATGTGGCACCACCTGGCTAAAGGCCATCCTCTTCGCTCTCTTGAACCGTGCCAAGTACTCTGACTCCTACTCACAACAACGCCACCCTCTCCTAACCCAAAACCCCCACGACCTCGTGCCCTTCTTGGAGTTCAGGCTCTATCTCCAGAATAAAAATCCTGATCTCACTGCTTTTACATCCCCGAGGCTCTTGGCCACCCACTTGCCTTATTCCTCTCTTCCACAGTCAGTGAGGGACTCCAATTGCAAGCTGGTTTACCTATGTAGGAACCCTAAAGACACTTTCATCTCGATGTGGCACTACATCAACAAGTTGAGGCCCGAAGAGAAGGGCCAGCTTCCACTCCAGGAGGGCCTCGACAAGTTCTGCCGAGGCGTGAGCGGGTGCGGGCCTTATTGGGACCATGTGCTGGGTTACCACAAGGCAAGCTCGGAGATGCCTGAGAAGGTGTTGTTCATGAAGTATGAGGAGATGAAAGCGGACCCGAGCGTTCAATTGAGGAGGTTGGCCGATTTCATGGGGCGTCCATTCAGCGAAGAAGAACTGAGAAACGGGACCGTGGAGGGAATATTGAGGATGTGTAGCTTTGACAATTTGAGTGCATTGGAGGTGAATAGGAGCGGCAAGTTGCCAACTGGACTAGAGAAGAAGTGGTTCTTCAGGAAAGGCGAGGTTGGAGATTGGGTAAATTACATGAGCGCTGAAATGGGAGATCGAATTGACAGTGTCATGGAAGAAAAGTTGCATGGTTCTGGTTTGAAGTTTTAGGACATATGACCCAATCGAAGATATTTGGTTTGATGGTGGAAAAGAAAAATGTGTGAAAAAAGAAGAAAAAAGAAGCAAAAACGATTCGATTGTCCGCACTTTAGGGGGTCAGTGTCTGGTTGGCCAATGCAAGCGTGTTTCTCATGCTATAGGATGAAAGATTTTCAGTGGCATTGTCAGTCGTGGCTTCGTCTCCATAGTGAGATGCTTTAAGGTTGTGATTCTACTCTTCATCTGTGTTGTGTATTATTGGCGTTTTGCAGAAGTTATTCGGCCAGTACGTAGCTGGCTAAACAAGAGCTGCCTTGCTGCTCCCTGGGAGCTTGTGGATGTATCTTCTGTTATTCATTTCAATTCCATTTCTCTTTTTCTCTTGGCTGTGTGAAGATTCGTGGCATACGGTATTAAATACAAAGCAGTTATTTGGTAGGTTAAACTACAAATTATATTTGTTAGATGGAAAATTAATTTGTAATTAAGCTTATCGGTCCAGTTTAATCTGTCGGTTTTCGAAGTCATAAACTAAAACCAAACGAAAAACCAAAGAAAAAGATAATCCTAGACCAAAATTAAAACACTAAACTGCTAAACTGAGCTTATCAATTTTGTTCGGCTCGGTTGATTGTTTTTTCTGTTTTTCATGAACAATCCTACCAGCATAGATCCTTGCCGAAGCTGGCTATGGTTGGGCTGTGGCCATACCCATGCGGTTTATTCTTTAAAAAAAAAAAAAAAATTTCTTTCATTTTCTTTTTTAATAATTCGTTAATTTTCAATTGTTCCTCTTGTTTTTGGCTCTTTTAAGTGTTTTGATAAACCAGTTTGTAGTTTGGTTGACCCCCTTTCTATAATGTATTAATGAGAACAAAAAATTTATTTTGTCATGTCCTTTAATTTACTTTGCTAATTGCTTGCCAAGTGAAGTCTTTAGCTTCCGCGTCTTCAATCTTGTCCATGATACCTTTGACTTCATTCTTCATATACCCCATTATGATTTTTCTCCTCTTTTTGCTGATCGCGTGTTAACGGCCTAGCCAAGCCCACGTTCTTTCGATGCTAGACTTCAGCCTACCATCAATTTTTCCTTCCATAGATGGTGCGCATGAAGTAATCGAACCAAATGAAAAGAAGGCAAACGGTGATAGAAAACGAGGAAAAGAGGAAACGGAGAAGAGAGAGACAAAGCTTGCGCCCGCATCTCCCAGGAACCTCGCTAAGCCAGGTTAGCCTCATTTTGCAATGCCCGATAATTTAATCAAACTCGTTCGTCTAATTGAAATAATTTTCGGAATTAAGCCACAAATTTGAAGTTAAAGTGAATTTTGAACTGCGATTAAGAAATTATTAAGTTATGGATTTATATGGAAATGATCCTATTTTGTGTGGGTAAAGTTGTGAGCCCACCATAATCAATGAGTTTGAAAGAGGGCCCCAAGATTTGACATGTGCTCTCATATCATAGAACAATACCTAATCATAAAATTTAAACCGTTAAATGAAAAGAGACAACAAGTATACAAAACATATCACAACTATAATTTAAGTGATTTAGAACGATACTTAATAGTTTGAATGGATGGGACACCAAATAATTATACTGGTGGAGGTAAAGGATCTCATTCCATTTTGGGGTATCTTCACATAATAAAATTACCCTCCAACTTTATAGAATCCTGCAATTTTTATTCAATTATATAAATTAATTAAAGTGGCCCAATTGCATCATGATGAGAGGATCCAATTCGAAGACACGTATTCAATAGCTCATTGTGTAGTGAAAAGAGTGACATCTGGAGTCCTATATAAAAAAAATTAAGAAAAATTGCCAAAATTATCCATATCTGCACCAGCCTTCCTAACTAGCCATATCACATAAGACGGTCGATATTCATGTTAGTAAGTACCAGCCAAAATTAGCTTGAAGGATTATATTGACAAAACATTGAAAGATTTAAGATTGAATTGGTCAAATTGAAAATTTTAGGATAACCACCGAATAATATGTTTATGACTTTTTAAATAATTATCCATAATTTTTTATGTTGATTGATAATGCTTCAGAGTGAAGTACCACTTACTTTTGAACAGCCAAAAAATGGATGATGCTTTACATATACAAACGGCATTACGCTACAGCTATAAATGACTAAAAAAATGCAAATATCTTCACTTACATTAGATGTAACACCAAATGAACTCAAAATTGCATATCTAACTAAAGAGACATATTTTCCTCTATTCTTGCTAAAGCCAATCTCAAAGTAGAGGATTAGACAACCCGCTTGCATATTTAACTATAAATAAAATGTGTGCCACTACAAACTATGATTGGATGCTCCAACTAGGGTAGCTAAGGATTTTCTATGATGTTCATTGTTCATAGGTTAAGAAACAACAGAATATGTAACTGGTTTGTAGTACCAATTCTCACCAATAATGAGAAAAACTCAGAATTAAGTAGTTAGAGTAGAGAATAAAAGTGAATTTCATTTTTTTCCCTGACGAGGAGATTTGCGCAGAGGAAATAATTCTTTACGCATGGGATGAATTTTGTAGGATGTTAATTTCTTGCATCTTGATACATGCAAATGTAATATCATATAGTATGAATTTGGATGAGTAAATATCGAGAACATAAAGATTGGTGTACAAAATTGATTTACACGATGAAAAAAATAGATCCCAATGAGTATCTAAATTAAGGAGGACGTATACATTCAAGCATCCAATAATAGTTTTGACATATACACCGATAAATATCGGTCTTTACCAACCTTAATATTATCAATTTTTTTTTTTTTTTTTTTTTTTTTTTTTTTTTTTTTTTTTTATAAAAAAGAGCCTTATGAAAGCATCAAATAATGCTGGGAGTATTTATTTATTTGGGTTTTTTCTTTTTTCTTTTTTTAAAGATATCCTTCTTCACGGGGAAAATTGGCAGATTGATGTTCATATTATTGAAAGACTTGGCCCTGTGCTTGGCGACTTCTCATGTATATCATTGACTTCATTTTGAAACACCTGTTCAGATTCAGTGTGGTATCCAATACTAGATTGATATTATGAAATTTCATCCACGCTACCCTGGATACGAGCCAACTAACGAATATTTCAATAGGTTGCTTCGCTTAGTCGAAAATAGAGTTAGGTGGGCTACCCTTTAATTATTGACACGCGGGCCCCTGGAGTGCTATAAGTTGGCATAAATGGACACTTAAGTGCCAAAAGTTACGAAAGATACACTTAAGTGCCAAAATCGGAGTAAAATGGATCACTTGAGTGCCAATCCGGCCAAAAAGCTGACGTGGCAATTTTCCGGCGAGACAAAGACAAAACGACGTCGTTTTAGTGTGTAACGTGGAAAAAAATAATATAAAAATGAACTAAATTAAATTTAAAATTAAATTTATTTAAAACATATAAAAATAACAATTTTTAATATTAAAATTTAAAAATTTTAAAAAATTAAAAAATAATTTTTAATATCTCAGCCCTTAGCCGTTTCGCCCGCCCCTTTTTTTTTTTTTTAAATTTTAAATTTTAAATTTAGTTTTTTTGAATTTTTTTAATATTTGTATTTATATTTTAAAATATTTTAAGTAAATTTTGTTTTAAATTAAATTTAATTAATTTTTACGTTAATTTATTGCCACGTCAATGCAAAAATGAAGTTGTTTTTCCACTATTTGGCCACATCAGCGTGCAAAACGGCGTTGTTTTGCACTTATTTCGCTGGAAATTGTACACGTCAGCACTTTGGTCGGATTTTGGCTGGAGTGGCACTTAAGTGTCTCATTTCTTTTTGAACGTGGCACTTAAGTGTACCTTTCGTAACTTTTGGCACTTAAGTGTCCCTTTGTGCCAACTTTTGACACTTGAAGCGTTCTTCTGCCTTAATTTTTATTAAAGGATGAACAGGAACCTTCGAATGTACTGTTCAAAGTTGACATGATAAGGATGCTACTTATATAGAAATTATAATTTGCATTTCGCAAGATGACAAAACATATTTTGCATATGATGAGTTACTTTATCATGTTTCAGAATGTGCAAGTGGTCAACCGTTCAAGGCACTATATATGCATACATTTACTAATGTATCCATATATCTCGAACGTGATAGGGAAAAAATTGGAGGACTGAGGATATGTAGCTTTGATAGTTTGAGTGCGCTGGAGGCGAACGAGAGCGGGAAGTTATCAACTGGACAAGAGATCGAGTCACATTTCAAGAAAGGTGAGGTCGGATATTGGGTATAGTCGTGGATGAAGTTTCTAAGTGATGTTGTATTTATATAGTTTCTCTTGACAATTTTTTAGGACAATGTCAACATCATAAAATGACCAAGTTGTGATTTTATAGACAAGTGGTAAGGTTAGTTGATGAGAGCAAAGTTTAATCAAGAAGGTAAGTTGTCAAGGTATACAACAATTAACAGCTTGAAGAAAATCGACAACTTACCAATGGAGTCATCAACAACAGACATCGGAGAAGTTATCGACAATGTTCTTCACCAATTGACGAGAGTCATCAACTGCCAACTATTGCAGATGTTTGTTAGGTGTTGAAGCTTGAAGACAAAGATGACAGATCGACATGAATATATGGCTATTGGATGGTTATGCCTATAACATCGGGATTAATAACTTCTTACTGATAATCATTGCTAAATGATAGGCAATTGTGTCTACAGTGAATAACTTTTTTTAATCAATAATTGCATATCGGATAAGGAGTTATTGTAGATTTATATCAATAATTGTTTGTAAGTGGTTGCTGGTGGGTCATAAAAACACCAGCAAGAGATCTTCCAATCATTCTCATACCCTTTATATTTCCATTCTTCACACTTTAAATACCTTTAATTTCACAGCCATTTGCTTTTTCGGCTAGAATCAACAAATGACCCATTTTACTCAGATACATAAATGTCATCCTTTGGAAATATTTCACTTTCTCGGTCCAAGAGATAGTCAACTATAAGTTATGTCTCTTTGCAAGATATTGTTCGAAAAAATAAATAAAAGAACGGTATAGGACAAGGTTCATGTGCTAACGCTACATATAGTACATAATCCTTGAGTTGTAAGAAACTAAATAATCCATGATTCCAGTTTGGAAAGTAAAAATAAAATTAATATCCATTGATTTGGTATGCCAAGTTTAATCATCTTGCTTTTCATCTATGCGTTTACAAAAAATATTGCCAACTTGCCACCCAAGATGTCAAATTTGCGCTAGAGAGACATGCAAAGGGAAGGAGATGAAGGGCAACGACTATAATAACGGCATCGTACTAGTCAAGTTGGGTTCAACAAATTGATGGGTCTATTGGGATGAGGTTTGTAAAGGCATGATGTATTCTGTAGGTTTCTATTGACTAAACTTCCTCTTGAAGTTTTGTTAATGTGTATTGTGCCTCTCTGCAAGACATTGTTTGAAAAGAAATAAATGAACTATTTCTACAAGTGCATTGCCCGTTTTTCTTTTGGCGTGCTTTGTCATATCATTTGGAAAAAAAGAGTAGCATCATCTTTAGAGACTAGCCCTTGACGGTCCCGGCCATGAAGAACCACCTTTTCAAAGTGGTCTGAGATAAGGCTATCACCTTCAGGAACGTCGAAGATAATTTCAGAAACAGAAGGTTGTAGAGAAGTTGGGGCCTACACCCGATTATTTTCATTGGGGACCCATAGGTAGTTCATTCTGACGGTGACCTCTTCCTCGCCTGTGGCATGTTTGGTAGCTGGTTGACCATGCTGTGCTTCTTTTTGGTCTTGGTGTTGTAGTGTGTGTGTCGTGATTTGCGGCTTTTACGTTTCGTCACCTTTCCACTCCTTTTGTTCCTGCATTTGGAGTGTAAGTTTCTGGTGACGAGATCTTTTATACATTTGGACTTTCCTCAATATATTTCTTACCTTTTACCAAAATATACGTACATACATATGTATATATATATATATATATATATATATATATATATATATATATATATATGAGACAAGGTCCATGTGTCTTATATATATATGAGACAAGGTCCATGTGTCAATGGTGTTGAAGTTTCCTATAATATGGGCTTACATTAATTAATTATTTTCTTATTTTAAATATAAGCCGGTTAATGGATATTCCAATATTTGTTGAACCTTATAATGATATGATTAAATTGGGTATTGACATCTATTGATAATGGGCCTAGTTGAGCAGCAAAGTGTAGGCAATTGTGTTTAACTGAAGCTTGTAATAGGAAGGGCCCAGTTGACATGCTATTGATAATGGTTTGCTAGGTCCCCACTCTAGCTTATAAATGGATAGGTTATACCTATCATTTGCTTGAATCCCATTGAAAGCTGTTATACTGAAATAGGTCATAGAGAGGAAGATCTAGCATTCCAATAGATTCCTGATCATCAGAGTGATCTGCTTTTCCTCAAGTGAAGCAATGGCTCAAACAGGTACATTTTAATTCCGCTGTGTTTATTGATATCGGTGTTTTACAATCATATATGGATCCATTTCTTCTTGATTGATTAGTTGTTTACGTGAATAATTTTCTACATGTGGTATCAGAGCCTGTCATATATGATTGTAGAACCCTTTTTTATTTTTTTTATATTGAAAAATTCGAAATTTTCCTCTTTGAGCCGAATATGGACGTTATTTTTTCATGTGAATTTTTTGCTCGATTGATCCTGAAATCATAGGGTTTTTGTTCTACATGTTGAGATCTTTCAAACCATATATAATTTGTATAATTTCGTTGAGAACTGAGAGAGAATTTTTTAATTTGAAATTCTAGGGTTTATACATGAAAAAGTTCTAGAATTTTTCAATTACTTGCAATTAATTGATGTTTATTGTAAATCGTTGCATGGGCATTGTTATATATATTTTTTAGCATCCTTTTATTGCATTAAAGTAAGTCCCATCTTTCTCTCCGTTCTCTAAATTTCGAAATCTTAATTTGGAAAACTGTTGCTTCATGCTCATTCTTTCAATGACATGATTGTTTTGGTGTGAGCGGCAGGATACTTATAGTTTTGACCAGTTGGCAGCATGTTCTAGTTCTTTTAGATACTGATGCGGTATCAGTTGCTTGGAGTAATTGTGTGCATAGTAGCAATAATTTATCTGAAGTCTGTTTCAGTCTTTCGTGTACAACTACTATGTTCACAATGAATTTATCTCCGGACTAGTGGCTACCTAGCATGTGTGGTTATTGCTAGGATTTATATACAAAAATTGTCAACTAACTTGACATGTGCATCCTTTACCTATAGAACTGCGTTTTTTTTTTTTTTTTTTTTTACAATTCTGTCGATTGAAGTGTTGAACAGTAATGGGTTGACCATCGGTAGTTGATTACTCGATAGACATTTATGCAGCTCTTAGTAAAAGAACTCAAATCTTTTTTTTTTTTTTTTTTTTTTTTTAGCGTGGTTTATGCTTTGCGGTTAATCGTCTGCTTGTTTGGAAAGCAGTGGTGAAATCCCGAGGGAGGTTATAGTCACAGTAGCTGGCTGTACAAAATTTGTCATTTTTTTTTTTGTTGGGTTTTGTCAGTTTTTGAATCGGCTTGATGAAATCTTTGGCAACAAACTATTAAGCAAATTGCCCATCGTTTTATCTTTTGGCATGGACCCAATGCAATCATTAAAATCTTGTAGCAGTACAGGTTTTATTGAACTAGAAGTTTCTTGAGCAATATTGCCCAGCTCTTCCTCTTTCGAGTGAAACCAACTCTGCCCATTTTTTTTTTATCACGTATGTGTGGATTTTATTATTATATTCATGGGATATTTATGTATTGAATTTGGTTTGGGGCTTATGTGATGCTGATCTCGTAAATACTGTAAGGACATGCAAATTCGACGATGCAAATGCAGAGCCTCTAGATGGGGTGAAACTAGAAATACTTCTTTTCAATTGTATCTTGCTAATTTTTGAGGTTTAGAGGTTCTAGTATTATGTGTTATTGTTTGAGTTTTTGGAGATGAGTAACGGTAGATTGAAGCTACAAGACAAGAACAATAATTTCTTGAAGTTTGGATATGGACAATTTAGTTCTTTTTTCTTTTTCTATTCTTTTCTTCGATTAATTCATCTTGGATTTTGATTGGGTGCAAGAGTGTCTTATTTATTGAAGCACCACAGAGATTGATAAAGATCCCCAATCGAGCCGCTAGCCCCACGCATACGGAATGGGACACGCGGACTCCTGCAGTGCCATAAGTTGGCACAAAGGGACATTTAAGTGTCAAAAGTTACGAAAGGTACACTTAAGTGCCAAAATCGGAGTAAAATGGATCACTTGAGTGCCAATCCGGCCAAAAAGCGACGTGGCAATTTTCCGGCGAGACAAAGACAAAACGGCGTCGTTTTAGTGTGTGACGTGGAAAAAAATAATATAAAAATTAATTAAATTAAATTTGAAATTAAATTTATTTAAAACATTTAAAAATAACAATTTTTAATATTAAAATTTAAAATTTAGTTTTTTTGATTTTTTTAATATTTGTATTTATATTTTAAAATATTTTAAGTAAATTTTATTTTAAATTAAATTTAATTAATTTTTACATTAATTTATTGCCACGTCGGTCTGCAAAAACGACGTCGTTTTTGCACTATTTGGCCACATTAGCGTGCAAAACGGCGTCGTTTTGCATTTATTTCGCCGAAAATTGCATACGTCGGCATTTTGGCCAGATTTTGGCCGGAGTGGCACTTAAGTGTCCCATTTCTTTTTGAATATGGCACTTAAGTGTACATTTCGTAACTTTTGGCACTTAAGTATCCCTTTGTGCCAACTTTTGGCACTTGAAGCGTTTTTCTGCCTACGGAATGGTGCATGGGGATGTGTTTAGGGTCCTCGAAGACCCGTTTTGTTTCAATTTTTTTAATATGCCTAATTTTTAATTTACAATTTTTTGGTAAGGTAAATTTTAATTTTGGTATATTTAAATATTTATTTGGAATTATTTATTATTATCCATATTTAATTTAATGAAAAATAATTTTCTGCCTATATTTCCAATTTTAATTTATGGAAATTTATTATAGGCATGAGGGATAGGATGACAGTATCCACTTTCCCTAATTTAGTGTAGATTATCTATACTTTCTTGTTTTAGTTTAACTAGATAATCTTACATGCTTAATTGTAGAAATAGACACATAAAATTGTGGCAAAAATTGTTATTTGATAAATGCAATATGATCTTGGGAAGCACATGTCGTAAAATGCTTCATATTATTTGATGAATTTTTGGGCGTTGATTAAATGGAACATTATTTACAGATTGTCAAAGTTTGTAAATTGTTGAAGTTCCTTATTGATAAAAATTAGTATATACAATCACCCGCCCAAAGGGGGTTATTATGTATATTAATTTGAAAATTGCATGAAGATAAATTTCAAAATTAAAAAAATGGGGATGTATGACTCAAAAAGATTTATCTGCCCAAAGGCGATAAAATTTTGAAAGTTATATGTAATTCCCCTCCATATTGATATATTAGAGATGAATGATGGGGATGTGTGGCTCAAAAGGTTTATCTGCCTAAATGGGATAAATTTTTTTAGAGTTATGTGTAATTCCCCTCTATGTTGAGATAATGGAGATGTATAATTTAAAGGATTTGTTTGCCCAAAGGAGATTGATCCTTGAAGATTATGAAGATTATATGTAATTCTGCTTTGTCGTCTTTATATATTGATATCATGGAGATGTATAATTTAAATGATTTGTCTGCCTAAAGGAGATGGATCTTGACAATTATATGTAATTCTCCTTGTTGTTACTTTATAAACTTCATGTTGTAAAAAATAATGGTGCATTATACACTTTGCCCAAAGGGGAGTTGATAATGTACTAATTATTTTTGTTGAAATACTTATTGTCCATAATTGATCTTATTGCATTATATGTGACAAACAGTTACTTTTACTGTAAACAACAATAATGCGACGGTTAAAATATTAACTGATCAAATATTATACCATTGAGGACTTGGTAAAAAAAGGGAGACATTGTGATTAAGAATATTAGAACTGAGTCCATGTTGGCTGATTTTCTAACAAAAGACTTACGACCCATTTTGTTTAAAGAACATGTAAAGGATATGGGTGTTTTAGAATTTTTTGATTTCTTTTGTTAGTGAGAGTTATATAATATGTATTTCTAGATATTATAGTTATATGTAGACCGATAATGCTTTTATGATATCTATTAAACTATTTATTTTCAATGATTGTTATTATTGATTCTATTGTTATCATTTCTCCTTTTGACCGAGAAATGAAAATATTAAACAGTATCTTTAAACAAATTTTAGTTTAAAGATGACTGGATGTCACTGATTATGAGATCTCATGTTGGATTGTGACATAGTCGTGCAATTTCATGTTATTTAGAAATTGCGTTGATGTAGTTTCATGTCGTTGAGAAATTGTATTGAGGACCGATAAGAAATATTGTATATTTTGATCACATGTTGGCACTATTTCTTACTACACTACTAGGCCCATGATCCATGAAAATATAATGCTTATTATATGTGATTATGAAAGATCATGTGTTGTGGTATTTTCTTAACACATTGATCTCCATAATCCTATATTGAGGTTATATAGGATTGGTTTTGAGATGCCATTATTGGAATATATATATATATATATATATATATATATATATATATATATAAAGTTGTAGCCACATAAAACAAAATTTCAGTTATTAACCCGATAATGTCGTTTTCAATATAAAATCTTTTTCAAAATAAAATAAGTTAATCAATGTAGTCCAAGTGGGAAAATGTTGGAAATTTCCTATAATATGGGCTTACATTAATTAATTGATTTCCTATTTTAAATATAATCGGGTTAATGGATCTTCCAATATTTGTTGAACCCTATAGTGATCTAACTAATGTGAGCATTGGCATCTATTGATAACGGGTCTAGTTAAGCAGCAAAGTGTATGCAATTGTGTTTAACTGAAGCCCGTAATGGGAGAGGTCCAGTTGACACGTTATTGATAAGGGTTTGCTAGATCCCCTCTTTAGCTTGTAAAAGGATAGGTTATACCTATCAGTTGCTTGAATCCCATTGAAAGCTAATAGGTCAAAGAGAGGAAGATATGGCATTCCAATAGATCCCTAATCATCAGAGTGATCTACTTTTCTTCAAGTGAAGCAATGGCTCAAATAGGTACGCTTTAATTTAGTTGTGTTTATTGATATCGGTGTTTTGCAATCATATATGGATCCGTTTCTTTTTGATTGATTATTTGTTTACGTAAATAATTTTCTACAAATGGCACATGCTGCTCGCTTATTCATCAATATTTTGATTAAAAATTTAGCTAGGTTGCATTACTATATCTTTGAAATCTCACATAATACAACCCCTTCAAATAAAACAAGTTTCTTCTCTTGAATCTTTACCAAGAATAAAATTGTGAATTTTGCGAATGATATATTTCTAGTTAGAATTTCAAAGGGAAAAATGCATTAAAAAACCCCAAATTTTATTCACTGACACATAAATCCTAATTTTTTTTGGACCAAAAACTCCAAATTTTTACTTGTGTGATATGTTTATTCAAAACTTTTTTTTAGTGACATGAAAAACCACAAATTTTTACATGTATGATCCATTTACTCTAAAATTTTTCTGTGACACTAAAATCATCAAATTTTTTTCTATGATACTAAAATTTTGGGATAAATGTGTTATAAAAAAAAGTTCAGGATAAATGTATCACATTATACAAGTTTAAGGTAAATGTGTTATACAGGTACAAGTTTAGAGCAGTGCCACAAAAAAAAAGAAAAAGAAAGTATGGAGTAAATATTTTATAGTGAGCATAGTCTAGGATTTTTGGTGACTTTTACACAATTTTTAAAGAGAAAAAATTAGTAAACACAAATATCGAGCCTCTAACAAAACAACATTATATTTTAGTAGAAGGTTATGGTAACATGAAATAATGATTCCACCACTTTCAAATGTCAGTAGATTATGAGCTGCTTAAGGATCGATAAAACAAGGACCTTGCGACTTTCAAATTTAATAATACATTATGAACCCGTTTGCAATTTCACAGGTGGGTCCATTTACTTGTGGGTAGTTGTTAATGCCTAAATTTTTCATTTCAATTAATTAGGTTTTATTTTATCTTTTTATTTTTGTTTGTATTTTGTTTGTATTTTATCTTTTTTTCATATAAAAAAGTAATAAACAGAAAAAAACGGAAAAGAAACAGAAAGGAAATGAAAAATGCGAAAAAAAAAACCAAAAAAGACCCCTCGGGCCTCCGTGGCCCAACCCACGCCCGGCCCGACTCGCGCCTGACCCGCCTCTTTGTCTCCCTCGCTCGACTGCGTGTGCAGCATGCGCCGGAAGCGCAACGCCGGAGCCGAGGGAGGAATGGCGCACATGGGGGAGGACGTGGAGTAGGCAGCGACGGGACGTGAAGTAGAGGGGGTGGCTGGCGTCAGATGGGACGCCGGTTCGGCCGGCGAGGGCCGTGGCAGCCATTGGTCGAGCCCGTCGGCCCGGCCACCCCTCGGCCTATAAATACCCCCTTGACGTCGACGAAGCACACACAAAGCGAGGAGGAGAGCTGGATCGATGGTTGCATTCTTGGACACCCCACTGAGAGACTTCAGGGGGGTCTGAGGACTCGCAGCTGCGAATCCAGGCCTTCGTCGGAGCCGAGAGAGAGAGAGAGAGAGAGAGAGAGAGAGAGAGAGAGAGAGAGAGAGAGAAGTTGAAGGAGGAACAAGGTGCTGCGCGAGTCCTTGTCATCGCCGCTGCCTTCGTCCTTGCTGCGCCACAAAGCAGGTACTGCGCTGGCGTAGCCGCCGTCGCCATCTCCCTCTCCATAAGCCCAGCCATCACCGTCGTCGCTACCATTGCCGTCGTCGCACCCCCCCTTTCGGCGCCCCCAATTCGAAACCCTAGGGTTCCCGATTTTCTGGGTCGCGATCCCGAGTCGCCGGGTCGGACCAAAATCGGGAACCGAGTAGGGTTTCACAAGCTAGTGGGGGCGGCTGGAGTCGGGTCGCGAGTTGGGTTGGTTCCGGGTAGGGTTTCGCCCAGGGGGAGCGGGTCGCCGGGTCGTAGAGCCGAGTCATCGGGCCGGGTCGGGCATCCACAAGTGCTCGGCCGTGGCGTCTTTTTACCCTGTAAATAAAAAAAAAAAGAGTCGGGCCTGCGTCTGCATTTTGGGGCTGACCCGGGTTGGATCCGACCCGGTCAGGTTTTATAATATTTTAAATAATAAATAAATAAATAAATAAAAAATAGTAAAAAACCTTTTAATTTCCAGAAAATCAAAAAATTATTTAAAAATGTTTAAAAATGTTTTATTTTCCGAAAAATTGAGAAAAATCAAAAAATATTTTATTTTTCAAAAAATTATACAAAAATGTTAAAAAATATATTTTGTTTTCCAAAAAAAATAAAAAATATTTTATATTTTCCAAAAAATGTCAAAAAATCCAAAAAAATCCCAAAAATCCCAAAAATTGCCAAAATTCATAAAAAAGGCCAAAAAGCTTGTATTTTCCCAAAATACTCAAAAAAATCAAAAAAAAAAAATTCCTTTTATGTCCAAAAATGAGAAAGAGACTCACAAAATATTTTTCCTCCTGAAAATGCATGGAAAATCCCTCAAATATCCAAAAAACCTCAGGTTTAAACAAGATTAGGTACCAAAAGGGCATTAGTGATTAACTAGTATAATCAAATCCCCGATCCTAATTTCTCTGGTTGCACAGGAGCGAGTATTTCTCCCGGTACTTCGCTTGGGTTTCTAATCAACCCACCTCAAATTGATTAGTGGCGACTTTCTTTTAAAATTGACTTACAGGTTAAAAACTTAGACTATTAAAGTCGTGAATTGGTGGACTTGGGCGAGTCCGGGCATAACTAATTTCAGCCGAGCCATTAGCCTCCTTAGGCGCCCGTACCCAATCGCGGGCGCCGAAAAGAAAAAAAAAAGAGGTCATGACAGTAGTTTAATAAAAAAATAATCATTTTACTCATTTAAATGGCCTCGTATGTTATCAACAAAATATTCGCTTCACAAGTGAGCACGTTTAGTCATCAGTAGCTTACAAATAGAATAAAAATTTTACACTTCAAATTGCATATTTCGTTATCCATAAAATTTTGATTCTACGAGTGGCCTCGTATATGGTTCGAACGTACTGCCAAAATAATTACTTTATTACTTTCAAATCCCATAGTATATTTTCAATTGCTTTATATGGCAAAACAGAGCCCATTTATTTATTTATAAGTCATCAATAAAATAATAATTTTATCATTTTAAAATTCTATACGATTTCAATTCATTTGAAGATTCAAAAATGGGCTCTTATGTCCATCACATTTACCGCCACTTCATGTGGACCTCGCTGGAAATGACAAGATTTTGATGGCTTTCGTGGATTGGACTGCATGCACCCTAATCAATTGAAAATCGCTCGTCCTAAGCTCCTTCTTTTTTAGGCTGGATTCCACAATTTTGGCCTGGCCAGCGACGCATTGGTATTGTCTAAGCTTGATCAATTTTAGGATAGATATATCCTAAGAAGGAACTCAAACCTATCATGTTAGAGTTGGTTCCAATTTTTGAATGGGAAACTGAATAGGTTGACTTCAGATTTGGTATGAAACCCAATCAATTAATTCTACAACCTAAAAATTAGTCTATCTTTTCCTTATTCATTTTTTTTTATCTAATTGCTTAATTATATGCATATTTTTTGGGATGGGGACGTTACAAGTGTTATAACTTTCGTACGGCACTCACTTGAGTGTTATAACGTTATTTTTTTTTAATCACTTAAGTAACATGACTTCTAAAAAACATTAATTGAGTGTCGTAACTTTTAAAACCCATTATCTAAGTGTCGAAAATCCAACGTGAGATAGCACTTGTAGTCACCATTTTTATAATAATTATATCGCTTAAGTGATCGATTGAAAAATCATATTGTACCCAAATGATAGAAAAAAATATGATAATCCAATAAACACCGTGAAAAAGTTATGACACTTGCAATATTTTTTTTTCCTATAGTTTTGTTAAAATTGTCAATCAAGAAATGATAATGAATTGTTTATGCTGAAATGTTAAGCCTCATTGTTTTTGCAAAAATGTTTAAAGAGACTAATATTGTTTGGTTTTGGAACGGTCAAACCCGATTCTATTGCAAACAAGCCTTGGAATATGTTCAAAACTAGTTCAACTCGAGAGTTGGATACCAAACAGTTCAAGACCGGGTAAAGCCGGTTCAATTCGCTTCCAATTCTATAACTCTTCCTTAGTGTGTTTTAATCAGTCACTCTCTATTCCACGTTTTCTTCGAAATGGAGCCAAAATTTCTGATCAAAATAACCTTTCCAACATCCTCCCAACAAAGTTCATCATTTTCTGATCATGTCATTCGACTCATCCCCCGGCTCATAGATTCCTCCGAAAGAAACAACAAATGCCCGATCAACATTGTTGGCACGCAAACTAGCTTATTGGACTTTGGAAGCCAAGGAGAATGAAGCGAACCTAAAACATAAAACTTGAAGAAAAGTGGGAAGTGGACCAAAAACCTAGAACTTGAAGAAAAGTGGGCCAAAATGCCCATAGTTGACAAGCCGTGATTTCAAGTAATCGAGTAAGGGTCATACTGAAATTGAAGAGATAAGAATAGAAGTAGTTATGGGAATTGGTATGGGCAGAAATATTGCCAAGGCAGAGCACTTATCGATTAGAAACTCAGGCTTCCATAACGTTGTAGAAATTGAAATGGTAACCGCTAAGGGGCAATTGCCTGTGGAACACTACTATAAATAGCCGAAGAGACATGCTTGTAAGGATCTTTTGGCCAAAAAAAATCGACAACCGATTAGTTTGCTTTCAAAGTGTTATTTTTTATTTTACTGTATTTTACATTCAAATGCACTTTACATTTCTCTTGTTTTCTTGTATTTACTTTTGCCATAGTTTAGATCTGTTGCTTCCTTTCCGAAATAACACTGGAATTGTTATAAATAATAAAACCGAAGCTCTACTATCTTCATTGAAAGATTTTTGTCATGAGAACTTTCCTCGGCGAACATCTTTTTGGCACACTTGGTGGGACCATTGTGTTTTTCTCTTAGGAGGTGTTGATGGAAAAAACGGGGAACTAGGAGAGTCACTCCTCTGCCAGCGAAGATAACTCGTCCCCATAGTGTGTAGAGAAGGGACCATCCGTTTTGAGACCTCTAGTTATAATCTAGACACTGTGTGTGTACAATTGTAGGCCATTGGACCTCCAATAAACGTCACAGCATTTGGTTAAGGGCCCTTATTTTCCATCTCATAGAAAAACTGCAAACCAGTTTCATTCTCACCATTAACATCAAACCCCAATACCATCGCACTCCAAGTTGTCAACATCTTTCGGAGGCATTTGGTCAAACACTTTGTGTGAATCTGACAAACCCACATGTGACAAGAAAATAATCAATGCAAAGCCTAGCCCAAGTTCGTAAACGATGCCACTCTCATCTATGTACTTACGAACCTATTGGAAGATATGCAGAAATCCCTTATGCCAGAATTGATTCGATTCTGATATCATGGAATCAATCTAGGAAATTAGATTGATTTAAATTGATATGTGTAATATTACATTTCCTTTTCTAAGTGTACATCTTGTAGTATAATTGTACAATTTGTCGATATACACAATACACACAGAAAAAGAGAAATTCTCCCTAAGCTCTTTTCTTCCTCGTCTCGTCTTGCTTCTCTCCAGACTTCGACTTCTGACATGGTATCAGAGCCGTGGCTCTAAGTTCCAAATTCCGCATCAAATTGCTTTCGTTTTTTTTTACTTGCAAGACAAGATCAGTGTCTTGAAACGAAAGAATCGTTTTCTTGCAAAAGGGAGAAGAAGTAGAGAGGATCTACTCACCATGAATCCAGAAGACCAACCTCCTGTTGGAACTGAAATTCCATCCACAGGAGATGTCTCTTCGACCGTGGAAATACAGGGACTCCACCCTGGGTCGAATCCTGCAAATCCGACGAATCCTGCAAACATCGCAGCACAACAAGGAGTTGGGATGTTCCCGGCTCAGGCGAGTATGGGGTAGCCCTTTCAGGGCCAACCTTACCAATGGGTACCCTATCCATGGTACCTTGGGCAAAGCCCGAATCCATCATCACCGGGGGTAATCACTTACCAGAGTGGTGTGCAGCTCGATGGGAATCTACCAGCCGCAAGCGGGGCAAATCCAGCCACCGAGCCAAGAAGCGGGTCTGGAGAAACAGGATCTGGAGCAACCCTTCACCTGGGTTTCTTTAATGCGGGGCATGGATCCGGGTTTGATGGGTCGGGTACAGGGACGAATCCTTACCCGAACCCAAACTTTCAGCCCGGATTCTTTCCGTATCCGACATAAAGCCGATCACCGGCCGACCCGAACCGGGGACCCCGCATGTGTCCACCGCCGACGGCCCGGAGTGCGACTCATCAGCCTACAACCGGCCGAGCCGGAGAACTACAAAGAAGTGGTCGGCCGATTTCCTGAGGGCTCTCGCAACCAAAGACAAGGAGGGTTTCCCTGATGGAACCATACCGATCCCGTTGGATGAAAGGCTCGCGAGGCACTGGAGGAAGTGCAACTGCCTGATCCGCACCTGGATCGGCAATTGTATCTCCCTAGACGTTGCGGCGGGCCTCCCACCGACCGAAGATTCCAAGATCATGTGGGACAACATCAGAGAGATGTACGGAAAGTTAGATCGAGCAAAAATCTTTTGTCTCACACAGGAATTAACAGATCTCAAACAAGGAAACATGTCGATCACGGCGATTTACAACAAACTCTCATCACTCTGGAACGAGCACGAGGCCGTGGAGGAAAAGCTTGAAGGGACCCTGGAAACGCTTCAACAGTACAGATCCATCAAGGAAAGGGAGAAATCGACTCGATTCCTCTTGATTCTAAACGAATCGTACCTGACTTTTAGATCGCAGATACTGGCGATGGATCCCGTGCCTCCTCTCGGCCGGATTTTCCAGCTGGCCGTCCAAGAGGAGAGCCAGAGACTCACGGCTTCAGAGCAAGCTCAAGGAGGAGACGCCATGGCCCTTGCCCTCCACGGAGAACGTCGCGGATCCGATTTGGGGGCGAAAACCCTAGGTCGAGAGAGAATTGGGGGCGAAGGGCTCGGGCTAGGGTTCGAAATGGGGGAGAAAGGCTATAAAAGGGATCGTTTCTATGGCCAGGATTTAATGAGGAAATCCGACGGCCCTGATTTGCTGCGACGATCTGACGGCTCGGATCAGATTCGACGATCCGACGGCTTGGATCAGATGCGACGATCCGACGGTCCTGATTTCCCCCGCAGATTTGACGGCTCACAGAGGGCCGATCCATCCGTGGGATCGGACGGTGGAGATTATTCCACACTCAAAGGATCCGACGGCCAGATTTTTTCTATACGAAATTTCAGCCAAAATTCCAAAATAAAAGGTAAATTATATTGTGAGCATTGTAAACGCCCGCATCATACCATAGAAAATTGCTGGAAATTGCACGGAAGGCCAGGAGAAAAAGGAAAAAAATATTCTGCAGCTTATCGTGTGACCGGACCCATGGGACAAGTAGCAACCGGCTTATTACTCACGGGGAGTATCGGCAATTGATGCGGGCATTACGTAAAGCGACATTGGGGACAAAAGGGGAAGTTTTTCAGGTATATCCCATTGCCTTATAAATTCAATTTCAAAAAGGGCATGGATAATAGATTCAGAGCAAGTGATCACATCATTTGTGATGTGAATTTTTCTCAAGAAGAAATAGGAAATTGGAAACACCTATTTCGTGGAGCTTCCAAATGGAAACATCTCTCATGTCACATTGATGTGGTCCTGTTCAATTAACTTCTGAAATTCTCCTAGAAAATGTCCTTTATGTCCCCCAATTCCAATTCAACCTCATTTCTGTATCCAGAGTCTGCAAAGAAAATTCCTGCCAAATACTCTTCAATGCTGACAGATGTTCTTTTCAGGCCCTTTCGACTGGGAAGCTGATGGGCTTGGGTAATCTTTCAGAAGGGTTATATTTCTGGGCCAGCACTCCAAGTCACCATGAGTCATTTTTTTCCAATAAATTGTCATTGTGTAATGCTATTGCCAATGATAAAGATTTCCTTTTGCATTCACGAATGGGACATAGTGCTTTTTTTCCTTACTCTAATTGTCATATTTGCCCTTTAGCAAAACAATCTCATACAGCTTTCCCTACTCATTCCAAACGTTCAAATACTATCCTGTCTTTAATTCATGTGGATGTCTGGGGCCCATACCACATAGCACATCGTGACGATTCTCGATATTTCCTCACGATTGTTGACGATCATTCTCGTGCCACGTGGGTATTCTTGATACAATCCAAGGCACGGGTTCCAGCTCAGTTGAAGACATTTATTGCCCTGACTAGAAATCAGTTTGGGAAATCAATACAGCGAATTCGGATTGACAATGGGACGGACTTTTTCAATCATGAATGCAGGTCACTCTTCCAGACTCATGGGATTCTACATGAAAGCTCTTGCGTCTACACTCCACAACAAAATGGGGTGGTGGAACGCAAACATCGGCATTTGCTGGAAGTTGCACGTGCCCTAAAATTTCAGGGATCTATACCAGCTACATATTGGGGAGATTGTGTGCTTACTGCAGCCTACCTCATCAAACGAATGCCCACTCGAATATTAGCTGGTAAATCACCCTTTGAGCTGCTTTATGGGAAGAAATCGATGGTTGATCATCTACGAGTCTTTGGCTGTTTATGTTATGCCACAATTATGGGACCTCGAGACAAGATGGGGCCATGAGCAAGGAAGTGCGTATTCATGGGATATCCCAATTTGCAGAAGGGATACTACGTCTTGGATGAATCCACAGGAGAATTTTTGTGCGAGGACGTCATATTTCATGAATCTATTTTCCCATTCCAGGACACCACAGAGGATTCGACTATGTCTACCAGCTCACATCCACCCTCAAATGAGGATAATCAGTCTCCTGAATATTTTCTTGCCACATCTCTAGGGCAAGTCATTTCTCAATCCCCTAATTATCCTGGTCCACAGGAAAGGTTGGAAAGCATACCCATTGCCTTGTCCAATACTGAGAATTCTTCTGAAGATCTTGCAGAGAACAATGCTGCAACAATATCTCCACCACCAATCGATCAACCACGTCGATCGAAAAGAACCACGAGACCACCAACGTGGACCAAAGATTACGTCTGCACTTCACTCAATGCACCGGGTATTAACTATCCAACATCCTCATATGTTTCCTTTGATAGACTTTCATCGGAACATAAATGTTGCATTAGCCGTATATCCGATGAAAAAGAACCATCCAGCTATGAAGAAGCCTCCCATGATCCACGCTGGCAAAAGGCAATGGCAAATGTAATTATGTGTGTTGGCCGACAATCACACCTGGGAGTTGGTCTCTTTTCCTAGGGACCGAAAATCTATAGGGTGCAAGTGGGTGTACAAAATCAAATATAGAGCAGATGGAACCATTGAACGATACAAGGCTCGCTTGGTGGCGAAAGGATATACTCAAAGAGAAGGCTTTGACTATAATGAGACTTTTCTCCAGCTTGCCAAAGATGTCACATCCGATCGTTCTTATCGCTGCAGCTATTCATGACTGGTCGCTCCATCAAATGGACGTTCATAACGCCTTTCTTCATGGAGATCTAGATGAAGAAATTTACATGGATATCCCTCAGGGCTTACGGAGACAGGGGGAGAATAAAGTGTGTCGTCTCCGTAAATCCCTTTATGGGCTGAAGCAGGCTTCCAGACAATGGTATGCAAAATTTGCCAATACTCTCACCAGTGCAAATTTCCAACAATCAAAGTATGATTATGCCTTGTTTACATGGACTAGAGGTACATCGTCTATCTATTTAATGATTTATGTAGATGACATCCTTATCATGGGAAACGATGAAGCTGCAATAGAGAGCCTTAAAAAAATATTTGCATACCACCTTTCACATAAAGGATTTGGGAGCACCAAAATATTTTCTTGGGATTGAGATTGCACGATCTCATCAAGGAATTTCTCTCGCCGAGGAAATTTGTACTCGAAATTATATCAGAGGCTGGTTTATCAGGATGCAAGCCAGCTGTCATCCCAGTTGAATAGAATATCAGGCTAACTACAGCAGATCATGCCAGGGGAACATCTCAGGATGATCCTATATTGCAGGATCCAACGAGCTATCAAAAACTCATTGGAAAACTTATCTACTTGACCATGACTAGACCTGATATATCATATGCAGTGCAGAATTTGAGTCAATTCATGCACAAACCAAAAGAATCCCACATGAATGCAGACCGAAGGTGGTCAAGTATTTAAAGGGATGTCCAGAGTCGGGATACTTCTATCCGAAGATGCAACATGGAGATGACGGCGTTCCGCGATGCGGACTATGCGACATGTCCTATGAGTCGAAGGTCCATAACCGGCTTCGCATTAAGCTTGGGGACTCACTTCTCTCGTGGAAAACCAAAAAGCAAGCAACAGTTTCACTTTCATCCGCTAAGGCTGAATATCGGGCCATGGCAAAAACCACTTGTGAAGTTGTCTGGTTACGAGGCTTGCTTAGTGACCTTGGGGTATGACTGAGAGGACCCACGAAGCTATATTGTGACAACGAATCAGCTTTGAAGCTTGCAGCGAACCCTGTAATGCACGAGAGAACCAAGCACATAGAAGTGGACTGCCATTTTACTTGGGAGAAGATTCAAGAAGGAACAATTGAGGCAAAAGGGATTGGAACTGATGAACAGCCTGCAGATGTGTTTACCAAAGCCTTGTGTCAGAGACAGCATGCATATCTCTTGAGCAAGCTTGGTGTCTTAGATATCTACAAGTCACCAGCTTGAGGGGGAGTGTTGGAAGATATGCAGAAATCCCTTATGCCAGAATTGATTCGATTCTGATATCATGGAATCAATCTAGGAAATTAGATTGATTTAAATTGATATGTGTAATATTACATTTCCTTTTCTAAGTGTACATCTTGTAGTATAATTGTACAATTTGTCGATATACACAATACACACAGAAAAAGAGAAATTCTCCCTAAGCTCTTTTCTTCCTCGTCTCGTCTTGCTTCTCTCCAGACTTCGACTTCTGACAGAACCCATTTTCCTTCTTCAGAGGCTTCCACAATAGCACGTCCCAATAGCATGACGCTAAGTACGCTAGCCTAAAGAGATCCACTTAATTTAACCGCTCGTTCCTAATGTAGCCAAAGATCAAGGCACCGTAGGATATATCATTTTCCCTTGGCACTGAATCGAATAGCCCTCGAGCTTCCTACATGAGGCCAATGCTACAATACCTAGTGATAAGGCTCGTCCAGCAAACCACGTGCTACATTGAACTCTGATCAAACGGGCGACGAGCAACACTTGTAGCCCAATGCCTTCCCTACATGCTTATGAGAGAACCCACCACATATACACCACAATCTCGCCCGAACTTCATCGCTCGGTGGCGAAGTTGGCCAAGCAAAGGAAGAGTGCAGTGGAAGTGCGGGCATCTGGCTAGCGTAGACAGAGACCAGCCTTCCCATGTCCGAAGTACCCCAAAGAAACCCATCATCCCGACTCCCAAGTCGAAGACAATTGTGGCATCCCGGAATTTTTATTAATAACCCTTGAGATATAGGTAGGTGAAGATAATTTTGTGAATTTTTAATTGGCAATGAAAATTGCCCATGACTCGTACCAAGGCTCGATCATGAGCTTGTAAGGAAATATATATTATGAATACAAGACTTTGGCTATGTGATTTGAGTTTGTACATGTTATAAGTTAATTTAAATTCTTGATTTAATCTAATCAAGAAATTATTATTATTAATTAATAAAAAATTTATTTATTTAATTTAGAATTTGGGCCGACTTTGAGTGGGCCTGCGACGGGCCAAGTGGGCCGGCCACAAGCCCACAAGGTCGCCGGCCCATAACCCAAAACAATGGGCGACCGACGCAAGTGGGGGGAGACCGGTTTACATGCAATTTTTGCATGTAAACCAAGTGTTAAAGAGTCATCATTAGCAATGATGAGTTTAGAGAGGAAATAAAAGGGAGAGGACCGGTTCTTAGAGGGCATCGACGGGCACATAGAGAGAGAGAGAGAGAGAGTGAGAGAAAGAGAAAAGAAAGAAGAGAAGGAGAGGAAGAAGAGTGAAGCCGATCGTACCCCCGCCCGTGTTCGTTGTTCGTTTTGCCCGATTTTTTGAGTTTAAGGCAAGTGATTAGTTCCCTCATCTACTTTTGCATGTCTTGGTGTGGATCTAGTGTGGTTTTGTGGTAGAAATCGTGGATGGTGTGAGCTGGAAGTAAGGTTTTGGACTGGGTTTGCTTGCTGGTGTTTTCGGTTTTGTGTGAATCCGCATGCGCCAGAAACTTAGATGGACTTGCATGTCACTTTGGAGTGAGAATTTCATCTCGACTTCTTCATGAGATTTAAAGAGAACATTCTGAATTTTAACATAGTAAAAATTGAGAGAAAAAGGACAAGATTTGAGGGGTGAACTCTATTTTCTAAGAAAATGTTCAGATCTGGTGATGCATGTTGAGTCCGAGTGATTCTGGTTGCTGTATCTAAAATTCTATTGAGAATCTTGCTTCGATGTCTTCGTGACAATTGTAAAGAACATGAAGAGGAAAAACATATCAAAAATTGAGACCAAATGAACGAGAATAGCCTAGGGAAAGGTCGATTTCTGAGAACGTGAGTACCGGGTGAACTGTACTGGACATCAGTAGCTTCGACGGCCTATAAGAGGGTTTTCCTTTGGATTTTTCACTTCGATGTCTAAATGAAAGTTGAAGAGTATCCTTTAAACAAGAACATATCAAAAATTTAGAGAAAAAGAAGCGCAATAGGTTGGTCATACGTACTGATTTCGGAAGAAGGACGTGCTGGGAACATCGTTTTATGAGCAGAAATTCTTTTTACTTATAATAAATTTTCTATAATGAAATTGGTCTAAGTGTCTTCATGAGAAACTTATATTAGAGTCTTGTGGATCATACGGTAAAGTTTTATAAATTTTTAAAGGCCAATTGGTTGCTTAATTTTGAGGAAAGGTGAATATTATCATCGGGCATAAACTGGAATGCAACGATGTTGGAGAAGTAGCTTAAAAATGTTACACTTAATTATTTAAAATGAATTTGACCTGAATGCCTTAATGAAAAACATACTTTAGCATCTTGGCTATTATGTGGTAAATTTTTAAAATTTTTAAGCTCATTTAATATTTAATTTTAATTAAATTGAAAAATGGTGCAAACCGTGTATATTAGTGTTAGCCGTTTGATTTAATTAATTTTTATCTTTTTATGTGGTGACCATTTGGACTTGGATCCTTCTTGAATGTTGTACCTCTATGTTTTGTCTGTGCTGTGGTTAAATTTTGTAATTTTTAGAGGCCATCTAGTTATTTAAATGGGGAGAATGCCAAATGGATGTAAGTTGAGGGATTCAGAATTTTCCTTTGTAAAAGTTAAGTATTACTTTTTCACATAATGACTTCTGAAATTATAAATTTTTCATGGGAAATAATTTATCATGTTTTGACTATCCCTTATGCAAACCCATAATTTTGAAGATTAATTGAGTATTTGATTTTTGAGTATTTTCTTGAAACATGTATATTGGAATTTAATAAATTTAAATAAAGGAAATATATGAGCAAAATTAGATGACATGAATTAGATGATTGATATGACCCTAAATGTTTTACCATGGTACATAAATAATGATTTTTAGCATATCATGATGATATTGGATACGTACATCACGTCGTGTGCCATGTAAGATTTAGCCATGCATAAATTATATCTCATAATAAATGAGAAGGTGTCGGATGGTGTGAGCCGATAATGCCCCGGAGTTTTCGGGATGCTCGGCCAGGGAGTGAAAATGCCGGATGCCCAAAAGAGCCCCGTGTGCGTAAATTTGGATGGCCTCGGAGTTGAGATGCCCGGAGCGTAGGGGATGCCGGAAGCATGGATGGTGTGTGCCGTGATGCCTCGTGATGCCAGTTGCGGTGCGGGATGCCCGGCCAGGGAGTGTAAATGCCGGAAGCACGGATGGTGTGAGCCGTGATTCCTCGTGATGCCAGTTAGGGTGCGAGATGCCCGGAATGTGGGGGGCCGGAAGCCCGGATGGTGTGTGCCGGGAATGCATTAAAAAGCCAATTAAAAATTGTGAAAATTGAAATGTGAATATGCATATGGTGGTATGTATGCATAGACATGGCATGGTATATGTGAATATGCATATGGTGGTATGTATGCATAGACATGGCATGGTATATGTGAATATGCATATGGTGGTATGTATGCATAGACATGGCATGGTATATGTGTATAAGCATATGGTGACATGTATGCATGAGCTTGAATTGATGCATATGGTGATATGTATGCATGAATATTGGATTTGAATATATAGATGAATGGATCCTTATGGCGAAATGTGACACATATGTGGAAGTGTGATGATGTATTCCTATATGATGCAATTTCATGTATATGGACTCTAATTGTGATGTCTTGTGTGATGCTTGAGTAGCCATAGGGAATTATTTATTTGCTGAGTGGTTGTACTTACCCCTTTTTGGGGACTAAGATTTCAGCTTAGAGATGCCGATTCCACCTGTCACGCGGGGCACCTTTTATGGTATACCGTCCGATGTAGATATAGAGGTGATGGTGATCGACAGTCCCAAGTTCCCGGACTGTCATTTCTCCGGGTTCGTGTGATTGTCTCATATGAGGTGGGCCTACCCGATGGCCTGGGTCACCCAGAGTTCATCTCCATTCATGTGCGCCGGGATGGGATGATGCGAGGGATGCCGCCACCTCCACCACCCGATGTGCCCGGATGGGTGTAGGCCTGCGTGAGGGGGGGGAAGGCTGGAAGCTGAAGGTCTTTTTGGACACGACCGACACCAAGGAGGGATGGGTCGCTCTTTTGAGATCGGTGAGGAAGGGGTAGAGGTGTCCCTTTTTGAGTATAAGCCACACTAGTTGTACGATGGCTTACTTTTGTATGTACCTACCCCGAGATTAACCCATCCTGTAAATACGTAAATAAAATGGTTCGGTTTTCTTTCCTTGATGTCTAGCTGGTGTGCAATTGTCTCATGTTTGTGTGAAGGGAGAGTTGGTAAGATAATGCTTCCGCAAATTAAACTGCGCTGGGACCGTATTTAAAAAAAAAAAAATTTCGTCCAAGTATTTATTGGCTTAGTTAAAAAGGAGATGAATGACTATAATGATCCCTTTGGGTTAAGGGGTGTTACAACAATGGTGGTGGGTGAGTGGTAACACGAGAGAAAACGCGTGTCGCATAGTTCATGTGGTGGCGAATGGTAAGCGAGAGAGGTCGAAGATGATGGCGCGGGCATGGATTTGCCTCGGGTGGTCAGTCGATGGTTGAGCATTGTTGACGCCTTAGTTTTATTTGGGTTTATTTTTATTTTATTTTATTTTATTAATTAAGCTATTATTTTCTTTATTTTATTTTATCTTTTTTGGATAATAAATAAGCAAATAACAAAAAAAAAACAGAAGAAAAAACAGAAAAGAAACAGAAAAAAACAAAAATTAAGAGAGAAGCAGCCCCCACATGGGCCTTCAGCCCATTTTCGCCTCGACCCGGCCTGGCCGAGTCTTCTTACTCCTTGCGCCACTACAGCACACGCGCGGGTAGGCGCGACGTCGGAGGAAGATGAACAGACGGCAACGCACATGGAGCGGAGGAGCAGTTGGCGTCAACGGAACGTGACCGGAGGAGGAGCTGGTAGTGGATGGGACGGCGGTCCAACCGGCGGGTCAAAGCCTCACCGACCAGCCGCTCCCTCGCCTATAAATAGAGGGGGCCACCGTCGACGTCGGAGGAGGAGGCGGGCCATAGAGAGAGAGAGAGAGAGAGAGAGAGAGAGAGAGAGAGAGGCGGCGAAGGTTGAGGGCTGCAGATCCTCAAAACCTCCCAACTGAGAGACTTCAGAAAGGGGGGCCGAGGACGAGTAGGCCGAGGTCTAAGGTCGGTCGTAGTCGTTCGAGGCGGATCTAAGTGTGAGGGAGGAGATCCGAGTGTGGGGGGGCTGAAGGAGACATGCTGACGCAGAGAGGGCGTTCCGGTTGGTTCTGGCCGAGTCTAGGTTCTACCGTTGCCATCGTTGTTCGTCGCGGTCGTCGCCCTCGCCAGTCTATCCTTGCCCTCATTGCCGTCGTACGCCTCCCCCATTGCTGCCTTCGATCTAGCATTGTCGCCGTCGCCGTCCTCGTTTGAAGGAAGGTAAAAAAGCCCATCGCCGTTACCCTTGCTGTTCATCATAGCCGTTTTCCGTTGACCTCGCCATCGTTGCCGTCGCTGTTGTCGCCTTCATCGTTGTCGTTACCGCCATAGTCGCCTTCGCCGCCAACGCCTCAGTTCCCATCCTCAGCACCGTGGATTTGCAAACCCTAGGGTTTGCGATTTTTCGGGTCGCGAAGCGATCTAGACCTGGAAAAATCGGGTAGGGTTCACAATCTGGGGTGGCCGGGGGAGCGGGTCGTGTGCCGGGGTCGGGTCGGGTAAGGTTCCGAAGGAATCGGGTCGCAAGCCGGAGCCGGGTCGGGTAGGGTTTCGCCAGGGGAGCGGGTCGTGGAGCCGGGTCATCGGGCCGGGCCGAGCATCCCCAAACGCCCGGCCGCGGCGTCGTTTTGTTCTAATTAAATTAAAAAAAATCTAAAATATTTCATATTTTCCCAAAAATGCCAAAAATCCAAAAAAAAACCAAAAATTCATAAAAAGCAAAAATTTTCTTAAAATACTAAAAAGACTTGTATTTTACCAAAAAATACCAAAAAAATCCAAAAAATCCCTTTTATGTCCAAAAATGAGAAAAAGACTCAAAAATGTTTTTCCTCCCTAAAATGTATGGGAAATCCCTTAAACATCCAAAAAACCTTAAGGTTTAAATAAGATTAAGTACCAAAAGGGTATTACTGATTAACTAGTGTAATCAAGTCCCCGATCCTAATTTCTCTGGTTGCGCAGGAGCGAGTATTTCTCCCGATACTTCGCTTGGGTTTCTAATCAACCCACCCCAAATCGATTAGTGGCGACTCCGTTTTAAAAATTGACTTATATGTTAAAAACTTAGACTATTAAAGTCGTGAATTAGTGGACTTGAGAGAGTCCGGGCATAACTAACTAATTTCAGCCGAGCCATTAGCCTCCACCGACGCCCGTACCAGATTGCGAGCGTCGAAAAAAGAGGTTGCGACAGCTTGGCGATTCCGCTAGGGACTTTGAAGACTTAGGCCATTTTTGTCTTGTTTAAATTCTTTACTGACTTAGGTTTTTTTTTTCTTTATGCAAGTCAATAGTAGGTTTTTTTTTTTTTTCTTTATGCAGGTCAATAGCTTAGAAATTTATTTTAATTTTTGCTTAAAATAGATTATCTTGTGATTATAAAATGTTGTGCATGCTTTACTGTTTTGAACACTACACATGGCACCCACAACCCGGTCGTTGGACTTGGGCCGCCATAGGATTTCTAGAATGGTGTTAAGAAAGATACGACCTCGAACGCGAGACTGCGATGTAGAGGTTGCCTTTCTTTTTCCTGAATTTCTTAGCCGATGTTAGGAGGATATGCTGCTAACGCGAGACTGTGATGAGCGGATACCCTTTTAATTTCAACAAACCTTCTCAGTTAGAAATCGAGCCGCACGTCCCATTTGTATGTCTCTGTGCTTGCCATTTTATTTAAAAGCAAAGTAATTTATTTACTTTTACTCAGTCTTTTCTAGCTCATGGCAAAATAGGGTCAGGTTGTGTAGCCCTCTTTTCTAAATGCGATGGAAAGAATCGATATCAAGTTCATTCCTGCTCCAAAGAAAGAGCTCCTTAGATGGTTGGAATCAGTTAGATTAGCTTGGCTAAGAGTGTGTCAAAGTAAGGATTGGTCATCTCCTTCCATTGCTCCAAATCAATATTCACTCTGGGGTAATGCAAGCCCTACCACATTTCTGGTGTTCGGAAACATAGGAATTGACTCCCACTTTGGAGGAGTACAGTCTCGCCATAGGAATGCCCCTGGAAGCGGAGCTCGCCAAGCCACCAATCGGCATCGACCCCATACTCAGTCTATCACATTTTTTAAAAAATCATTTAGTAAGAGAAATTGTTAAAACCAACAACAATGCTTTCCCACTATCATTCTTAATTGAATGTTTTGAAAAACAATCGATGTCCCAAAAGACCAAGATCTTCCTTTTGGCAATCTTTGGATTTATTATCTTCCCCTATAGAAAGAATGCCATAAATCCTTTAATCGTGGTAATATTAAATCAAGTCACTTTCGGAGCAGGATATGTAAACATGGTTTTAGCCGAAACATTTTTATCCCTTAATCGTTTCAAGGACAAAAAAGAGAAGATCATGAGAGTTGCCTCAAAATTTTTACAAATGTGGTTCTTTTCCCATGTTAAAGGATTTGGGCACCTCATGCAAATATTTGAAATTAATGAGTTCAAACACCCACTGCAAAAGTTCCAAAACTTGGAGAAATATTCTCCGGATGAAGAATATTCTTGATGGATTGATTTATTGAAAAACCCGGTCCCAGAGACATTCATATGGTGAACTAAGTGGTTCATTGTGGGCAAGGCACGTTTTGCGCTTGATTATTACGACCCCATCCCACTGTTGGGCCTCTCTGGAGCTATCTCATACTACCCATATAGGGTGGCTCGTCAGTATAGGGTCCTTCAAGAAGTCCCGCCACCACTCAAGTCAGGACTGTTTCGGGTTTCTTTCATCCCCACAGGTTATGACTACTCAGAGGAAATCAGCGTAATTCAGAATGCATAGGATAGATGCCACCCAGAGAGGATTATCGTACCTAGAAGGCTGAAGGAACAGGAAAATGCCCATCATGCATCCACCTTTTACATCCTCAACCATGGGATTCCTGAGGAGTAGTAGCCGGTAATCCCTGATGTAAGTAATAAACTTACCAAGCAAGAAAGGATCAGGTCTCTTGAAGAAAGTTTGGAGACCAACAAGAGACACCTATCAAAGCTATCTCAAAAGAGCAAGCGGCGTCGCAAGATCGAGATTCCCCGTCGCATATAAAAATGGGCGTCGTGGCTTTTTGATGTGAATATTTTAATGTGAATATCTAGGGTCGTTCTAACTTGTGTAAAAAGTCCTTTTAATATTGTATAAATCTCTTGTTAATGAATAAGAATGACTTGACCCTTGCCATGAGCCAATGTTCCATGTGTTTCCCTCGTTTACGTTTTCTCCATTTCCTGTGCTGACAGGTAATCACAACATAGCCATATTCACCAAAACCAAAAGCTAGAATGACTGAATAAAATGTACCAAGCCGTGTTGAGATTGTGGAAAGTGAAATGAAGTAGGTCTTCAATGTGCTTTAACAACTCTCAAAATAAATAGATTCCATCCAAGGCAAATTGGCTCCTACCCTGGCCTCAATCGAAGTAGTACTACTGCAATCATCCACCCAAGAAGAGCAAGGAAGAGATACCGATGATAACATGTCCGAATTGGAGGATGACGCGCACCAAATCATAGTTGAGAAAGTAAAGCCCAGCATTTCATCTAAATCTGAGCATGATAAGCATCTTGAGAAGCTTGAAGAGAGGCTAAAGCAACTGTAGGGCCTACAGGATCCTACTCCGACGGACCTCTCTATCTACTCCAAAGTCAAAATGCCCAAAAAGTTTAAAATGCCTGAATTTGAGAAGTACGTTGGCATGACCTGCCCAAGAGCTCACTTACAAATGTACTAAGTTCGAATGACCCAATATGTTAGTAACGTGCCTTTAATGATCCAGTTGTTCCAGTCAAGCTTGGTAGGTCCCTCCTTGAGGTGGTACATCAAGAAAAACATATATCTTATCAAAACATGGAGTGAAGCAAGCGAGGCATTCCTCAAGCATTACAAATTCATAATGGACATTACCCCTTCTCGTGAGGATCTTGATCGCACGGAAAAGAAAAAGTAGGAATCTTTCAAAGAGTATGCTATTAGGTGGAGGAATATCGCCGCCCAGATCAGTCCCGAACCAATTGACTTTGAATTGAGAAAAATGTTCATCAAAACCCTCCCCTATGAATATCGCAACCGGATGGTGACTATGATCGCTGAATCATTCAACCAACTCATTCCAGTGGGAGTGTAACACCCCCAAAACACCCTGGAGGCTATTACAGTCATATTGAACATCCTTTAACTTTCTAAAAAGAGCTGTATCTCTTAAGCTCACAACATATATATATTTTTTTAAACGGTCCCTGCGCATCACACAAATAGCGGAAGCAAATCTCACAACTATCCCAAACAACATATGAGGGGCAATGCACACACCATAACATAAAAGTATACCATGAAACGGCTCTGCTATTATTTACTAAGGAATGGATAGCTTTCTTATCGTTTGGGGTAGGATACATCATAATAACAACACCATGAACAGCTCTACACTACCCTCGATCGATCATCAAAAGTAGCCTATACAAAAGGCTAATCAAAAAGAAAGAAAACCATCCACTCTTGGCAGCACCGGTCAGGCCCAAAATTCCCGCCATCCTCCCTGTGTACCATCGGGTCTATCGCCAACCCGGAGGGCTAGGAGGCGGTGGTAACATGCTCCCCATTTCCCCATCTTGACAGGGGAATATCGAAACGTATTCTTGGAAAATTGGGCCACCGAGCAAGCCCACCTCATAACGTACCCTAACAGTGACACGGAAGTAAGAACGCCCGGTATCATCGGGCTTGGAAACCGGATGACCCCGACCTCAAAATCACACGGGAATCCCGTAATACACACCTGGGGCGATCGGCGGCACATACATATCGGCTAAGCTAAAAATATAGGTCCCCAAAGGGGTAAGTACAACCACTCAAAGAAAGATAAAATTTCTAGACTACTCATACCTTGCATTGCAACCTAATCACAACATCACACGAACCTCATAGACATGCATTCAGTCACCAAGCTATGAACTCATCATGCTCACAATCCAGCACTCAAGTGTAGCATGTACATATCCAACTTGGAAATCGAATGCAATTCATTCATGGTATTTATTCAATACAGTACCCATGCACATCACAGATTAACATAATGGGTAGATATGCACATATCAATGTCTCATGCCATATATAAAACTCACACGCCCAATTCGACTTATGCTCAAGCATGCATATCAATAATGTCGTGTACAGTTTCCACCATGTCCCATGCCACGATATCACAATGCTCATGCACATATGTACCAAGCTCATGTAAATTCACATGTAAATCCCGGTAAGAACCAAACGGCTTCCGGCCCCCCACATTCCGGGCATCTCACACCCAACACTGGCATCGTGAGGCATCACGGCACACACCATCCGTGCTTCCGTCATTTACACTCCCTGGCCAGGCATCTCGCACCCCAACTGGCATCACGAGGCAATCACGGCTCACACAC
The DNA here is from genome assembly GCA_014182555.1 of Eucalyptus erythrocorys. Classification (NCBI taxonomy): domain Eukaryota; kingdom Viridiplantae; phylum Streptophyta; class Magnoliopsida; order Myrtales; family Myrtaceae; genus Eucalyptus; species Eucalyptus erythrocorys. Next base: position 32,830,074 of record CM024606.1, read on the forward strand.
TCCGTGCTTCCGGCACCCCCAACGCTCGGGCATCTCAACTCCGAGGCCATCCAGATTTACGCACACAGGGCTACTGGGCATCCGGCATTTTCACTCCCTGGCCGGGCATCCCGACACTCCCGAGGTAAAATCAATGCATGTCATGCAACAGTTTCTTTTTCCATGCATGATTCACAAACATGTCCATGGAACTCAAGCATGACAACAATGCGTACATTTATCACATTCACGTGCCAAAAGTCTACATGCTCAGTCACTATTAGACATAATAGTCTAGGTCCATACATAAAACAGCAATTGAAAAGGTCATTTATACTTAAGAAAATGATATGAGAATATATAATGTTGCCACATTCATTTTCGGCCACATTCAGCACTTGTCCAGAAAAATTCCAGATTACACCCATGTAAGATATCACGAAATTGAGGCACTAATTTGCCCTTAAAAATTCCCAGAAATTCACACGTCATAGCCAAGAGGTAAATAAACACTTCATTAGAAGAAATGGTCTTCAAATTCGACCTACAAATTATAGTTTAAAAAAATCAACAACTTCCAACTGTTATTCAGTTATGCACAGTTACACGGCTAACAAGATAAACTCGAAACACCCACTTACACACGCTCTTTTTATCTCATTTTTGAATATGTTATATCCAGAACCATACCCTACAACTTCTCTTTGAAGGTCGACATCCAATTCCTCAAAGAAAATATGGTTTACAAGCTCACAAGTCACTGACCCTTTTTCTCGGATAAAATTCCAGTATACAAGCCAATAAAGAAAATTCGAAATCATAAGCTACACTCACTGGAATAGGCTCAAATTTTACCACAAGATACATCATGAAGTTCTCAACAATTCATTAGAAGACATCGAATTGAGATACCCCACAGAACCACATGAACAACACGCATTAAGCCAACAGGGTTAACTGATACTCTATCCAGCAGCTTCCCGATTTCAACGGCAGAAAGATTCAGGAAATTCACCTAGTTATCCTAGACGAATTAAGCTCAAATTTTAGTATGTGATTACCCAGAATGTCTCCAACATTTCATTAGAAGAAACTGACTTGAAATTCCCCCTGTAACCATGTGAACAACTAGCAATCATCCAGTCGGGTTCACTGGTTCGCCTGAGAACACCCCGTCTCCAAAGAATTCGATTTTCACCCCTTAAATCACCTTCAAAAAATTCTCATTTTTGACTATGTTGCAGCCCAGGAAGTGTACAACAACTTCCTTGAAGAACTCGAGACTCAATTCTCCCTCTAACACACTCTACAGAGACATGCAAGCAAACCGTGTAACCTGGTTCATAGAAGTCCGAATATACCCGGTTTTGTTCTTCATCAGAATTTCATCAATCCAGCCGAGGAACCCCACGATTTCTATCTCTAAATCACAACACAAGAACATGAGAAGACTAGAAGAGTTATCTTGCCTTTGATTCAGCTAGATTCGGTGAAGAAAAAAACGGCAGAATCGGTGAAGAAACGGCGCAACTCCCTCGGCTCTCCTTCCTCCTTGCTCGCCCGACTTTCTCTCTCTCTCCCCTTCTCTCTCTTTCCTCTTGATCAACCCACTCCACTCACTCAACCGGCCTCCTCTCTCTCTCTTACTCCTCCTTAGTTAGTGACATGTGGCGCCACATCACCACACAGCACACACACATCACACTCACACGTACACACACACTCGGTCCCTCCTTGGCCGAAGTCCCCTACATAGGTTTAGTTAGTCCATTTAATTTAACCATTAATCTAACTAATTTAAGTCTTAATCCAGCAAAATAACACTTGGCCACACATTTTTATAATCACATACTCAAGTACAACAAATTCCACTAGCAAATCTAGTCACACACACACACACCATAGCTACTATGGCCACTTAATAATTATCATTGCAACACATATCCGCCACCCTCACTAACCTAATTAAATCATGACTTATTAGATTAATGCCCAAGGCCACACCACTCAATTAGTCACAATTTCCACACTTCAAAATTTTATTGCCATTCCAATTGACCATAACCTCTCACCTTGATAGGTTATAAAATTGAGGATGCCACAGGGAGAACATATAGAGATAGGATTAAGGGATGGCTGGTTCACTGAGCCTGCACCTGTCAGCAGAAGGTTCAACATGAAAAAGGATAAAGAGCACCTGATTGATGTCAATGCCACTTACACTACGAATATCGATCACCTCTCGACCGTTCAGACAAGCACAGGCCAACAACAGACGAATAGCCGTCAGCCTCAACGCTACAGCAACCGTAGGCAATTCACTCCGCTTCTTGGATCTCCTTCCCAAGTTTTGGCGATCCTTCGGAACAAAAATCTCCTCTCGATTGAGCCAAGACGACCCAATGCTGAAAGCTTCTCTAGCTATGACCCGTCCAAAAAATGTGACTATCACATGGGAGAAGTAGGCCATTCAACTGATGATTGTTTCACCCTTAAATATCGGATCCAGAACCTGCTGGATACTAAAGTCTTCTCATTCCAAACTATGAAACCAAATGTCCAAAGCAATCCACTTCCTGATCATGCTGACAAAGTAAATGCTATATTCGGTTCTGAAGCCAGTCAAATCAAAAATGTCAATGCACATATTGTTGACATCTATCGAGGACTAGTAGAAACCGGGTATTGTTTAGGTAACGAAATACCACCTTTTGCGACAATGGAAGAAAGGGTATCAAGAATGATAGAAGTCGGAATAATTATGCGCGTTGATCACACCAAAGCATAGTTTCCACTATATCGCAAGTCCTCATCAATTGGGATGAGGAATGTGCCGTGCTAAATGCAGAAAGGGGGAAGAAGGATCCCACCCCACCTGAGGACGTCTCTGAAGGAAAAGGAGCTATAATCGAAGCATCAATAGCAAAAGCAGCGACAGTCATTGAATTTCCCAGCCTTACAAATATGAACGTAACAACATGGTACCATGGTCTTATGACCTTGGTGTGGGTTTAGTCACGAGATCTGGGCGAACCTATGCTCAAGCAAGTACGCAGTCTGCTAAGTCTGTCACTGACGAAGAAGCTAAAGAGTTTTTGGCCGTAGTTAAGGCCAGCGAATACAATGTGGTAGAACAGATTCGAAATCACCAGCAAGATGCATCTCTCTACTGGAATTGCTTTAGACATCTGTCAAGCACCAGAAATCCCTCATGAAGGTACTAAGTGAGGTACATGTCCCTGAAACGATTGAGCACGACAAACTCGAGGAATTTGTTAGTACCATCCTCCTAAAGGATCAAATGGCGTTTTCTGCTGAAGAAATCCCTGAGGAGGGTAGAGGGCACACCAAGGGTCTCTACATATTAGTCAAGTGCAATGCATCTCACGTCGCTCGAGTGCTGATTGACAATGGATCTGCTCTTAACATATGTCCACTAGCGACACTCTGTCGCCTTAAAATAGAAGGATCACGGATCCAAGTACCCAAGACTTCTGTTCGAGCATTCGACCGAACAAAGAAGGAAACAGTGGGAGAGATTGAGCTCGACGTTCAAATTGGCCCAACCGTATTCAAAATTTTGTTCCAAGTAATGGATATTTCCACTGCGTTCAATTTCCTCTTAGGGCGCCCATGGATCCACGTTGCAGGAGCAGTACCTTCAAGCCTCCACCGAAGTGTGAAGTTCATGGTTGGAGGAAAACTAATCACGGTCCGAGGAGAAGAGGATCACTGCATTTACCATGAGACGGCTATCCCTTATGTTGAACCTAGTGACAAAAACGAAGCCAGCTATCAATCGTTTGAGCTTGTGTCTACGGTACATGAAACTCGAGGGACTTTGCCCCTCGTCCCCCAAGATATCAAGCGATGCAATCATGGTAGGAAAAATCATGGTGGGACACAGTTTCATTCCAGGACAAGGGCTTGGTAGGGAAGGCCAGGGCATCTGTCAGCCTATTGAAGCCCTGAGAAGACCTTATACTATTGGTTTAGGATATTCCCCGGATAGAAAAGCAAAGAAAAAAGTCGGCCTTGTATATCCCCGTCTCGAGGAAACTTTCCCTAGCCCAGCTCGGATGATGCATGAGGAAGAGGAAGTGATCAATACTTCAAAATGGTTTAACCCCGGAAGCTCGAACTTGCTCGTAATCCAGGAAAGCACAACTTGGCCCTCACTTACAAAGAAAGAGGGGCCGGATGACACGACCACCATGTTTGGAGACATTTTCATAGGTGCCATTGAGGAGGAGCAGTTAGAAGGAACAGACGATAACTTCTCATTCATCCAGCTTCAATGCCAAGTTGATGAACTACGCGAGACAGTGCACCATTTGACGGAAAATTTCGCTCAAGCTACCCGTGCATTACGCTCTCATCATAGTGAGGATTTGGTAGTAATTGAAGAAGACCCTACTGATGCGATCTGGCAAGGGGTTCGGCTATCTCAGTCCTCAAGAAGTGTGAGGCCGTATTCGCCTCTTCCTAAATCGATGGCCATCATTTTTCTCATCCTCTTAGAGCAAGGGCTAATCACCAAGGAACTGAGTTATCCTACTCCCGAGTACTTCCTTGATTATGATCCATCCAAGCAATGTGATTATCATTCGGGGGAATTAGGACATTCTCTAGATGACTGCACCATCCTGAGACACAAGGTTTAGGATCTTTTGGATGCTAGGGTATTCACGTTCCGCTCTCCGTGGCTGTGCTTTGGCAAGGATCACCTCCTTGTGGTACCCAGCACTCGTACCATGTTCCTTGAGCATGCTAAGGAAGCACGTAGAGGAGAGGCGATCATGGACATTTTGGGCCAACCAAGTGATAAATTTGACTACTATGTCAATTATTCAATCTCCCAAAGTTTCTATGATCATCATCACCACATCGTCCCTGATGGATGGGAAGGCATGGACGATCTGAAGTCCGTGAAGCCACGAGCACAGGGAGACGTGACTGGTGACTGGTATGAAGACTTCTTCGTGGGAGCTATCAACGAAGGACCGTCAGGGGAAATGGGTGCAGACCCGCTCGAGTAGAATCCTTTTTATTTCCTCTGCATACTCCCTTACGTGGGAGCCTGTACATATTTTTTAAAAGTCTGGATTGTTTTGTTTTCAACATCCGTTCCACCCAGGGAACCATTTTTTGAAATCACTCTGTAAATCCGTCTACTAATAAATAAAGTTGAAAACATTTTGAGGGCATGGGGAGACACACCAAACCGGCCCGTTGATGATAGCCAGCAGTCAAATGAAAGAAGAAATCTGAGGCCCGGGTCTCCTCATGTTTCCTTGTCCTAAATCTTCAAGAGCAATTTATCACATTTTCAAAAGAAAGAAGCATGCATGCTACTAACCTTATTTGTTTCGTTAGCCTATCTACTCTATGACATAGGAATGATCTAGCGGCAGGCGAGGGTATGGAAATGGTTCAAACCAACATCGTGGATAGCCATGATAGCATTTCTGATAGCTCAGATGATGACTTTGATAATTCTGATGAAATTCAATGGGATTGGGAGCGTCATGATGAAACAAGGCCCCTTACCACTGAAGACACCGTCACTGCCAATTTAGGTAGCACAGAAGGTCCAAGAGAGATAAAGATTGGTGCCAACCTTCCTAAAGAAGAAGCTGCAGACTTGATTGCTCTTCTAAAAAGGTATCAAGACGTATTCGCATGGTCATACGCGGATATGCCAAGCCTTGATCCAATGATTGTGGAGCATAGCTTGCCAACCAACCCTGATGTAGCTCCCAAGAAACAACGGCTAAGAAGAACCAAGCCAGAATTGTCAAAAAAGATTGAAGAAGAGGTAATGAAGCTCCTCGAAGTGGGTTTCCTTGAAGTCTCGCGATACCCCAGCTGGGTAGTAAACATTGTACCAGTGAAGAAGAAGGATGGTCGAATATGTGTTTGTGTCGACTATCGTGACTTGAACAAAGCAAGCTCGAAAGATGATTTCCTATTACCCCACATAGACGTTGTTGTTGATAGTACTGTAGGATTCAAACTTTTCTCTTTTATGGATGGATTCTCGGGATACAACCAAATAAAGATGAAGGAGGAAGACAAGGAAAAAACGGCATTAATTACTCCATGGGGAACTTTTCATTATAAGGTCATGCATTTTGGCCTGAAAAATGTTGGAGCAACTTACCAGTGTGCCATGATCACCCTTTTCCATGACATGATGCACAAAGAAATTGAAGTATATGTCGATGACATGATTGCTGAAACCATACATAGAGAAGACCTTGTGAAAACCCTGGAGAAACTATTCGAGCGACTTCGCTAGTTTAAGTTGCGCTTGAATCTAGCAAAATGTGTGTTTGGGGCAACTTCTAGCAAATTACTTGGATTCATTATGAGCTGTGAAGGAATAGAAGTAGATCCATCAAAAACCAAGGCAATATTTGAGATGCCTCCTCCCTCAACTGTAAAAGAAGTCTGGAGCCTCTTGGGAAGATTAAATTACATTGCACGATTCATTTCCCAGCTTTCCGAAATTGCAAAATCTTTCTTTAAACTTCTCAGGAAAGATGCACAAATTAAATGGGATGATGACTGCTGATTGGCATTTGAAGACCTAAAGCAGTACTTGATGAACCCCCAATTCTGGTACCTCCAGTCCCGGGGCACCCTCTAATTCTCTACCTTACCATCAACAGTGAATCCTTAGGTGCAATGTTGGCACAAAAGGAGCCCCATGACCAGAAGGAGCGAGCCATCTACTATTTGAATAAAAAGTTCACCATGTCAAAACAAAATTACTCCAATTCAAAAAAAAACATGCGCCGCATTAGTATGGGTGTTGCACAGACTCTGATAGTATACCTTGCATTACCAAACTTTCCTCGTAACTGAAAGTGATTCGATCAAGTATTTGCTCAGTCGCCCAGCATTGGTAGGAAAATTGGCCAAATGGCAAATCCTGATCTCGGAATTCGACATTCAGGTGATGTCACAGAAATCAGTTAAAGGGCGGGTGATTGTTGATATGTTAGCAGACTGTCCTAAAGAAGTACACGAAGATAGTCCCCCGGACGACCAAATTTCCGCAATAGAAGAAGACACATGGACTATGTTCTTCTACGGAGCTATAAATTTGTCGAGTTCCGGCACTGAGGCAGTCTTGATATCCCCAAATGGAGAACATTATCCCGTGGCTGCAAAATTGATATTTCCATGCACCAACAATATAGCCGAGTATGAGGCGTGCGTCCTCGGTTTGCAAGCGGCTATTGAAATGGGAGTGACCAAGCTAAAGGTGTTCGGTGATTCTACCTTAATAATCCTCCAGACGTTAGGCGAATGGAAGACGAAAGACGCCAAACTTGTGCCTTATCATGGTTACTTAGAAAAGTTGGCGAGAAAATTTCAAGACATCTTGTTTGAATACCTATCTAGAATCTATAATCAGTTCGCTGATGCACTAGCAACGCTATCATCTATGTTGCAAGCGACGAAAGGGTTAGAAGTAGAGCCTTTAAAGATTGAAGTCCTAGCAAGATAGGCCTACTGCATGGCCATAACTAAAGAACCCGATGGGAAGCCCTGGTATTACGATATCATGAAATATGTCCGGAAGCAGGAGTTCCCTGAACAAAGCACTCCCTCTAATCGAAAATACCTAATGAAAATGGCTTCGAGGTTTTTCGTCAGTGGTGAAAATCTGTACAAAAGATCGTATGACTCAGTCCTGCTAAGGTATGTGGATGCAACTGAAGCCACACGAATAATGCAAGAAATACATGAGGGAGTATGTGGCCTTCACATGAATGGACGTATGTTGGCCAAGAAGATAATGAGATTGGGCTATTACTGGCTCTCCTTGATTGTGCTCAACATGTGCGAAGTTGTCATCCTTGTCAAATTCACAGGGATAAATGTCCCCCCAACTGAACTGCATCAGTTATCTGAGCCATGGCCGTTTTCAATGTGGGGCATCGATGTAATTGGCCCAATTAACCCAAAGGCGTCAAACGGGCATCGGTTCATCTTGGTTGCAATTGATTACTTTTCGAAATGGATTGAGGCCACATCATATGCAAGCGTAACTGCACTGAATGTTATGAAGTTCATCAAACGTGACATAATCGCCCATTATGACGTGCCGGATTCCATCATCATCGACAATGGCACAAACCTAAACAACAAGCTGATTGATCAATTATTTTCTAAGTTCAAGATCTAGCATTTGAACTCATCCTCTTATTGTTCACAAATGAATGGGGCTGTAGAGGCCGCCAACAAGAACATCAAGAGAATCCTAGCTAGCACGGCTGAAAATTACCGCGATTGGCACGAGAGGCTACCCTTCGCACCGACAAAGATATTGAACTTCGATTCGAACTTCTACTGGGGCAACCCCCTTTTCCCTGGTTTATGGTATGGAGGTAGTTTTGCCTGTGGAAGTAGAAATCCCTTCCCTACGAATTTTATCCCAGGCTGGATTATCTAAGGAGGAATGGATACAACAAAGGCTCGAGCAGCTGAACATGATTGATGAAAAGCGACTGAAAGCCCTCTGCCACGGTCAGTGTTATCAGTAGAAGATAGCTCGATCATTTAATCAAAAGGTGCGACCCAAGCACCTCGAGGTAAACGAGCTAGTCTTGAGAAAGACGCTGCCAATCTTTCCAGAGCCTGGAGGCAAGTTCACCTCAAATTACAAGGGTCCTTATGTAATAAAGAAGATACTCCTCGGAGGAGCCTTGATCCTAACTGAGATGGATGGGCGAGAATTCTCTAAACCAATTAATTCCGATGCTGTAAAAAAGTACTACCCTTGAGAGATGTTCATTGTCTGGCATTGCCAAGCACTTCTCTATCAGATTGAAAATGCCTATGCACCTTTTATATATGAGTGATGTATTTACACCATCATAAAAATGTGTGTTTGGTTGACTCAACGAAGAAGAATGAATGGTAATCACCAGCATTTAAAGAAGTGTCGAAAATCAAGTAGAAAACTCAATGGCATAGCTTGAGCAAGTCGATATTACCTAGGTAGACGCGTAAGAGTAATCCACGTCGATTTCGCTCAACTCGGTGTAAAAACGCAAAATTCAAGAACTAGTCTAGTTACGAGGAACCTTTTGTCCCAGTCAATGAACTTAGAATCTGGAAGCTTCACTTCTTGTTTTGGACACATGCTCTTGCAAGATGTAATTACTATTAGAAAGGTGGAAGTTTTGATTGTCCATCTCAAATTCCATAGAAGCTCGAGGTACATGACTTTACCCAATGCTGTTGTAATCGAGAGACGAAGGGGAATTCCATAAAAGGAAGGCGTTGAAAGTGAATCAACAACCAGCAAGCATGCCTACATGGCCACAAGTAAGAAAGGCCAGTCGAAGGAAGCATGAAACTGTAAAGAGACTGTCATCAACATTCAAGTATCCCTGGAAGCCAGCACATATGAACTCTGGGAAGTGCAACTTGGTGTCATTTCTAACACTCACTCTCCAAACTTATATTGACGGGGAAGCATTGGGATTCAAGGGCCGGGCTTAATGGTTAAATGGGGCAAACCAAGTGATCCAAACTCGAGACAAGAACAGAGATGCCCGATCAAATTCTCGACCCTTAGCTGATTATTCACGTGTCATGTCCCTAACATGAACAATCTATCGACACCCATTTATAAATAGCTGTTTCTGAATAACTCTTTCGAATTATAAATTCAACACACCTGTGAATACCATTCCACCAAGTAAGCACCTCTAAAGCTGTTAACATTCATTTATTTTGAAAAGTACAAACTCTTTCATACCATATACTGCATGCCTTTTTCCAGGTGAATTTTGCATGATGATTTTGTCTGTCTAAATCTTTGGATTCTATTAAGGATTATCAGAATAGATAGCTAAGTAAAGAATACAAGATTAATTGAGCATGCTGGATAAGGCGCGTCAGAATGATGATAGGTAAGTCATATCCCACACACAGTCCCCCATCTAAACACTAGTGATATGAGTGCAGAAAATTCCATGACTACAAGGTGAAGAGTTCTCTCGCGAATGGTACGATGACCAAAACAGTGGGAGGCATTCCATCGCTCACTGTGAACCCCATACACTAGCCAAATTTCTGTCTTACCTCCCGTCAAAGGATCACCTCACATCGGGGCAAGTTGAAGGCAAGTCAGCATCATGAGGTGAGAAAATGGATAGAAATTCTCTTGCTTGCACTTGCATCAATCTTCGAGTGTCTTTATTGCATATGAGCACTCGCGTTAATTTAAGTGCTCTAGAGTCATGAAGAGCAATTCTTTCTTTACGCCCTTATATCCATTGTGCAACCCAGTTGAGTCTGTAAATTCACCCTCACATGGAGGCAAAGCAAAAGCTGCGGCTATTCGAGCAGCATAATCAGAAGTGCCAGCAAAAGATGAAGACTTGACAAGTCTAACGAAGGCATTTGCTTGAACTTATCAAGATCAGTTCCTCAAGCCACAAAAACAAAAAACCTGGGGCATAAAAAAGCAAAGTGTACCTAGTAAAAGCAAGGTCAATGCCCATGGATGAAAAACAAAAACAGAAAACTATGGACATAAAAAAGCAGTGTGTCCTGTAAAAGCAAGGCCAATGTCCCCAAAAATACAGATGTCTGTATCCCCAAGAGAAGTTGCTGTTGTGGTTCAATTGATAGAACCTTCACCTAACCGTGAGAAGAAAGACCGGTGACAAATGCTAAGGCAATCACCAGCTCTCACCCTTTTACACATGAGTCAAGTCTACATTGCGTCCTATTGTAAAAGTCTCTTCAAACTAGGGGCACTTTAATTAATGTAGGATTTCATATGTCTATAAGCATCGCTCGAAGAAGTACGAGCAAGATTATTCTATCTCTTTTCGCAGGACTCTTGACTTGCAAACCCGGAGATGATCGTGCAACACCTTTTCCACAAAGCCATAATCTTGTTGGCCCCCTTTTGATAAGCCATTGACCAAATCTTCATCACAATTTCAACAAAGACCTCTCACATTGGTAAAATCGTATCATTTGTGAGAATACTCGGACCCCTGTTGACATGATAACAGTGAGATAGTGTGGTCCTTATAAATCCTGCATCAATGGTAAGGATAAAATGGCCTTTCCCATGAGAGTGAGTGAAAAGTCATTTTAGACTGAAAGTCCCTCATCTAGCATGCTCAAGACATCTACATTCTAAATGAAGGTTGTCTTTCAAAATCTTCCCCAATGGAATTCAAATGATACAAAACTGACAAGATTGTCATGCATAAATCGCATTTTAAATTTATGAATCTACAGCATATATAATCATTGTGTACATGTGTGCATATTTTGTAAATAGCAAGCATACTCTTAAAAGATCAAAAGTATTGCCAGGAAAGCATATCCCCATCCATACTCCCAGAACTTTATGTCTGATAATCTTTGAGTACCCCCTCTTATCGACACTCGGCCTATTCGAGTTGTCCCCAGAATATTGATATTTGCAACTGATCAAGTGCCCTTTTATCTTTGAGTACCTACCATTGTGTAGGTACTCCCTCTTTCCGTGACACTCGACCTGTCCGAGTTGTCCTTAAAATTGTGTCATCAAATGCCAGTAACCACTCAAGTATTCCATCACATTATGCGCCTGTGATTACCCAGGTATACTCTTACACTTGGACCAGTTGAGTGGTCCCTGATCATATCTTTAAATATTTGCGTTCGTCCAAATATTCATTTACTTTGTACACCTGTGTACCCGCGGCCATCTAGGTAAGCCTTGCGCTACATTCAAATTACCAGAAGGCAGGAGGCTTTCACGAATATGCGAGGTACTTCCTTGATATTCCCAACTACCAGAAGGCAGGAGGCCTTCACGAATATGCGAGGTACGTCCTTGATATTCCCAACTACCAGGAGGTGAGAGACCTTCACAAATATCTTACGTACGTCCTCGATATTCTCGACTATCAGAAGATGAGAGACCTTCACGAATATCTCAGGTACGTCCTCGATATTCTTATTACCAGAAGGTGAGAGACCTTCACGAATATGCAAGGTACGTCCTCGATATTCTCGATTTCCAGAAAGCAGGAGACCTTCACGAATATGCGAGGTACGTCCTCAATATTCCCAATTTTCAAGAGGTGAGAAACCTCCACGAATATCTCAGGTACGTCCTCGATATTCTCAATTCCCAGAAGACGAGAGACCTTTACGAATATCTTAGGTACGTCCTCGATATTTCCAATTTCCAGAAGGTGAGAGACCTTCACGAATACCTAATCAGATGCCCCGAGAAAGGTCGGGTTCCAATTGGTGTTTTTGACAGGAGTTAGACACCCCAACAAAGCTGATGCCCTGAGAAAGGTCGGCGCATACTCCCAAGAAAGGTCGGGTTTCAACTGGTGTTTTTGACAAAGGTCAGACACCCCCACAAAATAGATGTCCTGAGAAAGGTCGGTGCATCTCTCAAGAAAGGTCGGATACTAACTGGTGTCCTCGATACAAATCAGGCACCCACAAATGAGATGCCCTGAGAAAGGTTGGTGCATCTCCTGTCAAGGCAACCGAAGAAGAAAGGTTTGGGTCCGAGACAAACCACTAATTGCTCTAATAGGCGACCGAAGAATGGTTCGGGTCCCGGGAAGGGGCAATTTCCCGTCAAGGCAACCGAAGAAAGGCTCGGGTCCTAAACGAATTTTTAATTGTTTTAACATGTGACCGAAGAATGGTTCGAGTCCGGAAAAGCAATCTCCCCATATCACCGGGTAAGATGACGCCTTGATACTTGCCAAACTCGGGGTTTACACCCTATCTCACTCATTCCCGGTAAGTAACTACAAGTATCTTCTTATTTGTCTTAGTATATGTAAAGTTATATTGCTCTTTTTCTGCATAGAACAACAGGTTCCAAATAAAATATAATTGATTATGCATGTATTGATAAAATTTAGGTATCAGTTTGTCTTTGAATGCAATCTCTGCGAGCTCACCTTCAAAGAGGGGGGCAGCTGTTAACGCCTTAATTTTATTTAAGTTTATTTTTTGTTTTATTTTATTTTATTAATTAAGCTTTTGTTTTCTTTATTTTATTTTATCTTTTTCGAATAATAAATAAACAAATAACAAAAAAAGATAGAAGAAAAAACATGAAAGAAACGGAAAAAAAAAAAAAAAAAAAAAAAAGAGAGAAGCAGCCCCCACATGGGCCTTCGGCCCATTTCCACCTCGGCCCGGTCCGGCCGAGTCTTCTTCCTCCTTACGCCACTGCAGCACACACGCGGGCAGGCGCGACGCAGGAGGAAGATGAATAGACAACGACGCACGTGGAGCAGAGGAGCAGTTGGCGTTGACGGGACGTGATTGGAGGAGGAGCTGATGGCGGATGGGACGGCGGTCCAACCGGTGGGTCGAGGCCTCGCCGACCGGCCGCTCCCTCGCCTATAAATAGAGAGGGGTCACTGTCGACGTCGGAGGAGGAGGCGGGCTGCATAGAGAGAGAGAGAGAGAGAGAGAGAGAGAGAGAGAGAGAGAGAGAGAGGCGGCGAAGGTCGAGGGCTGTAGATCCTCGAAACCTCCCAACTGAGAGACTTCAGAAAGGGGGGCCGAGGACGAGCAGGCCGAGATCTGAGGTTGGCCAGAGTCGTTCGAGGCAGATCTGAGTGTGAGGGAGGAGATCCGAGTGTGAGGGGGCTGAAGGAGACATGCTGACGCAGAGAGGGCGTTCCAGTTGGTTCTGGCTGAGTTTGGGTTCTACCGTCGCCATCGTTGTTCGCCGCGGTCGTCACTGTCGCCAGTCTGTCCTTGCCCTCGTTGCCGTCGTACACCTCCGCCGTTGCTGCCTTTGATCTAGTGTCGTCGCCGTCACCGTCCTCATTCGAAGGAAGGTAAAAAAACTCGTCACCATTACCCTTGCCGTTCATCATAGCCGTTTTCCGTCGACCTCGCCATCTTTGCCGTCGTCATTGTCGCCTTCATCGTTACCGTCACCACCAACGCCTCGGTTCCCGTCCTCGGTGCCGTGGATTCGCAAACCCTAGGGTTTGCAATTTTCCGGGTCGCGAAGCAGATCTGGACCCGGAAAAATCAGGTAGGGTTCGCATTCTGGGCCGGCCGGGAAGCGGGTCGTGTCTTTGGGGTCGGGTCGGGTAGGGTTACTCAAGGAACCCGGGTCGCAAGCCGGAGCCGGGTCGGGTAGGGTTTCATCGGGGAGCAGGTCGTGGAGCCGGGTCATCGGGCCGGGCCGGGCGTCCGCAAACGCCCGCCGCGGCGTCGTTTTATTCTAATTAAATTAAAAAAATCAAAAATATTTCATATTTTCCCAAAAATGCCAAAAATCCAAAAAAGAAAACCAAAAATTCATAAAAAGCCAAAAATTTTCTTAAAATACCAAAAAGACATGTATTTTCCCAAAAAATACCAAAAAAAAAATCCAAAAAAAATCCCTTTTATGTCCAAAAAATGAGAAAAAGACTCAAAAATGTTTTTCCTCCCTAAAATGCATGGGAAATCCCTCAAACATTCAAAAAAACCTTAGGGTTTGAACAAGATTAGGTACCAAAAGGGCATTAGTGATTAACTAGTGTAATCAAGTCTTCAATCCTAATTTCTCTAGTTGCGCAGGAGCGAGTATTTCTCCCGATACTTCGCTTGGGTTTCTAATCAACCCATCCTAAATCGATTAGTGGCAACTCTATTTTAAAAATTGACTTACAGGTTAAAAACTTAGACTATTAAAGTCGTGAATTGGTGGACTTGGGAGAGTCCGGGCATAACTAACTAATTTCAGTCGAGCCATTAGCCTCCACCGGCGCCCGTACCAGATTGCGAGCGCTGAAAAAAGAGGTCGCGACAAGCATATTCGAAGAAGGGTGAGCGTGTGATATGTTTATTACTAATTTGTTGGATAATTTCGTCATTTCACAATGTGTAGTAATAAATAAAATATTTATTCTATGTCTTTTTAGAGAAATTATATATTATAACCATCTAACACCCCTACTCTATATATGTCTTTAAACATTTTGGCTGTGTTCGCACCCAATTTTATTATGGAAATAGCAAGTTTCAAGAAATTGAAACCTAATATGATGGGAGAATCATTTTATATGCCATTTAGAACACAAAGGGAATACAAAGTTGTCGTGATTTATTTCTTGATCAGTCCGCCCACAATCAACTTTGGTCACTAAATATATCATATTTGAGCTTAAAAATTATTGGAATTCACTTTGTAAGAGAAAATTGTAATCCGCGCGCAATTGCGCGACGGATCAATCTACCATAATTAAATTTGCCCACTCAAAGTAAACCTTGATATATGCAAATATAGATATAAACAGAATAGAAAATTTCCTATATAACCACCGCGGAGAAAGAAATGAAAAAAGAAGAAGAAAAAAGTTGACATTAGGACTGGGCTTCAAAAGAACCATTCACCAAGGATTGAATTTCTCGAGAGAAATAGAGAGTCTAATTGCGTAGAATAATAAAATTGTAAACATAAAATAAAATTTTTCCATTGATCTCAAACAAAAGAAATACTAATTCAAGATTAAGTCTCATTAAAAGATATGTTTGACCCAGGAATTCTATATGCTCTTTTAAGTTAAATGACTTTCAAAGGGTGGTTCTGGCACTTGTGAGCCCTTTTTATAATGATATAAAAATGTATTGATCACCGTCGATCCAATAAAATGGCTGCTCTTTAATATATTTTACATCTTAAACCATGTTAAAACCAACATTTTTCCTTCTCGTTGTTGCTTCTCCAAAATGGCATGTGTCCCTTTAAAGAGGAAGCAACTAATTGTACTCGGCTATTTCTAGATGCATACCTGTAACGGAGAAATTGGTTTACGTCAATAAATCTTTCAAATTCAAATCTCCATCTAAAATAGAGAATCATCGGGAGGGAAAAAAAAACAATTGGTCAGGTTTGAGTGATTCGGTTTGCACCTAAAACCAAACCGATTATCAATGATTTCAAATTTTAAGAATTAGGAATTGGACTAGTGCTCACCCCTAGATAGTATGTCTAAATGTAAAGAATTTGTGCAACCAACTGAATCCTTGGTTTTACCTACTGGCGAAAATGATTTTCCTGAATAAGCCAATTGAAAACTTTGGCTGTGGTTACGGAAATTTTTGTACTCTAGTCGAGGTCTCGTTTTTACTCGAAGCAGTCACATACCAGTATTAGAAACAAGGCAAAGATCAAATTGCAGAGAGGACGAGCAGTTAGTAGTCTCTCTTCCACAATGGTTCAGAGGAACTCTGCTGCTTCTCTGTGCGCCGTATTGCCCGGGTACCCTTGGATCTGTCACCACCTGATCAACAGCTTCCGATGAATTCTCCACGGGTGGCTTAAGAGGCCAAAAATTTCCTTTCCTAGGGATTAAAGATGCTGGCAAGTTCTCGTCATGGCGCCATCTTTGACCTCGGCTCTGTGTGCTTGTCTGTCAATCTATGCCTCGACCCACTTGACCTCAACCCCCTCAATTTTAGAGGAGTCTCACCAGGCAGGGGAGCAAGAGTTGGTCCTTAGGTATCAAGAACTCTCTGGGGACAGAATCCATGTCCACGTAACAATTTTTGGGTTTAGCATCAGCACTCTGCACAGCCCAGTCATCAGACTGAATCAAAGGTTAGCGTTTCCTATTTCCTAATAAGAGTAAAAGACGCTAAAACAATCACAATCTGTCCTCGTAAGTGACGAATGAACAGGACACGGAGTTGGCCATAAAGAGAAAGGTATACAACAGGGCTGATTAAACCATACCATACCTTAGATGCTCCTATATACCGAGTAAACATGGGATTCGTGTGGTAAGAGACAGAACCACCTCAGCGGGATTTCCGACCATATGTAATATCATAAATTAAGGTCTAAGCAATGCATCTCTGTAACATATTTAATCATGTTACTTCACCACAGTCTCACTATTGATTAGGCGTTCTTGGTAAAAGAATTTGGAAGGGACATCATGGATTTGTTAATGCATCCTATACTGAACAGACAACAACATTGTTGCACAATCCAGCTTGCTGAAATCTATCAAAAAGTCTCCTGCTATCTAGCAGAGTGCGGTAAAATTGGCAGGAAGCTGCTGCGGATCCACAAACAGAAACATCGAGCAGCACCAAGAGAAAGGGAAGGAAGAACTGCCACCTGATTGGCTTGCACTACCTCATCAATGACTGCCATGTCGAAACCATGAGGAAGGCGAGAGAATAAATTTCTACCACTGCTTGACAGGGTAGTGAAGACAATCTCAACTTCATATGAGATCCATTTATCAAAGAAGCAGAAACCTTTTCTTGAACCATGTGACGTGATTTGCATATGGATTGATGGATCTAAATTGCCAATCACGCATTGATGCTACGCTTAGTATCATACAGGAATAAATTGACCAATCTGAATTCCCATTGTTGAATCATGCTAAATTTTTTGACATCCTCCAAAGACCCTACCCAGCAGCATTCCACTTCGCGTTCATTAACCCTTGATGACAGAAAGACAATGCAAATCACGCATACATGTGATTAGCATCACATTGATCAGATTTTGGTTCTTCAAAAACCCCAACTCTCCGTTCCATCCCCAGCACAACACTCAAGAGGGGAGCAACTCAAGAGTGTTGATTAGCACAAACTGTCACATTCCCAATTGCGTGCCACACTACTTACTCCAGCAGGAGAGACGGAAGAGGGATCGGCGAACTGCACAGTGGACTGAGAGGGGGCATAAAACCACTGTCGGAGAAAGCAGGGGCAGCACCGTCGAATTGGCTTCTGAACGTGGCCATCTTCTCTGTTTTGTTTTTTTTTTTTCTTTTCACTTGATAAAGAGGGCATTGTTTCCGTTGTTGGTTCATTTGATTCTGGTTTTTTTTTTTTTTTTTTTTTTTTTTTCTGGAGCTTCTTTTCCATCCGTTTGTCGATATACTTCCCGAAGATTCCACGAAAAATTTCCCAGGTTTCTCGTAATTGGGTTTCAATGTTACCCGTGAAATCCTGTTCAATCCACTCTTGGTAGCAATGGCATGAAGGAGATAGTCTATTGCGGATATAGTTTGAGGCTAAAGACAAGAAATTCCGATTTTTCTGACCTGTTGACTGCTGTCTTTAACTTCTCAGTCAAGTGGCACAATTTGCTAGTCTTCGTCGATAAAAAACATTGCAGAGTTGTGGACACATGCACTTTTAATGCTCAATTTTTTGGGCAAGTATTACAAAAAATCCCATACCATTTACACTATGACACAACTACCCAAAACTTTCTTTTTTTTAATATCACAAAAATTTCTAAACTTGCCTACTATGGCGCAAATATCACTAACCTTTTGTCGTGTCACAAACAAATTCAAATTTATACATATATGACACACACACACACACACACATATATATATATATATATATATTATCTATTTTAGTTCCATTCAGAGTAAATTTCTTACAATGGGCAAGTTTATGATTTTTACTTATACAAAAAAATTGAGGGTATTTGTGTCATAATTGGTATAATTTGAGCTTTTTGAGGTATTAATCCTAATTATTTATTTATTTATTTATAGGCAATGCTTTATTTGCTTTTTTGAGCATGGGTTTCTATTTCGATCATATGATTTACATGCGTTTGTTTTTATTTATTAGTATGACTGAAAAAAAAATTTGATCACGGATGTCGTGAGAAAGTGTGTATCCACTTAGCATTTTTAATCCTTGTTAGGTGATATCTAGACTTAACCATGTAATGAAAATTGTGAAAAAAATGTATGGCGTAGTGAGAATATTTTGTGTTATATATAGAGTGGTTAGGATTTTGATGTGCAAGTTCATCGGCTATTCAAGCCAACCAGTCTGGTGGCATAGTGGTCGCCAAATCCGCCGTGTCCTCTGAGTATGTGTCCCTTGTGTTGGTGATCACAATCCCACGCCGTCGACACTTTGCCAGGTCGATGTGGTTAAGGCCTGCGCTGGTGGTGACGACAAGGCAGACCTCCGGGAGCCACCAGAGCATGTCGGTGGTGATCAGACTCATGCCGGAGGTGAGGATATCCTTCGTGGCACGAGCATCAACGGAGGAGAGGAAGTCGCTGAGGGGGAGCGGAGATTCCCAGGGGTTTAGGAAGCGGAAAGTGTCAGGGAGGGGGCAGCCGAGGACGGAGAACTGAGTAGGTGTCGGAGGAGACGGACACTCGGCGGCGGGGGGACGGCGGTCGAGGGGTGGAGGAGCACCATCGTTTTTGGGGTGGGAAGGCCATTGGAAGTCAGGAGCAGGATTAGGAGGAGTGTCGGTCGAATGTAGAGCGAAGGGGGGGGCTAATTCCTATCAGTTTCATACCGCTATTTATGTTTTTTTTTTTAATTAATATAATGAAAAACCTCATACTAATATATCCATGATAAATTAATCATTCATTAAATTTTACTGTCAAATTGTTGAGTCGAACGATATATGGCAATTGACGGATGTATCCTTATTTTGTTACAAATGTACTGATTTGTGATTTTTCATGATATTATTAACGGAAATGAGAGTAAATTTATTGCAAAAATACAAATTTAGGGTTTTTGATAGTCAAAAATTTAATTTGAGATAAATTTACCTGTTTGGACATTTTCATGATATTAACATTTTTTTTTAACTAAAAGATGATAAGAATGTCTTGGTCTCAATAAATTTCAAATGATGAATGATCAGATCAAGTCGCATCGGGATTTCTCCTAAGTAGATTTTCGTCGTGTTCAAGTCATATCCCTGTTTCATTTCAAGCGTCATCACCCTATAAAGGCAGGTTCAACGAGACTGCTTTCCGATCCGAACAAGCACAATTCCGACATTAAATTAATGGGCATCGCGTTCGATTCTCAACATAAGAGATATTGCATTGTTGGTTCATTAAATTCTCCGACTTTTTTTCTTGTTCTGGAGCTTCTTTTTCCGTCCGTTTCTCTATATACTTCCAAAAGATTCCACGAAAAATTTCCCAGGTTTTCTTGTGAATGGGTTTTAACGTTACTCGTGAAATCCTGTTCGATCCACTCTTTGTAGCAACGACACGGAGGAGGTAGTCTACTGCGGATATAGGTTGAGGCTAAGGACAATAATTTCCGATTTTTCTAGCCCACTGATCGCTGTCTTTAACTTCTCAGTGAAGTGGCACCATTTGCTAGTCTTCATCGATCAAAAACAATGCGGAGTTGTTTAAGTGGACACATGCACTTCTAATGCTCAATTTTTTGGGAAAATATCACAAAAATCCCATACTATTTGCATTGTGGCAAAAATACCCAAAACTTTTTTTTATATCGCAGAAAATATTAAATTTGTCTATTGTGGCACAAATATCTCATTTTTTTTTTTTTTGCATCACGAACAAACCCATATTTATACATATATGATATATATGTATATATATATTCTCTATTTCAATTCCATTCAAAATATATTTTTCACAAGGGACAAGCCTAGGATTTCTACTGATACAAAAGAATTTAGGGTATTTGTATCATAGTATAATTTGAGTTTTTTGAGGTATTAACTCTAATTTTTATTTTATTTTATATATAAGCAATGCGTTGTTTGCTTTTTTGAGCATGGTTTTATGTTTCAATCATGTGATCCTGATGCGTTTGTTTTTATTTATTATTAATATGACTGAAAAAATATTTGATCGTGGATGCCGTGAGAAAGTGTGCGTATCCACTTTAGCAATTTTTAATCCTTGTTAGTTGATATCTAGATTTAATGATGTAATGAAAATCATGAAATAATTGCGGGGTAGTGAGAGTATTTTGTGTTATATATAGAGTGGTTGGGATTTTGACGTTTCAATCAAGTGATCCAAATGCGGTTGTTTTTATTCATTAATATGACTGAAAAAATATTTGATTGCGGATGCCATGGGAAAGTGTGCGCATCCACTTTAGCATTTTTTATCCTTGGTAGTTGATATCTAGATTTAATAATGTAATGAAAATCATGAAACAAGTGTGGGGTAGTGAGAGTATTTTGTATTATATATAGAGTGGTTAGGATTTTGATGTGCAAGTTCATTGGCAATTCAACCCACCCAGTTTGGTGGCACAGTGGTGGCTGTCCATCTTGTTTTCAACATGGGAAAGATTTATTATGCGAATTTAATGCATACACTCAATATCAATCGGTCAATGGTTCTCATATATAAACAGATGGACCTCAATGTATGTTGAATGGTTGAAAGCATTTGGTTTTATTCACCTGATCCAATGCCTCGTTCTAATAGAGTAAATGAAAGTTCCACGTTAAACGTGCATTTGGACATAGCCAAAAAATAGATGATGAGTACACATACAAGTATCTTTACGCTGTAGCTATAAACGAGTAAATAAATTCGACATATGGGCCTGAGGTTTCACGCTCTTGACGTCATCACTCTCGTGTGCTAAATGTCCACCAAATGGTTTGTTGACTGGATACTACACACCTAGCTAAAGTGACGTATTTTTCTCCATCCCTACTAGAGCCAGACCTCTATTAGAGGATTGCAAATGACATATCCTGTTTGTAAATTTAACTAAGTTGAAATTTTTGCGATGTCAAATTATAATTGGATCCTCTAATTAGGGATAGAGGAAATAACATGGCCCTTAACTAAATGATTTTTATTTTTTGACAAAAAAAAAAAAAAAAAGCTAAAGCAATTTTTGTTCATGTGCATGTTCAAAGCTCAAAGAAAAAGAAGAAGATTTAATTGGATCAATATACCAATTTTCACTAATAAATAAAAAATTCAGAAGAAGCCGTTCAGGTGGAGTCTAAAAGTGATTTTTTCTTTCCTACTATGAGGACCATCTCCATTTAATGTATAAATTGTAAGAGACACCCAGAACCATCTTCATGTTCTTTATTTAGACACCCAATCATTCACTCCAACCAGCCTCCTCCTCCACCTTCACCACCACTACCACCACCATCACCATACGCCACGGCCGCCACCATGCAACCCTCTCAGCCTCCTCCTGTCAATGAAAATTACTTGCGAGACGACATCAAGTCGCCAGAATGCGAAGACTTGCTCTCCTCTCTCCCTTCGGAAGAGGGCTGGGTCCAAACCTCTCTCTGCTTGTACCAGGGCTTCTGGTTCCCCTCTTGGCTCTTGAACAGCGTCCTTGCTTGCCAAAACCAATTCCAAGCTCACCCCTCTGACATCCTCCTCGTCACCAGCCCGAAATGTGGCACCACCTGGCTAAAGGCCATCCTCTTTGCTCTCTTGAACCGTGCCGAGTACTCTGACTCCAACCCCCAACAACGCCACCCTCTCCTAACACAAAACCCCACGATCTTGTGCCCTACTTGGAGCTCCGGCTCTATCTCCTGAATAAAAACCCCGATCTCACTGCTTTTACGTCCCCAAGGCTCTTGGCCACCCACTTGCCTTATTCCTTGCTTCCGCGATCTGTGAGGCACTCCAATTGCAAGCTGGTTTACTTGTGTAGGAACCCTAAAGACACTTTCATCTCGTTGTGGCACTACTTCAACAAGTTCAGGCCCGAAGAGAAGGGCCAACTTCCACTCCTAGAGGGCCTCGATAAGTTCTGCAGAGGCATCAGCGTGTACGGGCCTTACTGGGACCATGTGCTGGGTTACCACAAGGCGAGCTCGGAGATGCCCGAGAAGGTGTTGTTTGTGAAGTATGAGGAGATGAAAGCGGACCCGAGCATTCAAGTGAGGAGGTTGGCCGATTTCATGGGGCGTCCATTCAACGAAGAAGAATTGAGAAACGGGACCGTGGAGGGAATACTGAGGATGTGTAGCTTTGACAATTTAAGTACATTGGAGGTGAATAGGAGCGGCAAGTTGCCGGGTGGAGTAGAGAATGAGTGGCTCTTCAGGAAAGGCGAGGTTGGAGATTGGGTGAACTACATGAGCGCTGAGATGGGAGAGAGAATTGACGGTGTCATGGAAGAGAAGTTGCATGGTTCTGGTTTGAAGTTCTAGGACATATGACCCACTCGTTCAACAATTTCCGGGCGTTACGTTTTAGTTTTGAACATGTTTGGTTTGATGGTGGAGAAGAAAAACGTGTTGAAAAAGAACAAAAAAGAAGCAGACACGATTCGACTATTCGCACTTTTGAGGGGTCAATGTCTGGTTGGCCAATGCAAGCGTGTTTCTCATTCTATAGGATGAAAGATTTTCAGTGGCGTTGTCAGTCGGGGCTTCGTCTCCATAGTGAGATGCTTTAAGGTTGTGATTCTTCTCTTTATTTGTGTTGTGTACTATTGGCGTTTTGGAGAAGTTATTTGGCCAGTACGTAGCTGGCTAATAAAAGGCTGCCTTGCTACTCCCTGGGAGCCTATGGATGTATCTTCTGTTATTCTTTTTAATTCCATTTTTTTTTTCTCTTGGCTGTGTGAAGATTCTGGCATACGGTAGTAAATACAAAAGCAGTTATTTGGTTACGTTAAACTACAGATTATATTTGTTAGATGGAAAATAAATTTGTTATTAAGCTTATCAGTCCAGTTTATTTTGTTGGTTTTCGAAGTCATAAACCAAAACCAAACGAAAAACCCAAAAAAAAAAAAAAATCCTAAACCAAAATTAAAACACTATACTGCTAAATTGAGCTTATCAATTTTGTTCAGCTCGATTGATCACTTTTTCTGTTTTTCATGAACAATCCTACCAGCATAGATCCTCACCGAAGCTGACTATGGTTGGGCCGTGGTAGGGGTGATCGGGTCCGGGGTGGGTAGAATTTAAGACTTGGACCCCCGTACTCGACCCCTGTTATAACCGGTTCATCTTTTCGGACTCTATACGACCCCGTTTGTATTGGACCGTACTTGACCCACCCTGTTTTTCCGATCCAGTTCAAGGTCAATCTTTGTTTCCATTGGAACTTGTTTTGCAATCTTATGATATCCTATGCGACTTCGAATTTTATATTAATACGCGAGAAAATAACGTAATCCTCATAATTTGTATTGAAACATTAAGTACTTGTAATAAATAAAGACATGAACTTCTTGACTAAACGAAAAATTAAGGATTCACAAGGCTAATTATAATAAATAAAATCATAAAGCAAAGAATTAGCATGGGTCTAATATTAAAAAATTTTATTCCCACAACTACTATATGAAGCTACTTATTTCTGCAAACTTAACTCCTCCTACAAAAGAGAAATTAGGCGAGCCAATCCATGTGATACACAAGAATTTGGCGGCGATGAACACCGTTCGTCCATCGGATAGTGCGAGAGGGAGTCGTGTGGGAGGGGAAGCAAGTGAGGAAGAGGAATGTCCTCCCATGTTTGTTTGAGAGAGTCAAGAGGAAAAACATCGTGTGATTACGGGGGTAAGAATATAAATTGGGGGAGAAAAAAAGGGTTTTGGACCTTTACTTACAAAACTAGTTTGGGAAACCAATTCCAAAACTGGTCCAGGAACCGGTTTCTAGGTGGGTAATCACTTGGAACCTATTCCCGGACCAGTTTAAATTGGTTCCAAATTTTGCAACCGGTTCTCGGACCGGTTTCAATGGGAACCGATTCGACCCCTTTTTTTTGGGTGGGCAGGTCCGGAACCGGATATACCCGGCCCAGTTGCACACCCTATGGCCATACTCATGCGGTTTATTCTTTTATTCTTTTATTTTTTAAAAAACTTTCTTTCATTTTTTTTCTTTAAGAACTCATTAATTTTCAATTGTTCCTCTTGTTTTTGGCTCTTTGAAGTGTTTTGATAAGCCAGCTTGTAGTTTGGTTGACCCCCTTTTTATAATGTATTAATGAGAATAAAAAATTAATTTTGTCATGTCCTTTAATTTACTTTGCCAATTGCTTGCCAAGTGATGTCTTTAGCTTCCGCGTCTTTAATCTTGTCCATGATACCTTTGACTTCATTCTTCGTATACCCATTATGATTTTTCTCCTTTTTTTGCTGATCGCGTACCGACCGAAATATTGCCAAGGTAGAGCGGTTACTGATTAGAAACTCAGGCTTCCAGAACGTTGTAGAAATTCAAATGGTAACCGCTCAAGGGTAATTATCCATGGAACACTACTATAAATAGCTGAAGAGACATGCTTGTAAGGATCTTTTGGCCAAAAAAATCGACAATCGATTAGTTTTGCTTTCAAAAGTGTTATCTTTCATTTTACTACATTTTACGTTCAAACACACTCTACATTTCTCCGGTTTTCTTGTATTTACTTTTGCCATAGTTTAGATCTGTTGCTTCCTTTTCTGGAGAGACACATGACTCGTTACAAATAATAAAACCGAAGCTCTACCATCTTTGGTGAAAGATCTTTGTCATGGGAACTTTCCTAGTGAACATCTTTTGGCACGCTTGGTGGGACCATTGTGTTTCGCTCTTAGGAGGCATTGATGGCAAAAACAAAGAATCAAGAGAGTCGCTCCTCTGCCGGCGAGGATAACTCATCCCCACAACATGTAGGAGAAAGGACCATCCGTTCCGAGACCTTTAATCAAAATTCAGACCCTAATTGGTGGTGTCAATATGGGTATTAATGCTGAAAATATTCCGTGAGAATTGTCCAAGGATTAGAGAAGAGAGTTGGCCCCTAACCAGATGATGATGGCCACAATAAGAAGAATGTTCAAAGACCAGCAAAATGATTTGGCCAATCATATGGCCAATCATTTGTCGACTATCTTGACTCCATTGTTAGCCAATTTGGTTACTGATTTAGCTTCAAGAATGAGGTTGCCAAATCAAGCAAATGTGAGTCATATTGGTCATACTGGCTCAACTTTGCAATCTATGCATGTACCTACTCAACCTATTAGCAATTCAAAACCCATCCATCGGTTGAGATTATGCAAAGGGCTAACGGTTTGAGTGATCAGAGTTAGAGCAATCAGGGTGAACAAGTTGGGGTTCTCGGAATATTGCCCTCATCTGGGTCAATGCCAGAAATCTCAAATGGTAGCAATCCTGCAAAGGCGATCGGAGATACTTCAAATCAAGAAAATGAAACCTAGACGGGTGTCTCGCAACCAACCCTCCTTGATGTTAGCTGCCCAGGGGGCAGTGATGTGGTGCTAACTATAGGGATGATGAATATTACGTCAATTCCCATATCGATTGCAAGGTGTCAGCCTTACCACCCGCAAGGAGGATTAAGAGACTTTGCTACTCATCCTCCTTCACCACCTAAGGTAAAAATGAATAAGGTAAATCAGGCTCCAGACTATCTGAGAGATCAAAGGATGATTGAACAGGTTGCTTGTTTGGTTATGCAAATAATGGGTTTGGATGAAGTCGTCCCGAGGCCTGTGTGTCGTAAGCCATATCTAGATTGGGTTGATAACATCCCATACCTCAGGAAATACAAAATCCCTTAGTGGTAACCTCATTACTGGGGAGGATGATTAGTCAATAGTGGATCATATTAGCCGATTTATGGCTCAATGTGGCGATGTTAATAATGATGGAAGGATGAAGTTATGGTTGTTCCCTTTGTCCCTGTTGAAGATGGCATTCACTTGGTATACTAGTCTTCCTGCGAATTCGATACAAAATGTGAAATGCACTTGGAGAGAGTCCTCGATACTTTGGGCGTTCATCACAGTTTTTGGGCTAACATTATAATAGTTATTTTGCATATGATGTTTCGAGCATTAAGTAATGGCCGTGGAGGGTTCGACATGAACATAAATTTGGCAATGACCACTAGAGATGAAGTTGAAATGGATGACACTGAGGAAGCCTGAATTGGAGGATACGAATCAAATCCCAATCAAGTCACAAGGGGCATCTCCTAAGGCACCATTGAAAAGCTCGAGTGGAAGAGCTATTCTGTTGGGGAAGCTGATGGATGTTGTTCTATTTGTTTAGAGGACTAGACGGAAATATAAAGTGATGGAGATACCATGTTTGCACAACTTACTTGCCAGTATCAATTGTTTTGTAAAGTTGATGAATATTGAACGCCTTATATTCTTGATAGAGCGCTATCAAGCCCATTATGTCAGAGTAGGAGATGTTGTACTTAATTGTTACGTCCATGATAAGGCGATTGGAATGCACTGTTTTATCTTGATATGCTACGATGGAAAGACACCCTTTGAAAGGGTATGAGGGAAATGTATAAAAGTCTTCGGAAGAGAACCGTTGGCACGGTTGGCAGAACATACGCTAAAAAATTTCTCTCAATTTCTTGTCTCATTTCCATCAAAGATAAAGAAGGTGTTCCTTTCTCCTTTACAAGAACAATTGGCATTTACGCTATGGAAATCGGATGTTTTTCTCGTGATTACATTCAGACTAATGTGAGGTAATATTGTTCGTGATTAATCTGCAATTCAACAATCGTTTTGGGGTAAATTGTTGACTACGCATTGGAAACATGTAAGTCGTCTTCCGTCCACTTTCTTCGAACAAAAACAATCACAATCTGTCCTCGTAAGTGACAAATGAATAGGACACGGAGTTGGCCATAATGAGAAAGGTATACAACAGGGCTGATGAAACCATACCATACCTTAGATGCTCCTATATACCGAGTAAAAATGGGCTTCGTCTGGTAAGAGACAAAACCACCTCAGTGGGATTCCCGACCGTATGTAATATCATAAATTAAGGTCTAAGCAATGGATCTCTATAACATATATAATCATATTACTTCACCACAGTCTCACTATCGATTAGGCGTTCTTGGTAAAAGAATTTGGAAGGGACATCATGGATTTGTTAATGCATCCTATACTGAACAGACAACAACATTGTTGCACAATCCAGCTTGCTGAAATCTATCAAAAAGTCTCCTGCTATCTAGTACAGTCCGGTAACATTGGCAGGAAGCTACTGCGGATCCACAAACAGAAACATCGAAACTGCCACCTGATTGGCTTGCACTGCCTCATCAATGACTGCCATGTCGAAACCATGAGGAAGGCGAGAGAATAAATTTCTACCACTGCTTGACAGGGTAGTGAAGACAATCTCAACTTCACATGAGATCCATTTATCAAAGAAGCAGAAACCTTTTCTTGAACCATGTGACGTGATTTGCATGTGGATTGATGGATCTAAATTGCCAATCACGCATTGATGCTACGCTTAGTATCATACAGGAATAAATTGACCAATCTGAATTCCCTTTGTTGAATCATGCTAAATTTTTCGACATCCTCCAAAGACACTATCCAGCAGCATTCCACTTCGCGTTCATTAACCCTCGATGACAGAAAGACAATGCAAATCACGCATACATGTGATTAGCATCACATTGATCAGATTTTGGTTCTTCAAAAAACCCCGACTCTCCGTTCCATCCCCAGCACAACACTTAAGAGGGAAGCAACTCACGAGTGTTGATTAGCACAAACTGTCACGTTCCCATTTGTGTGACACTACTTACTCCAGCAGGAGAGACGGAAGAGGGATCGGCAAACTGCACAGTGGACTGAGAGTGGGGCATAAAACCACTGCCGGAGAAAGCAGTGGCGGCGCCGTCGAATTGGCTTCTGAACGTGGCCATATTCTCTGTTTTGTTTCCTTTCCTTTTATTTTCTTTTCTTTTCACTTGATCAAGAGGGAAATGTTTCCGTTGTTGGTTCATTTGATTCTCGGATTTTTTTTTTTTTGGTTCTGGAGCTTCTTTTTCCATCCGTTTGTCGATATACTCCCGAAGATTCTTAATGAAAAATTTCCCAGGTTTCTCGCAATTGGGTTTCAATGTTACCCATGAAATCTATTCAATCCAATCTTGATAGCAATGGCATGAAGGAGATAGTCTATTGCGGATATAGTTTGAGGCTAAAAGACAAGAAATTCCGATTTTCTGACCTGTTAACTGCTGTCTTTTAACTTCCCAGTGAAGTGGCACAGTTTGCTAGTCTTCGTCGATCAAAAACAATGCGGAGTTGTGGACACATGCACTTCTAATGCTCAATTTTTGGGCAAATATCACACAAAGTCCCATACTATTTGCACTATGGCACAACCATCCACAGCTTTTTTTTTCTTTTTTAAATATCACAAAAAGTTCTAAACTTGCCCACCGTGGCACAAATACCACTAACTTTTTCGCATCACAAACAAATCCAAATTTATATATATATATATATATATATAAATATATGATATATATATTATCTATTTCAGTTCAATTATAGTAAATTTGTCACAATGGGGAAGTTTAGGATTTTTACTGATACAAAAAAATTTAGGTTATTTGTGTCATAATTGGTATAATTTGAGCTTTTTCTGAGGTATTAACCCTAATTTTATTTATTTATTTATTTAAAGGCAATGCTTTATTTGCTTTTGAGCATGGGTTTTTGTTTCAATCATATGATCTACATGCGTTTGTTTTATTTATTACTATGACTGAAAAAATATTTGATCACGGATGCCGTGAGAAAGTGTGCATCTCACTTTAGCATTTTAATCCTTGTTAGTTGATATCTAGACTTAACCATGTAATGAAAATCATGAAAAAGTATGGAGTAGTGAGAATATTTTGTGTTATATATAGAGTGGTTAGGATTTTTTGATGTGCAAGTTCATTGGCAATTCAAGCCAACCAGTCTTGTGGCATAGTGGTGGCTATCCATCTTGTTCTCAACATGGGAAAGATTTATTATGCGACTTTAATGCATACACTTGATATCAATCGGCCAATGGTTCTCATATGTAAAACAGACGGACCTCAATATTTGTGTCATAATTGATATAAGTTGAGCCTTTTGAGGTATTAACCCTAATATTTATTTAATTATTTATTTATAGGCAATGCTTTATTTGCTTTTTTGAGCATGGGTTTCTATTTAAAATCATATGATCTACATGCGTTTGTTTTTATATTTATTATTAATATGACTGAAAAAAAAAAATATTTGATCGTGGATGTCGTGAGAAAGTGTGCGTATTCACTCAGCATTTTTACTCCTTGTTAGTTGATATCTAGACTTAACCATGTAATGAAAATCGTGAAAAAAGTATGGGGTAGTGAGAATATTTTGTGTTATATATAGAGTGGTTAGGATTTTGATGTGCAAGCACAAAGTAAAAAATATAGAAAATTATATCGTGAAGCCTTGACGCCGATCCTTGCAAATTCAACGAACAAGCCCGCAAGCTCCTCAGCAAAAACCAGCAATTTGTTCTTGTTTGTTAGCGCACTTCAATTCATAGATTTGCTCAACTAACGTTTGTTCTGCGGCCTCGCCCTTGATAGCCGTGTCGTGGGTTTTCCGGTCACCAAGCGACTCGAGCCAAGATCAACACGAGCAGCCGCTCTGTCTTTGTTGGGACTATCGGATCTCCAAAACCGGATTCGACCCTAAATCGAACCCCTAAACTTGCGCGGAAGACGAGCCTGAAATTCTTTATGCATCACCGATCCTAAGGCACATCACGAATCGAACGTACCTTGTTAGTTACAGATTAAACACCAATGATGCCAAGAGGAAGAGAAAACAGTTCTATTCGATCCGACGATGGTCCGCCTTGAGGAACAAGTGGGTGCCTTTTGCCTTTTTCTCTTCTTTTGTTCTTTCTCTTTTGAGTGTTTTGAGGGAGGGGGGGAGGTGGAACGTACGTAATGCCAAAAGGTGCGTTCTCCCTCTCTTCCCCTCCTTTTATATGTCCCCCAAAAAGCAAAACATACCCCTTCACTTAATATCTCTCCATCCATAGGCCCCTAAATTTGTGGGCTAGGCTTTTCGGCCCAACATGGGCGGACGGGCCCAACTCGGGGCCCATCCGATTAATTAATTAAAAAATCATCATCTCCCACTCGCACATGGTGGGCAGACATGATCCCTCTTAACCTCTTTTCAACATTCATCTTTACAGTGAATAATCCGTGCGGCTTGGTATACTTTGAGAGCTCGTTGCCATACATCTATTAGGAATATGTAGCAACTCATAATGGGGTTCCATACTCGAGTAGATTTAGTATAGGTACCTAGATCGATCGATCACATTTATATCTCTCGTGATCTCTTTTAACAATGATATATATTGCATTCACAATTATGATTATCCCAAAGGCAGTCATAATTGGAGTCGACCGGTGAATACAAAACTACAATGTGATTCTCAAAATCCGATCTTCCTCTTTCCTTCAAACTCTCAATTTCAGTCCAGCTTGCTTTTCTAGCAATGTCCCATTAGATCGAATCAACTCATGACCATTGGCAACATCCTAAGATAGCAAACACTAAATAGAAATCTTGAGAATAAGTAAGAGTCCTGGGGACTAAAATCGAGAACTCATTTCTCTCAAGAGTCTCACACGGCATAAAAGTTGAGATCAAACTTTTGCCACTCTTATTAGTCGTCTCATGCATCACGCGATATGAAATACGTATTACGGTATTAACTCATTTCCCATGGAGCGTATGTCTACACAATCAATACGCGTACAGATGATAGTTCAAACATATCCAATGTCTAACTTGAGTTCACGTATCTACTCATTCACATAATTCATCGGGAACTCACATCTGTGGTATCTTAGGCAGATAAGTAAAATATGTGGGGTATTTTGCTTTCGGACATAGTACTTATCATGTCCTCATCTTAACACTTAGTTAAAAGGCGACATATATATTTTAAGCTTGAGCTCTCGATTATCACCTAGATAATAAGCTTAAGAAAACCGTCTCATCTATTTATCACACAGTAAATAAAGGGATTACCCGTGTGAGTGGGCTAATCTCTTATCATCCGACATACTTTCTCCAACTCAATATAATGCACTGAGCATTAAGATGCATAAAAGATCAACAAAAGATTCATAGGCATTAATGATGAAAAACACAATTTCATAAATGTGAACAACTCGGAAATTACAGAAAATATCCGGTATATTAGACTCTACGCAATCCTAGAGATTTTACATGACCACAAAGCATCTCTAGAGTATTGACTTTGCTACATCATAGGATCACCACTACCCATTCTTAACGTGGAATATACTGTGAGTTCCACATCCTAAGAATTCCATGACTTTCCATGTATATTCTTGGCTCATCCCTCATCTTGTGGGGCACAAAAATCAGCCAAAAAGTTTCCCCTTCAATGTCAAAACGTCGGCGGGGAATACTTTTTGCGACTTGTTCGCCGTATAAGGAGATTGTACACTTAGCACATCATTTCCCATTATGCTCCCACTAGAATCAGATAATGATGATGTCGTCTCATCATGTGGTTGTGATTGAGAATCAGATGGATTCAATTCATCACTTCTTATATTACTCCCACTTGGATGAACTCCACTAATATCATTATCTTGATCCATGGTTTCAAATAGGGAGTAATCTTTGCCTATTTCGCCCTTCTTAGGAAACTCATTCTCTAAGAGAATGTGACATCCGTGATTCAAATTCAGTTATACTCCCACTTTCCTGCTCACCTATGAACACATACCCTTTCGAGTGTTCAGAGTATCTTATGAAAATACTTTTTCTTTCCTACGGGACCTAATTTCCCAAATTTGTGAGAGGGGTTCATGAATATAGGCAGCACAACCCCCATGGCTTAAGAAAACTTAAGTCCGACTTTCTACCTGTTCATAACTCACATGGAGTGGAAGTAACTGATTTGGAAGGCACTTTGCGATTAAGTTCATAGGCAGCTGTTAATAATGCATCACTCCAAAAAATGATAGGTAGGTTAGCATGCGCCATCATGGATTCTAACCATTTCCAATAGGGTTTGTTTCTTCTTTTTCCCGCAACACCATTTTTGTTGAGGAGTATATGAAATAGACAAGCTGTCTTTCTATTCCTTTTTCATCACATAATTTTCTGAACTCATCGGATAAATATTCTCTACCTCGATCGGATCTCAATGCTTTTATTTTCTTTTGTCTAATTGATTCTCTACCAAGGCCATAAATCTTTTGAAACAACTTAATGCTTCAGATTTATGAGAAATCAAATAGACATATCCGGGATCGAGTATAATTATCTATAAAAGTGATGAAATAAACAGCCCCATGCCTTCCTCTCACATTCATTGGACCACGGATGTCGGAATGGATTAAATGCGGAAATTCAGCTCCTTTTACCTTTTCCAAATGGTTTCCTTGTTGTTTTTTTCTCTACTAGGCAATGCTCACATATGGGCAAATCGACTTTTCAATATTGCCCAACAAGCCCTCTTTGGCTAGTCTATTCATACGTTGTTGGCCAATATGACCAAGTCTATGTATGCCACACATTCACATCATTGTCATATGAATTAGGAGACGTGATAAGGGAATAACAAATATTTGCATTAGCATAGTCAATATCCAATACAATGAAAACCATCCGTAAAAATAGCCACGACCATAGAAATTTGTTTCCAAAAACAAATACACATCTCTATTATGGAAGTTCATATTAAAAACCTAGTTTGACCAACACTAAAACAGACACTTTAGATTCCGATTTTAAATCTCCGGGAGCATATATTACATCATGTAGGATCAAAGATGCGTCCACCACGCATGTTCGCTTGGCAGTGCCAATTCCTTTTACTTTTAGCCCCGGAGTTGTTTCCCACATAGATCCACTTAGTTCTAGTTGGTATTCGTCTTAATTCCACAAAGGATCCTACATCCTTTGCTACATGGTCTGTTGCTCCTCAATCTACAACCACAAAGGATTGGATTCACTAACAATACAGAACTTGACACATAAGCAAAATTCTCAAATGTACAGAGGTGTTTACCTTTTCGGCTCACGACGATTCTGCGAGCATATTGACCCTTCTTGTCATCTGTAACACCTTACCCTTGATATTTTCTTCACTTGAGGACGTTTTCCTCTCTTGTGTTGGTTAACTCTTGGTTTTCTGCAAGGAGGACTCGAATCCCTTTACATGACCACATATTGAGCAGAATCCATACGCTTGCGCTTAGAGCTCAAAGCCCTTTCTAAGCTAAGAACCAGCATTGCAAAATGTTTGCTTTCGCTCAAATGCCGTTAAGACAGTCTCCATAGCTCAAGGTGGTGCACGGCATTCTCAGGCGATCTTCCATGGCATGGTCAAAGGCTTACGGGTGCTTACAGAACTTTTCCGGTAGCATGTTGAATAACCTATATTCAATTTTCATCCCTTTCATTCTGTTTTCCCTTTTCTCCTTTCCTTTATTGGTAGAGGTAGATATCTGACAGTGCAAAGCGAGAAAATGTAAACCTAACTCACTTAACATGAAGCTGCAGAATATTTTACCAGACGAAAATGTTTGCCGAGGTGTGTTCACACACGAATGAGAATGCACATCAAAAAGAATGAAAAGTGGGGAAACAACGTCCCTACGTTTCTCGAAAATACTAGGCACATTATCTACTCTGATTTCTTAAGATTAAAGTTTAGTATAAATTCATACACATATCACCCTGTCTAAACCACATGGATCAAGCTCTTGATAAAGTACGAAGGAATTGTCAATTTAATGCAGCTCCCAACTTATGTATCCGTCCCTTTTCATTTGAAGTAGGAATGGGCATCTCAGTAATTTCTTGCCACTCCTAAACAGAATAAGGAAGTGCAGCCATTTCAAACATCCTGTACATTAGCTCCTTAGGATAACAAAAGGAGAGGGACACTTTTAATATTCAGTAGAATGCTCAACACCGCATAGTAATTTTAGAGGGAGATGAGATTCTCCAATGAGTTCCTTCCATTAATAGAAGAGCACAGAACAAACCAAGTCTGTTCTCTGTCAATATGAGGATATCCTCCACAGGCACAACTAAGCCCAGTTTCAGGTCCCACCATCACCCCAATGCTACATATCAACCCGTGAGAACAAAACTATAGAATACAAAAATAAATTTCAAGCCATTCAAACCGTGTTTTTTCTCTTGTTGTGAGGGTTGGGGAGTGAGGGAAGGCTTGATTGGATAATACTTAGCTCAAGTTTGTTCATTTTTGTAGTTATTGATATTCTCTTCGTTGAGAAAACACCCAATATCCTGATATAAAAGTCAATGAATTTCCTTATTGAAGGAAACGTGCTAATTAGCCTTTGTCATATAAAGGATTGACACTGGCAATAGCTTGGAGACAAGAGTTGTGTGAGGGTGGTTTTTAATGGTTTGTCATGAGTGGAGATGTCTGGTTTAACTTGGTGAAACTATTCGTATTTTGTACTACAGTCTCCTCTCCCAGTTAAAACTGGTGTATTCTTGTCCTCCACTAAGACAGGTGCAACAGGACCACATTAATCTTGCTTTTCTTCTTTTTTAGGATTATTGTTTGTATCACTTTGATTTAGTACAGGTACAAGAACAGATTCATCCTTTATTATGCTGTCCCCAACACTAAAAGTATAGATCAAGGCCAGGCCGAAAACTATTCCAAGGGCACATTCATGTTTTCTTTACATTGTCTCCAACAATTAATTTCATGCCAACCAAAACAATCCCAATTGCTCCATATATTGTGCAACTAGAACCCCCAGCATAACTTGGACTTCTTCACCAGGAAAGCTGATCAAATGGAAGAATCATTGAGAAGGCTAAAAAAGTAACTGAGAAATTTCTCAAATTCACCATTTAAGGTGTAGTTATAGGAACGAGGGAGATGAGGCTTTAAGTTACAGAATTCTCATGACATAACAAATAGCTGGGGATAACAAAGCATGTTCATGCCTCAGATTTAATATTTTTTTGTGGCCTTCATCAAGGAACTTTTACTGTCCTTCTAAGATGCAAATTAGACCTGATTGGAGAAACAGCATTGTTACTTCAGTAAAGGCAACTTCAACAAGGGAGCCAAGGGTGCCAAATCATCTAGGAAAATGATCTACTGCAGGGTACAAATAATGGAAATACAGCTTCTAGCTGGGAATAAATCATGCAATTTTCTTGTAAAGCTAAGTCGGCATATGAACCCCATTTATCCTGGGGTGTATCAAGCAAATTAAACTTTCATTCAAAAGCTTTGAGCTTGGAATAAATCATGAAGAAGTCTCATAAAGCTAGAACAGCATATGAACCCCATCTATCCTGGAGTTCAAATCATGTTCAACAGCTCAAATTCAACATTCCTTCTAGATAGCCGAAAAAAGATTGAAAAGGCAATATTTGAATGAGCTCTTTCCTTCTCTATACAAATTCTTAACCACCTTCATTTTCCTTCAATGCAAAATCAAAGCCCTTAAACAGCCAAACTCCAACAGAGTAACAAGCTCCCTCCAGGGGCTGCTGATTTTTTCACATTCCCTTCACTAAGAGATTTTCCCTCATATCGCAGGGGACCTAGGCAGCACATGGTATCACCATAATCTTTCTTCTTTCAAACAGACGCCTAACACAATTTTGTCTATGACGGTCTATTGGCAGATAGTAATTGAAAAAATAATGGAAAGATACCTCATTCAGCTAAGGAACTTCTATCTAAGTTCATTGACAATTAAAGAACATTCCAGACATGTAAAAACATGAGAAAAGTATTCTGAAAACTGTCTGATATAGCACGAATCAGAAAACATGGCTCATAGAAGCAGATTAGAGTATTTTTATTTATTTCATATTGCTTCAATTTCAAAGAGACGATGCATTCTTCTACAATTTTTGAAATTGGACAGTTAACACGCCATGCCTGCGAGCTGCAATAACAATAGTTGCGAAGAATTAGTGGCATTTGTTATCTGGGCAACACTGCGATCATAAATTCGGATCTGCCACGCTCACTCAAATCATGATATCTTTTTCCATGGGATGGCATAGACTATCCTCCGTTAATTTAACTCCTAGCGACCACGGATAACTCCACAAAACATTCATTTGAAAAAACAAAAGAGCTAGATAGTGATAGATATTAATCAAGCCCTATCGATGCACAATCTGACATCAAAGGTAGAAACACTAAAGCTCCAAACTCTGTCTTCACAAGGGTAAAACTGCACGACAGATTGCAGTAACAACCGAATGTTTCATATACGTTCATTTATCCAATTCCAGCAACATAACTTTTCTTCCAAATCAAATCAAAAAAAAAAAAAAAAAAAAAATGTTTCAGGTACATGAATAGAGTTAGATTTATCTATATACCAGCTTCACGAATTCCGCTAAAGTCCCTTAGATTTCTAAGACAGACACAGTATAGCAGGCGGACTCCATCCAACGAGCAGATGCGAACAATTAGACGAACTAGCAACAATAACGCTTTACAAAAGGCAATCATAATAGGAGCTGAGAGTGGGAAAGAATAACGAGCGCGAGGTCAGATGGAACCAACCGAGATCGCCGCCGCGCTTGGCGGAGCTGCAGTCGGAGAAGCGCGAGGCGAGGTCCTCGAACTTGGCCTTGCCGGCGACGATGTCCTCCCGGAGGGCCTTGAGCTGCGAGACGGCGCTCTCGCGGGTGGTGCTGCGGATGACCCTGCCCTCCGGATCCTTCCACGAGGCCTTCCTCCGGGAGCCCTCGTGCTTGATGAGGATGTGCGACGCGCGGACCTGGCTCGCCCCCTCCGCCGCCGCCGACGACGACATCTTGGCCTTCGCCCGGTGCTTGTCCCTGAGGCTGCTGGACTTGGCGGCGGCTGGATCTGCCGATGAGGTGGTTGTGGAGGACGGTCTCTTCCTCTTGCGATCGGCGGACTCTATTTTGGCAGCTGAAGACGGCGGCGACCTCGTTCTGCCCCTCGCTGCGTTGAAGTTCAAGTGCGGTGCTGAGCTCGGTGGCGATGGAGAGAGTCGAGGGAGGGGGGATGGTGGCTTTTATATGGTGAATTTCTCAGTAATTTTTTCCTATATATTGGAAATGGACACGTCATTGAAAGTAATTATCCTCTGCTAGCTTTTTCAATCAACTAATCTTTCGACCCAAAAAAGTATGATTAACCAATTTCAAATTTTACGCTCATTTTATTCCGCAAAAAATAACTAATTTAGAAATTATCTTTTGATAAATAATTACTCATCTCACTTACAAAAATGAATAAATAATTTTTTTATCTTCTATGAAAATGTTCTAAACATAAATGATTATCAGTAATATTTTTAGTGACTAATTATTTTAAGAGATGAACAATCATTTTTAATAAAGTATTTTTAAATTAATTATTTTTCGCAAAACAAACGAAATCTTAATAAATTCTTATCTTATTAAGAATGCTACTCTAATTTTTTAAGATTTTTAAGCATCAAATTACACATATTAAGTCACACTTCTATCTAAAGACTAAGCTTTTGAAACGATGGGCAGTGACCTCATAGAAAAATCTTGCTTGCGAGTGAGAAGGGTGTGCTCACCAGTAAGTTGTAGTCAGATACAATGATCAATCGACACCAAATCCTCATTTTAGTTTCATTTAGCCAGCCAGCGACGATATCCAGTCGAAGCACTCTACTAGGCCCTAAAAACTAACAAGTCTCTTACAGTTGAATGTACACAGTATGTCTAGTTGTCTCCAGAGTCTACACTTCGGCAGGTCCAACCGTTCCAACTACAACAAAATGAGTGCGGGCATCGCCTTCAATGTCGCCACCGCATTCACTTAGATTCTACCATTAACCTCTGCAGTTTTCATCATTAGGCGGGGAGAGAGAGAGAGAGAGAGAGACAAACAAGGCCTAGTGATAGTGAACATGATCGGCAGGACGATCTCCTTGCCAGAAGTGAAACAAGAAAACTTACATGGGATTTGATAAACATATTGCAGGTATCAAAAGATGGTAACATCCACTGGGCAATTACAGTTGCATGTCTATCAATATTTATCTTGTTTCCTCTCAAAAAGTTGGATTTACAGCTCCTATCGCAGAATGGACTGATGAATTTGTTGTCATCTGAAACGATTGATATATTGTTTAATCTAGGAACTAAACATTTCTCAAGAGAGGCCAACTTTTTCTGATGATATCACCAATCTTCGCATCGATCTGCTTCTGAATGTGAGGTGGGCAAAGCTCAGCTGCAAAACTATTCAATTTTGCAGCCAAACTTGATTTCTGAAGTTCCTCTTCAGGCAGGTGTCCCATCAGCTGGAGGAAGAGTGGTTTCTGCTTGAGCTCAAATTTCTGCATAATTCATGGGTACGGTAATTCTTGTCAGAAATGCTGGTGAGACGAGACTATTTCCAGTTCCTTGAGACCAACAAAAGTGCCAGATGGTACAATTGAAAATTCATATGGGGCGCATGCATTTCTCAGGCAACAAGCTGAAGATTTCAAAGATGTCTGCAAAATGCATTCTAAGTGCAAGCCAAAACGAAATTAAACAACTAGAAGAGCCACAACATGCTGCAGAGGAGCCAAGGAAACAATCTTTCAACTTGTTCACAACAGATCTGGCTTGACAATTCAGGGCATCAACCTAAGCAAATTAATACACAGGTGGACCTTTTTCTCTTTCAACAGAACTAGCAGCAAAGCACTTCCTTACACATCAAAAACACCTAGAATGTTTCACAGATCATTATCATGGAAAATCAAGACATATCGAAATAGTTGGAAGCACCACCCCAAGTTATTTCCACTCCTTTGGAGGAATTTTGGATCCACGCACAGAATGAATTACTGGTAACATATTTGGATTGCGGGTATTAATGTAGCATTTGGCTGAGGGAGCAGCCAGGTATGAATGAGCGACTGCTCTAAATATGGAAAGTTCTTCAACCTCACTCGTTGTCAGTCAAGCCAACAAAAAGTAAGGGCAATATTAATAAGTTCAGAACTTACCTACCAATTTTCTTCAACGAGAAAGATGGGCTGGTTAAGGTGAATACAATGTAATGAGAGATTTAGACAGGTGCAAGCTCAGAAATACCTACTCGGAAATACCCACTTGATGATTGGCCAATTAATATTCTGACCTATTGAGTTAATGATGACTGGTGAAATCAATTATCTGATAGGTATACTTTCAAGTAATAATGTGCAGTTCCCAATTTCTTAACCTGATGTTCAGGCTCTGCATGATAAAATGTTTCAAGATGTTGAATCTGAGTAGTGACAACACTGCTCTTGGACTTGCTTTGCTCTCTTTCTTTGCTAAGGGCTGCTAGTCTGGACTCTTCAGTTCCATTTGTGAAGATAATTGACCTGACAATGCAATTTCATCAGTAAATATTAGGTAGACACAAAGCAACAGGCTACATATCCTTATTCTGATTAACAGGAAAACTTTCGATGCAAATAATTGCCGTCACCTGTACTGGTTACCAACATCTGGACCTTGCCCAAGAACTTGCCTCGAATCATGACTAGACCAAAAGACATCCAAGAGTTGCCTGTAACTAATCAATCTAGGATCATATTCCACCTGTAGAGCAGCATTCACAAAAACAAACAAAGCACAAGTAAATATTGATACCAACTAGCAATTTTCTTGTAATTAAAAGATTTAAGTTCCAATTAGGGATACTTAATAGCGATGTTTACAAGAACCAAAAACCATGGACATAGTGAAATCTTGAAACTCTCTTGCTCAAAAGAGAGAATTTATAGATGAGACTTTCTCACCAACCACCTCCTCCTTCCCACTCCCCAAAAGGAAAAAGAAAAGCGACAAAACGCAAAAGAAAGGGAAGAGTCAAAATAACGCTTTCTTTCGATAGAGTCTCTGTTTGAATCCTGATTTACCCCTTCATGCTAACAGGGTTCACATCCAAAATCTGCTTCTGCGTGCTCAAATCCTTACTGCTCATATGCCCTATGTCAATCATTAGACATTAGTGGCCAAAGATGCATCAATCCAAAATGATTGACATGCATAAATCAGACTGATCCTCAGAGGAAAGCACAAG
Source organism: Eucalyptus erythrocorys (assembly GCA_014182555.1). NCBI lineage: Eukaryota > Viridiplantae > Streptophyta > Magnoliopsida > Myrtales > Myrtaceae > Eucalyptus > Eucalyptus erythrocorys. The sequence continues at coordinate 32,870,752 of CM024606.1, forward strand.
AATAATACAGCATCTTTCACTTCATTAGCAAATCACAAATGACGAAAATGCGAACTTACAGAATCAAACATTCAATATTACTTCTTTCTACGTCTTATGTCAATTTCTATATCAACCAGACACTAAGGAGGGCTTGTTTAGTAACTATCATATTCCCGTTTTGTAATGTCAGCTAATTTTTATATTCCCCAGAATAAAAAAGTGGCCAGAAAATAGATTTACAACAGAAACATTAAGTGAAAAAAAAAAAAAAAAAAAAAAAAAAAAAAATCTACTTCTTTGTTTCCAGAAACAGAAATGGGAAAAGCTATTTATGAACAAAAACCGTTCCTGGGAACAGAAATCTAACTAAACAGAGACTGAAGGAATAACCTTATTTCTTAAACATGCAGAACCTATTCAATTGATCACAAGCAACCATCACGCAATCTTTACCGTTTTCACAGACTCGAAACTCTTGATGTTTCGTCAAGATAAAGCTAAAAGTACCACCTGGCAGTGGCATCTGATGGTTAATGCCCAATCGACTATAGCGAATATCGTCCTCAATTATTAGGAAGAAATTCTAATGGAGGTTGAAGGAAACAACAATGTGAAGGACGGGATTCTGAAACTGAAAAATTCCAAGAACAACGGCATCCACACTAGTCGACAAATGATAGCTAAGCATTTCCAATCATTGAAACTCTATACTAGTCGATAGCACTAGCAGCTTCTGATCTGTACAATCCCAACGTTCTCCGTCTCCTATTCAATTTGCAATTACACGGAATCTCCTCGCGATAGCTCCGTAACATAAAACGGAATCAAGATTCACGAAGAAAACCACCTGAACGCATTCGGCGTGATCGCGCAAGCTCCGGTACTCGGGGTTGGACTTGGAACCGCCGGCGTAACCGACGGCGGTCCGGACGACGCCGTCGAGGCAGCCGAAGACGGCCTCGGACCTCCAGAAGCTGCCGAGGGCGAAGACGGCGGTCCTCCGCGGCTGGTTTGGAGAGCCGGCGGCCGGGTCGGGGATCCGATTCGCGAACCTGATGCACTGGGCGTTGCCGAAGAACAAAGCGAGGACGACGAGGAGGAGGGTCGAGAGGTTGGGTAGAGAGAGAGGGACGCCTCTCGAGAGACGAATGGAGCGGGTCTCAGACAGCGGCCGCCGTCGCGAGAGCTCTTCCATGGCACCGGCGTCGTGCAGCGGGAGCAGGAGCGTCCGCGAGGGGTGAGGAGGAGGAGGATTGGATTTGGATCGGGTTATGGATCTGCTCGTTTTTCCAAATATTACTTTTTTCTCTATTATTATATTTTAAGCCATTTTCACGCTTTTTTTTTTTTTTCACCCCATTTCCAAACTTTTTTTCTTTTTGACCCAAACCATATTTCCAAGGGAAAATGTCACAAATGGTCCCTATATTTTTAGTCAATATGCAATTTCATCTCTGAACTTTCAATTCGCTCGATTTGGCCCCCGAACTATTGATAAATGTCGATTTAGTCCCGAACTTTCGATCATTTGATTTGGTCGAACTATTGATAAAATGTCCGATCTAGTCCTTCGTTATTATTTTTCCTTTTTTCCTCTTTTTTTCCTCTTTGATAAAACGAAGGACTAGATTGGACATTTTATCAATAGTTCGAGACCAAATTGAGCCAATCAAAAGTTCGGGGACTAAATCAGGACATTTATTAATAGTTCAGGGACTAAATCGGACATTTATCAATAGTTCAGGGATCAAATTGAGCGAATTGAAAGTTCAGGGATGAAATTGCACATTGACTAAAAATATAGGGACCATTTGTGACATTTTCCCTATTTCCAAACTTTTTTTGGTCAGTTCTATTCTATTTCTACTCTAATACTCACTCTTAGACTTTTTCTCTACCTTTTGCAGAGTGTGGGAGTCGAAACCCACTTTTGAAACTTACTCGTCCCCACCCCATCCCCTTGCGAAGGTGGGGAGTTGAACCACATTTCCAAACTTAAATAAGAAATTTTTTGGATAATCCCAGTGTGAGCTTTTCGGATAATTTGGATTTAGACGCTAAACATTTTTCAAGAATTCATTTTCCATAAAAATGACAATATTTTTCAATGTTTAATTACAATCCAAAAGTGAATTAAAAAATATTTTTCGCCATTTAGTAGAGAAATTAGATTTTCCAAATTCAAAATTACCAAAAATTTTGAATTTTTAGTTTTTTTCTCTTTTTCTTTTCCTTTTTCTTTTTCCTTATTCCTCTTAGGCTAAGCTCATCGATCTTAGGCAAGGCTTGAGCATTACTCGATATAGCAAGACTTGACCTTATTAGCTACATCTCACCTATGGTATGTCGGGGCTATCATCGTGGTCAGCCATTGGCTAAGGAAGGAAGAAAAAGAAATAGAAAAGGAAAAAATAAATAAATAAAAAATAAAAATTTGAATTTAAAAAATAATTAAAAATTCAATTATTGAAAACATTTTTATAAAAACGAACATTTCATTAATCAAAGACCCAAGCCCGAGCGCTTAAGACTCACACATTGCCTTTGTGGATCAAAGCTTGAGTATCAAGGACCGCTCGTCCTTTATGGACCCTGACTTGGGTGCTAAGGAATCGGGCACAAGCATAAGCATAAGCACTAGGGTTTGGGCTCGGCCTTGATGGACCCAAACGTTGGTGCCAAGGACTGAGCCCAGCTACCGAAGACTTGACCCTAAACACCAGGACGTACAAACCAATGGTAGGGTTTTCATGCATAGGCATAAAGTTTGAGTCAATAATATTGTTAAGGTTAATATTCCACTTGATGAATTATTATGGATTATTATGGTAAATTTCAAAACATGTAGAAAAATTATTTAACTTCTATGGGAAATTATTTACAAAAATTTAAAATCTATTATACTTTTGACAATTCAATAATAAATATTTTAAATTTGTTGATTGAGTCCATCCGATCAATTTCGATTGGAATTCACTAACAAAGATGTCAGCTATCCAATGTTAAGCAATTAGTTGTAATGTGGACAAATTTTGATAATATTTTAATATATTTTTTTTCTTTTTCCTTTCTTCTTCTTTTTGCTAGTGGCTGGCCACTGGCAATGGCCAGCCATGGCTAGGCTGACTGGCCTCCTCATGGTGAATTGCGGTGAGGGTGAACTTGAAGGAGGACCAGGTATGCAGGGCAAGGTGGGGGTAGATTTAGGAGTCATCGCAGGTGAGGAGCTTATGGAGGAGGATGGCGAACATTGCGCAAAGCTTGAGGTTGGGGCAATTGTGAGGGAGGTCGGCGAGCTTAAGGGAAAGGGAGTTGGGATTGGTCTGCTTGGTGAGGTTGAAGAGGGACTCGACTTTAGGATCAGAGCTGGCTGGAGGACGAGGTGGGTGATTAGGGTTTTGAAGTAGGAGCATGCCTCAACTACCATATGATAAGTTGATATAGTAGTTATCCGCGCCTGAGATGAGTGAGGGTGGGTGAAAATCCCACTGCAAAGCTAGCACGCCTTATAGCATTGCATAGAACCACAGGCTAGTTTTATACCCTCGGTTATGCGCTTGCTAGAACAAAATGGATTTGGGATCCATGGAATTTAGGTTTTCATTTCAGCCACATCCCCCTTTCATTTTTCTTTTCTTTTTTACCCTACGGCCGCCTCGAGATTTGGTCACTAGAGATCAAGCTCTGGGTTCGTGGCCCTGGTGGCTGCGCCCAAATCTGAGCAACGCTAGGAGAGGGCCGCGACCTTTGCCCGCCACAATTAAAATAAATAAAAAGAAACCGACGAATCAGAAATTACTAGTCTTGGTCTCGTGCATATGGATACATACTTGCTCTCGCAAAATCAAAAGGGCACAAACCGAGGCGAAAATTAATTACGTTGAGGAGTTGCTTAGTACATCAACAAGAGAAAGGTAACTTAGAAACTTTGAGTAGCTAATAGTTTGATATGCTGAAAGTTACAAAATGACTTTGAGGGACTCTAATAGAGGTTATTCTTTGAGCCACATTGATTAAGATAAATTTCAACATATTGGTTTCAAATAAATAAGTACTTCATATGATTCCAGTATTAAATTAAATTATAATATTGGTAGAGCAATAGCATAATTTGAATATACGAGTGTTATAAAGTCTTCAATGTATGCAATGCAATGCACTAGAGATCTTGTCTATTTCGTGTATAAGTTGAGTACATATATTCATAATCCAAATATAAAACATTGGAAGGTTATTATCATAAATTTTTTGTTATCTTAAGAGAACTAAAAATTTATGGTTGTTCTATAATAATTATTTGACTATATTAGAAGGATATACCGATACTTGTTGGATTATTAGTGTGGACAATAAACATTTCACTTTTGGATGGATTTTTACACTAGGTAGAAGTGTTGTATCTTGGATGGGCAAGAAACAAACATGTATAATTTACTCCATGATGGAATTCAAATTCGTTACTTTAGCAATGACTAGGAAAGAGGCTAAATGGAGTAAGAATTTGTTGTTGGATATCAAATTATGGTCTAATCTTATGCCTCATATTTATATCCATTATGATAGTCAAGCCACTATGACAAGAGCTTATAAAAGCACTTACAATGATAAGTTTAGACATATTAATCTAAAACGTGAATATGTGAGACAATTGATTAAAGAGGGTACCATAATAATTGTTTATGTGAGGTCAAGCAATAATCTAGCCAATACCTCGATAAAGGCTTCACCAAGAGACATGGTAAATATGACCTCACAAGAAATGGAACTGAACCCTTCATTTAAAATCACCAGTAAGGATAACCCAACTTTCTTTTTCTATAACATCATTAGTTACAATATTTAATTGGTAAAAACAAATTGCTAAAAGTAATTGTTTGATACTGACATTAGTCCTAATATAAGAAGTCAATTTCATCTGTTATGTTTTGTATGTTGAGTTAAATTCTTAATAAAATATGGTACAAACTTGTAATGTGCTAATAGTAATAAATATATGATAGATACTTCACCTATACAAGCTTAAAAGTGATGCCACTTCATACAAAAGTTAGGGCTACTTTTTAGAGAGCTCATGAAACAAGATCAAACACGAGGCCATATTAATGTTAAGTAATATAGAACTTCTCGTCGAAACAAGAGGTTAGTATATATGCAATATGTGCGATTCTATTATTTAAAAGTACAAATTTAAAGTCGAGTCACTTGTCATTTTGATAGAGTTTTGAGATACTTGCACTAAATAAATATTTAACTCGAAAGAAACATTAATATAAATATATATTAATTTCATTGAAATTTTGGCTGTATATTTTTTACGTTTTATTTTTGTAATTTTATTTTACAAATAAAGTGGGAGATCATTGGTAGTTTGTTTTAAAACAAATTAAGAGATGTCTTGTCCCATATCGAAAGAATATGTGTGCGCACGTGGATGAGATTTGGTACTAATCAAGGATCATTATTTTTTATTTATTGAAAAATTCGGATTTATTTTTATAAAAAAAATTAACCATGACATCCTAGTGAAACAGTGTGACTATTCACGAAGAAGTTGTAGTTATCTATTATTTATTATTGATTTAATTTAGAATTTTATTATTGTTTCTAATGGTTACCTCAGAGGTTGTACTTGTTCAAATATAATTTTTTAATCATTGGAAGGTTGTGTTTGTTTGAATATAACTTCTTGTTTTTTGCTATTAAATGCTGAACGCGTTTGTTCAATCATAATCTTCTTCTTCCATATTTCGTTTTCTTTACAGTCATCTTTTCCAATTATTTCCCTTGAGAGAAATTGGAGTAGAAGAGTCAAAATGGATCTTAAACCCATATATAACTTATTTAAATGGCTCATATATAAGTCACTTACATTTTGAAGTGAGTCATATATAGGTCACATATATAGCATGACGATGATCGGCGATTGACTAGGCGAGGCTTGAGCTCGCCGACCTCTCACAAGCTCGAGATCACCAACAACTAGCGAGGCTCAAGCTCGTCGACATTGAGCGAGCTCAATCTCGTCGATCTAGCAAGGCGAAGACGCCTTCTAGCGTCTAGTGAGACATGAGCTCGTCTGATGCCAACGAGCTTCATCTTGCTAATCTGGCGAGGGGGAGGCCTTACCAACAACCGGTGAGGCTCGAGCTTACTAGTGTCGGGCAAGCTCGAGCTCATCTATGGTCGGTCGCCAACCGTCATCATCGATGGCGGCTAACAAAAAAGAAAAAAAGAAAAAAAATTAAAAATTATACTTTAAAAAATAAAATAAAAATAATTTAAAATTATATTTTTAAAGATATACAAATAATTAAAATTTTGATTTATAAATAATAATTTTATTTATAAAAATTATAAAAATTGTTCATTAAACTTGTATTACAATAAAGTGTTTTAGCAATACCATTTTTTTTTTTTTTAAAAATATTTTATATATATATATAATCGGGTTTAGTTAAAGGTTTTTCAAATTTTTTTAGTTTATTTACTAATTTTAAATTATTCAATTTACTTTTTAAATTTGATGTGAAGTTTTTATTCAAGTAACATATATGTGAAGAGCTTAAAGTAAATGAAATAGGTGGGAGAGGATTAACCAAAATTAAGTTAAATATCAATGTGTTTTTGATATGGATCGGGTATGGTATGTGTCATTAAATTTATGTTGCATGAAAAAGAGGTTAAAATGAGTTAAATGGATCAATATGGGTCGGATTATTTTTAACCCGATTCAATCCACCCATTTGACCGCCATATCTTGGAAAAATACTGGAATTGCTATCTAGTATTCTTAATTGGGATTTTGTTGTATTCTCGAGGAAATTTGCCAATGACCACTAGCGACATTGTGGGGCAAATAATTACTTAAAAAAAGTAATATTATACCTCAAAGTTTGATTTTATTATTCTACCCAATTCGAAATCATATTTTTCCAACAATGCCTTTGGTTAGGGGTGTAAACGGTTCGGTTCGGTTCGGTTTTTTGAAAAACTGAACTGAACCGAACTGTTATAAAAATTCCCAAACCGAATAGAATAAGAACCGCGATTACGAACCGAACCGAAATTTCGGTTCGGTTCGGTTCGGTTTTTCGGTTTTCAACTTTTGTTTTTTATTTTTTGTTTTTTGTTTTTGTTTTTTGTTTTTGTTTTTTTTTTTTTTTGGGACAGCTTACCATAAATATAGGTGTCACGCATAGTACTCTCTCTCTACATCCGACCACAACTTACACAGTCAATGATTGCGATCATCTAGAAATCAATTAACTATTTCTTTAGCTTTCTCTTTATTGGGTTGTTAGCTAATCTCAAAGTCAACATCCTTACAATCTTTTACCATTTAATTGAAATATAACAAGCCTCGGCTGAGATCTAATCTCGATTGGAATGATTATAATTTTTCACTTTTCGATCCAATAGCGATGCCTCCCGGCCATAGACTCACCCGTTCTTTATCAAACCCGAAAGAAAAGTCTTTCAAGTTCTCTGAGCATCTCGCGGCCTCCAATATCGAGGACAAGCCAACTGATCACCTAATGGAATAGCAAGAAGAGAGAAAGCAGATCTACCCTCAAACGGTTTGTGCAAGATCAATCGGAAGAAAAGGTAACCGATAGATGCATCAAGTCCAAAAGCAGAGACAAGACTGTCACCACGTAAACATGCAATCAGTGGCTCTAAAGAGATGAGTTTCGTGTACAGATGAATCAAACAATCGGCGATAGAAGAAGAAAATTGACAGCTAACTAATTAAAACAACATCTCTTTTTTGTCTTTATTTCTTTCTTTGATGGGCAAAACCATTAGCTATATACATGCATTACCACCTTGCTCTAGTTTTTAACAAATGAAAGCGAGACGACGAGTACTCCATACCCACTGGATCATGGAATGATCTAAAACCTCATGTTGGCTTAAACAGGACAAAAGCTCCATGTAACAGTGATGTGTCTCTGGACTGACCCTGTATCTATGTGTTCCTCTTTGCTTTTCTTGTGCCGGGGCTCACATTGTATTCAATTTAAAATTACCAGTTAAAAGTGCATCTCCAACCTCATTTTCTGCTGTAATAACCAAAATTCTATTTGCAGTTGTCTACAGGACAGGTTCCTATTATGATAAATAAGAACATTACATTGAGTCATAACAGACCTTCATATCTAGACACAGAAAATGAAGAGCGCCATATGGGCAGATCATAGTACTAAGACAGCCCTTCACCTCCATTGGCGAGAACAAGGAAAAAGATGAGATCCTCCATACATGCAGTTCTTTCTGAAACCGGACCACCAAGGCACAAACCGTTTGTCATGTCTAAGATAAGTGCCTCCACAATTATCTAAGCTTTACGGTAAAACACTTCAGCTGCCATAAAGTTGCCATGTTGCATGTATGCCCATCCTAGGTTGCCCTGCGTCACCGAATAGTAAAACAAGTAAGGCCACTTTGGCAACATGGAACACATAAATGGTAGAATTTTTATTCATGGTGTCATCGAAACCCATAAATCAATTCATCTCATGTCAAAACCTACACAAAAACCTACCGAGTTTCCTAGTACTACACGGAATCAGCTCAAGAGAAAGAACGTCAGCAGCAAAGGACATCAGATGGAAACACATGAATGGCTGCTAGACTATGAAGCCTTCAACACAGAACCAGCTTGGATGGTATGAAAACCTCTCCATGGCATATCATCCACAGTTTTTGCTTCAATAGTTCAATCTGTTCATCCAGTCTACCGCATTTTTGCCAGATTCATTCTCATAATTTTCCAGGCAGGTCAGACAAAAAATTTGCCATTTGGACATCACAAACAATTGAGACTATCAGCTAGAACGAATCAACTTATAGAATTCCATTTTGAAGGAAATACTCTCTGCTTACAATGCTATCTAGCTCTACGTTGTATAATACTTCTACAGACTCAATCTATAAAAAATTGAATATGACAGTTCCCCCGTTAAAATCTTGCATCCCTCATCAGAGAATAGATTCATGACCCAACCTTTCCTTAAGGTGCAAGCAAATGAGTGCTATAATACAGAACTTAAGAACTTAATAATGTAAGAAACAATTACCTTGTACAAGTCAATGAGTACATTGTCCAGAGATTCTTGAGCTTGTCTGGAGCAAAGATGCCTAAAAGATCTAATTGCTTCGATCCCTTCTTCTGCTCTGTCCTGCTGTTTCATGATGACGGCCATATCTTTGAGTGCACTATCTACTCTGTCCCCTGCTTTTATTGCCTTCCAAAACAGACCTATTGCTGCGTCTGGATTTTTCTCAGCCAACTGCATTTCACACTGAAATCAATAAGTAACAGGGTACGTACTCTGGTGAATTAATCGACAGAAATAACATCTTGGAATTGACTAGGGGTACAAGAAAAATGTCACTGCCGTATGACATTTGTAAATAAGATGAGCCACAAAAGGAATAATCAAGAAAGTTGATATTAGATCAACAAGCACACATACTAAAAGACTAAATCCTGCTATGTCAGATTCAATTCTATCTGGATTATGCATAACTTTCTTGAAATTTGGCCGTCGTATGTACTTGGGTGAGCAAGGGAACACGAAATTCAGACATACACTCACTCCCTTCGCTACTATGAATTTACCTCTTCGAGCTTAAAGACGACATTCAATCATCAAGAGAAATTGCTATTGAATTCAGGTCCATGGTCGTAGATGACAACTCTGCATTAAATTTACAATGAAAATGAGAATTGAAATATCAATTGTAATATTGAAAGATATAAATATTCCATGGTTATTTTTTTCTCACCTGACTCGAAATTTTCAAGTTCTTCTAAGTCCTCCTCAATTGATTGTGAAAGTAGTTCAAGTACATGAGATTTAAAAACTACCCTTCCTATATAACCTTCTTTAAGGTTAAATCATAGGGGTTGTTCTGGATGACTTATTCTCCCACAGATAATTTTACCTTTTCTCCAACTTCCATCCATGATTGAAAGGCCAATAAACACTCAACCAGTAGAAGGCAAGAGAAAATATGACCTCAAAGTTAAAAGATGCTAGGCGAGAAGAAAAGGATCTGGATTTCATTTTTCAAGAAAAAATGTACCTGCTGGAGAAAGGCAGAATTTTGAGCTCCAATGAAACAGGAATCAATAGGGACCTGCAGAAACAAAGTTTCATGATGGGAAGCAAAGAATCCGGATTTCATTTTTCAAGAAAAAAGATGAACTGGACTGTTATACAGTAAAGAGAGGACGGCAAATCAAGTAAAAGAATGTATAGCTAGGCACTGATCAACAATCCTAAGGGTCAGCATATACAAATAACAACATACGGTAGGACTAAAGGATTCAAGCTTTTCTCAAGATGGAGCTAGACCATTTTGTCTGTAGGTTAAAGAGAAGACAACAAGTACCTTTAAGTGAAAATTGCAAATTGTCAAACCAGTGTTTTCAAACGGGGACAGGTGGCGGTTCAACCAGAAACAAAGCATGGTATAGTCTGGTTTATGTGAAAGAATTGGAGTCGTTAAAGACTGATCAAACCCGGTGTGGACGGTTCAACCAAGTACAACTTTCGATTTCTTTGGCCTTATGAAAAAAATATCGACCTTGCACCAGCAAGGTTCAAACCTTTGTTCAATTGCAAAAGCACTCGGGCCACTTTCTACTTTGGAGCATTATCACTTTTCTGATATATAACCATAAACTATTTTACTTCATCAAATGTAATCTTGATCACCTTTGCCTCCGTAACTGTCCTTTAACCTCAGTCAATTACAACTAGAAAACTGACATATCTGACGAACCATGTTTTACCCCTTTTTATCCAGCAATCCACATCAAATGCAGGACTAGTCTTGTAAAAACACCAATGGGACAATAGAAATTCCCTAGATCATGTCCAAGTATCATACTCAAAAAGTGCTAGTCAGGTCAGTACAAAAGCCATGGCTTGTCCCAGTTTAGCTTACATTAAGGCTTTGTTACTAGAGTGTCTTTCTCGGACGCCCCCACAATCGACCATACCATTCACTATAGAAGCACCATTATATTTGAAGGCAAAGCACGAGAAAAAGATCCCCGCCAAACTTTACAATCCCTGCCAAACTTTACAATCTCGAACAGATGCAAAACAATCATAAAGGGAACCAGTAGCAGCAGATGTCCTCACAAAAATCCCAATGAGCCAGAAAAACCTATCAACGACATGGTGCAGCATAAGCTTAAACATCGACAGGACATCGATGAATAGGCCAGAAATGAAAAACCATCGTAATTTTGGTGCCCCAATTCAACTAGTTAATTTCGTCGGACATCAGCCCCGCGCCCGCAAAACCCTCCGACCTCAATTCCAAGCAATTTGCTCAAATGTGATGCCATCACCAAACCCATCAAACCCAACACGAAAAGTAGAAAAAGAAAAAAGATCGAATCGCAGCGGATTACCAAATCCTCTCGCCGCCATTCGCGTTGTCAATTTTTTTATCAGGAGGGGAAAAAAAGCAAGAAGGGGAAACAAACCCCCCCAGAAAATCCGACTTCAATCCAATCCGCACGAGCAAGAACCCTAGCTCGAAAGTCCAACTACCATCGAACGAGCGCGCGAGAGGGCTCGAAGGGGAAAAGCGAGCATCCAATCGGCGAACGAGAACGCGAGAGTACCTTGCGAAGCATCCGCTCAACGCTACGAATCTGGTTCTTGAGCGAGACAGCCTTCGGCTTCTTCTCCACCCTCGGCGCCTTCGAGCACAAGCGCCCCGAGCACGAGCGCCCCGAGAGAATCTGGTTCTTGGGCAAGGGGCTTTGTCCCTCAATCGGTCGCCATCGCCGTCGCCGTCGCAGTCACCGTCCCTGCCGCCGCCGTCGTCGCAGTCGTCGTTGCCGTTGAGAGAACTCAGCTGGAAATCGATCAAAACCAAGAGAGACAAGAGGCTTAGAGGACTGAGAGACAAGAGTCGGGAGAGAACGAATTAGATTTGATTTTATCGATTCGTGGTTCGGTTTTCGGTTCGATTAATCGATAAAAACCGAACCAGTAAAAAAATTTTCGGTTTTTGATGAAAACCGAACCGAAAATCGAACCGAACCAAACCGATCGAAGTTTTCGGTTCGGTTCGCGGTTCGGTTCGGTTTTCGGTTCGGGTCTTAACAGCCCTACCTTTGGTGGTGAAGAAGTGCAAGTAGTATTGAAATTTCTTCGCCTCACCATCTCATCGAGATGATGAGCTTGACTTGTTTATCTTACTCAAGTAACATTAGGTTAAGCAAAACACGCATTCCACCCGAAAGTTCTAGCTCACAATCAGTTTGGTAATGCATTGTGCTTCGGAAGTTTGCACCGTCTCTGCCACGCCGAGATGCGCCATTAGAAGCCAGACATGGCTGATAAGCTCTCCTCTGCTCGGGCTCCCGGAGTGTTCATAGCTGTGGCTTTTGTAAGCCGCGTAAATCAGAAGCTTCGCCCAGACCTTGCCGATTAAGTCCCATTTCCTGCTTATGTCTTTCGACTCGATGTCATTCAACTGGTACGCGAGATGGCATGCGCCAAAAAAACACCGACCTGCTTTTGTCACCGAGTATTTTTGTGGCGGGCAGCTGAGATCCCACTTGGAGCAGAAGATGGCAGACTTCACATAGATCGCGCGACTCCGTTGACTTGTGCTCCTCTTTGCAGCTTTTAACACCGGTGTGGCCATGTTTCTCTTTCTTGAATAAATTCTGCGCCCATCTCTTGAGAACCGATGAGTTGAAGCCGGTTTCTTTCTTTGACATCACTGCTAACTTGTCCTCGAAGAATTTCTGAGCATCGACCGCAGTATCTTCATATCGGAGCACCCCTGTCCCTGTTGGCAACGTGGAAGGATGGAGTACTAAAAGATAAAGCATGTACCGATAGACCAACTTACTCATCTTGCAGTTCGTGACGTCTTCCGGGCTTTTTCCCTGCCTCTTGTTGAGGTCCTTGTAGTGGCAGGGCTCAGTAGCGATGTGCGAGGTGAGGATTCTCTGGTCGAACTCCATATCGTTCACACTCCAGTTTAGGTGACCATTGTTCGACCTCTTCCAATACTTCGCTAGCCTCCAGCTCGACCATCTTGGATTCGAGAAGATCTAGAGAAAAGACACGGCAGATGATATTGTGGATCCGCCAGGTCTCCGAAGACGCCAGTGTTCAACCCAATCGGATGAAATTGCAAGAAGACCTGAGTAAATCTCTAAAAGCCGCACTTATCAGCAAGAAGGTGATATAGATGTCCACTTTGGGGTAATCCTTCCTATCCTGTAAGGAGAAGAACACCACCACGGCACACAGCACCAAGAGATTCGTGATCCAATGAAAGATGCCCCAAGCATGGTTCAGCAATAGTGCCTTGGTGTAGAGCAGATCGTACATGAACCCCAGTTGGATCTCTACAATCCCAAAAGCCTTTGTCGAGTCCATGGCAAGACTATTCACGAACATGCGCTTACTCGCCTCCAGGTCTCCAGAGTTGAGGACAAGGCCCACGAAGAGAAGCTTGAAGATCTTGAACAACTCATAGGCTTCGACTAGAGTCTGTCCTTTTCTTTGTCGATAGCTTGACCGCTGTTCACTGAGAGGTCCTCCGGAGCCGGAACCTCCATGACCTCGTCAAAGTTGACTCGGTAACCCTCCTCTGTCTTCAAAGTGTACTGCTCCATCAACCTAGGGTATATGGTGAAAAGGGCTAGTGTAAACACCTAGAGAGGGGTGAATAGGTATAATAAAAATTTCTCGCAAGACTTAGTAAATGTGAATTGCCTCTTGAAGATAATCGACTAAGGACGTAATCAGTATTAAACAATTAAATAAAGCTATGAACCACTGGGATTCGCTCTAGTGGCCACCCTTCTAACATGGAAGGGGGAGGTGAGGGATTCAAATCCCCACCTTCTCGGGGGAATGGGGTGAGAACGTGTAAGTTTCAGGAGTGGGTTTCGACTCCCACGCCCTGCAAGAGACAGGGCAAAAGTCTGAGAGTGAGTGTAGAGTAGGAATAGAGTAGGACTGACAAAAAAAATAATAATAATAAAAAATAAAGCTATGAATGAAAGTAAGGAGTTAAGGAAACATAATTTGAACACAAGATTTATAGTGATTCGGTTTAAATCAAGCCTATGTCCACTCTCCCACGCTGACAACCCACTGGTTGGATTCTACTATAAATCAAAAGAGATTTTATAACTTGTGATCTTCAACTTTCTCAGTGGAGAGTCTATATCGGTCTCTCACAAAGTCTCATGAAGAGTATCTCTCTTTTGTATACAATTTTGAGCTCGATGAATGAAAGAGCAAGGAACTAGAAAGCTTCCCACTTTGAAATTTATATTTCACGCATTACTTCGAACAATTGGAGAGTCCGTCTTAGATACTCCTTCATACTTTCACGACCGTTGGCACTTTCCAAAGGAATTCTTGTAATCTACCCGTTGAACAGAATCAATTAAGGAGATCTCGAGTCATTAATTATTGTGATGAAAGCCCGTCAATCCTATTCACCCATACAATCAGGATCTTTGGTTTCCATAAGTAGAACCTTCCAAATTTGCTCGCCTTTCAAAAGATCTTCATATCGGAGTAGATTCCAATAAGAATAATTAATCATGTAGATGCTACATTTAGCCATAAGGTCCTCCAAAAACCATACGAATCGAATCCTTGAAGATAATCCGGCATATGGATAAGTCTTCATACTTCGTCTAGAAATTGTCAGTGTAGACAAACTTTGAATCTTGAGTTTGATGGTCTTCAGACTTTGACAGTAGAGTCTAGAGTTCTTCAGACTATAACACCTAAGTCTGGAAATCTTCAGACTAGACTTTTGGAAACGTTTTGTCAGCTTCAAAACAATAAAAAGGTTTTCTCCAACTATCTCCAGCTTTTTTATTGTGACAAAACTTTCTTGTAGATTTGAAAACTTTTGCCCTGCAAAATAACACTTAAGCAATACATGATATCTTATAAAAATAAGTTGATTAGGACCTGGATAGCATCGATTCTGCAACCATAGAAAACATGTTAATCCTACAAGATAAGATAACTATCCATCCACAATTAGTATCACAAGCTTTAGTTACCGTAGGCATTAAAAGGATTCAAAATCAAGCAACAGTCAAAAGTCCAAATATAACAGTCCAAAACCAAAAAATCAAAGTCCAAACCAAAAGATCATCAAAAACAATACAAGCAAAAAGTACCAAAAAAGATAAGTCAAATCAAATCTGCATAACCTCTCCCCCTTTTTGTCAACACCAAAAAGTGGAGAATAACCATAAAAAAGAGTTGGGTAAAAATCATGGCTGCTTTCGGATACGAACGAGCTGGAACTCCCTTATAGACTTGACAGTCTCTTCAAGTTTTCTTAGAGTCTCCTTCAATTACTCCAAATCTTCACCCTTGACAGTATCTTGCATTTGAGTCTTTAGGGCTTGTAGTTGTTCTTGCAAAGAGACTGAAGTAGCTTGGAAAGCTTTCTTAAGGTCCTTTATCTCAAACTCTAATCCATATTGTTGTTTCTTCAAATCCAGAAGGATATCCAGCAGTCTTGGAAAGTTTGCTATTTGTTCTGGTGCAACACTAGGTCCAGCCGAATTAGTTCCAAGAGTCTTGAGATTTGAGGGATTATCAGCAGTTCGATCACCATGGCTAGGAGTGGATGCCTCAATGTCTGCTTCAAGGTAATGAGAGGCATACACATCCTCTGGATCTGCTTGAAATCTACTAACATCACTAATAAAAGCAGGTGAAGAAGTATCTCTTTTTTTCAACAGCTCCCCCTGTTTGTGTGCTTTCAGGTAGAGAAATGAATTCTTATTCCTGTTCTTGCTCTTCTTCTGAGTGATGTTTTCCTCTTCTTTCTCTAGCAGTTCCACTCCTTGTCTTCTCAGAGTCACTTGACAAGGATACAGCCAATGTAGGCGGCTCAAAAGAGTCATCTTGACCCTCTTCTTCCTTTTCTTCTCTTCCTCTTTCTCCTTCTTCTATTCTTCCTTCTTCTTCTTCTATTCTCCTTCCTTCTCTTTCTTCATCTCTCTTCTCCGTCTCTTCTCTTTCTCTTGTCTCTTTGTCCTCTTACTCCTGAAAGCTAACAAAACTCCGTAGATTTCTTAAGGAAAAGGCGAAGAGAGTGATCTCGTCCTCATCTTCTTCATCCTGCAAGATGGGTGTTCTCCTCTTCTTGATAGGTTCACTCATTGGTTCCTTGCATTTTCTCTTCTTGGCCATAGAGTCTTGTTTTGCCTTAACAGGGGATTTCTCCTTCATGCACTCAAAAACCTTATTCAGCTTCTTCAGACGCATCTTTGTAACCATCTTTAGTCCAATCACCATTAGAGCAATGCTTTTAACACACAGAGAAGCAGGAATATGAATTTTGAAGTGTCTGAAAAATCTTGTGATAAGAGTAGAGTAAGGGAGTTGACCATTGTCTTTCACAACTGTCCTATACATGTGCATGAGGATAGTGTGAGGCAGTGAGAACTTGTAACTAATGTTGATGGCGTACATCAACTTTGCTTCAAAGTGAGAGACATTGGTCTTTAACGTTGATTTGGGCCCGATGCAATTGATCATGATCTTATGAAGTAAGATATTAGAGGCATTCATCCTAGAATAGGAAATATTGCCCTCAGCAAATCTGTCCCGAACAAGTTCCAGTGTAGCATGACCAACAGACACACTGATTGGTTGAAAACTCCCTCTTTCCACACCAATCACATCAGCTAATATGTCTACATCGACCACAATTCTTTGTCCCTAACCGTAAAAGAAAATCTATTCGCATCTAGAAAAGATAGATTTGAATAGAAATAAGCAATGAATTCAGGGTAGGCGATAGTCGTCTCAAAGCAAAAACGTTTGAGTTGAAGGAGTGCAAACTTCTCCCTCAATTTTACTTCCAACGAATCAAGAAAATCGAAATCCACATTTCTAGGGTTCATAACCCCTCGCTTCAGCTATTTTGAGTAGGTCTTCCTGTGGTCCTTAGAGCGGAATAGACTCGCTCCCTCACCACGAACACTCACAGCAACGCCCATCCTAGGCTGAAATGCGTGAACATCCTTTCATCATCGTCTTTCCCTTCAGGCTAATTAAACGTACCAAACCGTGGATCATTTGGAAAGTTGGCAAAAGTCCTTGCAGCCAACCCTTTAGGCACAATGCCCATACTTTCCATAGATTGCAAGAGCAAAGTTTCGTTCTTGTAACCCCTTTCTTTCAAGAACTCATCAATGAGACTCATTGCAGTACCACCCTCTTTCAACTTATAATAAAGTTTAAAAAGAACTTCGAGTTTCAGCGTTCTTACAGGTTCCACATCTTCCACGATTTATATTTTCGGTTGCTGCTATGGAGGATCTTGAGTCCTATGTTAAGAAAAATGATGCGGTTGAGAATGTTGTTGCTGACTTTACTGCTTTTGTTGAGTAGAGTCTTCTTCTTTGGTCAGATCGAAGTGCGTACGACCCTCACGCATATGCTGTGGTCCCCTGCTTGCAATTCTAGAAGACTTTCTTTGGGAAGACATTGTCACTTTCTTGGGAAAATTCTCGAACTCGCTCGTGAAAAATGTGAGAACTTTTTGGATTAAACTAGAGAGAAAGTGAGAGAAAGTAGAATTTTGTATTCTAGGGTTTTGAGAGTGAAAACGGAGAAGATGAAAGAAGACGGTATATATAACAGGTGAAATGGGGGTATATAAATCGTCACAAAGGAAAAAGTAAAAACTGCCTTTTTGAAATTGAAAAACTGTCATAAATTCAAAACTCGAAAAAGATCAATTCTAAAAATAGAACAGGCAAGTAGCGATTTGAAAAATCAATGTACCTTTCAAAAATTCCATCCATAGATAAAATCACATGCATTTAAAAAGTATTAACTTACAAATTTAACTTCTAGACATTCTGAGTCTGAACACCTTTAAACTTTACCCGGCAGAAGATATGATGTTCAGTCTGGCACGAATAGACTCAAATCTGCCAACTAATTCTTCGAGTCAATGAACTGAATCATAACTTCTCCATTCTGAACATGATCTCTAATGAAGTGATGTCAAATCTCTATATGCTTTGCCCTTGAATGAAGGATTGGATTCTTTATAAGATTGATCGTGCTGGTGTTGTCACATTTGATCTCGATGCACGATTCTTCAATACCAAAGTCTCTTAACTGTTGCCTTATCCATAAGAGCTACATATTCTGCTTCAGCTGTTGAAAAAGTTACGATACTCTGTTTTCTTGAAAACCAAGATACCAGCTTGTTGCTAAGCAATTGACATGTACCAAAAGTACTCTTTCTATCAACTTTGCATCCTGCTAAATTTGTGTCTGAATATCCAAGAAGAATAAAGTCTCATTCCTTAGGATACCACAGACCTAGCTTTGGAGTAGTTGCAATATATTTGATGATGTGCTTTGCAGTAGTTAAATGAGATTCTTTGGGATTTGATTGGAATCTAGCACAGATACAAATACTAAACAAAATGTCAAGTCTAGATGCAATAAGGTAAAGAAGCGAATCAATAATGCTCCTGTAAATCTTCTGGTCTACATTCTTTCCTCCTTTATCTTTGTCCAGCTTTGAAGAACTTGACATAGGTGTCTCTGTCTTTTTGCAATTCTCCAATTCAAACTTCTTGATGAGATCCTTTGCATACTTCTCTTGGTGAATGAAAATACCTTCTTTTGATTGTTTATCCTAGAAAGAAAGTTAACTCACCCATCATGCTCATTTCGAATTCATCCTACATGCATCTAGAAAACTTATTGCATAGATTTTCATTAGTTGATCCAAATATAATGTCATCAGCATAAATTTGAACGAGTAGAAAATCTTTACGTTCTCTTTTAATGAACAAAGTAGTATCCACGTTTTCTTTAACAAAACCATTTTGAGTTAGAAATTTACTTAACATTTCATATCATGCTTGAGATGCCCGCTTCAATCCATATAGGGCATTCTTCAGTCTGTAGACTGAGTCTGGCTTTCTTGGATCTTCAAAACCAGGTGGTTGTTCCACATAAACTTCTTCTTGAATAATTCCATTTAGGAATGCACTTTTTACATCCATTTGGAATAACTTAAAATTTTTATAGCAAGCAAAAACAAATAATAATCTAACTGCTTCTAACCTCGCCACTGGTGCATAGGTCTCGTCATAGTCTATCCCTTCTTCTTGTGTATATCCTTTGGCCACGAGTCTTGCTTTGTTCCTAACCACTTTTCCTTATCGTTCACCTTGTTCCTGAAAACCCATTTAGTTCCAATAATAGACTTACCTTTAGGTTTAGGAATTAGTTTCCAAACATCGTTGATGCTGAACTGTCTGAGCTCTTCTTGCATGGCTTTAATCCAGTT
This sequence comes from Eucalyptus erythrocorys, assembly GCA_014182555.1. Taxonomy (NCBI): domain Eukaryota; kingdom Viridiplantae; phylum Streptophyta; class Magnoliopsida; order Myrtales; family Myrtaceae; genus Eucalyptus; species Eucalyptus erythrocorys. Next base: position 32,890,099 of record CM024606.1, read on the forward strand.
TTCATCAACCAAGGCTTTTTCTATACTTTTGGGTTCAATCTTAGAAGTGAGTGCTAAAACACTAGACTCTTCTCTCCTTTTGGATCTGGTGCGAATTCCTTCATTAATGTTGCCAATGATGAGTTCCTTAGGATGATTTGACTTATACTTCTAGTTGCTAGTTGTTTGTGACTCTGCTGATCCGCTGCTTTAGTTGAATCTTCTGGTTCATCTTGTTGTTGAACTTCAGGAGTTTGAACCACTTCGGGGGAAGTAGACTTTATAACGTCTAGAGCAGATTCAGGTTCTTCAAGTTAAGTCTGATCTAGTTAATTATGTATAGAGTCTTGAAACTTGACGTTCATAGATTCTTCCACCGACTGAGTCTTCTTGTTGAATACTCTATAGGCTTTGCTTGAGGTTGAGTAGCCAATGAAAATTTCTTTGTCTTATTTTTCTTCAAACTTACTAGTTCGATCATTTGCGTTCTGCAAAACAAAACACTTACAACCAAACACATGAAAATAAGAAACATGTGGCTTCTTCCATTTAAATACCTCGTAAGGAGTTTTCTCTAGAATAGGCTTCAAGAACACTCTGTTAATACTATAACAAGCTATAGAGACTACTTCAGCCCAAAATCGAGAGAAAATATTACTCTCAATTAATAGGGTTCTTACCATTTCCTGTAAAGATCTATTATTTCTTTCCACAACCCCATTTTGTTCTGGAGTACATGGAGAAAAGAAAACATGCTAAAAACTATATTCATCACAGAATTTTACAAAGTCTTGATTTTCAAAGTCACCTCCATGGTCTGTGCGAATGCTTGAAATAGCATATCATTTTTCATTCTGAAACTTCTTGGCAAATTTTGAAAAGTAAGAAAATGTTTCAGACTTACTTGCCAGGAAGTATACCCATGTAAAGCGAGAGTAATCATCCACAATTACTAGGCAGTATATTTTTCCACCAATGCTTTGAGTTCTGGTTGGTCCAAAGAGATCCATATGCAGAAGCTGCAAAACTCGATTGGTAGAAACTTGATTTATAGATTTAAAAGAATTTCTAACATGTTTTCCCAATACACATGGTATGCATAATTCAGACTTTTGATAAGTCAGGTTGGGCAATCCACGAACAAGCTTCTTGGAGGAGATCTTGACAATCTGCTTCATGTTAACATGGCCAAGCTTTTGATGTCATAGGTTTGCTTCATATTGAATGGATATTAGACACTGAGAGCTTTCTGATTTTATATCCAGAAGATAAATATTCCCATGTCTTCGTCCAGTGAAAGATTGAAAGAGATCTTTACTGGTTCTCAAACAAGTACCTTCTTGGAAATTAATTTTGAATCCAGTGTCGCACAGTTGACTAATGTTGAGAAGATTGTAATTCAAACCTTCCACCAAGGAGACATTGTTGATTGTGAGACTTCCAATCTTCACAGTTCCACATCCAACAATTCTACCTTTACTGTTTCCGCCAAAAGAAACTTTTCCTCCATTTATTTGCACGAGCTTTATAAAACAACTTAAATCTCTTGTCATGTGCCTCAAGCAACCACTATCTAAATACCATTTGATCTTTTTCTTGATAGTGACCTCGACTTCTTTGTCTGAGTCTGAGTCAGAGTTTGATTCAGAATTTGAGTCTGATTGAAAATCTGAGTCTGATTCTGAATTTGCCATTAGACATATGTTGGCATACTCTTCATTAGTTTCCTCGCATTTAGTATTACTCCAAGTCTCTGCTTTGAGAGCCTTTTTGAATTTCTTTCTTTTTTCTTTCTTTTTCTTCAACAGAAGGCAGTTGGTTCTGATATACTCATTTTTCTTGCATTTGAAGCAAATTACATCTTTGTTGGTCTCATTATCCTTAGTTGATTTCTTCTGAAATCTTTGAGTGCCCTGCTTCTTCCAGTTAAACCTTTTTCCTTTCCTGTTCAACTTCCTGTTTGACGTCCTAGTAGCGTCACATACTAAGCGCAAGCAGAAATTATAAATAGTATCATCTTACAGGATTTATAATTTCAATGGTTAGCCTATAGTGTTCACCTTTGAAGGTTAGCATGTATAACATGGATTACTTAAAATCTAAAATTCATATTGTAAGGTTATCCTGCAATAGTCCTACTAGTTCATAATATTAGACAATCCATTTATGATTATAAATAAACATCATGAGAAGCTTCATTTCTTTCCTTACCAGCATTCAGGCTTACAAAAATCGACCTGGACTTCTTACAAGTACCTCGCCTATTTACATCACATTTACACGTTCAAAAGTAAAGGCGTGAGTAAACAGCCAAGGAAAATGTGAGGGGGTATCTAACTCCACTATCCCACACAAGCCGACGTCTATATAAAAAAAAAAGATGTTCCTCCAGCTTCTACATGATCAAAGGCGTCTAGGCGCTATCCGTCCTAACTCCAAGTCCACCGACACCAAAAGGAAGAGGGCCAAACATCTCCCCTTCATGGTTGATGAACTACGCGACAAACTTCATCGAAATCAAATCAAATATGCTATCGTCCATCCACAGTGTAGCCTCATACTTCGTAAAAGTCATGTCCACATCAGGGTCAAACACATCACTAAAAGTAGCCTCAATACGTGCTATCACACCATAACGAGCTATCGGCGGCACGTCCATACTATCAATCTGAAAAATATAAGGAATGAGCAAAAACTATGCCTGGTAAAGAAATAATAAGACTCTAACCTAGACAATCCATAGTTACCAAAGTATACAAGAGAGACATGACCAAACAACTTAAGATATTAAGACAAGATTATCATAGATGTACCTAACTAACATTGATATACCATATGAGTGACTACTCCATACCAAACGTGCCAAATGTATATGTGTGTCTCATGTCTCAGTCTTTATCATTATGGAATGCAACAATGGTATGCTCAACTCACATGCCAAGTAGAGATTATAATTTAGTGTGAATAACAAATCCACCCTCGATTAGTTTACCCATCAGAACACAGCCGGCCTAATCAAGTCACTTCCGGAATCCCACATCCGAATTTCCACAATATTTCTATCATGGGCATCTCACTCCGAGGCATCCCAGTATCACACAACCGAGGCCTCCCAAGATCACACGGCATGGGGCATCTCACTCTGAGGCATCTCAATATCACACAACCGAGGCATCCTTGATCACACACAAGGGTATCTCATTCCGAGGCATCTCAGTAACACGAGAATGAGGCATCCAAGATCACACAGCATCGACATCCCACTTCCGAGGGGCATCACCGGCAACTCAATACCGATGGAAATCTCTTACTCATTCAAGCACACATTTCACACATCACACATTTGATTAATATAATCATCATACACAAAAGACCTCAAAAATACACAACTATCTCAAGTATAATCTATACTCTTAACTCTCATGTATGAAACACACGTGCATGTCCAAATTATAAGATAAAACCCATTTCGGCCTATCCCATACCATGCCTAATATATTTTTACCTCATAATCAAGCACTATGCATCACACTCATTGCACACGCATGCCACTATTGGTATCTATACCATAACCATACTTCAAATGATAGATGAGGCTTGCTCTTGTATAGACTAACAACTATCATAAAGTCACTAGACTCCATATATGTCATGCAAGTCAAATACAAGAGAAACAACAACTATTGCATATTCTCGGATCAAAACAGTTTATGGACTAAAATGAGCAGTTTCGATCACAGATACATAAAGTATATCAAATCTTATTGGAATGTTATGAAATTTTAGTATGTTATAGAAGAGATATAGATTAACATTTTCTGTGAAGAAACCTTAAGTCTATATCTCACTGTATTAAGAGCAGTAATTTCTGTCTTCTTTCCTAAAATTCTGCAGTAAATTTTCAGATTGAGTACCTACAGAAGAAATATCATTTTGCTACACAAATCTTAATCATTTGTTCTAAAATTTTGATATGTTATTCCTCAGGATGTGTCCTACAAATTTCATGAAGGGTTCAAAATCCAATTCTATCTAGAAAATTACAGAAAATTCATGGGATCATCAAAGGTTTTGCTGTCTTCTAAAGTACAGCTTACTGTTTCAAAGAGAATTACTTCCACCTACATGTTTTTGCATCCATATTGCTATAACTATAAATCAAATTCAATCTAATGGATGTTCTCTTAAGTAAAATTGTTCTTTTCCTTATCTTCATCATTAGAAATCAAGGCAACACAAAACAAAAGGCTTTTCATCTATATTTCTCTAGAACAGAAATGTTTTACACTATTTTCTTCATCTCTAGCTAAATTAAACCATTAGTTTCTCTACCAATCCTTCTTGTAATATCTCGACACTCTTCCACAGCATATAGGGTAACCATAGCACATTTTCATTCACCTAGATCCCTTCACAGCTCGGTTCAAAGCTAATACATGCACCTCGGCTCATCTACAGCAACATGCATCGCCTTTTCCTCACTTGGCAATCACCTCTCCACCTTACTCAACAAACACAGCTCACTTACTCTTGAATTCCGAAACATGCAAGACTCTAATGCAACATGCAATGACTTATAACTTTAATCTAGAGTTCATCTAGCTCAATCCAACACAAAACAGCAACATCACATCTAATCCTCCACCATTCGGCTAGTTCCTTAAGTTCCTTGGCAAAAATCAATGGATAACTTCTAGTTTAGAGGCTTATCTTTCCTTACCTTTGTTTAGCTACTAGATGACTCAAAACGCTTCAAAGATCAGCACTTAATCTCGCACGCAAGAAGAAGAAAATCGCTAGAGCGTTGCTAGTTTCTCTTGCTACTAGACCGAGAGAAATAGAGAGGAAGAAGAAGAAGATTTCGGTGGCTTTTGGAAAAAGAGAGAAAGGCACAAGTTAAGAGGAAATAGGGCTACAAGTCTAATCCCTAGAGTAGCCTCATCATTAGTAAATCTAATTATTGTAACCCCCCCTCTTCGGCAGCTTTGGTTTTGAGAAAACCATGTGAGAAGAGAGAGAGAAAAGAGAAATGAGAGAGAAGTAATGGCCTCCATGCATGGTTTCTTCCTAACACCTGTCGCTCGATATCGATTAATCTCTAATCCACCTCATTAGTCGGTTTATTAGTTTCTAATGTTTTTCACTTAATATCATTCGAAATCCACTAAATTACAATTCTCTTGTAATTATGCAAATCTATGAAATCATATGACATATTAACAATTTTACATTAATCTATGAAAGATTTATCATAAGAAATGCTAATATTAGAAATCGATATTAGCATTAAAATCACTAATCGAATCATAACTATAACTTAATCAAAAATAAAAACACTCGGCCTAAATACCTATCTCTAGCCCAACAAGTTCAATCTACAACAATTCAACCCACTAAACTATTCTAACAGATCCAAGTTCTAGCCCACTCCAAGCCAAGCCCAAGCCCTTAACCTATTCCTTTGGTTAATCGAGTCCATCTGGATAACTCGCGTGGCCCGCTTACTTCTCAAGCCTACACATTCCTCATGGTCCATCGGGTTTGCTTTCTGGCTCATTTTAAAATAATTCAAACTTTTAACAATCCTGCTACACTAATAAAGGTCGGTGAAATTTGGGATGTCACATCCTAAACTTCCTTATCATGAGTGCTAGCTCTTCATCGTCCAAGTCATCTTTTGAGTATGTATCATCGGAATCATAGTTAGATTTTAAGGCAATTGACTTCTTACCTTTGGGATCTTCTTCCTCATTGATTTGTTCCACTTCAGAAGATTGAAGTGTATCAGCCAATTCATCTACTGAAAGAGGCATGATCCTCTGGGTTTCTCTTATAAAAGTCTTCACATGATTCCAGTCTTTGGAGAGTCCACGTAGCGATTTATTGACCTTCATTGGTCCTGAGATTGGCTGTCCTTAATATGCTAGACCGTTTACAATCTCTGTAAAATAACTAAACATGTTAGTGATGGATTCTCCCAACTTCATCTTGAAGGCTTCATACTGTCCGAGTAGGATATTGATTTTTATTTCTTTAACTCGATTAGTTCCTTCATAGGTGACGTGCAACCTATCCTAGACTTCTTTGGTTGTTTCACAAGATGAAATGTTATACTCAGTAGGAGATAAAACATAATATAAAGAATAAATAGCTTTTGCATCAAGAGCTTGTCTCTTACTTATCTTCGCTTGTGTTAGTTCTCTAACATTTGCAACTTCCTTCCCTAAGATTGATGTAGTTTTGGGAATGATCCTTTTCTCTACCACATCCCATTCCATGGGGTCTTTCGATCTCAGGAATACCTTTATCTTGTTTTTGCAAACATTGTATTCATTCCCATCAAAGTAGGGAGGTCTAGTCTTGCTTTGGCCTTCAACCAAACTTGGAGCCAAAATACTAGCCATAGATCTCTAGCTTAAGAAGTAAAAACACTTCAATAAATAAGCACACAAGCTCTGATGCCAATTGAAAGGGCTAGTGTAGACACCTAGAGAAGGGTGAATAGGTGTAATAAAAATTTCTCGCGAGACTTAGTAAATGTGAATTGCCTTTTGAAGATAATCGACTAAGGACGAAATCAGTATTAAACAATTAAATAAGTTACAAATGAAAGTAAGGAGTTAAGGAAAGAGAATTGGAACACAAGGTTTATAGTAGTTCGGCTTAGATCAAGCTTACGTCCGCTCTCCCATGTTGATAGCCCACTGGCTGGATTCCACTATGAATCAAAAGAGATTTGACAATTTCTAATCTTCAACTTTCTCAGTGGAGAGTCTTTACTGGTCTCTCACAAAGTCTCATGAAGAGTATCTCTCTTTTGTATACAACTTTGATCTCGATGAATGAAAGAGCAAGGAATTAGAAAGTTTCAGACTTTGAAATTTATCTTTCACGCACTACTTCAAACAACTGGAGAGTTCGCCTTAAATACTCTTTCATGCCTTCACGACTATTGGTACTTTCCAAAGGAATTCTTCCAATCTACCCATTGGACATAATCAATTAAAGAGATCTCGAGTCACTAAATGATTGTGATGAAAGCCCGTCAATCATGTTCGTCCATACAATCAGGGTCTTTGGTTTCCATAAATAGAACCTTCCAAATTTGCTCGCCTTTCAAAAGATCTTCATATCAAAGTAGATTCCAAAAAGAATAATCAATCATTAGATGCTATATTTAGCCATAAGGTCTTCCAAAAACCATACGAATCGAATCCTTGAAGATAATCCGGCATCTAGATAAGTCTCCATACTTTGTCTGGAAACTGTCAGTGTAGGTAGACTTTGAATCTTGAGTCTGGCGGTTTTCAGACTTTAACAGTAGAGTTTGGAGTTCTTCAAACTATAACACCTGAGTCTAGAAGTCTTCAAACTAGACTTTTGGAAACATTTTGTCAGCTTCAAAACAATAAAAGAGTTTTCTCCAACACATGGGACCGAAATCAGGAAGCGAAAGCATGTCCTCTCTGCATATTTAATGAACCCCACCAAGATCACACCAGGTGCTAATATTGATAGCATAGACCCTAACAAGGCCATAAAGTAGATGTAACAAGCTAGTGCTACCTGGACGCAAAGCCATGCCAACTGCCTCAACCACAGCTCATTATCCTCCAGGGCATACGCAATGATCGTGTCAAGCCCACCCAAGTGGAGGAGAAGGAGCAGCGCCCAGAAAGTAGTGATCTAGCTCTTTGAATCGATCATGCCTTTCACTTCCTTGATGTTGACTAGGCGGTTTGACAGGATGCCGAGTGCGAGGGTTGCGATGGAGTCGGCCGATCGGTATGTCGTCTAGACCGCAACTCAGATCTAATACCTGTAGATGGATTTCCTTCGAAAGCCCAAAGTCACAAGGATCAATTGGAGGAACAAGCGAAGGAGGACGAACAAGTGCAGCTCCCATTCCTTCCACAGTTCTCGAGTGTTTGGGCGGAGTAATGAAAATCCCATGGTTGAACTCGACGTCGGCACCAAAAGGCGCAACGATTGGGCACCCTCGGCCGATCTAAGGATTATAAAGGGAGAGGACAAATCAAGGCAAAACAACATTAGCTTTGAATTTATTTTCTGCAATGTCCTTAGAACGGCCACTCTTTATAATCAATAACTTGATAGTGGAATTGTGACATACTGAATTTTCAACTTTGTCTAAATAATATGAACTGGACTTTTCACCGATGTTCCTATGGTCTTTTTTTTTTCGGAGCTGATCACTCTTGAGTTAACTGATTTACCAAGTGAAGCCGTTAAGGGATATAAACACGATAGACTTGAGAATTCGATCAGAAATCGATTACTCGACTGTGATAATCGAAAAGGGTCAATACGGCACTGCCATAGTCGATTAGTGATCGGATATAGGTCGATTCGATGGAATGGCATAATTAAATTGTGGGTGATTCCACATGATTGTAAAATTTGCATCAAACGGCACTAACCCAATTTTATGTCAATGTTGTACCCGGTATCCGTAATAAAAACCTTGAGATCTTTACAATAATTGAGAGTCACCGACAAGTCAGAGATGCACAAACGTGGGTCGAAATCATCGACCACGGGTCAAACGCGCTAAAATCTCTACAAGCTACCCGGTAGATTGGATCGCGCTAAAATCGCACCCGGTCGATTTTAATCACAAAATTGAACTCAATTTCGGGAATCGAACGTTTGAGCATGTCACGATTTATTTATAGAACATTGTCTCATCTTTTGGGAAAATTCCGTCGAGCCGGGAATTTTGCAGAAAAATTCAAATTGGACAAAAGAATTTCTGGAAAAAATTTAGATGGACTGAGTGGGAGGGATTTTTGGGCCACCAATTTGGTTTATTTGAGAAGAAATTGTGGAAATTCGTAGGGGCTGAATTATAGGGATTTTTGGACACTAAATTGAATTGATTTTGTGAGGAATTGAGAAGAAATGGGTGTGAATTCGTTGGGGCAGCTTGGGAGGCAATTTTGGCCTTCAAATTGGCTTGGTTTGTGAGAGAATTAAGATAAAATCAGCCATTGGAGGATGCATGGACTTCAAGGGCAGAGGACTTTGTGGCTTGGAGTACTCAAGTGAAAGATATTTGGCTTGCAAGGTGATTGGCCAAAGCATGGACTTGCATGGCCCTTATTCCCCCTTGTCCCCCTCTCTCTCTTTCCCTCTCTCCCTTGTGTGTGCGTTTCTTTCCTCCCCCATCAGCAGAGGCCAACTCCATTTCTTCCTCCTTCTTCACCCCTTCCTCACAACTTTCCTTTCCCTTGGTTATGGTTAAACCTTTCCCTTCACCTTGCTGCCCATCCCCATGCCAACTTAATCTCATCATCACCACTCCCCCATCCCTCATCATTTAGCATCATCTTCCACCGCGCCAGCTCCCCATCTTCACGACCAGCAACAACATAGCTGCCAACTCCATCCAGCAGCCCCATCACCGCTAGAGTGCAGCACCACCGCTGGCCACCAGCGCCATAGCTAAGATGTGTCAAATCTGGCTAGCAGCTCAGCCCACTTCGCCGCACCACCACTAGCACCACCCCGTCCTGACCTCATAGTCGCGCCAACACCAGCTCGTTGAGTCCCCTCGTGATCAGCATCCCCTCGAGTAGAACAGGTCCTTCCAACTCAAGCCGTGAGCCTTGTGGGCATTTTCGGCCCTGGTTAGTCCTCCATTGGTGGCGTCATAGTTACGGTTCCTCACCACCTTCACGCCACTGTTGCCATGAACCCGTCACCTCGCTAATCTGGTTAGTTAACTCCCTAATTCTTGATTAGGTTGTTAATTACACTTAGGGAGTTAGATTAGTGCTAATTAGCTTAGTTAAATTAGTATTAAGTGAGATTAGACTTAAGATAGATTAGTGTTAATCTATATTGGTTATAATAGCCTTAATATGGATTAGTGTTAATCTAATTGGCTAGATTAGCACTAATGAGGGTGATTTAGTCTAATTTGGTGGATTTCCCTCAGATCTGGTTACTAGACCCTTGCCATTTGCCATTTTTGTGGAGAAAAATGTGCTGTGGTTTTGAGGTTGCTTCCTTCTTGAAAAATGTTCTAGACATCTTCAACTATGACATATATTTTACTTAAGATTTTATGGATTTAAAAGAATAATATTTCGACTTCATTAAAAACGAAACAGAACCTCTCTTTGTGCTGGAAACTGGGACCTTTTGGTGTTCAAGAAATTTTCATCAACTCTTAGGGTTCGATTTTTGAAATAGTTCCTTCACAAAAGTTGTTCATCACATCTTTTAGTTTAACATAGTCAAATTTAAGATCAAACATACAAGTTTTGTACCTCGAACCAAACTGATTTTGGAAAACAGAATTTCTAGACACGGACACATTTTTTGTAATGGTTTGAGTGATTTACTGCTCTTAATCTAGAATTATTTGGGTCAATGTGTCTTCATAGAAAAGGTTTGTTTAAGTGTCCTTTAGAATATATTCAATTTTGAGAATTGTCTGAGTACGTTTGATTATGTTTCTGGAATTAAACTTGGAGGCGCATGAGTGGCCCAATTTCTGCCGATTAGGACCAATTGTGGTTTTGTGGTTGTTCTTGGTGTCGTGCTTGTTAGATAACATATATTTAGTGACTTGGAAGACTTTTGGCATGCTTAGAACTTGTGCGTGGTGAGATGAGATGGATTGCTCTATGTTGATTGTTTATTGTTATTGCAAAATGTGACCTTTTGGACTATTAAATAGAAAATAAATGAGGTGTCGGGTCCAGACACCAAAACTTATTTGCTCAATAAAGTAATGAGATTTTAAACTAAGTGTGTGCAAAGTTTGACGAATTAATTTTGAGCACGTGAGCACCTATGAATTTATTTCTAAACGTTTTGAACAAAAAAAAAAAATAAAAAGGTTACAAAGGTTTGTTTTCAAAAGAGGGTAGTTGGAAAAGAAATTAGAAAAGAAATATGGTATTAGGTTTGGACGCCAAATTTTATTTGCCCAATAAAACGAGGAGGTTTTATACTAGATATTGCAAAATTTGGCGGGTTAATTTTAAATACGTGACCCCATACGAATTTATTTCGGAAAGTTTGAACAAAAAAAAGTTACTAAGTTTATTTTTAAAAGGGGATTTTGGTGTTTTGGCTATACAATGGAAGATAAAAGTTGACCTGATTGATGATGTGCCTGCATAGTCAGATTAGTTAAGTAGTTCGGTTTAATTACTCACGATTTATTTAATTAATCGCAATTTCTTTATTTATTTAATCGAGATTTATTTAATAAATTTTAATTAGCGTAAATTGAGTCGGGATAGCCGGTTATCAGAATTTTACACTGATTGTCGTGGATGAGTTGATATATGTTGTGCTAAGGAAATTAAATGTGTTGTGAACAGGTAAAGGACTAAGTGCTACACGATAACGAAACCTGATGTGAGTCACCACTAGAGCCTTGTAGTTAAGGATTAAGTGCTATATGGCGACTTGAATCACATGGGAGCCACCTATAGAGTCTTGTACTATTGTCATGCATAATGAAGGACTAAGTGCTATACGATAACGTGACTTCGTGGGAGTCACCTCTAAAGCCTTATATTATTGCTTTATGTGGTCAAAGACTAAGTGCTACACGATAATGTAATTTCGTAGAAGCCACCTCTAGAGACTTGTACTATTACTTTATGTGGTTAAGGGCTAAGTGCTACATGATAACGTAATTTCGTGGGAGCCACCTCTAGAGCCTTGTACTATTACTATATGTGGTCAAGGGCTAAGTGCTACATGATAATGTAACTTCGTGGGAGCCACCTCTAGAGCCTTGAGTTTGAATATTGAGTGTGGATTGAACCATCGATATGAGATATCCACGCTTGATTATGGGACGAAATTGTGTGGCACGGAATGAAACATGTCATAACGATTTGGCCTTATAATCAAGACCCCTATGAATATTTGATGAGTAATATGAGGTGTTCCAACTATTGATTATGCATACTGAGTTTATAAGTGCAAACGTGATGCACTAATGTGCAGGGACGCACTGAAGTGAGGTAAGTCCTATATGGTGCATGTTTAGGCTGCCTCTAGGTGAATTTTTGTCTTAATTAGGGTTTAGGGTGTTGACTCGCTGAGATTTATTCTCATCTCGTCGTGGTTTAAATATTTTTAGGTCCATAGTGTGGAGAACCCAAAGCCTAAGGTTGAAGGGTCCAGAGCATAGGTGGCTTAGTAGTTTCTTTTTGGAGACAAACTGGTATGTATAAACCTGTAAGTTGAATCTGATACGTTTATAAAGCATGATTTGTGAAAATTGGTTGTCCTCCTTTTCTATCACATGTTTATTGTTGTCCGAGTATATATTTAAATTTCGCTTCCGCATGTGCATAAAAGAAAGGATTGGTGACGTGCCTTAGGAACATCGCAGTTTAGTCGACCGTTGAGAAATGTACGCGTACCCGGGGTTCGAGGCATGACAAGAATCAAATTCAAAGGCACTTGCTTACCCTGCATAACATTACAGGAAAGAAAAAAGCAATATGCCTTTTGAAACAGCACCAACACACTACTCGCGACATTACTTTTTGATGCATAATTATAAAGCAATTCTCTGCATTTGCCCAAGGATGAAGTAAAACAACAAAATTGGATTCCAATATTTATACTAGCATGTTTACAATCTGATTAAATTGAGAAGATTGAAATATAGGTTCAGAGTTAGAGTCTAGTTTCTCAATCACTTCTCAAAATTTCAAATCCTGTGAACTTCATTAGAATCATTGTGATCTTAACACTTTGTCTAGTGTCACGACCTACCCTCGGGGGGAGGGGATAGGTTTAGGGGTATTGCCTAAAGGATGGACCTAAGGCCCATGATTAAGCACAAGCTCTCTCAAGTCTATACCTCACGTGACATTAGGGTATTTTTAGGAATTTTACAAAAATGAGTCACCACTAGCCTATTGAGGTGGGTAGAAACCGAGTGAGGCACAAGAGTATGCCACACTTTCTACGCAACTAGAGAATCTAGGGTTGGGGACTTGATTATACCAATTGACTAATTAGTGTCATTTCAGTACCTAATTTTGTTCATTTTGAAATAAAGCATTTTTGTTAAGCAGTTTGAATTGATTTTATACCTATCCATTAACATGTGAGATGATCATGCGGGTACGCAATCATTAAAGTAATAATCATAGCTACCAAGATCATAATCGCAGCAAAATTGAGCACATGCAATTAAACATAATAATATATGCAAATTAAATAAGCGACGTAATCAATGTGCAAGAAAATAAAGGTTTAATTACACTAAGAAAGCAAGACATGATGATTTCTAAGCAAACCCGCAATATTTAGATTTTTGAAATTTTTTTTAAATAATTTTTTTTTGGGCAAACCAGGTCGAGTCTAGTCTAACCCAACCCGAGTCTGACTCGGCCAGGCTTGCAACACGGGCCCGCAGTACAGGCCTGGCCCAGGATCCTCTTTTCCTTTTTCCCCTCTTTCTTAAAACAAGCTCAACCCAAATCGAATTAGCCCTATTTCCTAAAAAAAGATGGGCTCGGCCCAAGGATGAGTCAACCCATTCGCGCAGGCCCAATCGGACGGATCCCTACCCAGTCGACGACTTGGGTCCGACCCGAGTAGGTGGCCACGATCTGATTCCTAAGGAAAACCCTACCCGAATGCCAACTCTTGCTCGACCCAACTCCAACCCGGCCTCCTCTTTGTTGATTCGGATTTCTTGAGCCTTCAGAGCTGGTGATCTGTGATGCTAGAAGGAGGGGTGGCTAGGATGTCATCGGGCGATGATTGGACAACGGCGACATGGCGAGAGACGATTGGAGTTTCAAGTGGAGGATGACGACGTTAGGGTCTGTGAGGACGGGCGGTGTTGGGCTTACCATGACGACGGCGGAGGCTGAGTGGCGGCGGCGCTGGAAAGGTGTGGCTTGGCGGTGGCGGCCGGCCTAGTGATGCGACAGAGCTCGATCAACTCCCAGATCTGATCAAGTGCGATCAAATATGGGCCTTTGGCCGATCCTCTACCTCGGATCTTCGGATCGGAGGCTCCGAGTTCATCCTCCCGCTCCCTCTAGTCTTGGCTGGCTCGGCGTCGGGAGCAGCAGTGGCGTTGCAACTTCGGGCTACAAGGGACAGGTAAGTTGCAGGAGCAGCGGCGGTGCGAGGGGGCTCGGGCTGCTAGCGTGGCAATGCTCACGGCTGCAAGTGCTGTATCAGCGTCAGGTTGAGGCAGGGTGAAGCTTCAGTAGCAGCGGCATCGAGTGCCGAGGGTCAACATTTGGAGCTCCCCCCAGAAGGAAGAGGGCGGCAAGCAGGTTCTCTTCCCCCAAAAGAAGCCCCTGTTTCGTTCTTCTACTTCTACTTTCTCTCCCTTGGTCCTCTCCCCTCTTTGCTCTGTCGTGATGCTTTTTCCTTCCCTCCCCCCGCTCTCTGCTGCTACCTTTTCTTTTCCTCTTCCTTGCTCTCTACTGTTGCTTTTTTCTTTTCCTCTTCCCTAGGTCTTGCGTGCGAAGATCGCTGGAGAAGGGAGAAGCTCGGGCCAGGCTGCGCGGGGAAGGAAAGAAAAAGGCGGGCCAAGCCTAGGTCGGATCCGGCCAGACTCGACACCTTCCACTTTTTTTTTAATTAATTAGTTTATTTTTAATTTTTTAATTAATTTTTTTTATGTACTTGAAAACACAAATTATGTGTCAACATCCGGCATGCCCCACAACCCAACATGATCCATGTGGAATATAAAAATGACCCATTTGGGTTGCTATAACAAGAAAAGACACAAAAAGACCAAAAAAGGGGTGCTAAATGCTCACTCCAAATTGAAGTGATTAAGATGCTTTGAGTTGATTGCATTGACTCCCAACTGGCATATTATTGTCCTTGGATGCTAATCTCCATATTAAATCCTGAAAGCCGTCGCTATGATAAAACAATACATGAGAGCGCTAGTCTCACACCACATCCCCATCAGCTGATGTGCTTTATGACTATCGTGATCACAACTTATCGTCCATGTTTGACCTATTGGCATTAGGGGTGAGCGTGGTTCCCGGGTTACCCGGGAACCGGAACCGAACCGGGGGAGGATCCGGTTCGGTTCCCGGTTCCTAGAGGGGGTTCGGTTCCGGTTCCTTTTTTAGGAACCGAGTTCCGGTTCCGGTTTTAATGGGAACCGGAACCGTAACCGGAACCGCTTAAGGAATCGGAACTGGAACCGGTTTCGGAACCTGTTAGGGCTATTAATCCTAATACTAAATAGAACAAAACTTCTCTCCTTTCTTTCGTTCGGCCTCTTCTCCAATTCCACCACTTCTTCCTCCTCTGCTTCCTCCGTCCCTCGTCGACAGAGCTCGCCATCTGACTTAGTGTTCTTCACGAAACTTTTTCCCCTAGGTCTTATCTATAACGTATCAAAATTTCAGAATTTTTTGAGAAGAAATGGATAAGTTTTGGTCAGTAAAACGATTTTCTTCGTAAACATTAAATCTGGCAGCTATTACAGAACGTTAGTGAGGAATATAGCAATTATTGCTCTTAATATATAATGAATCTGACTTAGTGTTCTTCACAAAACTTTTTCCCCTAGATCTTATCTCTAACGTATCAAAATTTCAGAATTTTTTGAGAAGAAATTGACAAGTTTTGGTCAGTAAAACGATTTTCACTTTTGTTGGAATTAGGACTTGCCTAGTTGCGAATTTCGACGATTTTTGTTTTCACTTTCACTTTCAGCTGGCAATTTTACTGTTCAATTGTGCTATTATTGAATCATCATGTACGTTATAGTTCAAATCTGAAAATGGGAAAAAAAAAAAAAAAAAGAACCTGTGGAACCTGGAACCGACCACTGGAACTGTGACGGGGTAGGTTCCAGGTTCCTTGTTTTGGCGGATAGGTTCCAGGTTCCAAATTTTTTGGAACCTGTACCCGAGGGTAGGTTCTAGGTTCCAGACGGAACCGAACCGGAACCTAGAACCGCTCACCCCTAATTGGCATGAGGTCTGCGACACTCACTAAATATTTATGAGCTGAACATTTTTCGTCCTCCACGTACTGTCACGCGAGGGACCCAGCCGATGCAACCTTTAGGTCACCTTAATTAAACCCTTCACGTTGCACATAAAGGCTAGAAACAAGCGACCAAGAACCTATGAAAAACTCAAAGTCCAAATACTCATAACCTCAAAATAAGTTTTATTTTTCCCTTAACGAAGATGACGTCATCAGTACCACAATTTTTATAAAGCGCCACTTTAGTGTTAACTTTTCAAACAATCATGTTAAGTGTCACAATTATTGAAAAATGATCATCCAAGTGAATATGATGACTTAGTTTGCTGAAAATTTGGGGTGACTTGTTGAAGTCACTTAAATGGTTGCTTTAAAATGTTTTGGCACTAAAGTGATAAGTTTTGGCATTGAATTGATCATTTATAAAATTGTTGGTCTAAAAATTTAAAAATTAGAGCGAGCCAAAAGCAAAAATCAAAAAGAAAAAAATTCTAACTTTGACACTATTTTGCTTATGAGTATTTTTCTTTGTTTTGTTAGACTCAAGAGCAAAATCACTGAGCAAACATTCTCTTAAATTAGTTTCATCTTAAATCACATAGATCTATTTATTTTCCTGACAAAAAGGATAGTAAATAAAATTTTCTTCACCTCTGGTAAGTTCGTATTTATTTCTTCTCTGACCTTGCTCTTAGATTGAACAACAAAGCTTCAAGCATTATGGAAATGGATTACAATGCGTTTGGTTCAATTTTGCAAAATGGCTTTGCATAGATGTGAAAAACCTTAGATTAACGGGATGCAAAAAATGCAAAACACTATTTGCCAAAAACTTGTAAAGGACTTTAGTTTCCCAAAAAAAAAAAATACAAAGAATGAAAGTGGAAGCACAAATCGATGAAGATGGCACCCCAGGCGACGCCTTGAAGGAGGATGGCCTGTCGCCGAGGTCACACCGCGCTACCGTAGGTGAGCCTCTACCTTTGCGACCGACGCAACTAGCGAGCAAAGAGAGAGTGTATAAGAAAGACGATAGACAGTGTTTCTAAAGGGCAACAGTGAGTTCGACCAAAAAAAAAAAAAAAAAGGCAAAAGTGAGATACACAATTATAAGTGAGGGCAAGATTGGAAGGAAAAAAGTCATTAGACATCACAATAACATTTCGAAAATGCTGAAAGTGATCCCAACCGGCCTTGAACTTCCAGTTTTGCCAATGCTGGTTTTCACACGATGCTCTTCAAAAAAATTTATTAGATGCCCTAACTTTTCCTAAGGAATTTTAGAGGCCCAAAGTCCCTCGAGTTGAACAAATACACCTCTCTTTGATCAACTACGAGGATCAATATTAAGGAATATTTGGAAACCAATCTAACCAAATATCCTAATTTGTTCAAGATCGATGTGTTTAGCAACGTTGTTTGATATATAAATTACACATCACACACAATTTTAAAACTTCTTGTGTGAAAACCTTAGGAACAATTACTTTAGTGCCAAAATTTTACAAATGATCATTTTAGTGTCAAATCTTTTTTAAAAGTGTCCATTTAAGAGACCTCAGTGAGCCGCATCTGTTTTCAGTTAAATATTGCTTTATACAGATTGTGGCACATAAATGATCGTTTAAAAATTTTGACACCAAAGCATGCACCTTACAATAATTATGGAACTAATGCATCCTTTTCCCTACCTGCCAAAACTTCAAACTTTAGGTCAACTTTATTTAGAAAATAGCAAGTACATACTTGAAACTTCCCCTGAATTTTCCGTTACACAAACGAAATTTTCTGTCAAAAGAAAAGTATGCATAATTTGATTTCCGAAAAATTTTGAAAAATGGCATGATTGCAATTGCAAATGTCCTCAATGTCCCTATGTATAGGTTTCTAGATCAGTCAAATTTCAAATGCCAAATAATAAAAAGTCAGAATAAAAAGCCATGCCTGCTTTTTCCATATCTGCTAAGAAGATCGATTAGATATTTTGAAGTCTCTTGATAAAATGTTCCATTGCTTGGCTTGATGCTAATAAAAAGTTGGGTTAATACCCTAAAAAACCCCAAACTGGTACACCTGTGACAAATTTACCCAAAATTATTTTTTGATCATAAAAAACCCCAAACTGGTACACTTGTGACAAATTTACCTCGACTGAACATAAAAAACCCTAAACTTGTATATTTATGACAAATTTACCCCAAAATAATTTATTCAACAAAAAAAAAACCCAAACTGATAAATTTGTGATAAGTATACCCTTTGCTAAATTAGATTAATATCACAAAAAAATAACAAAAATTGTAAACTATGACAAACGGAGTGTAAAATCCCATATTGGTATACCAGTTAACTGTCACGTATTATTTAACTTAATTAAAAGTTAACGAAAACTAGTATAGGGTAAATTTGTCACAAGTGTACCAGTTTGAGGTAAATTTGTCAAAGGTATATCGGTTTGGGGTTTTTGGTGGTCAAAAAATAGTTTGGGGTAAATTTGTCACAGGTGTACCAGTTTGGGGTTTTTCAGGGTATTAACCCTAAAAAGTTATATATGAATGATATATCTTCTATACATTAAAGGAAGCCAGGTTTTGCCTCACTTTTAGGAAGCTTCATTCCAAACTTGTCCTCAAGTAATATAAAGTTATAAAGTGAAAGAAAAGAATCTTTAAGTGTACACTTGGTTTCATGTCCGTTTCTCACTAATTTTCATCAAGCACCACTAAGGGTGCGTTTGGTTCAGCATTTGCAAGGGGCTTTGAGGCCAATGCAAATGCTGAAAGTCCAAAGCTGCTTGGAGGAAATGTAAAGACTGTTTGGTAAATTTTACTTTGAAAAGCAACTTTGAGAGAAATGCTTTGTTTGGTAGAAAATACATTTCCAAAGCCCCTTTGGTGATTAATTTAAATATTTTAATTTTTTTTTTTTTTTTTTTTGGTAAAGGTAATAAGTATATAGATTTTGCAGAAAGAGGTAAACCATCACTATTTTAATTTTAATTTGTTTAAAATTTAAAAAAATAATGTTTGTGACTTTTTTAATTTATATTTGACAACAATGTTAAGAATGTTGTGTAAATAATTTTACTAAAATTAAAATTTCTTATTTTGCCAAAAAACATCAAATGGAAAAAATTTACGTACTCTCTTTCTCAATTACATGAAGAATACTTTCATTACAATAAAAACATGATAACATATGATTTGAGGAAAGAAGCGGATTATCCTTAAAAATTACAAATATCCTTGATTATTTCCTAAATTCATAGCTATTTGATCACGTAAATGTGCCATATCAGATGCTACATCATCATTTGAAGCATTACTCTCCTCACTTACATCATTAGAATCCGTTGTATATAAATTGGGATCCAAATCCACTCTAGCAAAATGTGCATCATTCAGGGCATTTCTTCGTATATAATTGTGCAAAGTCATTGTTGCTATCACAATCTTCACTTGCTTTATATATGGATAACTTGGACAACGAAATGCAAGAGAATAGTTTTCCCATTAGTGCCCTTCACATCTACAAGTTTGAGAAGTGTGTCCAGCTTGAATGCCTGCGCATCGCCCCGGTTGGTACCTACATTCATGCGGTTCCCAATCTTAAGCATGGCTTCCAGTAGCTTCAAGAACATCTTGCTGTTCCTGGGTTCTTGACAGGCTGCCTGTGAACATTCAAGACGTGAGCAGCTCCTAGAGGATGACAAAACCATCCTTTTTTTAAGGATTAGTAGTGATCAACCAACACGAAATGGAAAAACTCCTCTAGAATTTTGAACACAAGAGAAACGCCACTCATCTTACTTAATGGCACCAGTATCATGAAAGAAAACATAAATCATAGTTCAGCCATGTGTGAGGAACATCAAAGAATGGAACTGCAACACTAAGGATAAGCTAATTCGTTTGAGGGTGAAGAAAGGCGGGATTCAGATCTTGGGCCATTGACAAGGCCGCCATCTTCTTTTGATTTCTCTCTGAAGTTGTCATGTTATTCACATAGGAGAAGAAGACGAGCAATAGCTCAGTAAAAAGCTGTTCATAATAGTTTAGCCATGTGCAAGGAGTTTTAGGAAGTGCCGACGGAACTTTCTGCGATTTATTGGATCATTAAGCCAAGCGGCAGAATATCAGGTGCGAAGGTATTCCAACATATTAGATGTACAGTCTAAATTGAACAATTAACAAAAGCATTTCCAGAGCTCATGTCTGGATGACCTAACATTGATCCAACAGCAAATTCTAGCCTTTCTGATAGTGGTCATACATATATTATACATACACAACGCAGGATGTTATCCATTAGTAAGCATAGTAATGTATCCAGAGAGAAAAGTCCTACCATTGGGCATTCTACACCATAACTGTTTTCTTGAAAGATCAAAATAAAGTACAAGAGAATGAGGTAAACATATAATACTTCGATTTGAAAGTCGGTGAAAGTAAATATCTTGTGATAGTGTGCTTGCTGGCAAAAGCGGAATGATTGAAACATAAGACATTGGTCATGGTTTGAGCACACAAGGAGTAATCAAACTGTCCAATAGATGATAAAAACTTAAAAAGGATGGTCATGGCTTAAACATCACATAAGACCAGTGAATCCTAATTATTTATCCAAGAAACGTCTTCAGAACACATTCATGCCACTTTGATGACAATGGTAGGGAGCAGTTACAATTCACATGAGTGGGGTGCAAGGAGCGACATATATTGACATAGTAAATAGATATGCACGCATTTTGCCACGATCTAACAAAAAAATACCTTCAAAGTTTCGAAAGACCATCTCAAATACTCGATTTCTGCGTCAAAATTGGCAATGTAAAGCATTGCATCAACCCTTTTAAATGCAAAAGGTATGTCTCGCAAAGCCTTGAGAAACTTCTCACTGGACCTAGTTTAAATGGTGATTCATCTTTGAACTCTTTCAATTTATGCTCTTCTTCCTTGGTCGGGGCCATTTTCAGCAAACTTTCAAGTAATTCACTCCCCGGAGAATCGACATTACTGTTTGAAAGAAGCGAAATGCTTCAAACTAAGAGTGAAAGATGGAAAATCAATAAAAGGCAGCTCTGCACAATTACGTAGAACACTGGTTTCTTTTTTTTCCCTCCTCACATTATTTCTTTCAGCAAGAGAAAAGATAAGTGGCCACGTCCGCAATGCTCACTTACCTTGTTTTCAAAAAAGAAAATCGAAACACTAATTCAAACAATTTAAAACTCATTAAAAATAGATTTTGGGATATCATCAGGTTGAGATCTTACCAACTACATGATTTAAAGAAGCACACATTATTTGAACAGAATCAACATAGGTCTTTACCCAAAAAGAAACAGGCTGGAACGTACAACAGTCCGGTGAAGAAAAGCACTTACCCTCTAAGAGAGCTTCACATACTTCCTCAATGGTCACATTGAGTGCTCTCAACAAAATTGCTATGTTCTGCGACTTTTTAGGATCAAGAACTCGGTTCTCCGAGTTCAACGAAGTCAGAACAGAACGCGGAATGCTATCTTTGGGACCTAATTTTGAGCTATTTACCATAAATAGGGTCTCAATCATCTCCTCATTGAGTCTGCAAACCAAACCCAGATTCAACAAACTTATGAATCTCTGCAGAGACCAAATCCACGCGTTGTTCCAAAAGAAGACACGTTAGAGCAACTTTCTATATCGAATATGAAAAGGATCGATCAAGGAGTAGCTAATATCTATTCATCAAAGAAACGAAAATACTTCTTTTGAAAGGAGCTAGATCTCGGTGATCCCACACCATAGCCCGGTCCGAGCTGGCTCGAACTTTATCCCAATGCAAAGGCTTCAATTTTGGCCTGGGGGTCTTGTCACTCGGCCTAGTAGCCTCAACATTGCCACTACCACTCTGCATTTCGTCATTCGACAAGTTTTGAAACACAAGAGGTCTTAAAGGTGCGACGAGAACCGGAGGTCGTCCCGTGATCGGATCATGAATTGGCATCGGCTTCTTCCAAAATCTTGGTGGCGGCACAGGAGGAGGCGGCGGAGCTTCGGGACGCTCTGAATTCCCACCACAGCCTCTGTATTCACACCTGAAACATTTGAAGCTACTGCATTCTTGATATTCTTGATAACGTATGAACCTCTCCCTACTTCCGATGTTTGCGAAGAGGAGGAAGACCACGACTTCAGAGAAGGGGTTTTTGGCTGCAGAATCATCCGCTGTGGCCGGGAGGGAGCTGGAATTTTGAGGAAGGCATCCCGCGAGCTCGAGTTCAAGCTCCTGGGACTGGAATTCAGAGGTGGAGAAGGACTGTGAGACAGAGAAGGCCTCGATTGGAAGGAGTTCAAGCTCCTGGGCTTACCGATTCGGCCGGCTCGATGGTGCCGATTGTAAAGAGTCGTCGATGGAGCTGGCGCGCGGGCGAGGTGTCAACTCAAGCTCTGCCGCTCTAGCTCACTGCTTTCCCTTGGACTCTCTGTCGCTCGAGCAAAAACTGGTATCACGAGGGAGGAGAGAGCGACGGAAGGGGAGGAGGGAGGAGAGAGTGAAGGAGAGCTAGGGTTTTTGTTTTAATAAGGACAAAAGTGGGTTTTCAAGAAATTTTTAAGGGCAAAATCGACAACTTAAATACTTTCATTAATTGAAGCTTCAGCATCCGCCCGGCTTTCATTTGAAAGCTCCTTCAAGATTGTTGCCAAACATCCGAATTTAGGCTAAAGGGGCTTTGGGGCTTGGATGGGCTTTCTAAATGTTCATCCAAACGCACCCTTAACTCATGAAAATCGGAGTCCCTTATCGGTTGGATGTGTGCAAATGAGGGTGCATATATGCCTAATTCTGCAGATCTTGAGGCCGGTTAGACTTTCCTTTTTAGCGTGCCTTGGGCTTCTATACGCATTTCACCTTTAACCCTTAAGCCTGTGAATCGGCCTCGCCAATTTTATAGGATTTATTTCTAGTTTATTCTTATAATTATTATTATTTTTTTTTTAAAAGAAAGGCCTCTGCACAAGGGCTGAATCCCGCACCGCTTTAAGTATGCACAGGTAAAGTAAGATTTCATACCCGTCTAGTTCCCATAAAGATAAAGCAGTTTGAGCCTCCGCTTTTTGGCGCGTCTGGAGTTTCTGTATGCATTACACTCAATGCACTTTACCCAAGCTTTTCACCTACAAAAAATATTATCCAAAACCGAAGATTGTACTCTCCACCTTCTGACACTCCACTGTTATTCTTCCATCATCCGCAGGTACATCTTTTTGCTTTGTCTTTCACAAGTTGCTGCAAACATCAATCTTTCATATTGAAAAATATACACTTATTTAGTTGTTTTAATTTATTGCACGACTTTTGTTAAATGCAATTAAGCAAGGTAATGGTTGGTCCCAAATCCCAACCTTTTGCCAAGTACTTAATTGATTGTTCACATTCATTGCCCCTTATGTTGTTGTACATACCTGATCTGTCCAAAATGAAATTTCGTTGAAGGACTTATGAGGTGTAAATTTAGCCCGTTGAATCTGTAAAATCCGAAAAGTGTGTCCTTTCCATATGTGCTAACTTCAAATGGCTTGTATAGATTATCCTGATATCCAATTGAATTTTTGTTTTGACGGCTTGTATGGGCATGGAAGTTTCTACGTTCCGAGTATTTTCAAGAAATTTTCATAATTTTTTCTATTTTTGGGAAATTTCAAACAATGATGGAAAAATAAGAGTTTTTGAAATATGGCTCTGCTCAGTGGCTGAAAATGTTATCTTTTTCATCATGGACGATGGAAAAATATTATACATTGAGTTTTGTATATTGTGACATTTTGCAGAATGACCGTATAAATGCGAAATTTTCAAAAAAATATGAACTTTTTTGTCTATATAGATAGTTTCTACTAGAAATTTACAATTTTTTTTTTTTTTGGATGAACCATGTCTATTGTATTTATTTATGCTTCTCAATAGTTATTTACGGCAGTTGAATCTTCGTTCAAGTTTATGGACCGAAGTAATGCATTTAAGGACAATTTTCCAATTTTATCGTAATTGGGCTCCTTTTAGGTAATTTACAATCTGTGGAATTTAGATCATTAATGTGGCTGTCGGCCATGAAAAATTTATGGGTATTTTGGTAATTTGCTGCTTAGGAAGATCAAATATCACATTTGACTCGGTTTATTTTGTGAAAGATGAATGATTTGAAAAATATTTAAAAACAATCATTTGTATCGCTTAAAATCATTAGAACATAAATAATATTTATGTCAAAATATATTCATGGATGATAAAAATAATTTTCAATTACTCATTTTTGTAAGCGATACAACAATTATTTTTATAAAGATATTTTGCAAATCATTGTATTTTCACGTAACAAACGCACCACTATGATTCCTTGGTGGTGCAGGAGATATTGCTTCATGAAATTATATGAATTCATGATAGCTAGAGTTCAGATAAATGGTGCTCTGCCTCTGCTAGGAATTTCTACAATATAGCATATTTGTAACCAATAACATATTTTTATGCATAAACATTGGATGAAACAAAGATGCTTTTGAGTGACTGATGAGTTAATAATTCTGGATCTAGTTGTTGGTTTATCCTGTCATTTGATCTTATTCTGAGGAACAGACACTTCCAATTTTGTTGTGATACCACTGTTTCCCAAAGGTTATATCTGCGAGTCTATGTCCATTACCGAGATATTTATGTTGCTGCTGAAAATTATGTATGCTCACTTGCACTGATGCGTCGGTGTATTATGCTTGGAC
The DNA here is from genome assembly GCA_014182555.1 of Eucalyptus erythrocorys. Lineage (NCBI taxonomy): Eukaryota > Viridiplantae > Streptophyta > Magnoliopsida > Myrtales > Myrtaceae > Eucalyptus > Eucalyptus erythrocorys. The sequence continues at coordinate 32,914,833 of CM024606.1, forward strand.
GTTTGGAGAGTGCCTATACTTCTAGTCACTAACAGAGGTAAAAGGATCACTACTTCACAAGCGAGCTCATTCAGATTTAGTAAAAATTGCTGAGAATAAACAGCAAGTTTTTCATTACTTTCGGATCTAAAAATAATTTTTTTGTCTTTAAATTTTTAAGAGAAAATCATAACTTAAAGTGATAAATACGCAAAAACCGGCTCCAAACTGGATTTTATTAAGTAAAATGTTACTAACCACGTAGACAAGTTAGCTAGTAATTTATGGTAGGTTAAAAGTTACTCTTTTTTAAAAAAAAAAATTGAAACTTACAGGTCACTCTAAAAAAAAATTACAAGTCTCCATCTCGCATATAGATACATACTTGCTTTCTCAAAGTCAAAAGTGTACAAACCGGGAAGAAAATTAATTATGGTAAGAGGTTGCTAGGTAAATCAACATGAAAAGGTTACTTGGCACTTTTGAGGAGATATGCCGAAAGTTACTGACCGACTTTTGAGGGACTCAAATTCTCCGTGCCAATGATAACGCCTCTGGTGAAGAAGAACAGCTGATACACAGTTTCATTATTTCTTGAATCCTCAAGTACAACTAGTATTGAAACAACTCAACCTCACCATCTCATCAAGATGATGATGATGATGAGCTTTATTTATCTTACTCAAGTAACAGTAGGTTAAGCAAAAGACGCATTCCACCTGAAAGTTCTAGTTCAAGATCAGTTTGGTGATGCATTGTGCTTCGGAAGTTTGCACTAGCTCTGCTACGCCGAGATGCGCCATTAGAAGCCAAACATGGCTGATAAGCTCTCCTCCTCTGCTCAGGCTCTCGGAGTGTTCGTAGCCTTTACTTTGGCAAGCCGCGTATATCAGAAACTTCGCCCAGACCTTGCCGATCAACTTCCATTTCCCACCGAAGTCTTCCAACTCGATTTCATTCAACTGGGATGCGAGATGGCACGCGTCAAACAGCACCGACCTGCTTTTGCCACCGCGCATTTTCACAGCGGGCAGCTGAGTGCCCACTTGGAGCAGAAGATGGCAGAGTTCGCATACGTCGCGCGACTCTCTTGACTTGTGCGCCTTGTTGCAGCTTTTAACGCCGTTGTGGACATGTTTGTCTTTCTTGAATAAATAATAAGCCCACGTCTTGACAACCGATGAGTCGATGCTGGTTTCTTTCTTTGACAACACCGCTAGCTTGTCCTCGAAGAACTTCCGAGCGTCGACCGAAGTATCTTCGTATCGGAGCACCCCTGCCCCTGTTGGCAACATGGAAGGATGGAGAACTAAAAGATAGAGCATGTACCGAGAGACCAACTTGCTCATCTTGTAGTTTGTGATGTCTACCGGTCCTTTTCCTTGCCTCACCTCGTGGTCCTTGTAGTGGCAGAGCTCAGTGGCGATGTGCCAGATGAGGATGCTCTGGTCGAACTCTATACCTTCCACACTCCAGTTCAGGTGATCGTTGTTTGACTTCTTCAGTACTTCACTAGCCTCCAGCTTAAGACGCGCCAACCCGCTCTTCCCTTCCAGATAACCGACCGTTTTTCTCATGTGACCGAAGGTCCATTCTTTGATATTGCTCTTGAACTCTTTGTAATCAATGGAGAAGTTTTTCTCCAACTTGTCATCTAACTTGGTGAACCACTGATACTTGCTGAAGATACTGTTTCTTTTCCTACTAGATAATTTCAAGAGGCTGAACTGGGCCACAGAATTCGACCATCTTGGGTTCGGCCAGATCCGGAATAAAGCCACGGCAGATGATATCACGGATCGCTCGGGCCTCTGAATCCGCCAGTGGTCGACCCAATCAGATGAAAATGCGAGCAGAATCGAGTAAATCTCTAAAAATATAGCCGCACTTATCAGCAAGAAGGTGATATAGATGTCGACTTTGGGGTAATCCTTCCTATCCTGTAAGGAGAAGAATACCAACACGGCACATGGCACGGAGAGATTAATGACCCAACGAGTGATGCCCCAAGCACGGTTCAGCAACAGTGCCTTGGTGTAGAGCAGATCGTACATGAACCCGAGTTCGACCTCCACGATCCCAAAAGCTGTTGCGGAGTCCACGGCATCACGGTTCAAGAACATGTGCTTACTGTGCTCCAGGTCGCCAGAGTTGAGGATAAGGCCCACGAAGAGAAGCTTGAAGATCTTGAACAACTCATAGGCTTTGACCAGAGCCGTGGCTTTCTCTTCGTCCATGGCTTGACCGCTGTTCACTGAGAAGTCCTCCGGAGCCGGAACCTCCTTGACCTCGTCCATGCTGACTCGGTAACCCTCCTCTTTCTTCAGACTATACTGCTCCATTATCCTGGGGTATATGGGACCAAAATCAGGAAGCGAAAGCATTGAATCTCGAAGTCGACCTTCGCTTGCCAGGTACAAACACAATGTCCTTTCCGTATATTTGATGAACCCCACCAGGATCATGCCAGCTGCTAATATCGACAGCGTAGACCCCGACAAGGCCATGAAGTAGATGTAACAAGCCAGTCCTACCTGGACGCAAAGCCGCGCCAACTGCCTCAACCATAGCTCATTGTCCTCCAGGGCATACGCGGTGATCGTGTCAGGGCCACCCAAGTGGAGAAGAAGAAACGGCGCCCAGAAAGCAGTGATCTGGCTCTTCGGATCGATCGTGCCTTTCACTTCCTTGATGTTGGCCAGGCGGTTCGAGAGGACACCAAGCGCGAGGGTTGCAATGGAGTCGGCCGATAGGTACGTCGTCCAGACCACGACTTGGATCCAGTACTTGTAGATGGATTTCCTCCGGAGGCCCAGAGTTACGAGAGTTAATTGGAGGAACAAGCTGAGGAGGACGAGAAACCGCAGCTCCCACTCCTTCCATAGTTCTCGAGTGTTTTCGGGGAGCAGCGAAAATCCCATGGTTGCACTCAATGTCGGCACCAAAAGGCGCAACGATCGGACACCCTGAGTCGATCTTAGGATTATAAAGGGAGAGGACAAAGCAAGGCAAACAACATTAGCTTTGAATTTACCTCTGCAACATCCTCAAAACGGCCACTCTTTATAGCCAATAACTTGATATTGGTATCAAATACAAAAGCACTTACTTACCCTGCATAACATTTCAGGAATGAAAAAGCAATACGCTTTTTGAAACACCAACGACACACTACTTGTGACGTCACTTTTAGATACAAAATTGTCAAGCAATTCTATACATTTACCCAAGGATGAAGTATAGCGACAAAATCATATTCCATTACTTGTACTGGCATGATTATAATCTGTTTTAACGGAGAAAATTAAAATATAGGCTCAAAGTTAAAGTTTGGTTTCTCAATTACTTCTCAAGATTTTGAATTGCGTAAACTTCATTCTGATCACTATGGTCTTTACTCTTTATGTGGTACGCCCCACCAGCCCAACATGATCCTTGTGGAATATCAAAATTACCCATTCTAGTTGCTTCAATAAGTAAAGACGCGCAAAGGCTGAAACGAGGAGGATAAATGCTTCTCCAAGTTGAAGCGATTCTGATGCAATGGGTTGATTGCTTCCATTCGGAGACAGCATATTATTGTCCTTGCGTATTAATTACATTAAAACCTGGAATGAAGTTGTCGTTACGATAAAACAATTCATGAGAGCACACGTCTCACACCACATCGCGGTCAGCTGATGTGCTCTATGACCACCATAATCGCAACTTCTCGTCCATGTCTGACTTAATGGCATGTGGTTTGCGACACTTGCTTAACATTTTTCTCCCACGTGGTGTATGAGCTGAACGTCTTCGTCCTCCACATACTGTCATGTGAAGGACACACAGCCAGTGCACCACCTATAGCTTAACTTAGTTAAACCTTTAACATTGCACATCGAGGCCAAAAGCATGCGACTAAGAACCTATGAAAACCTCAAAGTCAAAAAATTCATAACCTCTATATAAGTTTTATTTTTCTCTAGAGCGGAATGGACATCATCAATGCCACAATTTTTATAGGCCGTCACTTAAGTGAATGTGGTGACTTAGTTTGTTGAAAATCTAGTGTGACTTGTTGAAGTCACTTGAAGGATTGCTTAAAAAATTTTAGTTCTGAAGTGATCATTCAATAAGTTTTGGCATTAAATTGATCATTCAAAAAATTGGTGCTCTAAAGTTTTAAAAATTAGAGTGGGCCAAAAGCAAAAATCACAAAGAAAATATTCTAATCTTGACACTATCTTTCTTTATTTTATTAGACTCAAAAGCAAACTCATGAGCAAACATTCTCTTTAAATAGTTTCATCTAAAATTACATAGACCTATTTGTTTTCCTATGCCTAACAAAAAAGATACTAAGTAAAATTTACCTCTGCAACATCTTCAAAACGGCTATTCTCTCAAGCAATAACTTGATATTGGAATCAAATGCAAAAGCACTTAGAAACCCCGCATGACATTACAGAATGAAAAAACAGTACGCTTTTTAAACACCCACGACACACTACTTGAGACACCTTTTTTGGATGCATAATTGTCAAGCAATTCTGTGCATTTGCCCAAGGATGAAGTAAAGCAACAAAATTAGATTCTGGCGTCCATATTGACTTGATTATAATGTGCTTTAATTTAGAAGATTGAAATATAGGCCTAGAGTTAAAGTTTGGTTTCTCAATTAGTTCTCAAGATTTCGAATTCTGTGAACTTCATTCTAATCACCATGATCTTAACTCTTTGTCTGCCATGCCGCATCAGCCCAACATGATACATGTGGAATATCAAAATCACACTTTTAGGTTGCTATACCGACAAGTAAAGACGGTCAAAAAGGTCAAAAAAGGGTGATAAATGCTCACTCCAAGTTGAAGCAATTCCTATGTATTGAGTTGATTGCTTCAATTCTCAAGATTGCTTCGATTCCCAAACAACATATTATTGTCCTTAGGTACTAATCTCCATGTTAAACCTTGGAATGAAGTCGTCGATGGAACAAAAATAATGCATGACAGCACACATCTCACACCACGTCGCCATTAGCTAATGTGCTTTATGACCATCGTGATTGTGACTAGTCGTCCATGTCTGACCAATTGGCATGTGGTGTGCGACACTCGCTGAACATTTTTCTTATGGGTTGAACATTTTCATCCTCCACATACTGTCACGTGAAGGACCTTAACTTCATTAAACCCTTAACATTGCACATCAAGGCTAGAAACGTATGAAAACCTCAAGTCAAAAATTTCTTAACCTCAAAACAAGTTTTATTTTTGCCTAGAGCAAAAAGGAGGTCATCAATGCCACAATTTGTATAGGGCGTCACTTTAGTGTTTAAACTTTTCAATCAATCCTTTTAAGCGCCACAATTTTTTAAAAATGATCATCTAAGTGAATATAGTGACTTAGTTTGTCGATATGTGGCATGGCTTGGTGAAGTCACTTAAATGATTGCTTTAGATAGTTTTGGCACTAAAATGATCATTCAAAATGGTTTGGCATTAACGTGATCGTCCATATAAGTTTTACTCGAGAGTTTTAAAAATTAGAGTGAGCAAAAAGCAAAAGTCATGAAGAAAATATTCCAACTTTGACACTATTTTTCTTTGTTTCATTAGACTCAAAAGCAAAATCACTTAGCAAACATTCCCTTAAAATAGTTTCATCTAAAATCACATAGATTTTTCCTAACAAAAAGATAATGTCATGTCCCAACCCGTTTTGAGCACGTGGCACCCCTCGCTTCCATTCAGATGGTCGTTCGATTGCAACGTCCCAGGAGGCATCACTAACCCAATTCGTAGTAACGATAAAACGCACAAGTGAAAACGGAAACAAATCTCCAACCATCATTCAGCAGGGATAGTTAAAAGCATATATATGCATCATAATTCAACGTTTCATACACAACAAGTTCAAAAGCTAAACAACGAGCTTCATTACATCTGACATGCTTGACCGCGCTACCACAACTTTCTACAAAAGGGCCTGGGGTATGCCTATGCATCTAGGGTGGTCCAAAAAGTACTAGCAACCCCACTACTATCTAAGCCTCAATGACCTTCGGGATCCATGGCTCTAGCGCGTTGATCAGCTCGGGATCAAGCTCGGGGTTGGACATCTTTCCATCAGGAATGTCCTCGTCCTTGGCATTCCAGCCGATGCCTCCCCCAGAACCTCTGACACCCAGCAGACCGTCGAAGCCACGGATGGGACCATGGCTCTCATTACCCACCCAAAAATACCAGGCCATGAATCGGAGTGGCACGAGGTTAGGTAGACCTTCGTTGACCCAAATGGTCATGACATAATGCGTGTAATGTGCATTGACTCTCTCAGTACAAGATACTCCGTCACCTCCTAACTGTCCTCAATGAGTAGGTCAAAACATATCTAACGAAATAACTTAGCCACTCTTAGGGCCTATAAACATTTCAATAAACAAATATGAGATAGACTCAATGAGTGAACTTCCTAGACCTCGCATAAGGAAGTCATTCACCTCGGAAGCGCCCTAAACAAGCAATTATCTATCGATGGCAAAACGTGACAACACTCTTCTCACTTTACTTTTACTATTCTCATAATAACAAATCTATTATTCAAGGCCATTAATATAGATGCCTAGGCAATTCCATTACATATATTCCATGCTCTCGAGCCAAACATTCGAATGCACATTATGGTTCAAATCATGCGCTCATGGCATGCAGTAATCTGGACCTAAACATATATGAATCTCATGCACTTTCCATACAAATATATCCAGATTATTATGGCCACTCGAGACCCAAGGCCGACCCAAAGCCAACCCAAAGGTTCGTAGTCATCTAGCGTGACCGCCATCGTCTCGCCTTATTGAGCATAGTATCGTCTCTCTTAAAATGCATCAAGACGGTCATTCCTGTAAAAGCTTCGTTATGAAATCCATTCGCGATTGACATCCCGTTGACTTTGAGTTATCCGAACTAAATCGGGCATCATCCCATTCAAAACCCATTAGGATGGGTTCACACCCAATGTCATACGCATCAAGGTCTTAGATGATCATGCGGGCATATCATCACACAATTCATTTCTTTTTCTTCTTATTTAACCCATGTGGTACTCATGCAATATGCCACATCACTCGTCAAATGCCACAATGTTACACACGTGCATCATATTACATTATAAAATGCTTTATTTAATTCATAAAGAATCCGTGGCATATGGATCACTTATTACAATGAGGTAAGGTCATCATAGTATTCCAAAATTATCTATTACGTGCCATTACAATTACCAATGACTCATCTTTTATTCATATGGCATACTACCCTACCATAATATGCTCTAGTAACGAGTCACATCAAAACGTCACTCCATAACGGCACACGTGACACATATAACATAGGTTACCGACCCCGTATAACATATATACACATAACCCATATAGCACATATACACATATAAATTATGTAACACATTTAACACATGATCCTTATAGCACATAACTCAAATAATGCATCTAGTACATAATCCTTATATCATATCTAACCAATAATCCCTTTATCACATAAACCCTATAATGCATCTAACAAATAATCCCTATATCACATAATAGCATTTCATCAAATTATGACATGATAGAATCACATATCAATTTCACTTATTGTAATCTGATAACTTATTGCCCTAACCGTGATAACCTATCACTTTGAGACTCAATAACCCATCTAAGTCCAACAATAACTTATCATGTCAATAAATCATCATTTAACAAGTCCTAAACTACTCCCTAAATGCAACCACAACTCTAATCAAGGGCTAGAAAGCCACTCACAAATGATCCGGGCTTCGAAATGCGTTGGGAGAAGGAACAACAAGACCGAACGGCAGTTGTGGACTACTGATCACACATCTACAGGCTGTGGACTACTGATCACATGTCTACAGGCTGTGGAGGAGATGGACAGCAATTGAACGGCGGTCCAGCGGTGAAGCAATGGTGGTCCAACAGCAATTCAGCGTCAGTTCGACATCGACACGACATCTAGGCTTCGCGGGGGACTAAATCGAAGAAGAAATAAGTGAAGGTTGCTCACTACTGAACAGCCCTTAATGTAACACTCTTGATACCAACCCTGTAAGGATTGGCCATAAGGTCCTAAAAGGATCAATCATGGGCTATTGGCCATAGATCAATCAGTTCAATTAGTAAGAAATCAAGGACCGGTCATGGACCGACCGACCGACCGACCGACCGACCGACCGGTCACGAAACGGTCGAGGTGTCAGTTGCGAATTTCTACTGACCATATCGATGGGGTAGGATCACCAACTCATAAAATGACCTTTTGATCACAAGGGTTAGTCACGGGATGATTTTGAATTGGCATATGATCATGGGTCAATCTGACCGATCGTAGTGCCTAATCGCAGGTGATTCCGCCCACCAATACACGACAGATCTGACTTGATCAAATGTGATCTCCATCTAACCAAAAATGCATCATTCCCTATTTCATCCTTTGTAATCGGAAAAGATTCTTGAATTGGTGATGTTCGATCGTAGATCGGTAATGCACCAACCATGAGCCATACACATGGATCGGGTGCCCACCAGAATGAGCTCAAAGATAAACTTAGTTATTCCATCACTAATTCTAAGGTTCATGAGTGCCTTAACTTAGTGTTAGGCCATAGATAGCCTTAGGATTGGCCTTGAACTGACCGGAAGACAACCGACCCTTAAGGCCAACTGACCGTCCAAAGGAACAGTTTGGGCGAGCATGGGGCGTGATAGCCGAATCTTGGATGTACGTAATTTAATTTTTCAAAATGTACCTAATGATCTATTCTTTGGCCCGAGAATCAACTTAGACAAGGGAATTCTCTCGATCACCTTTGATGAAGAAAATGACAATTTAAGAGAAAATTTTAAAACCCCCTCATTAAATGAAGATGTGATATGTCCTTTGAAAATTCAAACATCATGATGGTAGCCCAAAATATCTTTGAAGTTCTAGGAAAAGGTAGCATACATGTGGACCAATCGAAGAGCGATACACGAGCCCTCATTAATGATCAAAGATTCTAGATTGCCGAGTTGGCAACTATGGTACCATTATTATCAAGCTTCATTAAATGTTCATTAAATGCAAGATATAGGTAGACAATGGAAAGTGAAAAGTAGGTCGTCATCGATTATGTCAATGGACTAGATTGTCAGGTAAAACCTTTTAGCCATGCCAACTTACTTTTTAGGTGCAATCATGAGGCAAGTAAACTTGCCACCCAAGAATTTTAGGCAGGCTACATGGAAAATTAAGATTCGATCATGTGGCTCGATAAAGATGACATTAAGGGTTATAAACTATGAAGCATCGACACTCTCCAAGAGCCTTCGTGTCATGTCGGATACTTTGACACGTGTCAGACACTCTTCGACACTCGGTCAACACATGTAGGAAAATCCGACACCTGGTCAACTTTCTCGACACTCCAGTTGGAATTTTAATATATGAGTTTACAACCCGTGATTTAGATATCGATGTCGATTTTAAAAATTCAATAAATGAAGTCAAAATATATATATGTGAAAAAATAGAACACAATAATAAAAATAATAAATGGAAAAAGAAGAAAAACTTAATATTCTCTTCTCTTCTGACTCTCACTTCTTATGATACACAATTCACCCCTCAAGTTTTTTTTTTTCTCTCCTCTTCCAACATATCTAACATGCGAGTCCAAAATATGGATCGCTTATTTTTTCTTCAAGTTTTATGAATTACTAAAGTAGAGTTGAATTTGTCATATTGAAATAATGAATGATATTAATAAATGGCGGATTAATATTTTTAGTGTATATTCATTCTAGGCTTTTTTAATTATTTATTTATTTATGAATTTGATTCAAATTAATTTGATTGAAATAATCATAAAATGATAAGCTATTATGTATATATAAAAATATATATTTAATATACAACGTGTCCCAACGTGTCGGAATTCTCCTTTTTTGAGAAATGACATGTCGGCTTGTCGTATCGTGTCGCGTATCACATGTCGGTGTCGGTGCTACTTAGGTTATAAATAGGAGGAGCCCTCTTCATTTCCCCACCTTGCCTCCCATTTCCTCTTCCTCCTCCTCTTGCACCCCTCCTCCTCCTCACGCCCTCTTTCTTTCTTTTGGCCTCTAAGCAAAGCCGTTCATCTCTTGTAACTCATGCTTTAGTGTTAAGTTCCCCCAGGTAAGTGTAGTTTTTCCCTTCTTTTGGTAACATTTGGGAAGTCTTCATCTCTAGGAAATCCTCTCTTGAACAAACCGAGAGTAGGTTGATTGATTCTTGGATGTTGATGTATTCTATGACTTGTTCATGTACTTAAGTTTCTTGTATGACTAGAATGAAGTCATGGTTCATAGCTTTCGTTTGGTATAAGTCAAGGTTCGCCCATAGCCATAAGATATGATTCGGTATTGAGGCATACCGAGTTCACATCTTGGATTGGTGTGGGGTTCCTTTATGCTTATTACTCGAGTGGGGCTTTGGGCTTAGGCTCGTTCATAATGTTGTTGATGAAGAAATTCATGACTTCATGACACGTGCATTATGTTTGAGAATAAAATGTATAGTTCATGGCATGTGCATAAGACTTGAATACAACCTCAAGAAGAGATTGTGCTCGAGCTAAGTTTGAGTCCCCGATTTCCTAGCAAGAACTAGGTTCGAGTCCCAGAGGCTGGCAAGAGACTTGGGTTCGAGTCCCAAGCATATTAACTAGGTTTTAGTCCCAAAAGCCGACAAAAAGCCAGAAGTCCAAATAAAAGTCTGAATTGAATTGGGTTCGAGTCCCAAAATGGCTTCAAGAAGACGGGTTTGAGTCCCAAGCATAAGAGAAAAGCTTAATGAGCATGGCATACATGAGCAAGAAAGAAAGGCTATAAGTGCATAAACTCAGGGCATGCATCATGTTCATGAATGATTGCAAGAATTACCATTTATATATGCCTGAAGCATGGTTGCTCTTTGCTATTGATTTGCCTTCGACACAATTTGCATGAGAAGGAGGAGAGAGACAAGGGAAATCTTGCCCATTAATGCACATCAACTCACAAGCTTTTGAACTCACATCATTCACTCAAAGAAGGCTTCTTCAAGAAGCGAAAATCTATGCATTAATGAGGGGATTTCACACTTGAGTGTCTAGGCTTAGACTAGACTAGCTAGGGAGGCTAAATAGGTCTTCAAACTTCTCCAATTTACCACCCAAATGCTTGAGCCACCCCATTCTCTTGCCAATTTCCATCTTTTCCCTTTTGTCCTTAGTCCAATGGAAGGGCATTTTGGTCCTTTCACCAAGATCTCGCACTATTCATACACTCTTCACGTCCTTGCATGCATTTAATGCCAAGATCTTGCCAAAAGAAGGCTTGATGAGCTTGAAAGACCCATGGATCTCCCTCGGCCGCCCACTCCTTGGGCGTGTGGGCCTTGAGCCGCCCACTTGGGCTCAGGCCCATTGGGTCTCCGACCATGGTCCGTTTCCACTTTTCTACACTTGTACCTTATCAATAAAAAAAACTGAGATTTCGCCCCAAAGTAGCCTTTTCCGATGCCCTTGTGGTTTATCAATCCTCAAGACGATCTCGTCCAATGATCGCTTGTCGAAACAATTCTGTTTTGAAAAACCGGATGAGAACGAGGATGTTAGAATGAGGATGTCACAATTTAGCGATGTTGTTTGGTATATACATTATGCAACACACAATTTTAGAACTTCTTGTGTGAAAATATTAAGACATCACTTTTTCATCAATCACTTTAATATTGCTCCATAAAAATGTGGCACATAAATGATCATTTAAAAAATTTTGGCACCAAAGTAAGAGCCTCACAGTATTTATAGTACTAACATCATCTGGAAAAATTATCCAAAAAGTCCTAAACCTATTGCACTTTTGCTAATTGAATCCTAAACTTTTCAATTTTATCAATTTAGTCATAAATATTTTCACTTCTTACCAATTCAGTTCATCCAATCAATTTTGGTCGGAAATTACTAATGTGGATAATTGGCGCTAACGTGTCACTTTTTTAATAATATTTTGAATTTTTTATGGTTTTCTCTTCCTCTTTTTTACTTTTTTTTTTTTTTTTTTTTTTTTTTTTTGCTTTTTCTTTGGGTTTTTGGATATAGAGCTGGCCTGGCCACAAGCGAGGGCTAGCAACCTTGGCCAGCCATAGGCAAGGGCCATGATGCCCACAAAGGCAAAAGTGAGGGTACGCAAGCCCTCGCCCAGAAATGACGAGGGTCGCAACACCCTCGCCAACCTGCCCAACAACACTAGCCAGCCATAGGCAAGGGCCACAATGCCCTTGCCAGTAAAAGTGAGGGCGCGCAAGCCCTCCCCAGAAACGACGAGGGCCGAGATGCCCCCATCGACTCTAGGCAATAAGCAAGGTCACTGCCCTTGCCTTGCCAGATCTAGCGAGGGCATTCGGCCTTCACCGTTTCCTAGCGAGGGCTCGCATGCCCTCGCTTTCACCAATGAGGGGCGCAATGCCCTCACCCAAAGTCGGCAGTCCTCGCCTATGGCCAGCAAGGGTTGGGCGAGGGTTGGCCGATAACCCTTGCCAGCCCTAGATCCAAAAACCCAAAAAAAAAAAAAAAAAACCATAAAAAAAATTCAAAATTATTATTAAAAAAGCGTCACGTAACGCTGGTGATCCACATCAGCAATTTCCAATCAAAATTGGCCGATTTGACTCAATTGACAAGGAGTGAAACAATTTATAACTAAATTAGCAAAAGTGCAATAAGTTTAGCACTTTTTGAACAATTTTCCCAATATCATTCTCATCCCTACCTACTAAAACTTCAAAATTATGGTCAACTTTATTTAGAAAATAGCAATTGCATACTTTAACCTTCCCCTTGTTTTTATGCTATTCAAATGAAAATTCCAGTCAAAAAAAAAAGTAAGCATAATTTGATTTCCAAAAAATTATGAAATGGCATGACTGCAATTGCAAATGACCTTAATGTCCATATGTATAGGTTTCTAGATCAGTCAAATTTCAAATGTCAAAAATAAAAAGTTAGAAATAAAAGTCATGCTTGCTTTTTCTATCTATGCTAAAAAGATCGATTAAATATTTTGAAAACCCTCAATAAATGTGCAATTTCTTGGCCTGATGCTAATAAAAGGTTATATATGAATGATATATCTTCTATACATTAACTGAAGCCAGGTTTCGCCTCGCTTTTACTAAGTTCCATTCCCAAACTTGTCCTCGAGTAAGATAAAGATCTAAAGCGAATAAAAGAATATTTAACTATACACTCAATTTCATATCCCTTTCTCACTAATTTTCATCGCAGACACCAACTCACGAAAATCAGAGTCCCCTATCGGTTCAACAAATGAGGTTGCATATATGCTCAATACTGCGGAATGTAAAGCCGTCTAGACCTCTCTTTTTAGCGTGCCTTGGGCTTCTATATGCATTTGACCTTTAGCCCTTAAGCCAGTGAGTCGGTCTCGCCAATTCTATAGGATCTATTTCTAGTTTATTCTTATTATTAAAAAAAAAAAAAATTAAGGCCTCTGCACAAGGCCTGAATCCCACGCCGCTTAGGAATACACAGGTAAAGTAAGATTTCATACACGTCTGGTTCCAAGAAAGGCGAAACCGTCTGGGCCTCCTCTTTTCGGTGTGTCTTGAGTTTCTGTATGAATTATACTTAATGCACTTTACCTAAGCTTTTCACCTACAAAAAACATTATCCGAAACCGAAAATTGTAACTCTCCGCCTTCTGACACTCCACTGCTCTTCTTCCATTATCTGCAGGTTCATCCTTTCGCTTTGTCTTTCACAAGTCGCTGCAAACATCAATCTTTCATATTGCAAAATATCCATTTATTCAGTTGTTTTTATTTATTGCATGAGTTTTGTTAAATGAAATCATGGAAGGCAATGGTTGGTCCCAAATCCCAACCTTTTGCCAACTACTTAATTGATTGCTCACATTCATTACCACTTATGTTGTTGTACATACCTATCCATCCAAAATGAAATTTTGGCGAAGGAATTGTGAAATCCAAATTTAGCTCGTTGAATCTGTAAAATCTGAAAAGTGTGTCCTTCCCATATGTGCTAACTTCAAACGGCTTGTATAGCATATCCTGATATCCAATTGAATTTTTGTTTTGACGGCTTGTATGGGCATGGAAGTTTCTACGTTCTGTATATTTTCAAGAAATTTTCATAATTTTTTCTATTTTTGGGAAATTTTAAACAATGATGGAAAAATAAGAGTTTTTGAAATATGGCTCTACTCTGTGGCTGAAAATGTTATCTTTTTCATCATGGATGATAGAAAACTATTAGACATTGAGTTTTGTATATTGTGACATTTTGCAAAATGACCGTATAAATGTGGAATTTTCAGAAAGATATGAAATTTTTTTGTCTATATAGATAGTATCTACTAGAAATTTACATTTTTTTTTTTTGGATGAACCCTGTCTATTGTATTTATTTATGCTTCTCAACAGTTATTTACGGCAGTTGAATCCTTGTTCGAGTTTATGGACTGAAGTAATGCATTTAAAGACAATTTTCCAATTTTATTGTAATTGGGCTCTTTTTAGGTAATTTACAATTTGTGGAATTTAGATCATTAATGTGGCCGTCGGCCTCAGCCATGAAAAATTTATGGGTATTTTGGTAATTTGCTGCTTAGGGATATTGAATATCTTTGTGAAAGATGAATGATTTGAAAAATATTTAAAAATAATCGTTTGCATCGCTTAAAATAATTAGAACATAAATAATATTTATGTCAAAATATATTCATGGATGATAAAATATTATTCAATTACTCATTTTTATAAGCGATACGCCAATTATTTTTATGAAAATATTTTACAAATCATTTTATTTTCACGTAACAAACGCACCACTGTGATTCCTTGGTGGTGCCGGAGATATTGCTTCATCAAATTATATGAATTCATGATAGCTAGTGTTCAGATAAATGGTGCTCTGCATCTGATAGGAATTTCTACAATATAGCATATTTGTAACCAAAAATATATTTTTATGCATAAACATTGGATCAAACAAAGATGCTTTTGAGTGACTGATGAGTTAATAAATCTGGATCTAGTTGTTAAATTATCCTGTCATTTGATCTTATTCTGAAGAACAGTCGCTTCCACTTTTGTTGTGATACCACTGTTTCCCAAAGGTTTTGTCTGCGAGTCTATGTCCACTACCGAGATATTTATGTTGCCGCTGAAAATTCTGTATACTCACTTGCATTGACGCGTCGGTGTATTATGCCTGGACGTTTGGGGGGTGCCTATACTTCTAATCACTAATAGAGGTAAAAGGATCACTTACTTCACAAGCGAGCTCATTCAGATTTAGTAATAATTGCTGAGAATAAACAGCAAGTTTTTCATTACTTTCGGGTCTAAAAATAATTTTTTGTCTTTAAATTTTTAAGAGAAAATCATAACTTAAAGTCATAAATACGCAAAAACCGGCCCCAAACTGGATTATACTAAATAAAATGTTTCTAACCACGTAGACAAATTAGCTAGTAATTTATGGTAGGTTAAAAGTTACTCTTTTTAAAAAATATATATATGAAACTTACAGGTCACTCTAAGGAAAAAAAAAATTACAAGTCTCCATCTCGCATATAGATACATACTTGCTTTCTCAAAGTCAAAAGTGTACAAACCGGGAAGAAAATTAATTATGGTAAGAGGTTGCTAGGTAAATCAACATGAAAAAGTTACTTGGCACTTTTGAGGAGATGTGCGGAAAGTTACTAAACGACTTTTGAGGGACTCAAATTCTCCGTGCCAATGATAACGCCTCTGGTGAAGAGAACAGCAGATACACAGTTTCATTATTTCTTGAATCCTCAAGTACAACAAGTATTGAAACAACTCAACCTCACCATCTGATCAAGATGATGATGAGCTTTATTTATCTTACTCAAGTAACGGTAGGTTAAGCAAAAGACGCATTCCACCCGAAAGTTCTAGTTCAAGATCAGTTTGGTGATGCATTGTGCTTCGGAAGTTTGCACCAGCTCTGCTACGCCGAGATGCGCCATTAGAAGCCAAACATGGCTGATAAGCTCTCCTCCTCTGCTCAGGCTCTCAGAATGTTCGTAGCCTTTACTTTGGCAAGCCGCGTATATCAGAAGCTTCGCCCAGACCTTGCTGATTAAGTCCCATTTACTGCTGAAGTCTTTCGGCTCAATGTCATTCAACTGGTACGCGAGATGGCATGCGTCAAACAACACCGACCTGCTTTTGCCACCGCGTATTTTTGTGGCGGGCAGCTGAGTTCCCACTTGGAGAAGAAGATGGCAGACTTCACATAGATCGCGCGACTTCGTTGACTTGTGCTCCTCTTTGCAGCTTTTAACACCGGTGTGACCATGTTTCTCTTTCTTGTTACGCGCCCACGTCTTGACAACCGATGAGTTGATGCTGGTTTCTTTCTTTGACAACACCGCTAGCTTGTCCTCGAAGAACTTCTGAGCGTCAACCGAAGTATCTTCGTATCGGAGCACCCCTGTCCCTGTTGGCAACATGGAAGGATGGAGAACTAAAAGATAGAGCATGTACCGAGAGACCAACTTGCTCATCTTGTAGTTTGTGATGTCTTCCGGTCCTTTTCCTTGCCTCACGTCGTGGTCCTTGTAGTAGCAGAGCTCAGTGGCGATGTGCCAGATGAGGATGCTCTGGTCGAACTCCATACCGTCCACACTCCAGATCAGGTGATCGTTGTTTGACTTCTTCAGTACTTCACTAGCCTCCAGCTTAAGACCCGCCAACCCGCTCTTCCCTTCCGGATAACCGATCGTTTTTCTCATGTGACCGAAGGTCCATTCTTTGATGTTGCTCTTGAACTCTTTGTAATCAATGTAGAAGTTCTTCTCCAACTTGTCATCTAACTTGGCGAACCACGGATACTTGCTGAAGATCCTGTTTCTTTTCCTACTAGATAATTTCAAGAGGCTGAACTGGGCCACAGAATTCGACCATCTTGGGTTCGGCCATATCTGGAGAAAAGCCACGGCAGATGATATCACAGATCGCTTGGGTCTCTGAATCCGCCAGTGGTCGACCCAATCAGATGAAAATGTGAGCAGAACCGAGTAAATCTCTAAAAGTATAGCCGCACTTATCAGCAAGAAGGTGATATAGATGTCGACTTTGGGGTAATCCTTCCTATCCTGTAAGGAGAAGAATACCAACACGGCACACGGCACTGAGAGATTAATGACCCAACGAGTGATGCCCCAAGCACGGTTCAGCAACAGTGCCTTGGTGTAGAGCAGATCGTACATGAACCCGAGCTCGATCTCCACAATCCCAAAAGCTGTTGCGGAGTCCACGGCATCACGGTTCAAGAACATGCGCTTACTGGCCTCCAGGTCGCCAGAGTTGAGGATAAGGCCCACGAAGAGAAGCTTGAAGATCTTGAACAACTCATAGGCTTTGACCAGAGCCGTGGCTTTCTCTTCGTCCATGGCTTGACCGCTGTTCACTGAGAAGTCCTCCGGAGCCGGAACCTCCGTGACCTCGTCCATGCTGACTCGGTAACCCTCCTCTTTCTTCAGACTATACTGCTCCATTATCCTGGGGTATATGGGACCAAAATCAGGAAGCGAAAGCATTGAATCTCGAAGTCGACCTTCGCTTGCCAGGTACAAACACAATGCCCTTTCTACATATTTGATGAACCCCACCAGGATCATGCCAGCTGCTAATATCGACAGCGTAGACCCCGACAAGGCCATGAAGTAGATGTAACAAGCCAGTCCTACCTGGACGCAAAGCCGCGCCAACTGCCTCAACCAAAGCTCATTGTCCTCCAGGGCATACGCGGTGATCGTGTCAGGGCCACCCAAGTGGAGGAGAAGGAATGGCGCCCAGAAAGCAGTGATCTGGCTCTTCGGATCGATCGTGCCTTTCACTTCCTTGATGTTGGCCAGGCGGTTCGAGAGGACACCGAGCGCGAGGGTTGCAATGGAGTCGGCCGATAGGTACGTCGTCCAGACCACGACTTGGATCCAGTACTTGTAGATGGATTTCCTCCGGAAGCCCAGAGTCACGAGGGTCAATTGGAGGAACAAGCTGAGGAGGACGAGAAACCGCAGCTCCCACTCCTTCCACAGTTCTCGAGTGTTTTCGGGGAGCAGCAAAAATCCCATGGTTGCACTCGATGTTGGCACCAAAAGGCGCAACAATCGGGCACCCTCAGTCAATTTTAGGATTATAAAGGGAGAGGACAAAGTAAGGCAAACAACGATAGCCTTGAATTTACCTCAATAACATCCTCGAAACGGCCACTCTTTATAACCAATAACTTGATATTGGAATCAAATACAAAAGCACTTACTTACCCTGCAAAACACTACAAGAATGAAAAAGCAGTACGTTTTTTGAAACACCAACGATACACTACTCGCGGCACCACTTTTAGATACAAAATTGTCAAGCAATTCTATACATTTGCCCAAGGATGAAGTATAGCGACAAAATCATATTCCGTTATTCATACTGGCATGATTATAATTTGTTTTAATGGTGAAAATTAAAATATGGACTCAAAATTAAAATTTGATTTCTCAATCACTTCTCAAGTGAACTTCATTCTTATCACTATAATCTTTACTCTTTATCTGGGACACCCTACCAGCCCAACATGATCCTCGTGGAATATCAAAATCACCCATTCTAGTTGCTTTAATAAGTAAAGACACGCAAAGGCTGAAAAGAGGTTGATAAATGCTTCTCCAAGTTGAAGCGATTCTGATGCAATGAGTTGATTGCTTCCATTCGGAGACAGCATATTATTGTGCTTGCGTATTAATTGCATAAAAACATGGAATGAAGTTGTCGTTACGATTAAACAATGCATGAGAGCACACGTCTCACACCACATCGCGGTCAGCTGATGTTCTTTATGACCACCATAATCGCAACTTCTCGTCCATGTCTGACTTAATGGCATGTGGTGTCCGACACTTGCTTAACATGTTTCTCCCACGTGGTTTATGAGCTAAACGTCTTCGTCCTCCACATACTGTCATGTGAAGGACACACAGCCAGTGCACCACCTATAGCTTAACTTAATTAAACCCTTAACATTGCACATCAAGGCCAAAAGCATGCGACTAGGAACTTATGAAAACCTCAAAGTCCAAAAATTCATAACCTCCATATAAGTTTTATTTTTCTCTAGAGCGGAATGGACATCATCAATGCCACAATTTTTATAGGCCGTCACTTAAGTGAATGTGGTGACTTAGTTTGTTGAAAATCTAGTGTGACTTGTTGAAGTCACTTAAAGGATTGCTTAAAAAAATTTAGCTCTGAAGTGATCATTCAATAAGTTTTGACATTAAATTGATCATTCAAAAAATTGGTGCTCTAAAGTTTTAAAAATTAGAGTGGGCCAAAAGCAAAAATCACAAAGAAATATTCTAACCTTGACACTATCTTTCTTTGTTTTGTTAGACTTGAGAGCAAACTCATTTGAACAAACATTCTCTTTAAATAGTTTCATCTAAAATTACATAGGCCTATTTGTTTTCCTATACCTAACAAAAAAGATACTAAGTAAAATTTACCTCTGCAACATCCTCAAAACGGCTATTCTCTATGAGCAATAACTTGATATTGGAATCAAATGCAAAAGCACTTAGAAACCCCGCGTAACATTACAGAAATGAAAAAGCAATATGTTTTTGAAACACTCACGACACACTACTCGAGACACCTTTTTTGGATGCATAATTGTCAAGCAATTCTTTGCATTTGCCCAAGGATGAAGTAAAGCAACAAAATCAGATTCCGGCGTCCATACTGACTTGATTATAATGTGCTTTAATTTAGAAGATTGAAATATAGGCCTAGAGTTAAAGTTTGGATTCTCACTCAGTTCTCAAGATTTCGAATTCTGTGAACTTCATTCTAATCACCATGATCTTAACTCTTTGTCTGGCACGCCCCATCAGCCCAACATGATCCATGTGGAATATCAAAATCACCCATTTAGATTGCTATGACGACAAGTAAAGACGGTCAAAAAGGCCAAAAAAGGGTGATAAATGCTCACTCCAAATTGAAGCAATTCCTATCCATTGAGTTGATTGCTTCAATTCCCAAGATTGCTTCGATTCCCAAACAACAAATTATTGTCCTTAGGTACTATTCTCCGTGTTAAACCTTGGAATGAAGTCATCGATAGAACAAAAATAATGCATGACAACAGACATCTCACACCACGTCGTTATTAGCTAATATGCTTTATGACCATCGTGATTGCGACTTGTCATCCATGTTTGACCAATTGGCATGTGGTGTGCGACACTCGTTGAACATTTTTCTTATGAGCTGAACATTTTCATCCTCCACATATTGTCACGTGAAGGACCTTAACTTCATTAAACCCTTAACATTGTACATCAAGGCTAGAAACGTATGAAAACCTCAAGTCAAATAACCTCAAAACAAGTTTTATTTTTGCCTAGAGCGAAAAGGAGGTCATCAATGCCACAATTTGTATAGTGCGTCATTTTAGTATTTAAACTTTTCAAACAATCATTTTAAGCGCCACAACTAAATAAAAAAAAATGCAGCAAACCACTGAAGCAAAAACTAACCAAAACAAACATTGATAGTGAGCAAAAAATAACCAAAACAAACTACCACGTCAGATTTCCGGCCAACCAGATTGGCGTTAGCACTGAAATAATCGTTTTTTAAAAATTTTAGCATTTAAGTGATCCAAAATAAAGTTTTTACATCAAAGTGAGCACCGTACACAAGTTTTGGCACTGATAGAGTATTTACCCCAATATGCTCCTCTTGGAATGACCTAATCTGGAATGATCCCTTCCTACTCAGCGCGCCATAGAGCTTCCATCAACAATTAGGTTGTGAGCACTTAGCTCTCACAAATTCCTTCATATTTCTAATGAATTCAACGCTCATCTGTTCAACAATGGAGTTCTTGACAATAGCTTCCTTTAATTGTTTGGCATCGTTAAATCTCATACCCGCAGACAAAACAGGTTTATCAACAACCGGATCATAGCAAGAGTACTTACTTTTTCTTCCACAAGCAAGTTCTTCATCATCATTGTCATCATTCTCCGAACTAACAATTTCATCACTGCAGCTTTCTTCATCTTCACTTCTATTACCTTAGCTAGAGCTCCACCCCTATTTACTGGCTCAGGCCTCTTTCTTGAAGTTGCAAAAAATTTTCTGAGAAATTCTCTTTGTTTTTGTCTTAACTATGCGAGTTCATCATCATCTTCGTCACTTGGGAAACTTACTAAAGAGTAACTTCCCATTCTAATCCAATGAAGTCTTCATCGCCTACATCTTCAACGGAGATTTCAAGACATCTCCCTATTTGTTCATCTCTATCAATATGACTTCTCTCCCTCTCCTTTTGCTCTTCATCTAACCTAAACTCATCCCCGACCTAATTACTCGCTTAAGTGGGATCCCTCACTTCTTCTCTTTCGGTGGTGGTCTACTTATGTAACATCCTCGATTTCGACCCTTATTTTGGTCCCAACAAGTGTGAACAAATGTTAAAAGCATTATATGAGGATGATGAATGTAAAGGCTTATGTGTCCCTATAACCTAGCCTAGTTATAACCCTAAACTAAGTAGGAGATCTTGGAGGCCAAGGAATGGACTACACATCCATTGGAAGAAAGAGCAAGTACGTCAAACCTTTTTAGACAAGCTAAGAGCATATTAATTATATTTGGCTTCCAGTTATTCAATACCGAGATGAAGTTGCCAAGTTAACCTAGGACCTAGTTGAAAACTTGGGAGATAAGGATGCCCAACGATTAATACTTCTTGACCAAGTAGGACGCCTCCTTTTTAAAACTAAGACTGCCACCTTTGATTTTCGAAATAATTGGACCTGCGCTATTTGTCAATTTTACACTGATTTTTGTGGTGCTAATTTAAAGAAACTGATAAAGGCTAATAAGTATACCTAGAGGGGGGTGAATAGGTGTTCATAATTTTCTTTTGAAACCTTTAACCTGAATCACACAACTTGAAATAAAATCAGAGTAAAAGATTTAAAACTAAACACTTAAGCAGTTTTAAAACACGCAGCAATAAAATAAAGAGATTAGGGTAAGAAGATTTGAACACTGAAGTTTATAGTGGTTCAGCTAAGTTCAAGCCTACGTCCACTCTCCACACTGACAGCCCACTAGCTGAATTCACTATGTAGCAAATGAGATTTGTACAGCTTATGATCTAGACTTCTTCAGTAAAAAGTCTTGGCTATTGCCCACGCAAATCCTCACTGTATGTATCTCTCCTTTGTACACAACTATAGCTCAAGAAATTTGAGAACAAGGAGTTTCAAAGGTTCAGACTTCGAAATTTTCTATCAACACACTCTCTTCGAACAACAATGACTCCACCTTAAGTACTCCTTCGTGCATTCATAGCCGTTAGCACTTTCCAAATGAGTTCATCCAATCTACCCATTGGAATGAATCAATTAAGGTGATCTTTAAGCTGTCGAATATATGTGTAAGACAGCTCGTTAATCACGTTTGCTCATACAATCAGAATCTTGAGTTTCCATAAGTGAAACCTTCCAAATCTTGCTTGTTCTTCAACGGATATTCTAATCAAGATAAATCCAACATCTTCAAGCTTAGTTTCAGCCAGAGATCTTTCACGAAATAGAACGAATCATAAAAGATATTATCCAATCTTTGAATGCCTAAACCGTTGAAATAAAACGTTGTCAGCTTGGGCAGACTCGTAAAATTGAGTTTAATAGTCTTCAGACTTTGATAGAAGAGTTTATAGATCTTCAGATTGAAACACTTGGGTCTTGAACTTTTCAGACTTAAGTGATTAAGTCTTGGATTCTTCAGACTTAACTGACGAGAATGTTTTATTAGCTTCAAAACACTTAAGAGATTTTTTTTCAACAGAAACTGCCTTCATGAAAGTTGTTCTAAACATTTTGATTTAAAACACACTTAAATTTCATATTTTTCTGAGGTGAAATGGTAGGGACGAAGGCCCAATCATTCACCGTCTAGAATATGCCTTGTGTAGTGGAAACAGTAACCAACTTGCTTTCTTGAATTCTTATAAAATTTTCCCTTTTGAATTTAGACGTGCTTCCTTCACAAAATTTTTAAAGAACATCCATTTTCACAACATATTAAAATTTTCATAGGGTTTTGTGAAGATTTGGATTTAGAAATGAGTCTCTCTCTTTGACCGTTGAATGTACTTGATAGATGAATTTTGGGCTGTGTTCAGTGAATTTCTGCTCTTTCCACAACACGAATTTGGCTAAGTTTCCCTCATGAAAAATGTTTCTTAAGATCTTCTCGACAACATATTAAAATTGTATAATTTTTCGAGTTTGTTTGGTAAGGTAATGACACTAATTTCGAAAATTATTGGAAACTGTTCTTCAACTTAGAATGGGAGGTCATACGCCAAACTTGAAGAAGACACGTCCAACTTGGGGTGTAAGCCATCTAGAGTCTTCTTGGATTGGGATAAAGATGCATTAAATGCTCTTGGACCATAGTGCATTAATGCTAAGTTGAGTCATAAGGCTTAGGTGTCCCCTAATTAAAATAACATCATTACAAAGATGACTCGACCCCCAAATGGCCCAATAAGAGAAGGAATAAGTGGGGCCCTAAGGATTAGGCTAGCCACATCTTCCTCCTTAGTCTTGCCACCTTACCAACCTAGGCTTGCCACCCAAAGAAATCCTATTGTCTATTTGGAAGGGTAATAATGAGAGATTTACCTATAAATAGAGGCATTCTCTCCAATACCACACACACCACCACATCTCTTCTCCCTTACTTGTTCTCTCTCTTTCTCTCCCGCCTTCTCATAGTCGCCCTCTCTCCCTCTCTCGGCCTTGCTCGCTCATTGCCTCATCGGACGGCCCTCTATTGGTGAAATTATCTATAGTTCGTCAAGATTCATCCAAGGTAAGTAGAATCTCTAACTCTTGGCTAGGGCGATAGCCTACATTGTCGAGTTTAGTGGTGTGTTCACCCATGTAAGCCGTGTGTATGTTGTAATGTTCTTTTGTGTGTTTGTTCATGTTTGCATGTTTGAGTGTGTTCACACCCCAGGACAAGATCAAGGTTCGCTCGGTTTAGAATCAACGTTAAGTTGCGATGTCAAGTCACGATGGCCTAAGCATGCGACTCAAGCCATGAACCAAGAATCATTCCCGGCATATTTTATAAAATACTGTTGAGGATCATGGTACACTCACTTGAATGAGCATGCCCACGGGCCTTGCATATATTGGCTAAGATAAGAGATGAAAAACTGGCTTGTGTGATGCACTTATGTGTGCACTTAAAGGGGAAAAAGCGCTCGTCGCCACATAACGTTGGCAGCGATGCCTCGTTCATTGAACAAGATGCTCTGGTTGAGTCAGGATGACTAGGTTTAAGCCCGGATGCCTCGGGTAAACTAGCCCCAGGATGCCCTAGTTGAGTCAAGATGCCTAAGTTTAAACCCGGATGCCTCGGGTAAACTAGCGCTAGGATACCCTAGTTGAGCCAGGATGCCTAGCTTAAAGTTGGATGCCTCGATTGAGCCGAGAGGGCCTAGTTAAGCCAAGACGACGCTAAATGAATTCGCATGAGTGTCGGTATATGCATAAGTATGATATATTGATGTGTTCATTAACAAGCTTAAGGTAAGCATGCATTGAAGTGTGTTGCAATGGACATCTGCATATAGTCAAGATGTAGCAATAATTTTCTTAATCATCTGCCATCGATGTTGTATTGCGAGTGTTGTACCTACTAGATTTTAATGATGAGATGTCTTCCTAGTAGAGAATTAGGGGTTTTACTTATTAAGTTTCCCCAAAACTCACCTCTTGTCCTTCAATCTTGTAGGTGTGGAAGTCTCACGTCAATTTTGAGAGTAACAATCTCGCTAGAGGAACTAAGTTTTGCCCCGACCTTTTAAAGATGTGGTACTTGTAAATATAATGGCCCGCGATAGAAGGGCTTGTAAACGTAATTGATGTAATTCTGTGTTTGTAAATTGTTGTTTTCCTAGCTGCTTGTTGTTGTTCGGGTGTTATATGTACGCTTTCGCATGTGCTTAATGAAAAGACAAAAAGAAATGGGACAGCGACGCACCTGGGATGTCACGAAAATAACCCTTGCAACTCGTGACCCTGAGGACGGAATTGGGGTTGTGACAACTCATCCCATCCTCATCCTCACCCTCGCTATCCTCATCATCACTATAATACTCAACATATACCCTAATTTCATCGACGTCGCTGTAAAGATAGTGTAAATGATATCTTTAATACCATTATCGTCATTAAAAAACTTCAAGCCATCCTTTAATTCCTTCCCAATAACACAATAACGTAGTTTTTGCACTTTGCATCGTAAAAAATACACCAAATTTCTCACAAAATCAATATATAATGGCTTCCGAATATTAACATAGATAGTACATTCATTTCCATCAATATACTCCCCGTCCTCGGCGCCAATAACAAACTTTCCACTGTAGCAAACAATGACGCTTACCTAATTCTCGTCCATGTCGATGTTGCACCTAAGGAAAAAAAAAAAAAAGTCATTAGTTTTTGGAACCACATATGACAAAATCAGCAACTTCATATGCATGTCCTTGTCGTTTTGTCAAAAGAAACAAAGGCGACCAATTTATTCAATTCGGTCCCTTTACAGAAACAAATGGAACCGAATTAAATAAACAAAGTGAGATCCCCACCACTCATTTTTCAATTCAATCACATTTAGTTCCTCACAGAAGCAGTCCAAATAATTAAACAAAGTAAAATCCCACCATTGTTTCCCTCCGAGTCGAGCCCCCATTTTCCCCTCCTCGCCCTATTTTCTATTCGGTCCCCACAAAAGAAAGCAAACAACGGAACCCTGAATTTTTATATTCGGTCCCCCACAAATGTGAGATCCCCGGCCCCTTCGGCGATGGGCGACGGCAAAAGCTCCAATGGTGCCTTTTTTTCTTTTATGAACAGTTTTGTTTTTTAAAATAAATTTAGCTTTTCCTTTTTAGTTTTTAAATTTAATTTAACAAGAATAAAAATAATGTTAAAAGCCACGTGGAAAATAAAAATTCATTTAAAATGCCACGTCAGCGCCACGTCAGCAATTTCCGTTAGTAAGTCTAACAGTGTTAAATTTATGACTCAATTGAATCAATTTGACAAGTTTTAAGACTTAATTACACTTTTTGTAAGTTTTAAGACTCAATTGCACTTTCCTTGTAAATTTTAGGACTTCTATTACACATATCCCTTCTAGAAACTATGGCTTTCATCGTCATGCCATACAGAGACAACATGGTGAACGACCACAAATTGAACGCCTCCAAAATACTCCCAAATCTATATTTAAATCGGGAGAAAAAAAACTCCTCACGATCTAAATCAAGAGAAGAACTTCTTCAAGCAAATATATTCGCCACAATAAGCAAAGAAAAGCAACAATAATGAACGAAAGAAGACATCAAGCCAAGCGAAAAACGATTCCCAAATTAGATCAGGAGAGAAAAATCAAAGCCTGCAACCCCTATCCCCAAGCAAACAATCGATGATTGCCATATCCAAATCGACCCATTAAGAGAATAATATAAGCCATTGATATTTTGATGTAGATTTTATATAAGTTATTAATCACGAATGGAATATCCATGATTTTGTTAAAAAGAACTAAGTACAATTAATTTAATTGATATTCATAGAGAGAAGGGAAAAATAATTAATGAGAGGCAATGCGACACCACATCTCATGGCAATTTAGCATATAAAAGACTATCTGATACATTAAACCAGAGCAAAACTTCAACTACAAAATGCATCCGCAAATTCCCAGAATTATAATTGTAGAATACCCAAAACCGAGTCCAACGGAATACCAAATGAAGAAAACAGGAATATCTCTTCAAGCACTCTTATCAGCCTTGGCAGCAGTTGCGGCGGCTTGTCCTCTGAGCCGACCAGTCCTCCGAACAGCGATGAGACCAACCTTCTGGCCGGGTGGCGCATCACGCCTGACTGTGCTCGCGTGACCAATGTGTTGGTGGTTACCTCCTCCGTGAGGATGCTCAACTGGGTTCATGGCCACACCACGCACCTTGGGCCAGCAGTTCCTCTTCACTCTGAACTTGTGGTAAGCATTGCCAGCCTTGAGAAGGGGCTTCTCAGTTCTTCCTCCACCAGCAACCTGCCCGATCATTGCTCGGCAGCCACTTGGCACAATTTTCTTCGACCCAGATGGAAGCTTGATTCTGAAGTAACATAAGACATCAGTTCACTTTCACACATCTCAAAATTGTAGCGCACTCAGCTTGGCGCACTAGTGGGTATGTTGCAGTATAGCAAAATATGAACCAGCAAGAACATTGTAGTTTCGTTAGTTCTGTTGCCAATGTACTCAGCGGAGCAAGAGCACACTGGAATTCGTGGGCACAAATCATGTCAACCCAACTTCACATTTCAGAGAACCAGATCAATTAACTCATCTTCGCATAATTGTGGGTCGTGAAAGACACGTAAATAAAATGAGCCACAATAGTCGCATAACCAAAAAGCAGATATGATGAAGAACAGAAGTTTCAATCACAAATACGAGATAGAAACAACATCAGATCGGCATCAAGAGAGTCATATCAAAGCATTCGAGCGGTCTGATATCAAGAGCCCCTTCAGATAACTACAACAACAAATTAAGCAATTCGGGCATCCAAACCCTCTCCCGTACGGGGGATGTCGGACCTCCGTGATAAACACCATAGACGGCACCACGACACGCTGCACCAGAGCAGACAGTGAAGAACTCATATACTTTGGATAGATCGCCCCCTTCGTTTCCTTGATGGTGGCTAGGCGGTTCGAGACAACGCCGAGCGTGAGGGTTGCAATGGAGTCGGCCGATAGGTACGTCGTCCAGACGACGACGCGGATCTAGTACTTGTAGATGGATTTCCTCCGACCGAAAGCCCTGAGTCACAAGGGTCAATTGAAGGAACAACCTGAGGAGACAGCGCAACCGCAGCTTCCACTCCTTCCACAGTTCTCGAGTGTTTTGGGGGAGCAGCGAAAATCCCATGGTAAAAAAAGCAATGTACTTCTGAAAACACCAACAACACACTATTCGCGACAACCCTTTTGGATACATAATTCTCAAGTAATTTTCTGCATTTGCCTGAGGATAAAGTAAAGTGACAAAATAAGATTCCGACATTTGTACTCGCATGATTATAATATGCTTTAATTTAGAAGATCAAAATATAGATCTAGAATTAAATTCTGGTTTCTCAATCACTTCTCAAGATTTCGAGTCCTATTAACTTTATTATAATCGTTGTGATCTTAAGAATTTCTCTGGCATGCCCCACCAACCCAACGTGATTCATGTGGAATATAAAAATAACTCATGTAGGTTGCTATAACAAGTAGAGACGCAAAAATGCCAAAAAAAGATGCTAAATGCTCACTCAAAATTGAAGTGATTCTGATGCATTGAATTGATTGCTTTGATTCTCAACCAGCATCTTATTGTCGTTGAATACTAATCTCCGTATGAAATCTTGGAAAGAAGTGGTTGCTAAGATAAAAGAATGCATAAGAGCGCACGTCTCACATCACATCCCTATCAGCTGATGTGCTTTACGACCATGATGATCGCGACTTTCGTCCATGTCTGCCCTATTGGCATGTGGTCTGCGGCACTCACTAAACATTTTTCTCATGAGCTGAACATTTTTCGTCCTCCACGTACTGTCATGCGAAGAACCCAGCCGGTGTACCACCTTTAGGTCACCTTAATTAAACCCTTAACATTGCACATAAAGGCTAGAAACTTGCGACTAAGAACCTACAAAATCCTCAAAGTCCAAATATTCATAACCTCAAAATAAGTTTTATTTTTCCCTAGAGCGAAAATGACGTCATCAATACCACAATTTTTATAACACCTTAGTATTAAAACTTTTCGAACAATCATTTTAAGTGCCATAATTTTTTAAAAATGATCATTTAAGTGAATACGATGACTTAGCTTGCAGAAAATTCGGCGTGGCTCATTGAAGTCAGTTAGATGGTTGCTTTAAAAGGTTTTGGCACTAAAGGGATAAGTTCTGGCATTAAATTGATCATTTAAAATATTGTTGCTGTAAAATTTTAAAAATTAGAGCGAGCCAAAAGCAAAAATCACAAAGAAAACATTCTAACTTTGACACTATTTTGCTTTCGAGTATTCTTCTTTGTTTTGTTAGACTTAAAGGCAAAATCATTGAGCAAACATTCTTTAAAAATAGTTTCATTTAAAATACCATAGATCTATTTGTTTTCTTAACAAAAAGGATAGTAAATAAAATTTTCTTCCCTCTGGTAAGTTCGTATTTATTTCTTCTCTGACCTTGCTCTATTCTTAGATTGAACAACAAAGCTTCAAGCATTGCGGATATAGATTACGAAGCGTTTGGTTCAGCCTTACAAAATACCTTTGCATAGACACAAAAAAACCTTAGGTTAAAGGGGTTTCACGGAATGCAAAAAATATTTGTCAAAAACTTGTAGAGAGAGAGAGAGAGAGAGAGAGAGAGAGAGAGAATGAAAGTGGAGGCACAAATCGACGAAGATGGTACCTCAAGCGAAGCCTGAAGGAGAGACGACGGCCCCTCGCAGAGGTCACGCCGCACTACCCCAAGTTAGCCTCTTCCTTTGTGACCGACGCAACTAGCGAGCAGAGAGAGTGTCTAAGAAAGACGATAAACAATGTTTCAGAGGGCAGAAGTGAGATACACAATTATAAGTGAGGGCAAGATTGGAAGGAAAAAAAGTCATAAGACACCAGAATAACATTCTAAAAATGCTAAAAGTGATCCCCACCTACGTTAAACTTTCAGATTTGCCAATGCTGGCTTTCACACAATGCTCTCTAAAAAAATTTATTAGATGCCCTACCTTTTCCTAAAGGAATTTAGAGGCCCAAAGTCCCCTGTGCTGAACCAAACCCATTTCTCTTTGACCAATTGCAAGGATCAATATTAAGCTATTTTTGGAAACCAATCTAATCAAATATCTTAATGATTACTTTAGTGTCAAAATTTTATAAATGAACATTTTAGTGTCAAATATTTTTAAAAGTGTCCATTTAAGTGACCTCAGTGAGCTGCATCAATTTTTTTCATCTATCGCTTTATAAAAACAATGGCACATAAATGATTGTTTATAAAATTTTGGCACCAAAGTACGCACCTTAAAAAAATTTTGGCACTAATGTCATCCTTATCCCTACCTACTAAAACTTCAAAATTTAGGTCAACTTTATTTAGAAAATAGCAACTGTGTATTTGAACCATCCCCTGAATTTTCCGTTATTTGAGCAAAAATTTCTGTCACAATAAAAGTATGCATATCTTGATTTCCAAAAAAATTATGAAAAATGGCACGATTGCAATTGCAAATGTCCTCAATGTCCCTTTGTATAGGTTTCTACATCAGTCAAATTTCAAATGTCAAACAATAAGAAGTCAGAAATAAAAGCCATGCCTCCTTTTTCCATATATGCTAAAAAGATCGATTAAATATTTGGAAGCCTCTTGATAAAATGTTCCGTTTCTTGGCTTGATGCTAATAAAAAGTTATATGTGAATGACAATATCTTCTATACATCGAAGGAAGCCAGGTTTTGCCTTACTTTTACTGAGCTTTATTCCAAACTTGTCCTCAAGTAAAATAAAGTTCTGAAGCAAAAGAAAAGACTATCTGAGTATACGCTCGGTTTCAAATCCCTTTCTTATTAATTTTAATGGCACACTTCAACTCATGAAAATCGGAATCCCTTTATCGGTTGGATGTGTACAAATAAGGGTGCATATATGCCTAATTCTGCAGAATGTGAAGCCATCTAGACCTCCCTTTTTAGCGTGCCTTGGGCTTCTATATGCATTTCACCTTTATCCCTTAAGCCTGTGAGTCGGTCTCGCTAATTCTATAGGATTTATTTCTAGTTTATTCTTATTTAAAAAATTTAAGGCCTCTGCAACTGGCCTGAATCCCACGCCGCTTAGGAGTACACAAGTAATATTTCATACACGTCTGGTTCCAAGAAAGGTGAAGCCGTCCGGGCCTCCTTTTCTCTTGGCGCGTCTTGAATTTCTGTATGCATTATATTTAATGCGCTTTACCTAAACTTTTCACCGACAAAAAACATTATCCAAAACCGAAAATTGTAACCCTCCTCCTTCTGACACTCCACTGCTCTTCTTCCATCATCTGCAGGTTCATCTTTTTGCTTTGTCTTTAACAAGTTGCTGCAAACATCAATTTTTTTTTTTAAGTAAAAGGTAAGAATATAATAACAAGAACCAACTATACATAAACTGGCACCAAAAACTTGCACTCAAAAAACAAAAGTTAATTAGTGGAAGGGCGCCAGTACAAAACATCAATCTTTCATATTGCAATATATCCACTAATTTAGTTGTTTTTATTTATCACATGAGTTTTGTTAAATGCAATCAAGCAAGGCAATGGTTAGTCCCAAATCCCAACCTTTTGCCAACTACTCCATTGATTGTTCATATTCATTACCACTTACGTTGTTGTACACACCTAATCTGTCCAAAATGGAATTCCAACGAAGGAGTTATGAGGTCCAAAGTTAGCCGGTTGAATCTGTAAAATTTGAAAAGTGACTCCTTCACAGATGTGCTAACTTCAAATGGCTTGTACAGCTTATCTTGATATCCGATCGAATTTTTGGTTTGACGGCTTTTATGGGCATGGAAGTTTTTACGTCCTGGGTATTTTCAAGAGATTTTCAGAATTTTTGCTATTTTTGGAAATTTCAAACAATGATGGAAAAATAAGAGTATTTGAATTCTAGCTCTGCTCTGTGGCTTGAACATGTTATCTTTTTCATTATAGATGATGGAAAAATATCATTCATTGAGTTTTGTATAACGTGACATTTCGGGGAGTAACGGTATAAATGTGGAAGTTTCAAGAAAAAAAATATGAACTTTTTTCTCTATATAAATTGTAATTACTAGAAATTTACATTATTTTTCTTAGATGAACCTTATCCATTGTTTTTATTTATGCTTCTCAAGAGTTATTTATGGCATTTGAATCTTTGTTCGAGTTTATGGACTGGAGTAATGCATTTAAGGACAATTTTCCAATTTTATTGTAATTGGGCTCTTTTTAGGTAATTTACGATTTGTGGAATTTTCATCATTAATGTCCCCATCAGCCTAGAAAATTTTATGGGTATTTTGGTAATTTTTTGCTTAGGAATATTAAATATCACCCTTGACTCCGTTTGTTTTGTGGAAGATAAATAGTTTGGAAAATATTTAAAAATAATTATTTGTATCGCTTGAAATAATTAGAAGATGGATAATATTTTGATTATTCAAAAAAATTTATGTCAAAACATATTCATAGATGATAAAAATATTTTTCAATTATTTTTGCAAGCAATACGACAATTATTTTTATGAAAATATTTTCCGGATCATTTTTTTTCCGCATAACAAACACACCACTATGATTCCTTGGTGGTGCTGGAGATACTCCTTCATGAAATTACATGAATTCATGATAGCTAGAGTTCATATAAGTGGTGATCTGCCTCTGCCGGGAATTTCTACTGCAGCATATTTGTAAGCTATAACATATTTTTATGCATAGACATTGGATCAAACAGAAATGCTTTTGAGTGACTGAAAAGTTAATAAATCTGGAATTAGTTGTTGGTTTATCCTATCTTTTGATCTTATTTTGAAGAACAGTCGCCTGCAATTTTGTTGTGATACCACTGTTTTCCCAAAGGGTATGTCCATTACCGAGATATTTATATTGCTGCTGAAAATTATGTATACTCAGTTGTATTGACGCGTCGGTGCATTACGCCTGGACGTTTGGGGAATGCCTATACTTCTAATCACTAACAGAGGTAAAGGATCACTTACTTCACAAGCGAGCTCTCAGATTTTATAAAAATTGCTGAGAATAAACAGCGAGTTTTTCATTATTTTCGGATCTTAAGATAATTTTTTTGTTTTTAAATTTTTAAGAGAAAATCATAACTTGAAGTGATAAATAGGCAAAAACCGGCCCCAAACTGGATTTTACTAAGTAAAATGTTATTAACCACGTAAACAAGCTAGCTAGTAATTTATGGTAGGTTAAAAGTTACTCTTTTTTTTTATTGAAACTTACAAATCACTCTAAAAAAAAATTATAAGTCTCGGTCTCGCATATAGATACATATTCGCCTTCTCAAAGTCAAACCTCCACCTTCTCAGGGAGGGATGGGGTGGGGACGCGCAAGTTTCAGGAATGAGTTTCGACTCCCACGCCCTGCAAGAGGCAGGGCAAAAGTCTGAGAGTGAGTGTAGAATAAGTATAAAGTAAGACTGACCAAAAAAAAAAAAGTCAAAAGTGTACAAACAGGGAAGAAAATTTGTTATGTTTAGGGGTCGCTAAGTAAATCAACATGAAAAAGTTACTTCACACTTTTTGAGGAGATATGCCGGAAGTTACTAAACGACTTTCGAGGGACTCGAATTTTTCGTGCCAATGATAATGCCTCTGGTGAAGGAAAACAGCTGATACACAGTTTCATTATTTCCTGAATCCTCAAGTACAACGAGTATTGAAACAACTCAACCTCACCATCTCATCAAGATGATGATGATGATGAGCTTTATTTATCTTACTCAAGTAACAGTAGCGTAAGCAAAAGACGCATTCCTCCTGAAAGTTCTAGTTCAAGATCAGTTTGGTAGTACATTATCCTTCGGAAGTTTGCACCAGCTCCGTCACACCGAGATGTGCCATTAGAAGCCAAACATGGCTGATAAGCTCTCCTCCTTTGCTCAGGCTCTTCCAGTGTTCGTAGCCTTTGCTTTTGCAAGCCGCGTATATCAGAAACTTCGCCCAGACCTTGCTGATCACGTACCATTTACCACCGAAGTCTTCTGACTCGATTTTATTCAACTGGGATGCGAGACGGCACGCGTCTGACAGCACCGACTTGCTTTTGGCACTGCGTATTTTCGCGTCGCGCAGATGAGTTCCCACTTGGAGAAGAAGATGGCCGACTTCGCATAGATCGCGCGACTCTGGTGACATGTGCGCCTTGTTGCAGCTTTTAACGTTGGTGTGTCTATATTTCTTTTTCATGAATGGATTTTGTGCCCACGTCTTGACAACTGATGAGTTGATGATTGTTTCTTTCTTTGACAACACCGGTAGGTAGTCCTTGAAGAACTGCGGAGCGTCAACCAAAGTGTCTGTACATCGGGGCGCGTGTATCCCTTGTTGCAACATGAAAGGATGATATACTAAAAGATACAGCATGTACCGAGAGACCAACCTACATATCTTGTAGTCCTTGATGTGTTCCAGGCTTTCTCTCTGCCCGTTGTCGTGGTCCTTGTAGTAGCAGAGCTCAGTGGCGATGTGCCAGATGAGGATGCTCCGTTCGAACTCCGTATCCTTCATACACCAGTCCAAGTCCCGGTGATCGTTTTCTGACCTCCGCAGAGCCTCCAGCTTAACACTCATGGGCTCGCGCTTCACTTTGGCGTCCTGTTCCAGATAAAGGACCGTATCCTTCATGTGATCGAAGATCCATTTTTTGATGTTGCTCTTGAACTCTTTGTAATCGATGTAGAAGTGCTTCTCCAACTTCTCATCTAACTTGGTGAGCCTCAGATACTTGGTGAAGATCCTGTTTCTTTTCCGGACAGATAATTTCAAGAGGCTGAACTGGGCCACGGAATTCGACCATCTGGGGGTCTGGCGGATCCGGAGAAAAGCCACGGCAGATGATATTGTGGATCCGCCAGGTCTCTGAAGACGTGAGTGGGCGACCCAATCGGATGAAATTGCGAGAAGAACCGAGTAAATCTCTAAAAGTATAGCCGCACCTATCAGCAAGAAGGTGACATAGATGTCGACTTTCGGGTAATCCTTCCTATCCTGTAAAGAGAAGAATACCAACGCGGCACACGGCACCGAGAGATTAATGGCCCAACGAATGATGCCCCAAGCAAAGGTAAGCAACGGTGCCTTGGTAAAGAGCAGATCGTACATGAACCCGAGCTCGATCTCTACTATCCCAAAAGCTGTTTCCGAGTCCATGGCCCTCTTCATGAACATGAGCTTACTGGCCTCCAGGTCGCCAGAGCTGAGGCTGAGGCCCACGAAGAGAGGCTTGAAGATCTTGAACGACTTATACGCTTCGACCAGAGTACTGTCCTTGGCTTGACCGCTTTTCACTGAGAGGTCCTCCGGAGCCGGAACCTCCATGTCCCCGTCAATGCTGACTAGGCGACCCTCCTCTTTGTTGGATTTTTTAATGTCTCAGTACTGCTGGTGTTTTTTACTGAAGTTTCTGTGTTCTGTTTTCTTCCTCTGTTATGGTTTATTTGCTGCTTAGTTGGTTATGTGTTGCAGATAATGTTTTTGTTATTTAGGAAGTTAAGTACATGTTTAGGTGCAGTTACAAGTTGCACGTGTGTGTGTGTGAGCAGTTACCATTTTCTTTTGTTTAAGTTGGTTTCTTGTACTTGACAGTTTCTTAAGAGAACTGCTGAAGCAAGTTTGTGTTCTGTTCTCTCCAGTTTCTCTTCCTTCTTCGATATCTATAGTTCTGGTTTTTCTGCTTCTTGTTTACTGTTTTGATCAGTAACAACAGTGGTATCAGAGCATTGAATGATCTTGAGGGACTGTGAAGTGAAGCAAGTATCGAAGTGCAAAGAGGTTAGAGGGTGATGGAGACAGGTTCAAGTGGTTTTTCTGCGATGGCTTCTCCAAAGATTTCTTGGAGAGAATTATCAAGCGTGGGCTGTTAAGATGAAAGCATTTTTGGAGGGTCATGATCTGTGGGAAGCTGTGGAGGATGATTATGAAGTTGCTCCACTTCCAAATAATCCGACTATGAATCAGATCAAGCTTCATAAAGATAGAACCACACGAAAAGCCAAGGCAAAATCTTGCCTATATGCTGCTGTCTCGCCTACCATCTTCACCAGAATTATGAAGTGTGACTCTATGAAGGCCATATGGGATTTCTTGAAGGAAGAATATGAAGGAGATGAGAAGATAAGAGGTATGAAGGTGCTGAATCTCTTGAGAGAATTTGAGAGACAGCAGATAAAGGAATCTGAGTCAGTGAAGGAATACTCAGATAGGCTAGTGGGAATAGCTGATAAAATCAGAGTTTTGGGAACTGACTTGAGGGATGATAGGCTTGTTCGGGAAGATCCTAGTGTCTCTTCCAGAAAAATTCGAAGCTACTATAGCTTCTTTGGAAAACACAAGGGACTTGGCTGATATAAAACTTGCGAGTTGCTGAATGCTTTGCGAGCACGGGAGCACGAAGACTAATGAGGAGAGAAGATTATGTTGAGGGGGCATTGCAAGCCAAAGTAAAGCAAAATGATGGAGGCAAAGGGAAGAAATGGGTTCAGTTTAAGGGAAATGTTGCTGATTCGAGATTTTTACCAAAAGAAGGAAATGCTGGTGGATCTAGCAAATGGAAAAATAATAAAAGGCCATGTCAGTACTGTGGTGGAACCAACCATCAGTCCTTTAGATGTTGGAAAAGGCCAGATGCGAGGTGCAGAAGATGCCACAAGTTGGGTCATATGGAAGCAATTTGCAAAGGGAAAACTTATCAGCAAACAGGAGAAGCACAAGTGGCAGTGAGTAAAGTTGATGAAGAGCACCTATTTGTTGCTTCAGCTGGTGAGTCTTCAGTCGAAAACAGTACATGGCTGATAGATAGTGGTTGTACTAATCACATGACTGGCAACTTAGAGCTATTCAAGAGTATAAACAAAACAGTAAAGTCCAAAGTCAGAATTGGCAATGGACAGCATATTGAAGTTCAGGGTAAAGGTGTAGTTGCCGTTGAAGGGAATCGGGGGGTAAAGTTAATTAGGGATGTTCTCTTTGTGCCAAATATTGACCAAAATCTGTTAAGTGTTGGTCAGTTAGTGGAGAAGGGCTATATAGTGAAGTTCGAAGGAAGGGAATATCTCATTAAAGATGCTGACAGCAAAGAAGTCTTGAGAGTTCCAATGAGGGATAAAAGCTTTATGTTCAAGCCACATGAGATGCAGCAGATGGCTTTGAAGTGTAAAGAAGAAAACATAGAGCTATGGCACAAAAGACTTGGGCATGTTCACAGGAGGAGTATGCTGGTTATGCAGAAAAATGGCCTGGTAGATGACTTACCAAGCTTGGAGGAAGAGCTTCCACAATGCAGAACCTGCCTTCTTGGCAAACAAGCTAGATTTCCCTTCAAAGGAGGAGTCTCGAAGACATGTCAAAAGCTGGAACTGGTTCACACTGATGTGTGTGGACCTATGTCTGAACCCTCTCTAAATGGAAGCGGGTATTTTATTACCTTTACTGATGATTTGACTAGAATGAGCTGGATCTATTTTCTGCGAGCTAAGACCGAAGTAGCCGATGTGTTTATGAAGTTTAAAGCTTTAGTTGAGAACCAAAGTGAGAAGAAAATCAAAGCTCTCAGGTCTAACAATGGATCTGAGTATACAGCTAACAAATTTAAGCTGATTTGTGAGCAAGCAAGAATTGTACAGCAATTTACAGCCCCTTACTCACCTCAACAGAATGGGGTTAGTGAGAGAAAAAACAAAAGCATTATGGAGATGGCCAGATGTATGATGCGGGAGAAAAATTTACCTAAAAGGTTCGGGGCCGAGGCTGCCAACACCGCTGTATTCCTATTAAATAGATTGCCTACAAAAGCTTTAGAGAAAGTAACACCTCTCGAAGGCTGGCTAGATGTTAAACCTTCGTAAAAAACCGAAGGTTTTTGGATGTTTGTGTTACACTCATGTTCCCGATGTTAAGAGGGACAAACTTGATAAAAAGGCAGAGATTGGGATTTTTGTTGGATATAGCATTCAATCAAAGGCTTACAGAATTTTCTATCCAATGACGGGGAAGATAACTGTGAGCAGAGATGTCGTGTTTTTAGAGGAAGATGAATGGAATTGGATAGATGGAAGGATCACTGAACTGAAGCACTTTGAAAGACAACCTAAAACAGATGTTGTGACTAATGGAATTACAGGGGAAATGGAAGAAAATATAGATGATGAACCTGTGAGAGGCACAAGGTCACTTGCTGAGATCTATGAAAGGAGTAATGTGGCGGTGCTCGAACCATCCAATTTTTGAAGCCAAGGAAGATCGAAGTGGATTGCAGCAATGCGGGAGGAGATGGCAATGATTCAGAAAAATCAGACTTAGGAACTAGTAGACAGACCATTAGACAAGAATGTAATTGGAGTTAAGTGGGTGTTTAGGACAAAACTCAATCCTGATGGCTCTGTTAATAAGTATAAAGCAAGGCTGGTTGTGAAAGGCTATGCTCAGATATGGGGAGTAGACTATTCATAAACTTTTGCTCCAATTGCAAGGCTGGACACAATAAGGCTCCTGTTAGCTATTGCAGCAGAGAAGGGTTGGACTATCTTTCAGCTAGATGTCAAGTCGCATTTCTAAAT
The DNA here is from genome assembly GCA_014182555.1 of Eucalyptus erythrocorys. Taxonomy (NCBI): domain Eukaryota; kingdom Viridiplantae; phylum Streptophyta; class Magnoliopsida; order Myrtales; family Myrtaceae; genus Eucalyptus; species Eucalyptus erythrocorys. The sequence goes on from CM024606.1 coordinate 32,953,458, forward strand.
GGTGAGCTTGAAGAGGAAATTTTTGTTGAACAACCTGAAGGTTTCGGTATTAAAGGGCAAGAAGAAAGTGTATACAAATTGCACAAAGCTTTATATGGACTGAAGCAAGCTCCAAGAGCTGGTATGGAAAAATAGATCGATATCTCTTGGATTTTGGTTTCAAAAGAGCTTAAGTGAGTTCACTCTTTATATTAAGAAAGTAAATCATAGTGTGGTAGTTCTGTCTCTATATGTGGATGATCTTTTGGTGACAAGAAATGATGCTCAGCTGATAGAAAGTGTTAAGCAAAGTATGTTTGCTGGTTTTGAGATGACAGACTTAGGAAAAATGGCTTACTTCTTAGGTCTGGAAGTTAAGCAAAGTCCTTATGAAATCTTCATTTGCCAGAGGAAGTACTTGAAGGAAATTCTAAAAAGTTTCAGATGGAAGACGTCGAAGTGTCGGTACACCTATGGCAGCTAAAGAGAAGTTGCGAAGAGTGATGGAACCGATGCTGTGGATGCCTCGATGTATAGAAGTTTAATAGGGTGTCTCATGTATCTTACAAAGCAACTAGACCGGACATTCTATTTGATGTAAGTGTTCTATCCAGATTTATGAATGAACCAAGTCAGCTTCATTTGATTGCAGCAAAGAGGATCTTGAGGTATTTAAAAGGAACCATGTTCTTTGGTGTGAAGTTTAGAGGAGTCAAGAATTCAATTTACAAGGTTTTTCGATAGTGATTGGGCTGGCTCGATGGATGATATGAAGAGTACATCTGGATATTGTTTCAGTTTTGGATCAGCTTGTTTCACTTGGTGTTCTAAAAAGCAAGAAATTGTAGCCCAATCTACTGCAGAAGCAGAGTTTATAGCTGCTACTACAGCTACAAATCAAGCTTTATGGCTGAAGAAGATAATGAAAGACTTATGGCTGAACCGTAATGGCTGTATCGTAATTAATGTGGATAACCAAGCTGCACTTGCAATATCTCAAAATCCAGTTTTTCATGGCAAAACTAAGCATTTCAAGGTTAAATTCTTCTTTCTACGTGAGGTGCAACAGAATGGTGAAGTCAAGCTAGTTTATTGCAGATCTGAAGATCAACTTGCTGATATGTTCACTAAACCACTTCAAGCTGGAAGGTTTGAAGCATTGAGAAAGAAAATTGGAATATGCAGCAGCCTCTTTTGATCCAAGGAGGAGTTTGTTGGATTTTTTAATGTCTCGATCTTTGCTGGTGTTTTTTACTGAAGTTTTCGTGTTCTGTTTTCTTCCTCTGTTATGGTTTATTTGCTGCTTAGTTGGTTATGTGTTGCAGATAATGTTTTTGTTATTTAGGAAGTTAAGTACATGTTTAGGTGCAGTTACAAGTTGCACATGTGTGTGTGTGAGCAGTTACCATTTTCTTTTGTTTAAGTTGGTTTCTTGTACTTGACAGTTTCTTAAGAGAATTGCTGAAGCAAGTTTGTGTTCTGTTCTCTCCAGTTTCTCTTCCTTCTTCGATATCTATAGTTCTGGTTTTTCTGCTTCTTGTTTACTGTTTTGATCAGTAACAACACTCTTTCTTCGGAGCGTACTCGTACTCAGGACGTGAAAGCATCGAATCTCGAAGTTGACTTGCCCAGTACAAACACAATGTCCTCTCTACATATTTGATGAACCCCACCAGGATCATGCCAGCTGCTAATATCGACAGCGGAGACCCCGACAAGGCCATGAAGTAGATGTAACAAGCTAGTCCTACCTGGACGCAAAGCCGCGCCAACTGCCTCAACCATAGTTCATTGTCCATCAGGGCATACGCGGTGATCGTGTCAGGCCCACCCAAATGGTGGAGAAGGAACGGTGCCCAGAAAGCAGTGATCTGGCTCTTCGGATCGAGCATCCCCTTCACTTCCTTGATGTTGGTCAGGCGGTTCGAGAGGAAACCGAGAGTGAGGGTTGCGATGGAGTCGGCCGATAGGTGCATCGTCCAGACCACGACTTGGATCCAGTACTTGTAGATGGATTTCCTCCGGAGGCCCAGAGTCACGAGGGTCAATTGGAGGAACAAGCTGAGGAGGACGAGAAACCGCAGCCCCCACTCCTTCCACAGTTCTCGAGTGTTTTCGAGGAGCAGCAAAAATCCCATGATTGCACTCGATGTCGGCACCAAAAGTCGCAATGATCGGGCACCCTTGGTCAATCTTAGGATTATAGAGGGAGAGGACAAAGTAAGGCAAAAAAGCACTAGCCTTGCATTTACCTCTGCAGGATCCTCAAAACAGCTACTCTTCATAACCAATAACATAACTTGATATTGGAATCAAAATACAAGCTGAGGAGGACGAGAAACCGCAGCCCCCACTCCTTCCACAGTTCTCGAGTGTTTTCGAGGAGCAGCAAAAATCCCATGATTGCACTCGATGTCGGCACCAAAAGTCGCAATGATCGGGCACCCTTGGTCAATCTTAGGATTATAGAGGGAGAGGACAAAGTAAGGCAAAAAAGCACTAGCCTTGCATTTACCTCTGCAGGATCCTCAAAACAGCTACTCTTTATAACCAATAACATAACTTGATATTGGAATCAAAATACAAAAGCACTTGTTTACGCTGCGTAACATTTCAGGAATGAAAAAGTAATACGCCTTTAGAAACACTCACAACACACAACTTGCAACTATCACTTTTGGATGCATAATTATCAAGTAATTCTTTACACTTAATCAAGGATAAAGTAAAGCGTCAAAATTAGATTCTGATATTCGTACTGGCATGATTACTACATGCTTTAATTGAGAAGATTGAAATATATGCTAGAGTTAAAGTTTGGTTCCTTGATCACTTGTCGAGATTTCAAACCATGCGAACTTCATTATAATCATTCTGATCTTAACACTTTGTCTCGCACGTCCTCACCAGCCCAACATAATCCTTGTGGAATATAAAAATCACCTATTTGGGTTGCTATAACAAGAAGTAAAGACATGCAAAGACATGCAAAAAGGCCAAAAAGAGGATGATAAATGATTGCTCCAAATTGGAGCGATCCGATGCAATGAATTGATTGCTTCAATCCCCAAACAGCATATTATTGTCCTTGGATACTCCGTTCATAGCATCTTAGAATAGTGCGCTATGCATTTGAAAGCGAATAATGCTTACTTTCCATTGCATAAGACAATGCACAAGAAGGAACAGAACTCCGAAGCTTTCGTAGCGAAAGAAGATATTAGTAAGGAAAACGGATTGTGAGCCGAATGAGTCTCATAGCCATCTCTTTAGATCCTAGCCCAAAGAATCCCATCATGGGTGAAAGCGCAATTACAACTGGCAAATCAAATCCAATCACAACTGTCCAATCTCGTGCTTAAAAGGGTTCGCAGTACTTGCTTTATGCCTAGCCCTTAAGGCTTCTAGCTCCTCTCCTCTTGACCCCACAAAACTCGCCTCCCATCTTTCGTTTGACTTTCAACTATGCAAATAAAGAGGCCGGGCTTACCATTGCCTTAAACTGCCTAAGGAAATAGGCTTCTTCGTACCGTACTCTAAACAATGCACAAGAGTGCATGGCTCACACCATATCGCCGTCAATTGATGCGCTTTATGGCCATCATGATCACGACTTATCGTCCATATCTGACCTATTAGCATGTGGTGCGGGACATCCGCTGAACATTTTTCTCCAAGTCATGTGGTGTACGAGCTGAACATTTTCGTCCACATCTTATCACACGAAGGACACATAGCCAGTGCCCACCTTTAACTTAATTAAACCCTTAACATCGTGCATCAAAGCTAGAAACATGCGACTAAGAACCTATGAAAGCCTCAAAGTCAAAAATTCATAACCTCAATTTTTCCTAGGACTGAAAGGACGTCATCAATGCCATAATTTTTTAGGGTTAATACCCTAAAAAACCCTAAACTGGTACATTTATGACAAATTTACCCCAAACTATTTTTTTGACCATGAAAAACCCCAAACTGGTACACCTGTGACAAATTTACTCCGACTGACCATAAAAAACCCTAAATTGATACATTGATGACAAATTTACCCTAAACTAATTTATTCGACCGCATAAAAACCCTCAAACTAATAAATTTGTGACAAATATACCATTCGCTAAATTAGATTTATACCATAAAAAAATCATAAAAATTGTAAACTCTAACAAACGGATCATAAAATCCCAAATTGATATACTAATCAATTGTCACGTGTCATTTAACTTAATAATTTGATAATAAAATTGAACGAAAACTAACATAGGGTAAATTTGTCACAAGTGTACCAGTTTGGGGTAAATTTGTCAAAGGTATATCAGTTTGGGGTTTTTTATGGTCAAAAAAATAGTTTGGGGTAAATTTGTCACAAGTGTACCAGTTTGGGGTTTTTTAGGGTATTAACCCAATTTTTTATGAGAAATCACTTTAGTGTCAAAACTTTTCAAATAATTATTTGGGAAAAAACCACGAAAAACCTCAAACTTTGCCCCGAATGACACATTTACCCCGAACTTTTTTTTATACCGTGAAAAACCCCAAACTTTCCAAACCGTGACATATTTACCCCAAACTTTTTTTTGCGACACCAAAAACCCTAAACTTTCCAAGTGTGACACATCTACCCCAAAATTGAAAGGCATTTTAGTCTTTTCATTTTTAAAATTTTTTTTCTTTTTTTTCTTTTTTTTTCTTCTTCTTCCCTCCGCCGGCCATGGCGGAGCCGGCGGAGGGAAGCCGGTTCCAGCAAGGGTCGCCCTAGCCATATCCGGCGAGGGAGGCCCTCGCCGGCGTCGGGCAAGGACCTCCCTCGCTAGATCTAGCGAGGGCCGCCCCTAGCCAAATCTAGCGAGAGGCCCTCGCCCGACGCCGGGCGAGGGCACCCCTCGCGGATCCGGCGTCGGGCGGCTCGACGCCGGCGAGCGCACCCCTCGCCAGATCTGGCGTCGAGCGGCCCGACGCCGGCAAGGGCCTCCCTCGCCAGATCTGGCGTCGGGCGGCCCTTGCCCGACGCTGGCAAGGGCCGCCCTCGCCCCACACCGGCGAGGGCGACCCTCACCGGCGCCGGCTTCCCTTCGCCAGGCCGGCGGAGAGAAGAAGAAAAAAAAAACTAAAAATGAAAAAACAAAAATGCCCTTATGGGGTAAATGTGTCACGGTTTGGAAAGTTTGGAATTTTTCACGGTACAAAAAAAGTTCAAGGTAAATGTGTCACTCGGGGCAAATTTTGGAATTTTTCGTGGTTTTTTCCCTAATTATTTTAAGTGCAATAACTTTTGAAATATGATCATCCAAGTGAATACGATGAATTAGTCCGTCGAAAATCTAGCATGGCTTGTTGAAGTCAATTAAATGGTTGCTTTAAAAAGTTTTAACATTAAAGTTATTAGTCAAAAAGTTTTGGCACTAAAGTAATCATTCATAAAATTGCTGCTCTAAAGTTTTAAAAATTAGAGGGAGTCAAAAACAAAAATCACAAAGAAAATATTCTAACTTTGACACGATTTTTCTTGTTTTTCTTTCTTTTGTTAGACTCAAAAGCAAAATCATTAGGCAAACATTCCCTTAAGTTTCATCGAAAATCACATACATCCATTTGTTTTCCTAATAAAAAGGATAAGTAAGTAAAATTTTCTTCACCTTTGGGAAGTTCGTATTTATTTCTTCCTCTATTCTTAGATCGAACAACAATGCTTCAGGTATTGCAAAAATGCATTACGGTGCGTTTGGTTCAATTTTGTAAAATACCTTTACATAGACACATGCTATACGTTATATATTATGCAATATGTAAAAGACAAAGATAAAAGGAAGAAATTTCAAGGTAGTGGTATAGAGTCTTGTGAAATTTAGCCCAACACAAATTAGAACCTATATGAATTCACTTTGGCAATTCGATAGATATTAAACTTATAGAAACAAGTACACAGTCATAAAATTTTCAAAAAGTATAATCAAATCTTAAAATTTATCGAGTCTACGCAATTAATTCCCCCTATTAACTCTATCGGTTTAGCTAATGAATAATGCTGACATAATTTTTTAATGTTTTCTTATAGAGAGAAGTACACCCTATGTTTGAGTACTAAAACTTCCAAAATATGTAATTAAATCATAAAATTTGCGTAATTAATTTCTTCCATTAATTCCATCGACTTGACTAATGAAAAATACTGACAAATTATTTTTTAATGTTTTCTCTATCCTAAGTGAACCAAAATCCTTTTACAAAATCAAACACGATAGGAATACAAAAGGGATAAGTGCATTGGAAGTCCTAAAATTTGTTATGAAAATGCAATTAAGTCCTAAAACTTTCAAAAAGTGCAATTAAGTCCTAAAACTTGTTACAAAGTGCAATTAAGTCCTAAAACTTTCAAAAGTGTAATCAAGTCCTAAAACTTATCAGAATAGTTCAATCTAAGTCCTTCCATTGATTGCACTTTTAAAAAGTTTTAGAACTTGGTTGCACTTTCGAGATAAATTTTAGGACTTGATTGCACTTTCGAGACAAATTTTAGGACTTTATTGAACCTTTTGAAAGTTTTAGGACTTTATTGAACTTTCGTAATAAATTTTAGGACTTAATTGTACTTTTTGAAAGTTTTAGGACTTAATTGCATTTTCATTATAAGTTTTAGGACTTCTAATGCACTTATCCCAATACAGAAAGTTTTCAAGCAAAACAAATCACAAAAAACTATAAAACAAAACAAAACTCAAAAAACAAGAGATCAAATCCATCATAATATCAATAAATAATCAGTAGCTGACCATTGAAACCGTCAATGATGGGCACATATTGAGATCTTCCTTTCTAGAAACTATGGCTTTCATCGTCACACCATACAAAGACAACAACATGGAGAACGACCACAAATTTAATGCCTTCAAGAAGCTCCCAAATCTATATTTAAATCGGGAAAAAAAAAACTCGGCACGATCTAAATTGAGAGCCTCTACTTCAAGCAAATATATTCACCACAATAAGCGAAGAAAAGCATCAACAATGAACGAAAGAAGACATCAAGCCAAGCGAAAAAGGACTCCCAAATTAGATCAGGAGATAAAAAATTAAAGCCTAGAACCCTATCCCCAAGCTCGGATGGATGGTTATTTATTAGAGGACATGAGCAATGACCGCAAACAATCGATTATTGCCATATCCAAATCGACCCATTAAGAGAATAATATAAGCCATTGATATTTTGATGTGGATTTTATATGTTGTTAATCACGAATGGAATATCCATGAATTCGTTAAAAAGAATTAAGTACAATTAATTTATTTGATATTCATAGAGAGAAGGGAAAAATAATTAATGAGAGGCAATGCGACACCACATCTCATGGCAATTTAGCATATAAAAGACTATCTGATACATTAAACCAGAGCAAAACTTCGACTACAAAATGCATCCGCAAATTCCCAGAATTATAATTGTAGAATACCCAAAACCGAGTCCAACGGAATACCAAATGAAGAAAAACAGGAATATCTCTTCAAGCCTTATCAGCCTTGGCAGCAGTTGCGGCAGCTTGTCCTCTGAGCCGACCAGTCCTCCGAGCAGCGATGAGACCAACCTTCTGGCCGGGTGGGGCATCACGCCTGACTGTGCTGGCGTGACCAATGTGCTGGTGATTACCTCCTCCGTGAGGATGCTCAACTGGGTTCATGGCCACACCACGCACCTTCGGCCAGCAGTTCCTCTTGACTCTGAACTTGTGGTAAGCATTGCCAGCCTTAAGAAGGGGCTTCTCAGTCCTTCCTCCACCAGCAACCTGCCCAATCATTGCTCGGCAGCCACTTGGCACAATTTTCTTTGACCCGGATGGAAGCTTGATTCTGAAGTAACATAAGACATCAGTTCACTTTCACACAGCTCAAAATTGTAGCAAACTCAGTTCGGCGAACTAGTGGATATGTTGCAGTATAACAAAACATGAACCAGCAAGAACATTGTAGTTTCGTTAGTTCTGTAGCCAATGTACTCACTGGAGCAAGAGCACACCGGATTTCGTGTGCACAAATCATGTCAACCCAACTTCACATTTCAGATAACCAGATCAATTAACTTATCTTCACATAATTGTGGGTCGTGAAAGACGTGTAAACAAAATGAGAAACAATAGCTGCCTAACCGGACCAACCAGCAGATAAGATGAAGAACAGAAGTTTCAGTCACAAATACAAGATAGAAACAGCATCAGATAGGCATCAAGAAAGTCATATCAAAGCATTCAAGCGACGTGATATCAAGAGCCCCTTTAGATAATAACTACAACAAATTAAGCAATTCGGAAATCTAATCCCTATCCCATAAGAGGATGTCGGACCTCTGTGATAAACACCATAGATGGCACCACGACATGCTGCACCAGAGCAATACTGAGACCGCTAACTTAGTGGCCTTACAGTGAAGAACTCATACACTTGAATTAATGCAAGCATAATCACAACAAAGCAAGGACAGCACAAGCCGAAACCGCCGAAACCATGACTGAAACTCGAAATCCACCAAAATGGCCAGAACCCAGCAAGTAAACTCAGACACATATGCACGCCGCAACATCAAAATGAGCAAACCAACAGCGGGCAAAGCTAATTGCAATCAACAAGGAAATACCTGGAGGTGTCGTTATCAGGGTTGTGGCTGATCACGATCGCGTAGTCCCCGGAGGCCCTGGCGAAGACCCCGCGGTCCCCGACGTGGTGCTCGACGTTGCACACGACGGCCCCCTCGGGGATGGAGCGGAGGGGCAGGACGTTGCCGACGACGAGGGTGGCCTTCTTGCCGCAGTACACGAACTGGCCGGTGTACATGCCCTCGGCGGCGACGAAGAGCTCCTTCTGCTTCTTGTAGCGGAAGGGGTGGCGGAAGGCGACGCGGGCGAGCGGGGCGCCGCGGCCCGGGTCGTGCACGATCTCGGTGACCACGCCCTTGAGGTACCCGTTGCGCTCCCCGAAGTCGAGGCTCCGGAACCTCGCCGGCCCCTTCCGGTGGTGGGTGTGGGACTTGAAGACGGAGCCCGCACCCTTACGCTGCGCCCGGATCACGCGACCCATCTCGCCGTCGTCGGGATTTCGGAGCTCTGCTGGTGGAGGGGGGGGGGTGCGCGAGAGGCTGTGGGATGGAGAAGATGAAGAAAGTTGGAGGCTGGTTTATATACTAGGGTTCCCGAGGGGAGCTAGGGTTTCCTGAGGATGGCAGCGACGTCGTTTTTGACTTCCTTTTCTTGTGGCTTTTAGGCCTTTGGGCTTTTGTGGAGGCCCGAGTTGCTGCTTTTAGGGCCCGATCTTGAGTCCAGCTCGACAGTTCGGGCCTAAATCATTTCCGAGGCTTTGGGCCGAAGTCGGCCCGTTAAAAGTTAACCCCCCCGTGTTTCAGAATCTCATTTTCGTCTTTAGTCCTCATGCAATCCAAGATGGGACGCAAGGAACTGGAATCATGATCATCTCCCAATTCTTGAGCTGTCTTCCTTTTATTTTGGGTTAACACCACCATCCCAAACAAGTACATCGGTAACGAATTTATCTCATACTAATTTTTTGACAACCAAAAACCCAACAAATTTATCATCCATTAATTTCCGTTACATTTACCATCAAATTATTAAGTTGGATGATATATGAAGTTTAAGATTTTACCATCCATCTGCTGTATAGGTTTTTTGTGATAAATCCAATTTAATGGAAATTAACAAGTTCAAATTTATTATAAACATACCAATTTGGGGCTTTTGAATTAGTTTGACGTAAATTTATCGCAAATATACCTATTTGAGATTTTTTATGATAGTAACCCTAAGATAAAAATTACTTGTGTATGAGCGGTGATAATCATGATAATCGTAATCAGTTTGTGTTTATTTACCTTCAGAATTCTGATGGACCATGCTGCCATGATTAGCCGAGGCAAAGCCGAGCCAAAATGTGAAAATCGGCATTTCTATGCCGGGTTTGGTATGATTTTGTTTCCTATGTAAGATGTTACTTTCGTAGCTTTTCTCTTCTTCTTTTTTTACAATCAAATCGTCTAACTTGCCTGACTTATGCAATCAAATAATTTCATCACTCGTACTATTAGCAGATTTGACTGAGACATTCCACTTTCCAAGCTGAAACAAAGATAAGCATGCAGAGACCCCTCATGTACTTTATCCAACTAAATATTATTATGTTTTGGACTGCGAGAGTGTGGTATCGCTGCTGGAAAGATCGATACAACGCCGACGCCAATAAAGCAGAACAATTTAAAAGCAAACAAGCATAATCTCACTCCCGATGGTAAGTAACAGCATCCTATAGTCAACCTGCAGAAGACTAATCCTGTTCACTTTCGTAGAAAAAAACAACTACCAACTAAAAGCGCATCCCCAACCTCCAGAATTTATGAGACACAGATCAGGGCAATGGAAAACGCAAATTAGACTCATCTATACATATATCAGGCCTTAGCAGCCAGCTGCAGCATCTTCTCCGCTATGCACAATTAGTCCTCCCAGAAGCGTTGAGATCGACCTTGTGGCTGAAGGTGGAGCCTTGTGCCTGACTGGTGCTTCTTGAGACCACTGCACTGGCCACTACCTCGCCCAGTGAGGTTTGCTCAACTGGGTCCATGATACCATGCACCTTATGCCGAGAGTTCGCCTTCACCCTGAACTTGTGGAGGTGCGCACACCGGCTCAGGAAGGAGCTTCTCAGTTCTTTCTCCACCTGCGACTTGCCCGTTCGTAGCACCTGATGGAAGCTCGACTGTGAGGTAAAATGGAAATCACGTCACTTACAAAGATCTTAAACGTAGCAAATACAAGTTATCACACTACTGTGTATGCTGCGGAAGGAACAGCCGGATCTCAACCAACAAGAACTATGATCTTGCCAGTCTCATTGCTCATGTTTTCAATGGAGAAAGACTTAAGTGAGATTTTCTAAGTACAAATAACGTCAAATCAATTTCAATTTAGGAGAATTAAAAGAAAAAAGTCAACCCCAAGACATCCACATGATATGGTTTACAGAAACCATGAATTGATTAAGATAAAACAGTCACGAGATCGGTAAATATGATTAAGCACAGAAGTAATAATCACAACTACAAGATAAAAAAAACTATAGAGTCTGCATCACTCATCAAGATCAATCACAGGATCTGCATCACTTGTCAAGATGCAGAGAGCAATGACCAAGAAAATTCCTATTGCATCCTTCACATAAGCCTGATAATAAAATTACCATCCAGTACCTCCAGATAATTTCCACAACATATTAAGCTATTTAGTGATTAGTGCCTAATGCACAAAGGGATCTCATAGCACCACAAATATTTGATATGGCACCTCAACACAGAGCACACAATTAGTCAACCGAAAGCATCAGAGGGGCACTAACGTCCACTAACTTCGAAGTAGTGGCCATGGCAGTCGATAGACTTTCCGGGAAATGGTTGCTTCTGCGAAAGCTACACATGATTCAACAAGAGGACAGACAAATCTGAGATTGCCAGCCACTCAAAACCACAATCACAAAAATCTCTAATAGCCAGGACCGAGCACGCAATTAAAACACACAACATTAAAACATTGCAGAGCATTACCTCTGCAATTTGTCAATTTCGGTCAGATCAAGAAGTCCTGCATGTCAAACAGGTTTTGGTTTAGGAGGTCTTCCCAGACGCCGCTTCTGTGCATGCCTGGAAGAAGGCAGGTTTCCTTCACTTCTAGCATCACCGGCTTTCTGTTTGCGAGGTCTTTCTTGGACTGGACCACACAATTGTTGATGACGCTGATCTAAAGGAGAGGTCCTGACAACTCCATCTTCATCTGGTCTTAATTTAGCAGGTCTCCCAAGACGTTTAATCTCCAATTGTCCCTGCTGCTTGGTTTGAGGAGGCCTCCCACGGCATTTAAGCTGTGGTTGTCCCTGTTGCACAATCTGTGGTTGCAAAACAGCATTGACAGCAATCTCATGATTTAATGGCAACAAATCTGCAGGTACTCTATCTAAGCCAAGATCGCCTTGAATGGGCCCTGACTCTCGAGGACGCAATTTGTTCTTGTACAATTGCTGTTGCGACATTTGCAGTTTAGTGTGCCTCCCGATTTTCCAATGCTGTGGTTGCTGCGGAATGTCCACTACCTTGTGCAGAATCTCTAAATTCATTTCGGACACCGGCCGATTTGATCCCGATTCTTCAATTTGAAGCTTTGGCTCATCTTGCTGCGAGCCGTTCCCAATGCACTTAAGCTCGCATGTCTGCTCATGTTGATGCGGCAGGAGTAACATTTTAGCCGTTGTAGTCATCTTTTCAGATTGGAGGGGCTTCTGCTGCAAAGGCCTTTTCCTCTTCTGCTGCTCTGGCTGCAAGGACTTCTGCAAAAATGTGGAAGGAGCAACTGCTTTATGGTCAAATAAGTCTAGGCCGTAGCACCTGATTGGCCTGCTTTTCGTGTTTGCTTTGTTCTCTTGCTCATTAATTAAAGGGAGTGCAGATGCTTCAGAAGGAGGAAGCTTACAATCCCAAGGAAGAATTTTTTCCCATTGCAGTTCATTCTGCACCTGCTCATGATGCACTGCTGCAGGCAGTCCAACCGCAGATGCAGACACAGAACTTGTTTGGGATTCAGAGAATTTATCTCCTTCAGGACTCAGTTGTTTGCTCTGTGGTTGTATTGACTTCATCCTAAAGGCAGAAGCGCCATTTCCTTTGACATTCAAGAAGCCTTGTCCCCAAGGCTGGGTTTTCGCTTGCTGCTGCTGTCCGAGATTCTGCACTTGAGCCTGACACGGAGGCATCATTTTGGCTGCTTCTAGCACCACAGCATGGCCTTGAACAGAAAGTTCTTGCTGCCTCTCCCCATCAAGCTGCAGTGGATACGTGAAAAAGAGAATTAGTTCAACTCAAAATCATGTGAACCTTATTCTTGACTACTGATTTTCACTCTTCCCACATTTCCATTCACTTTATTAGGTGCAGGAAGCATGACATGAATGTGAATCTGCTTGCCTGAAGAACTTAGGGACAAGATTGTCATAGTTTTACCTGGTATGAAGTTTGGCTTCTCTCATCATGCTCCAAATCCACAGGTTTATGTGGCAAAGCAGGTGCTTCTTTGAATGGCAATCTAACCTGTGAAGTTTTTCTTTCATACGAGGGTTCTAATAATTGTGCTTGCTCATAGACCTGTGCATCCTCTTGTGCATAAATGGCAGCATCTAACTGAGACTTAGGTGGCTTCTGCTGACAAAAAATTTCACCATGATATTTAGGAGCAGACACTTCGGTTTCTTCGACCTTCTTAGACTTCCATAAATCCACAAGTGGCACATCGAAAGAGGCACCAGTAGTTACTGATCCTGATCCAGCGGTCATGTCCACAGTAAGATTAGTTGTTAATGCCTCTGGTTCAACTTCCAGTGATCTGTAAACAGCCAAATCATGAGTTGCTTCTCAAGAAGCTGATTAAAATTTGGTAGCACACTTGGAAATACTAAGAAAAAATAGTAACACATACCTGTGTAAGTCATGGTCAGAAAGCTCTGGTTGCATCTCCCCCAGAGATACATTGTGCAATACTGCTGCTTCAACTTCTGGTGGCCTCTTGGAACTAGAAAGCTCCACTTGTTTCTTCACATTGAATATAGGTACCTTCAGCTCAGTATGAATGCCTTCTTGCTGGCACATCTCTCTGGAAATTTCTATTTCTCCAATGTCACTTGCCAACATTTGCCCCTCTAGAGGTTCACGATCCTTGCCTTCCAACACCAGATTTTGCCGAGGCATGTGGGTTGCTGACTCCAATGCATTCCAAGATTCAAAAATTGCCATGAGCTGACCCTCAATCTCTTTGTTCCGCTTTAGCAGTTCTATACACTTCTCCTGATTATTAGTGAAACAAAGACGCAATTATAACAGCAGAGTTTACACAAAGGGATCAAAGGAAAACATGCAAAATTTCATCACATTTAGTAAAGATCAGAATGCATATTTACCTTGGATATATATGATGGACCTACGTCCTCAAAAGTAGGAGTACGAGGAAGTGGATCAGGTCTGACCGTGATAGAGAGAATCTCTCCTTGTTTGTCATGTAGCTGCTTCTGCACAGTGCTATGTTATCGGGGGGGAATCAGTCATTGGATTATCATCAGGCCCTTATACGGCAACAGGATGGAAGTTTGCAATGTCTAAATGTTACCAAAATTTTTTTCCTAAATCTATGCACGTTGTTATAATAAAGATTGTAATATATCCCAACAAAATAGACGAAAAGGTAATCTTAAACTTCCGCAGTTCAATTGTTCAAATTGCTATGCTCAATCAATCGAACTTTGCTAGTTGTGATTTATATCAACCAATTAATTAACTAGTTTGCTACTATACTTTCATCATTTGCGCTCCTTTTGGCACCCACATGCTTGTCAATCTGCGAGAAACAAGAACGGAAGGAAGAGATAAAGGGAAAGAGCATACCAAACATCAGTACTTCTGTTCCTCAATTCAATTAATGTTTCTTGCGCAGCAACATGTTCGTCAGCCAATTCAATTTGTTGCCTCGGGTGGTTAGTTAGCTCTTCCATCCCTGCTATTTCTTTTTCCAATGTCTGGAGTTGTATGCCAAGAGCCTCACAATGTTGATCCTGTAGGTCATGCTCCTTGACGACTTCAACTCGCCATTCATTTCTTTTATATTGTTCAACTAATTTTCCATCAAGGTCTTCTCCTAAATGTTCTTCTTCCATGGCTTCGTTATCCTGGGTTTGATGTTGTGGATTCTCCTCCACAACAACCACATCAATTTGTTTTTGAGCTTCATCCTCACGAACATTGATTGACTATTACTTTTGTCATGCTGCTCCTGCAATTGAGCTTGATTTTCGGTTACTTCATCCTGCTCTGGGGGTCTAGAGTCTTCAATTACTTCATGCTGTTGAGGATGTTTCTCCTTCAGCTGAACTGCTCTAGATTGTTGGCACTCTTGTTTTGCTCCTTCAATTGCTTGAATGACTCCCTCTTGTGCTTTCTCTGAGACCTCAATTCTTTCGTATTCCTGCATATGTGCTTCATGTAGTACTTCATTCATTTCAACCCATATTCTTCCTTCTTTCATCACATCCAGCTCCTGTAGTCTATTTAGCTCAACTTGCTGATGCTCAAACTGATCTATGCCCTCAGCCCCCCCAAATGACTGGCGAGCTATTTTAGGTGGGTTGGTAACTTGAATCACTAAAGCTTGCTGCTTACTTCTATCCCCTACTCCAACATTCTCTTTCTCAGGGAATGCATCGTTGCTTTTGTGTAACTTTTCTCTCTCACTCCTTAGCTGGCTGCCTCTCTTACTTTTATCCCTCCAACCAGGTTTGAACAAATTGTGGTCACCAAATGGTAAAATGTAACGGTTCGCCGATGCAGAAACAATTTCCCCACATTCACTGAGCTTCTTTAGATGATGGCTCAACAAGCTGGCATGTCCCCATGGCAAATCCTGATATTCTGCCTTAATGAACTTAGATATTGATTCCTCACTAGATCCCCCTTCCTCATTTAGTTCCTGAATTGCCCTGCGAATCATCTTAGACAAAATGCACTTGCAAATCAGCTTCTTGTAAAACACAGGTTTACCAAAAATATTTAGGAAAACCCCAAGAAAGCAGATCACTCCAAGGATTGTGCATGGAAGAGAATTAAATGAGATTAAAAAAGGTAAAATACCAAGGCATAGGTAGGGTGATTGGGAGTCTGGAACGTTGGGAATAGCTTGCTGAGTCGCTCCTCGATGCTATTTCGGGAATGGGATGCAGGCATTCCATTGGTAGGGCCCAACTTGGCGAGGTTTGCCAGAACCATGTCAGCAAGCTTTCTAATCCTCTCCTGCTCATGGTAATGGAATGAAACATGTTAAATTCCCTAAATGCAAAAACGCGCATGAATTTGAAGGAAAAAAAAAGGAGAATCTTCAATGTGCGAAACTCTTAGAAGCTGCTTGCAATTTATAAAATCCCAGAATATTTACTTAATTTTCCTTTATCTCCTCACTAATTGGAGAAGTTATCCAGGAGCACGAATTGACTTATACAAAGTGCCTGCCCCTCTCTTTCATAAAAAATGGGATTATCATTCTCATAAATTCTCCTTCATGGGGCAGACACAATTCAACACAAGAAGACAACTTTGCCACAAAATTGGAGCTCGAGACAACGGACATTATTCAGGTCATCGATCTATAGATTCTCAACCATCCTTTAAAGAATGCATGCATTAGCATTACACAGATGGAGCAAAACACTGCGAATTGTTTCTAAATTGGACTCAACTAACATAAAGTCCTCAAACAAAATGACATGCATCAGTTAGGAAAAGCAAGACCAGAGAAATCATGAAACAAATGTTGGGTGGTCTTGGGTCTTTCTCACCTCTCAAAGGGTCCCTTGCACTTGACCACCAAGCCCTTCCACAACCAAGTCCCAATAAACACCCCCAAAAATTGGCCCCGTACCTCCCCTTATGGCCGTGTGATTGTTGGGGATTTAATCGCAATGTCGGATGATTTTGGCCTTTTTTACCAAAATCTAGTTTCAAAAGAGGAAACTTTCTTCGCACTCGTAAAAAACAGCAAAAATTAATATCTCAACATTACTCGAACGAACAAATCCTTCTCCAAAACGGACGATCCGCGACACGGTATCAAACCGAGGGAGAAGAAAAGAAATCCACGAATGCATTCTCCGACCCGGGGTGAGGCTACCTGAGACGAGCGGGAGAGCTCAGCGGTCAGCGGAAGAGCCGGCATGGAGGACGGTGGCGGTCCCACGGTGGTGGGGGCCCCATTTACGGTTCTCCGCCGGAGAAACTGAGAGCCCTCTTGCTCCTATCAGGCGCCGCTTCAGTGCGCGCCGACGACGCGACCCCTCCTCCTCGGACGTAAGACTCGGCGACGAAGGGCGGGGGCGCGCGAGTCTGCGAAACGAAGAAGACGAAGTGACGGCTGGCTTATATAGGTTTCTGAGGCAGCAGCGACGTCGTTTGGCTCGTGCCTTTTTTTTTTTTTTTTTTTTTGGTGAATACTTTTAAAAACCCCAAATCGCAGACACTTGCGACAAATTTACCCCAAACCTGGCACACATGCGACAAATTTACCCCGACTAATCATAAAAACCCTAAATTGGTACATTTATGACAAATTTACCCCAAACTAATTTATTCGACCGCAAAAAACTCCAAACTGATAAATTTATAACAAATATACCCTTCGCTAAATTGGATTAATATCACAAAAAAATCATAAAAATTGTAAACTCTGACAAACGGATCGTAAAATCCCAAATTGGTATACTAGTCAATTGTCACGTGTCATTTAACTTAATAATTTGATAATAAAATTTAACGAAAACTAATAGAGGGTAAATTTGTCACAAAAGATAGTATCTGGGTTGGGGTTTCAGCAGTATTAACCCTTTTTTTTTTTTTGTGGGGTTGCCTTTGGGCTTCTTTTAGGCCCGATTGTGACTCTGCTCGACCATTCGGGCCTACCATTTTCCCTAAGGTTGGGCCAAAGCTAGCCCGTTGAAATTGAACGCCCTTATTTCAGAAGCCGAGGGCCTGACTGATAATCACTTTATTCCATAAATCTATTTTCGAATCGATTGACGAGTTTGTTAGCGAAAATATGCACCATTTGATGACGACACTAAATTTATATTCCCGAAATAGAAATTCATTCGACGGTAACACAAAATTTCTCCCTCTCGAGTGAGCAGCAATAGGTGAGCAATCAATTAATCGCAAGAGTAAATAATCAGAAGAGTTTTTTTATTTCTTATTTTTGTTTTAGAAATAAAAAAGAAGGAAAAAAGTTTACTTCTCTTTTTTGCTCCAAAGCTATTTATAGACCAAGACATTATTCTAGAAATAAAAAAATAAAATTATGTTATCAAATGAATTTATGTTTCAAATCCAGACCGAAAATAGAAAAACAAAGAAATAAAATAATTACCATGCGCATCTTAAATTTATGTTTACAATCCTTAATGCAATTTCAAGGTAGGATGCAAGAACTAGAAGTATCATAATCATCTCTTCTTATTTTTCAGTTGCCTTTCAACTTTTGAGCTAGACAGAACTTCAATCGGAAGAATGCACCTAAAAAAGTCGCATTTGATCCCTGTCATTGGAATAAGAGGGTATGACCAATAATGATTGCAATCGGTTCATCCGACTACTTTTATTTCTCTTCTTTGACAATCAACTCATCCAACTTGCTTGATTCATACAGTCAAGCAATTTCCTCGCTCGACTCCAAGATTCCACTTTCTAAGCTAAAACAGTGAAGAGATACAGAGACCCCTCCATTCAAAAAAAAAAAAAAAAAAAAAAACGATGTTTGGACTGTGCCTTTGTGGTGCCACTGCCAATTATGTCGATACGGTGCTGATCGAGGTGCCCACGGACGCTCTCCCCCGATGTAGCATCACAACTTAAAAGGCGAAAAAGTATAACTCAGTCCGGATGGTAAATAACCGAGCTAGCTAACATGTCAAAGACGAAGCAAAACTCCCAACCAAAAGCGCATCCACAAGCTCCAGACTTTATAAGACAAATCAGGGCAATAGAAAAGGCAAATTATACACATCTGTACATATATCCCCTTAAGCCCTCTCAGCAGGCCTTAGCAACCAGCTTCGGCTATGCCCAACTAGTCCTCCTAGAAGCATTGAGATCAACTTCTGGCTGGAGGTGAAGCCTTATGCCTGACAAGTGCTTTTTGTGCCGCTACGACACCATGCACCTCACGCGGGGAGTTCCCCTTCACCCTGAACTTGTGGAGGTGCACACGCCAGCTCAGGACGAGGCTTCTCGATTCTTTCTCCACCCGGGACCTGCCCATTCGTAGCACCAGACGAAAGCTCGAATCTAAAGTTACAGGAAAATCACGTCACTTTCACAAGTCTAATTCATAGCATATTAAGTTGTCACACTAGTGTGTATGCCGAGGAAGGAACGGCCAAAGCTCACGTTTTTGGTGGAGAAAGACTATGCGAGATTTTCTAAGCACAAATCATGTCAAATCAATTGCAATTTCAGAGAATTAAAAGAAATAAGTCAACCTCAAAACATCCACATTATAAGGTTTACAGAATCCATTAATTGATTAAGATAAAACGGTCTCAAGATCGGTGCATATGATCATAAACAGAAGTTATCAATCATAATTGCATGACAAAAAACAATAGAATCAGCATTGCTCGTCAAGATTCGATCATAGGATCTGCATTGCTTGTCCATCTGCAGGGAGCGATGACAAAGGAAATTCCTATCATATCCTTCATAAAAGCCTGATTAAAAAAAATTAACATCCAATACCCTCAGATAATTTCAACAGATATTAAGCTTCTTTCGGGTTGTAATAAATTAAGCTATTTGCTGTAGTGGCCATCACAGTCAATACAATTTTCCAAACATGGCTGCTTATGCGAACGTAACATGTTATTCAACAAGAGGACAGCCAAATTTGAAATGGCCAGCTAGTCAAAACCGCAACCACAAGCATCTAAAATAGCCAGGACCAGGCAAGCAAATTAGAATACACGACACTAAAACCTACCAGAACACTACCTCTGCGATTTATCAATTTCTGTCAGATGAACAGGTCCTGCAGGTAAAACGGGTTTTGGTTTAGGAAGTCTTCCAAGATGCCGCTTCTGTGCATGCTCAGAAGAAGGCAGGGTTCTTTCATTTGTAGCATCACTGGCTTTTCGTTTATGACGTCTCCCTCGGACTGGACCACACGATTGTTGATGATGCTGATCTAAAGGAGGGGTCCTGACAACTCCATCTTCATCTGGTCTTAATTTAGGAGGTCTCTCAAGATGTTTAATCTCCGGTTGTCCCTGCTGCTTGGGTTGAGGAGTCCTCTCATGGCGTTTAAGCTGTGGTTGCCCCTGTTGCACAATCTGTGGTTGCACAACAGCACTAACAGTAGTGTCGTGATTTAATGGCAACAAATCTGCAGGTACTCTATCCAAGCCACGATCACCTTGAGTGGGTCCTGACACTCGACGGCGCAATTTGTGCTTGTACAACAATGATTGCTGTCGCAACATTTGCCGTTTCGCGTAACTCCTAGTTATCCGATGCTGTGGTTGCTGCCGAATGTCCACTGCCTTATGCAGAATCTCCAAATTCATTTTGGACACCTGGTGATTTGATTCCGGTTCTTCAATTTGAAGCTTTGGCTCACCTTGCTGCAAATGGTTCCCAATGCTCTTAAGCTCACATGGCTGCTCATGTTGATGCCGAAGGAGTAACATTTTAGCCGCTGTAGCCATCTTTTCAGATTGGAGGGGCTTCTGCTGCAAAAGCCTTTTTCTCTTCCGCTGCTCTGGCTGCGGGGACTTCGGCAAAAATGTAGAAGGAGCAACTGCTTCACGATCAAATAACTCTAGGCTATAGCACCTGATCGGCCTGCTATTCTTGTTTGCCTTGTTCTCTCGCTCATTAATGAAAGGGAGTGCAGATTCTTTGGAAGGAGAAAGCTTCCAATCCTGAGGAAGTAACTTTTCGCGTCGCAGTTCATTCCGCACCTGGTCATGATGCACTGCTGCAGGCAGTCCAACTGCAAATGCGGATACAGGACTTGTTTGGGATTCAGAAAATTTATGCTGCTCAGGACTCAGTTGCTTGCTCTGGGGTGATATTGACTCCACCCTAAAGGCAGAAGCACCATTTCCTTTGACATTCAAGAAGCCTTGTCCCCAAGGCTGGGTTTTCGTTTGTTGCTGTTGTCCAAGATTCTGCAGTTGAGTCAAACATGGAGGCATAAAGTTGGCTGCTTCTAGCACCACCGCATGGCCTTGAACAGAAAGTTCTTGCTGCCCCTCCCCATCGAGCTGCAACTGATACATGAAACAGAGAATTAGTTCATCTCAAAATCACGTCAACCTTATTCTTGATGACTGATTTTCACACTTACTGCATTTCTATTCACTTTATTAGCTGCAGGAACACGACATGAATGTGAATTTGCCTGCCTGAAGAACTTAGGAATGTTATTTTCATAGTTTTACCTGGTGTGGCATTTGGCTTCTCTCACCATGCTCCAAATCCACAGGTCCATGTGGCAAAGCAGGTTCTTCCTTGAATGGCGATCTAACCTGTGAAGTTTTTCCTTCAAATGAAGGTTCTAATAATTGTGCTTGTGCATAGGACTGCACATCCTCTTGTGCATCCAACTGAGACTCAGGTGGCTTCTGCTTACTGAAACTTTCAGCACGATATTTAGGAGCAAAAATTTCGGTTTCTTGGACCTTCTTAAACTTCCCTAAATCCACAGGTGGCACATCAAAAGGTGCACCAGTAGTTACTGATCCTGATCCAGTGGACTTGTTCACGGTATGATTAGTTGCTAGTGCCTCTGATTCAAATTCCAGTGATCTGAAAACAGCCAAATCATGTGGTTGCTTCTCAAGAAGCTGCTTGAAATTTGGTAGCACACTTGGAAGTACCGAAAAGAGTTAGTCACACAAAGTAGTTACACATACCTGGGTAAGTCATGGTCAGAAAGCTTTGGTTGCTTCTCCCTCAGAGATTGATTGTGCAATACTACTGCTTCAACTTCTGGGGGCCTCTTGGAACTAGAAAGCTCCACTTGTTTCTTCACATTAAATATCGGTGCCTTCACTTGAGCATGAATCTCTTCTTGCCAGCACATCTCTGTGGAAATTTCTTTTTCTCCAATGTCAGTAGTCAAATTTTGCCCCTCTACCACTTCATGATCCTTGCGTTCCACCAACAGATTCTGCCGAGGCATGTGGGTTGATGACCCCATCGCATTCCAAGATTCCAAAATTGCCATGAGCCGACCCTCAATCTCTTTGTTCCGCTTAAGCAGTTCTATACACTTCTCCTGATTATAAGTGAAGCAAAGATGAAATTATACCAGCAGAGTTCACACAGAGGGATCAAAGGAAAACAAGCAAAATTTCATCACATGTGCAAATTTACCTTAGAAATTTGTGATGGACCTGCTTCCGCAAAAGTAGGAGTAGGAAGTAGATCCGGTCTGACCACAATAGAGGGAATCTCCACTTGTTTCTCATGTGACTGCTCCTGCACCAGACTATTTTATCAGGGGAAAGGAAATCAGTAATTGGATTATCATCAGACCATCATACAATAATGGGATGGAAGTCTACAGCGCCTAAATGTTACCAAAAAAAAATTTCCTAAATGTCTGCACATTGTTAAGATGAAGATTGTAATACATCCCAACATAATAGACGAAAAAGGTAATCTTAAACTTCCGCAGTACGAATGTTGGACTAACTGTGCTCAATCAATCAAAATTTTCTAGTTGTGAATTATATCAACCAGTATACTTCATCATCTGTTCTCTTTTTAGCACCCAAGTGCTCGTCAATCTGCGAGAAATGAGAATAGAAGGAGGGAAAAAGGGAAAAGAGCATACCAAACATCATTACTTCTGTTCCTTGATTCAATTAATGTTTCTGGTGCGACAACATCTTCGTCAACCAATCCAATTTGTTGCCTCGGGTGATTGGTTAGCTCTTCCATCCCTTCTATTTCTTCTTCCAACATATGGAGTTGTACGCCAAGAGTCTCACACCTTTGGTCTTGTAGGTCATGCTCCTTGATGACTTCAACTTTATCCTGTTCAACTAATTTCCCATCAAGGTCTTCTCCTGCATATTCTCCTTCCATGGCTTCATTATCCTGGGTTTGATGTCGTGGATGCTGCTCCACAACAACCACAATTTGGTTTTGAACTTCATCCTTGTGAACAATCGATTGACTATGATCTTTGTCATGTTCATCCTTGTAAACAATAGATTGACTGTGATCTTTGTCATGCTGCACATGCAATTGAGCTTGATTTTCAATTACTTCGTTTTCCTGCTCTGCAGGTCTAGATTCTTCAATCATTTTACGCTGTTGAGGACGTTCCTCCTTCAGCTGAACTGCTTTGGATTGTTGGCACTCTTGTTTTTCTTCTTCAATTGCTTGAAAGATTCCCTCTTGTGCCTTCTCCAAGACCTCAATTCTTTTGCATTCCTGCATATGTGCTTCATGTAGAACTTCATTTGCTTCAACCCCTATTCTTCCTTCATTCATCACATCCAACTCCTGTAGTCTATTTAGCTGAACTTGCTGATGCTGTGATTGATCTTTGCCCTCAGTCTTCCTTAGTGATGGAAGAGCTTTCTTCGGTGGATTGGTAACTTGAATCACTAAACCTTGCTGCTTACTTTTATCCCCAACTCCAAGATTCTCTTTCTCAGACAATGAATCTTTCTTTTTGTGTAACTTTCCTCCCTCTCTCTTTAGCCGGCCACCTCTCTTACTTTTATTCCTTCGACCAGGTTTGAACATATTGTTGTCACCAAATGGTAAAATGTAACGGTTCGCCGATGCAGAAACAATCTCCCCACATTCACTGAGCTTCTTTAGATGATGGCTCAACAAGCTGGCATGTCCCCATGGCAAATCCTGATATTCTGCCTTAATGAACTTAGATATTAATTCCTCACTAGATCCCCCTTCCTCATTTAGTTCCTGAATTGCCCTGCGAATCATCTAGACAAAATGCTCGTGCAAATCAGAAGCACAACAACTTGTAAAATGCAGATTTACCAAAAATATGCAAGAAAACCCTATGAAAGCAGGATTCTCCAAATTTGGGGGGATTGGACTTGGAAGAGCAGTAAATGAGAAGAAAAGAAAAGAAAAGGCAAATACCAAGGCATAGGTAGGGTGATCGGGAGTGGGGAACGATGGGAATAGCTTGCTGAGTCGCTTCTCGATGCTGTTTCGGGAATGGGATGCAGGCGTTCCATTGGTAGGGCCCAACTTGGCGAGGTTCGCCAGAACCATGTCAGCAAGATTTCCGATCCTCTTCTGCTTATGTTAATTCAATGAAACACATTAAGTTCCCTAGCAAACTCATGCATAAATTTGAAGCGAACCAAAAAAAAGAAAAAAAGAAAAAAACCTTCAAAGGTGTGCAACTCCTAGAAGGAGCCTGCCATTAAAAAAAATCAGAGAAGATTTACTTTAAGACTTAATTCGTTTCACGGAAAATGAATGGTTCGGAAAATATTTTCCTAAGAATAATAAATTGCATCGCTTGAAATAATTAGTCAATAAAAAATGTTTTCACCATCAATGACAATTCATGTTTATATATTTTTACGTAAGATGTTATTCATTTATTCATCTTTGCAAGCAATACAGACAATCACTTTTAAAAAAATATTTTTCAAATCATTCATTTTCCGCGAAACAAATGCAGCATGAGTTTCCTTTATCTCCTTGCCAACTGGAGAAGTGATTTGGGCGGCACGTAACTCCCCGCCTCTATCTTCCACAGAAAAACGGATTGTTATCATCAAAAGTTCCTGGGGCGCACGCGATCCCACACACAAAAAAAGCAAACTTTGCCGCGAAATCGGAGCTCGGGACGATCGATACCGACACTGTTCAAGTCATCGATCCATAAATTCTTAACCATCCCCTCAAACGATGCATGCATTACCATTACTACACAGATAAAGCAAAACCCAGCGAACGGATTTCGAAATCTTTGGACTCGACCAGTTAGCACGCAGTCCCCAGACAAACCTAAGCGCGGACCAGGAACAGCAAAAGACCGGCGAGATCGCGGGACGGAAGACTAGTAGCAACCCCAACATCGCCACGATCACGTATCAAAAATGAGAGAAGAGAAGAGAAGAAATCGCCGATCGCATCCTCCGACCAGAAGGCGGGGGATGAGCCGGGCGGTTTACCTGAGACGACGGGGAGAGCTGGGCGGAGTCGGCCGCCGCGGCGGAGGACGGCGGCGGTTGGGCGGCGGAGGCGCCCATGGCTTCGGGGGAGTGATTTCTAGGGCTGCGGGACGCGAGGCCGGGCGGAACAGCATTTTTATACCGTTGGGTGGCTCGCGGTGGAAGAGCTGCGACTAACCGCCGCTTCGGAGTGCGCCAAAAAATATCATATTATTTTAAGTTCGGCCAACGTGATAAATTAATTTTTTTTTAAAATATGAGTCTCGAAAGAAATAATGATTTTTTAATATGACGACTAGAGATGATCAACGGTCGGGCGGTCCGAGCCCGCCCTACCGTACTAGATACAGTTGGAATAATCACATTACTAATCACACTGGCTTCGCACATTCTGCACCCGTGCACCACTGACGACCTTAAAAAGGTCATATTCGTCTGGACTCAACCTCGCCATATATTTATTGTGAGGGATTACAAATTAGGAAAAAAGTCACGAAAAATCTTGAACTTTGCCCCGAGTGACGCATTTACCCTAAACTTTTTTTTGTGACGTGAAAAATCTCAAACTTTTTAAACCGTGACACATTTACCCCATAAGGACATTTTTGTCTTTTTAATTTCTATTTTTTTCCTTTTTTTTTTTTTTTTCTTTTTTTCTTCTTCTTCCCTCCGCAAGCCATGGCGGAGCCGGCGTCGGGCGAGGGCCTCCCTAGTCGGCGAGGGCACCCTCCTAGATCGGGCGAGGGCCGACGTCGGTCGAGGACGGCCCTCGCCGACGCAGGTGAGGGCGGCCCTCGCCCGACGCCGACGAGGACGGCCCTCACCCGACGCCGGCGAGGGCAACCCCGACCGGACGCCGACTTCCCTCCGCCAGGAAGAGAGAAGAAAAAAATGAAAAAAATTTAAAAAATGAAAAGACCAAAATGCCCCCTAATTTTGGGGTAAATGTGTCACACAATAAAAGTTATCACAAAAAAAAAAGTTTAGGGTAAATATGTTACGATTTTGAAATTTTGGGGTTGTCACAAAAACAAGTTTAGGGTAAATGTGTTAATTGAGGTAAAGTTCAGGGTTTTTCGTGATTTTTTCCCAATAAATTATGGATTTATATGAAGTGTTTTAGAAAAAGAAAATAATAGAAGACAAGCTCATGAGTTTTAATTTATCGATTTATTATTTTATAACTAGTCAAATTGATCAAATTGACATTTTTTCCGAGTCATGTTTTTTAAAAGACAAAAATATGTCTACATCTGAATTTATATATGAAAAATCTCAAATCAATCAATCATTTTCTAGAATGAAAAACTCTCCTTCTTTTCAAAAGCCGAGGCTCCTCCGTCATCATCCTAGATGGATGGAGACATGCCAAAAATATGGGATCCATCGCATATGTCCAATTCGATAGATGTCTTACTTAGTATTATCTACATTTGATGATTAACACAAACATATGAAAATTCCCAACACTGATAACGTAAAGATAAATAAACATATATAAAAGAACATTTACCAATATATTTTATTTTGATATATGTTAATTAAATTTATGCAATTGACTGGTTGCCGAATAATATATTAGAAATCAGGAATTTATCTCTTATATGATTTTTTTTTTTATTTTTTTGGAAATATCTCAACAAGTGGATTGTGGAAATATTATTTTCATTTTCATTGCTAAACAAATTAGCTTCGAGTGATATGAGATTTATCTAAAATAAGTACATCTCAAAAGAGGGAGGTAAAATTAAGTAAAATGTAAACATGCATGTCCCAAATTCGTTACAAATTCTTTTCTTTAATTATTTCTCCGGTCGGATTATTCTTTTATTGTAATGTTCAAATTTAGCGAATGTTAAGTGGAGTTCCTTCAAGTAATAAATAATTCACCCTTCAAGTTGTTCTAATTAAATTTTAAATTAAATGGTAAATAACTTAGTTAACAAAAGTTATGCTTCAAATTGTGAGGATTATTGTATATTTATGCTTATTTACTCAATTTGAAATTAAATGGATAAGTTACATATTAAAAGGTGCTTTATCGTGTAGATAGAATATTGAGCATGTGAAAATTGAAGGTGACGATTTTTTTTAAGAATTAATACATTGAAAAACCTCAAACTGATACATTGGTGACAAATTTATCTCAAACTATTTTTTTGACCACCAAAAACTCCAAACTGGTATATCTTTGACAAATTTTATTATGCCCTGATCCTCGGGCACGCACACAACCCTTATCTTTAATCGATTTTAAAATGCGATATTCCAGGACTAAGTATCGCCGGCCCTTTCTTTTTATTTATATGCACATGCGGAAGCAGTTATAAATCCGCAGACAATAAAACAATGGGATAGAAAAGTAGGCTATAATTTTATTTATTAAAATTCACAACTACACAAATACAGGGTTCATAAAAGAGGATAAGACCATGCTCGGAATCATCATCCCAATCTCCTCAAGTCTTTCACCACTAGGCTCATTCTTTTCAAACTCTTCATCTATTTCTTCTCGCTCAACCTTGACTTCAAATGCCGCCTCGACTTCGGGAAATCTATGAGCCTGAAATATAATCCCACAACCGGGATGAGACTATATCTCAGCAAGTTCTACCCACTAAGACTCGATTAGTAAACTAATACACCTTAGGGTTGCCTATGCACAATATGAGTCAAAGGATTTACCTTGGCCTCAAATTCCATTTGCATATTAGCACATATTAAATAGACACCAAAGTAATCACATCACAGATCAAAGCATTGATCAAATCGACCTAGTCGATCATACGCTAACAAGACCACTCACAGTCATTCCCATTCAATCAATCAATCAATTCACAAATATGAGTCAGGGTCCTTAAGACATAACTTGATATAGGTGGTAATCACGGCTCCACCAAGCAACTTTCAAATATACAATGGTTTTACGGTTCCACTCAACTACTTTCAAATATTCAATGGCTTTACGGTCCCACTCGACCACTTTCAACACTTAGTGGTTTTACGATCCCACTCGACCACTTTCAAATATTCAATGGCTTTACGGTCCCACTCAACCCTTTCAAAATTACCTCCAGCGGTACACTTAGTCACAGAGCCTCATTAATGCTCTTAGGCGTTGCTTCCACCAAGATGACGTGTATAATGGACAGCAATCGTGCGTTCTTTAAAACGCCGTTTTCATCAATGATATCATTTAATCATCGAATCACATATATCTCATTACATCGTTCATGATTGGTTTCAGCTGAGAATTTCCCCAATTCTCTTTCACAGTTCCCTCTGCTTTACCGTTCATTACAGTATCATCGATGCTAAATAATAACACTCGGCCATCAATCAATCAATCATTTAATTTCGGATAAATCCCTAAAATTGCATAATCATATCAATTCCACACAATGTAGAGCTCAAATAAATAAACGAACTGCTCCACGACAATCGGCACGAAATTCCGGTCACCACCATCCCGGTTGAATTTCCGGAAAATAAATAATTAAATAATTAATTTCAAAAAAAAATAAATAAATACAATAAATTCAATTTAGCAAAATATAAAGCTCAATTAAATAAACAGACTGCACCACGATCATCAGCATAAAATCCCGGTCACTAGCTATTCCAGTTGAATTTTCGATAAATAATTAATTAATTAATTAATTTCTAAAATTAATATTTAATTACTAAAAATTCCATTTAGGCCCGAATTACTTAATTAACACCCGATAAGAGACGGGAAAATCCCAAGAAGCATCCAATAATTAATAGGATATGTTTACTAGTTAAATGCACAATCAATTTAATTAACATGCATCAATGAGTCTTTAATTTAATTACTTTAATCTAATCTAACCACCTAATTGCAAATAATTAAATCTAATCAACATTCAAGTATAATTAGCAAACTAAGAAGGCATCAGAGAGTAAAACTCACTAGGCAAAGTGAAGATCGAAAACCACGATGGTGACGCGATGGCCACTGAACTTGGGTCGACTTGCTTCACAGGCTTGGGCTTCAAGAATTCGCTGGGCTTTGTTGAACTCAACTGGGCTTGCGGCCTTCACAGGCTGAATCTGAAATTTCGTGGGCTGAATAAGAAAGCTTCATGGGCTGCTGAATTGGGCCTCAAATTACTGGGCTGATCTTGATTTAAAGAAACTGTTAAGGCTGATTTCTTGTGGGCCCGACTTTGATCGGGCTTCAAATGGCGTGGGCTCAATGAAGCTGCTGGGCTGAAGATAGGTTGGATTGGAGCTACAGTGAAGACGCGCGGCCGAAGACTGCAAGAAACCGAAGCAGCGAAGATCAAGAAGAAGCGGCTGACGTGCTTCGGTGGACGTTGCTGACCTTCCTGGCAGCGGCTCCTGGCGTCTCCGAGTCAACTTCAAGGGGAATTTACTGATTTTATTGACTCGGCCAGACAACCGAGAGTGGAGTAGCTTCATTGGTGTCGATGCAAGGAAGGAGCTGCTTGCCTCGGTTGAAGAAGAGATGGGCGAAGATGGCAGCTAGATTCCTGGCCGTGTGGAGTGAAGATCGGTGGGGTAGTTCGGATTCGGTGGAGGCGTGGGCGTCTTCGAGCGTGTTGCTGGCGTCCACGGATTCAACGAGAGGGAAAGATGAAGTCTGTTGGTGGCGGGGATGACGTTGCAGGGAGATGGGGTAGCAAGAGCATGAAAGAAAATAAGACTCCTTCGGTCTTGATGAGCATGAGGGGAACAGTGAACAGAGTAGAAACCGAATGGGACAGGGGAGGGCGTTCGTCCACGTCGCCCACAGAGAGAGAGAGAGAGATATTTGTTTAAGGGATAAGTAAAGACTCGGTCAAATAGGGGAAATTAAATTCTGCAGAGAGAGAGACAAGTCGGTGGGGGCCTGAACCGAGAGAGAGAGAGGAATGTGCGGATTGTATTCACGCGCAAGGAAAAAGTAAAGAGAACGTCCGTGGAAGGGGAGAAGGAGAGAGAGAACAAATGTGCGGGTGAGACGGGGGCAACGTCGGCCAGAGGGGCACCCACCAAAAGGAAGAAAAAGAAATAGAGAGAGAGGAAAAGGATTAAATATTCTTGCATGAGCTTCGGATGATTAGGAAGCATGTACGATAGAGAAGAGGTGTACATGACCGAGAGTACCAAAGGGAAACGGAACCAAAATCTTGAATAAAACACTTTATACTCACCTTCAAATAACATTATTGATTGGTCATCCTAGGGCCAAATTCTTCATCCAATCCGAAATTTGAAGTCTAAATGAAGACCAAGATAAGACGGCCTCTTTATTTCACGAATTTATGTCAAAACCGAATTTTGAATCAATTTTCTCGGCATCCGATTTTTTGAATAAATAAATTCGATTGAGGTCTAATTTGAATTCAGAAAAAGCTCGAACAACTTCCATTCGCCAAATCACTTACACCAGATGTCAATAGTCTCTTCAAAATGGCCAATCCGAATTTCCGTTCATTTTCCGCATTGTCCGACCCGGTTTTCCGTAAAAATCCTAAACTCGCCGGAATTTCCTCAAAAGGTGAGTCGACGTTCCTAGAATAGCTTATAACACCACAGAACTAATCGAACTCAAATTGATGGTTAATTTCACTCCAACGCGCTTTTAGCGTGACTTAGACTACCAGGTAGTTTTCAGGACTTTTTAGGATAATTGACCCGTGGTCGATTTTCTTCGAGCCACAATGAACTCACTCAACACATTGGCAACTCTCGATTGTTGTGAAAATCTCGATGATTCAAATACGGACACAGGGTACCAAAACGACAATAAAATCAAATTAGTGCCGGTCGATGAGAATTTTCCAATTTAGTGGAGTCATTCACAATCGGTCATTCATCTCGGTCGAACTGACCTATCTCTGATTTCAAATCGATTTTATACTGTGCCGCAATGATCTCTAAAGATGAGCACGGTCGAGAAGTCGATTCCTGGTCGAATTCTCAAGTCTATTTGCCTTAAAGTCCTTAATAACTCACCCAACTAGTCTAGTTATCTCGTGAGTGGCCAACTTAGAGAAAAGCACTATAGTCACGCCAATGAAATGCCCAATCTATCTAATGGAAATCAAAACCCAAAAATCTGAATATCACAAATTTACCCTAAACCAATACACTTGTGATAAATTTACCCTTTGTTAGTTTTTATTAAATTTTATTGTCAAATTATTAAGTTAAATGACACGTGACAGGTTGATTAATATACAAATTTAGGATTTTATGCTCTGTTTGTTACAGTTTACAATTTTTGTGATTTTTTTGTATTAATCCAATTTAGCGAAGGGCATGTTTGTCACAAATTTACCAGTTTGGAGTTTTTGCGATCGAATAAATTAGTTTAGAGTAAAATTGTCATAAATGTACTAGTTTAAGGTTTTTTTTTTTTTGTTAGTCAGGGTAAATTTATCATAAATATATCAGTTTGGAGTTTTTCATGATCAAAAAGTTAATTTTGGGAAAATTTATCATAAATGTACTAATTTAAGATTTTTTAGGGTATTAACCCTTTTTTTAATACAAAACTTGGCACCCGTGCTAAGCGGACGCTGGCGTGAACATGAAGTGCATCGTTCTTCTATGGACTATAATGACATGATGCTTTGCAGTTCGCACCGCCTCGATCTGAGACGACACTGCAACCCGATTTCAACGCGAGAACATTAATCACCAAGAACAAAATGTCTGATCAAAACAACAGTGCGCTGAAGAAATTTCGCTGTCCCTTAAGCCATTGCGAGATGAAGAGGGTAAAAGGCGCTGACACTATGCGCTAATACCAGATGTTGCGTTCTTTCCGGACGTTCGGAGTCCAAGGAAGAGTATAAGTGTCCTTTCTTAAGGGTGACAAGAAAGAGCATTGATCGAATGCCCCCCCACCTGGATTCATCTTCTAAACTTCGATTCAACGTCGAACAAAGATCACGAAAACAACCGACCACTCTAATTGGATCTCCCTTGCAGAAGTTTCGGCACAAATCAAAAATGCTTGTGGAAATTTAACCCCATATCATAAGCAGAACATTCATGAGAGGATTAAACAAGTCGACTCATAATCATGTTGTGCACCCAATGGATTGCCTTTCCGGACGAACACTTTCTCGGCTCATTCCACCAACAATACAATGACCAGTCTCCAAGTCTCTCAAGGGAAAATTTTCGGGTCTTCACAATTTTACAATCTACATAAATCAATGAAGAGTTCATACAATCAATCCCGCTGGTTTTGTTTGCTGCTGCATGTGACGGGGTATGCTCGTTACAAAGAAACTCACCCAAGAATATGAACAGTGACTGGCGATGATAAGACTGCAAGCCTAAATATTCAACGAACTGAGAGCCATGACCTTGCATTGTTCGTTCAAGGCCATCAGTTGTGCTTCCTTCTTATCGAGAAGCATAGTCAACCTCACATTATCTTCCATGAGTTTCTTCACCTCCACCTCTTTTTGCATTTTCTCGCTCTCCAACTGGGTTGTTTTAGCCATTAGCCTGCTCCCATCCAAAATTTTATTCAATTCCAGCAAAAAGATCACATGGCAGAAAGAAGTTTGCAGCAAAGACAAGATATGAAGCAAATATAAGGAAGCACGAGTTGTCAAGATAGACCACATCGACATTCAAAAGCATGAGATAATACTCGAACAAACTCGGTGAAAATGCATTTGAGCAGCCCTGACTTATGACGTGTGATGAACTATACCATAGCTTTAAATATAACTATCACGCATTGTCATAACGTTACCCCTAGCAAATGAAGACGAAGAAGAGAAACCATTTCCAAGTGACCCATAGAGGAACAGGGCTGCTAAGCATGACAAGATGAGCGAAAACCCAAACCATGCTGTAAGGCAAATTAGATAAGTAGTAGCCAAGAACATCAGTGTATTACCGTTCAAAAAGCTTCTCCATTGTCTGAAATTGCTTTTCTGATGAGAGAAGAGTTTCTCGCACTGTAATAAGGCTGCTAACATATGATTTCAGAGACTCAAAATCACGCTTTACACGACTAAGCTCCACTTCATTTTCCTCAGCTCTTTGCCTCTGTCTAGATGTCTCCTCCACCAAATCCTCAACCCTTTGTCGCATCTCATTCAAAATACTGTTCGTACCCACAGCAAACCTCTCCATTTCTTCTAACTTTAAGGACATGCTCTCAATTTGAGCAGCCTTCCTCTTGATCTCTAATTGACCAAAAGTAACCTTCTCCTTTTCTATTGCAATTTCAGATTCAGCCAAAAGAACCCTCTTAACAAGAGATTCCATTAAATCAGTCACGATCTGCACCGACTTGAGTAATTCATCAATATAGGCCATATCCTTTTCATTGAAGCAATCTTGCTGCTTGGCAGTTCCACTCAACGAATCTTGTCCATCTGAACCGACAGTTAAAGAAAGATCTACATCCCTGGACACACTAGGCAATGGACTATCACTTCTATCAACAAGTGCTACACCTTCCATTTGTTTGACACCAAATGATTCACGCAAGTGCGGTTCAGCGATGACCATAGCCTTTGATTTTAAGTAGGTCAACAATTTTGCTATACCTTTCACCCTTTCCCATAGAACCTCTAGTTCCTTCCTTTCATCTTCGTCTGACACATGTAAACACGCTTTTACGGCCTGAAGCTTGACTTGCAAAGCATCCACTCGTGTTTCCATCTGTGCCATCTCCTGCTTCCACATTTCAGGTGTTTGGCTTAGCTGGGTCTTCAGAGATTGCAAATCAAGACCTTCCCCAGCGGCCATCTCAACTTCAGACACTTAAAGAGCAAGCAAAAGTGGAAGTCTCAGGGTCTGAATGCTAGAAACCATCTTGTGATCAGAAGAGATAAAATGGAGGCAACTACACAAATCACTTCCATGAGAAGCATACACAAAGGAAAGAAATTACACATCTATCTCCTAGTAACATCATCTCTATACAAAATGAATTTGCATAGGAAATCAAAGATAAAAGATCCACAACCGTGATGTGCAAAAGACCAGCTGACAGAATCAAGCACATTGGCACAGATGTTACTGGACTTTAATATCAGTGCTAGCTTCTCAGTTAACACCTATTAAAACTTCAAGCAGATACCTATACGAAAGGAAGGTATTTTACATACAGATCTACCTAACAAATAAAAATCTAACCTCGATCAGCTAGAAGATTCAACAAACAGAAAAGCCTGGAATTGTAAAATTTTCCAGGTTCTGTGCATTCTAGGTCACCAGGGATAAAGACTATAAAATTGAACCTTAGGACAGTTCAAAGTTAAAAGTACTATAAAACTACAAGATTAACAAATTGATTTAAAAAATCAAGATATCTGACCAGATATTGGAATTACAATGTAAAGTGTATAAGAACCGTGACAAGATTGACCATTTTATAACATTCATCAACTCTCATAATCAGAAGTGTAGGAGCAGCTAAAGAGCAATAAACATACAAGTCAACTTGCATAATCTAGGGAGTTCAACATATATAGCAGCACAAGAACATGAGATTGCCTGCAAAACATCCAGTCAAAATAACGTGAAGTTGACTATTTCGTAGGTGTAAAGACACATTTGACAAAAATAATATATGAAAAAAAAATTTCAAATGTGTTAAATGTGGATTGAAGACTAATATTAAGTGACCATTCCTTACAGGCTCACATTAAACCACCACATATCAGCTACCAAGCTGTAGACACTATATAAAGTATATACCTCTAAATCAGATAGTGCCTGTATTTAGCCAATGTCACAACTGAATGATGAAACAACTTAAAACCAGCATAAAAAAGAAACAGGGAAGAAGAAAGATTGAAGTAAGCTAAATCTATCATATACGAGCAAAGCAACTCCACTTGACAATTGTGACAGCGTAAATTGCCCCCAAAAATGAACATCTTATGGCTGACTGCACAAGGATATACCACAAACTGCAAGAATTCTCATACTACACACACTTCCATTGCACTGCTAAAGCTGGCGAATCAACCCAAATAAGCTAGAGATCACACAGACCATCCACACCACAAAATGAAAGTTCAACTTCAAGCTCAAGACTCCAACTTGGCACGCCGCCACACATTCCGCGAGACCCAACAACCAATCCAACAAACGGGCATCCAAGGAAATTGCAGATCGTACCCACAAACCCCCTAGTCACCCACAAACCGCAGCACCATCCACTGTCGATGAGCTCCCACGCGGCGATCACTATTCACTGACCCGACAAGGCAAAGAGAAAACCTCCTCGGACTTCCCAAACCCTAGATACCGCCGACCACGACGAAAGCGCAATCAAAATCGAAACTTCGAGGCGACCCACGAAAACCACGCGGAACCCAATGACCCCAGGGTGATCGAGAAACGATCCCAGAGCTTACCAAGAGAGAATGGCCAACTCGGCAGAAGAAAAGACAACCCCTTTCACTGCGATCCACGAGAGACGCAGCGAGAGAATTAGCAAAGTTTGACGCTTTGGAGACGACGATGCGCTTTGCCACGGGGCCCCGGTGATGATTGCGCGTTCGGAATTTATAATCGAAAGGTAAGCAATAGGAGATCAAGTTGGTGCAGCAGTTCCTTCTTCTTCCCCTTCTTCTCCTCCTCCCTTTTTTTTCCTTTTTGCTTCTTCTGAAAAATTTTGGGGGTTAATAATTGTGCTTTAGCCCCTCGACTTTGGTATTAATCTTATTCCGTCCCTGCAAAAAAGTTTTTCTCTCTGTTCGCCCCGCTTCCCTCCTACTTTTGATATTTTCATTTGAAATTTCTGGAGGGCAGGTAGGCCATACAGCAGATATTAAAAGCAAGGGTAATGCAGGTGGGTGGTCCGGTTGAGTTTATGACGTCGTGTTTACAATGAGATGGCACCTTGTACATGGTTGGTTAGACCATGTACAAGCTCCCTCCATTCCCTGTACCATGGCTTGTAAACAGAGGTTAGGTTTCCCGTAAGGGATTTGGTCGGAGTGCCTAGTGGGGAGGGAATATTTTTTGTACCCCCTACCTGGTACTAACCTAATTGGGGACTCTTACCCTTACCAGGTTCTCCCTAGATTGGACTTATCAATTTAAGGTCATGACTAGGACCAGACGTCGTGTTTATAATGAGATGGTATTTAGATTAAAAAAGAATGGAAAATTTTCAAATAGAGGCATGATGTGCCATCATTTTTTTTAATAAATGCTTAAAATGAATCTTACTTTAAATAATAGCATAAAGTGATCATATTAGTCTCAAAAAATGTCCTCGAGTGATTATGACTACTTTAAATAATGATCTAAAAAAATGAGCGATTATAAATATTTCCGTCCAAAAACGATTTAAATTAAATTAGATTTAAAAACTAAAAGCAAAAATAAAAAACAAAGAAAGCAAATATATCCATGATCAGTGAGTCAATAGTGAGGGCCTACTTATCGTTGCCTCTAATTGGCAAGGGTCGTCAGCCCTTGCCTAGGTGTCGACAATGGGGTAATAGCCACAAGCAAGAGGGAGCCCCCCTTACCACGCGTGTTCTTTTTTTGGTTTTTTTAAACTTCAAGTTTTTTGGAAAGAAAAATAATAAATAAAGAAAAAAGGAAAATATTTAAAAGATGAAATTACCCTTACTAAACAATGAGTTTATGCCCCTTTTAAATATTGATATGGCCAATTGATGCTATTATTTGAGAACATAATGGCACTTCGAGTATTTATTTGAAATAACATCAACTTCAAGCTTTTATTTGTAAAAATTAGGGTACTTCAAGTCCTTATTTATAATTTTACCAAAAATAAGTAAATGCCAATTGCCAACTTAAGGGCTAGTATTGACT
This sequence comes from Eucalyptus erythrocorys, assembly GCA_014182555.1. Lineage (NCBI taxonomy): Eukaryota > Viridiplantae > Streptophyta > Magnoliopsida > Myrtales > Myrtaceae > Eucalyptus > Eucalyptus erythrocorys. The sequence continues at coordinate 32,990,043 of CM024606.1, forward strand.
TTAAATTGATGACGTGTTGGATTGATTTTTGCTTCTTACTTTTATTTAATTTAAATTTGGTAGCTCACGAACCTTAATTTCATTGTTTAATTTAAAACTTGTGAAATGTTTACTCCATATATTTAATGACACTAGATTAGTATATTATTTTTTAACACTTTTTTTTGTTTTACAGAATATTTTAATTGATGAGGAAACGAGCACTTCTATGGTTACATTAGTATTGGTATATATTTCTAAATTTGGAGATATTATTAAAAATTATATGTAGATCTATATATCAATCTTGATATATTAAGAAAGTATGGAGTGTTTTGAGTTAAGGAAAAAAGGGACAAAGTTCGTCCACCAAAAAATTGATATTAAGCAAAAATTGATAATAAAAAATATATAGGTTTTATCTAGACACACTCGAAGTCAATCGGGACCCTAACTTCATGAACTCGTGGGCATATTTTAATTACAAGCGGAAGCCAGCTCATGACGAATGTTCATTTTCCAAGAATTTAAAAGTTATTTAATTGCACTTGCATGATGATCTCAAATGCGTTTGGAGAAATATATATTTTTTCACAGTGACCTTTTTCTTTGCTTAACAAAAGTCAACATAAACGTCCAAAAGATTTTATTTTTTGTGAAATATGCATGACCTCTTTTTTAATCCGAGACTTTGAAAGTTTTCAAAATTCTTACTATCGATACGATGTATATAGGTTATATAGGAGATTGAAACTATAAAGGCTCGTGCCAAGAACAACAAAGTAATAAGTCAATATTCTTTTCTGACCATTCCCATCAATAAAAGCATCTTCCTAAGAAAAGCAAAAGATCATTTCTAAATAAAATTAAGCTGAAAATAATTAAGATGCGTACTATATGATGAAAAGTAGATTAATATGGAAACAAGGAAAAAAAAAATAAAATAAAAAAAGTATCGTGAAAAATCCGTTCAACCCCTATATACATTTAAATAATAATAATTAATTCGCTTGTGATTAAGTAGAACAAAAGGGCAAGAAAAGAATCCCCAAAATCAAGCCGAGACTGGAGAAATAGTGAAAGCCATCTCGTGCCGACAGCTCCGTCGGCCGTCGCGTCCTCCGTCTTCGTCTTCTTTCCGGAGACCCCAGAGAGAGAAAGTAGCATCGCATCCCCGAATTCCTGCACCAAATCAGCCGATCGTACACGCACTCTCTCTCTCTCTCTCTACACGCCGCCGAGGGAGCCGCCGCCGCCGCCGCCGCCGCCGCGCGCCGCAGCAATGGGAGAGGGAAGAGAGGGCGACTGGGAGTGCGGCGGCTGCAACAACCGGAACTACGCCTTCCGGTCCTTCTGCAACCGCTGCAAGCAGCCCCGCCTCCTGGTCGACACCAAGACCCCCGCCGATTCCAAGTGGCTGCCCCGCATCGGCGACTGGATCTGCACCGGTCAGTCTCGATCTCGTCTCGTGTCTCTCTCGCGGTGCTCGATGCTTCTTTTTTCTCCTTCGTCTGGTCGGTCTTGTCGGGAATCGGGTGAGCGCGGTTATGCGTTTCGAGTGTCGGCGGCGGGGTTTTCTGGATTGGTCTTGGGGGTTGTTGGTTGATGGTAGCGAGACTTAGCTGAGGTTTCGGTGTTTTCTTGGCCCTTCTTGAGACTTTGTAAGAATTGCGAGTTTAGCTTTAGCGATAAATAGGCGGAGGAATTGCTGGAGTCTGGCTCTGGCAATCTGTGAGTAACTCATGGGAGATTGATGCAGTAATTATATGGAGTTAACACACCTTTTCTGTTTTTGTTTTCTGGCGAGGTTGGCCGCTTTCTTGTCAATTTCAATGGCTAGGCATTGGGAGGAGGTTTAGCATGGTTTGAGAAGCATATCCATGAACTTGACGTTAGCCAATTCTGCGGTGGCCCCCCAAAAATCTAAAGGGTTCAGAGTGCTGTGTTTTACTGCTACAGCCCGTCTTGTCCACTGAGCAATCTACCCAGTTAATATGGACGAGAGTTAGTTTACATGAATAGGTCCTGAATTTTAGTGTTCCATTTGTTGCTGAAAGCTTGACCCCAAACTTAAATGTTACTCGTCACTTCAATGTAAAGGATCTGCTTTAGATGTCTTGGACGGTATTAGAGTTTTATGCAGATGGTTCTTTGTATGCGATTAGGCTGAGTCAGCACAGTGCATGGTGTTTTCGTGTTTAAACCTTGGTTCACAATATACATGTGGCTTTTCTTGTTGGTAACTATATGAAGCTGATAATTGTTAGAAGGTATTTATTATTGCCAATTCGTGTATGAAATTTAATATTCCCTCATTTGAAGTCAATTTTGTGAGCTTGCTCTCATTTAGGTTGAGTTTTTTGCGTTGTTTTGTGTGTGTTGTGGTATGGGATGGACTGGTTGGTGTGCGTTTACTTGGCTTCCTTTGGTTCTCCTGGCTGCATTCTGGGTTGGGTTTGCATGGGAATGGATCGATAGGTTGCACTAACAACAATTATGCATCAAGAGAAAAGTGCAAAAAGTGCGGGCAACCGAAGGAGGTAGCAGCAATGCCAGCAATTGCCATGCCTGGGGCTTCACTCCCAACTTATTCAAATTATTTTGCCAGGTCCCGAGGAGGACTGGAACAAAATATGAATCTTGGACTTGGGTTAATGGGCAGTGGTGCACTCAAGCAATCACTTCCATTGAACTCCTCCTGGTCTTTCGGGGAGGCTGATAACTATGGAATTCAGGCTTCTGTCTGGTCCTTGGGTGCAAACTCCAATCCTGGTCATCCATTTGCAAATCCTATCACTCAGTATCCTTCAGTTCCAAAAGGATGGCGCAATGGCGATTGGATATGCCAATGTGGCTTTCACAATTACTCATCTCGTTCACAGGTATGGTTACCATGTATAAATTTCCTGAATGTATTCATTTCTTCTGATTTTGACCGATGAAGATTTTTTTTTTTTTTTTTTTTTTTTGGGGGACAAGTCTGATTTGATCTCAATTTTCTTTGCAGTGTAAAAAGTGTAATGCTTCAATGATGCCAGGTACCTTACATTTTGGTTCGCTTCTTCTCACCTTTATTGTTCTGCTCCTTGTGATTTGCAATGCTCTGAGTTACTCTCTGTCATTTAGCTACTAATTTTATCAAGTACACATATAGATTACCCTTTGTGTGAATTTCATGTTTACCTTTAATTTCCATAGGTGGTTTTCTTGTTCTGGTAGTGTAATTTTACAAATCTTCATCATTTTCTTTTCCATGTCTGATATAATCCTGCCCTTTGCTTGGTTTTTTTTGAAAGCCCTTGGAATGAAGCGATTAGCATCTGAAGATCTTGTCCATGGGTGGGATAACAAGAGATTGAATGCAGGAACTGTGAGTTTTTTTTCCTGATATTAGCCATTTCACAAATATCAAATATTGTATATTCTGATTTTTATTCTTATTTACCTTCTGTGAGAAATCAGACAACCGGGCTCCAGCAATCATATCCAGCATTTGATCAAATGGTTGGAACCAGTTCTGAACCTAGAACTGGAGCATATTCATCTTTTGGAAGTTCAGTTGCGGCTTCAAATATACAAGTCCAGATTCCGCATCAAGCTGCAACGCCTGCTCTTCTTGGAAAGGGGTAGGTTTTTGCTGAGATTGTTACTGTTGCAGTTTATGCAGATGTCATTCGAAGATTGTGCTTTTCATTGTGCTAACCTTTCAAAGGATATGGGTAAATATGACAATGCCATAGGAAATACTTACCCAAGATGTCTTTTTGACTGTGTACTCAGCAGAGCAAAGCAATGGCGACAGGGTGATTGGATGTGCACAAATTGCAATAATCATAATTATGCATCTCGAGCGGAGTGCAATAGGTCAGTTTCTAATTCAGTCTGAATTTTTTGTGGTTGGTATGCATTGTACATCTTTCGCATGTTTCTGGGTTTTTGTTGGAAGTTACCACGTCAGCAATGTCTGCTTGCACACAAGTCATTCTGTTTTTTTATCCTATTTAACTATGCATGTCATTCTTTTCTTTTTATTCTAGGATTGCCTTAACATGTCTGGAAGCCTGCTTCCTCTTCTTCATCTGAATAAGGAATTATACTTTGATAGGATAAAAGCATGTCAATCTACAACAATAAATGATAATCCATGTAAGGGCTAGTGCACAGTTAATACTTTTTTTTGACTACCCAACTTTGCGTTATATTTGCAACCGAATGTTTGTAAGTATTAATTCTTGCTTCAGAAACTCAAACAGAAACAAGGCATTGGACACAGATTTCACATTAAAGATTTACTAAAAGCACAATTACTTAGTGTGTGTCTCAAGTTGCACATTTGAGTCCAAGAGAATTTTCAGTGGGCTTGTTCCTTCGGTCGAGTCTTTATGTAATGAACTTGATATTTGCCATGTTGCCAAGTTCAGAGAAATATACAATGGCAGTTTTGTTTAGTTTGTTGATAAAGGTCGATTGTATAATCTGTATCAATTGTAAGTTTGTAATTTTGTAAATATGTTATATGCAAATTGTTGTATTCTTTCTTTTGTAGACAAGGTAGAAGCTGCTATATTGTTTCCCAAAATTATATGTTCCCCCGCCCTCAATGTCAATCCTAGGTCCGCCACCATGTTCAAGGACCCACATTTACAAGCTTTTGTAAGCTGAATCAAAGTAAATGGACCCAAATTTTTTTGTTAAATGCTTCCTCTCCCAGGGGAGGGATCAAGAGTGCTGTGGAATTTTAAAAACTGAAATTTTAATGTTAACATGCTCCTTATTGAAAATGTTGATATGCTGATTTGCTGTTGCTGTATGAGATTTGCTGATTGGTAATATTGAACTGCTTTAACTTCTTTTTTTTAGCTTTTATTCTATTTGTTCTGGCTAGATGGTCAAGTCTGCATAAGGCCAGTATATCTGATCAGGCTTGACCTAGACAGATGGTTTTCTTTCTTTTTTCTTTCTAGCTTTCTTTGTTTCCCCTTTTGGTTTTCTTGATTTTTGCTTCTGGGGAATGATATAGTGGCGCAATGACTACTATTTCTTTCTTGGAATAGCTCATTCTGTCTTTAAAACGTTCATGTTTTTTTTTTACTTTTCATATTGGTCATTGGCTGACTGTCGGAAGGCTTTGTCTCTCCAGGTGTAAGACGCAAAGAACTGTACTTTCCCAACCTGTCAATGCCGTTTAATTGCAGATTCGGCAAAACGGCGAGGCTCCCAGACCATAGGAGATTTTGTATTCGGCAGTTGAGGTTTCTCTGCAATTTTTCTCTCTGTACCGTGCCAAAACGGAAGCGAAAGCTCGAGACAGGCTTGCTTTATCTTTTTATTTTTAGTTTGCTCGTCATGGAATTTAGCTGGATATTCAATGGATTCCGTTTGGACAGACAGCGCAGGTGTAATGCTATTTGTTGCTTGAGGGCCACTTTGCGGCGCCTTATTAATCTTTTGTCAGGGTCTTTGTTTTTGGTCTCAAAAGATGATTCATGAATTACAGAATACAGATTGTCTCATGTTATTCTGTCTCCTTTCACTGATGTTTTACGAATGTCCGTTTTCCAGCAATGTGCTGAAGGCAGTCTTGGAAGTCATACCAATGAACACTGTGCTTTAAAGATATGTGCATGGTTATACATGGATGCGCATCTCGTGCTCTTATGAGATGTTGTGTTTTGATTGCACTCCCACCGTGGCTTTTCTTCCTCTCGTACAGACATCGATCTGTCAATCGTAATAATTCGAACCCGGGACATAGACTGCCTAAGCGCAATCCCAACATCGTACTTTAGACATCCTTTCTGCTACCTTTCAATCGCCCATTCTGCTGCCGATGCAAAAGTAACAGGTACGCTTATTACCGAAATTCAGCAGCTATGGTGCTCATGGAGCTGCTGGGTAGGCGGGAACGTGACCGGGAATCCATCAGCTAATCTACATTTTGGTCGTCCAACGCCGGAGAGGGTCGCATTGCGAGACTAAGCAAAGGATGCACTTTTTAAAGGAATCGATCCTTATGATATAAGCCTTTTGCTTTTCATTAATTAATTCATTTTTCCGAAGATTGCGGAAAACATAATTCGACTTTATCGAGTGCAAGATGCTCGCCCTTATGCATAGACATTCATACGTGGTCCTTTTTCATTCGATTTTTGAAATTGGAAAGCAGTTTGAACTTTTAAAGATGCTGTCACTTTAAAAGGTTCTTTTATAGAAAGAAACACAATGGTCCGTTAAATCATCAAATTAAGATAACTCCCATTAAAATTGCCGAATTGATTTTCCATTTTTGGACCTGGCTTCTCCTGTCTTACTCTTTTCTAATCCACATCCCTCGTCCTCTTCCAATTCTAACCCTTTCCTTACCTAACTCATTCCTTTAATGAACACCAAGTTAGCCAAGCAAATTCATGCGTACCGAATTACCAATACAAAATTTATATCATACCATTTGAATGAACATTCCATGCATAATTCATCGTGTATGAATTATAGAAAAAATCACACGAATGACAAAATATCTTTTATACATTTCAATAGAGATCTTAACTTGTGGGACTTCATCGATAAAATAAAATTACTTTGACATTATAGTTTAACTCCTCTGTTGCACAATTATGTACCTTGTGATTTAAAATATGTGTGGAATCAGTTAGATTTTTCTCTCATATTTTGTGATTAAGATGAAATTACACGACATAGTCGAGAGTACTTTAAGAAGTTGGAATATTCAAATTTCGCTCCTTTTTTCTCCAACTCGAGGCCTCAATTTTGATTCCAAAAAGTTGTTCATCGCCACTTCTCATCGACTAATAAATAGGAAAGGAAAATCTTATATGAAGTAGGCTGCAGAATGTGGAAATTGAAGGACTTACTTGTAAAATATTTGGCTGCTAGGGTCTATTTCGGAGCCCAACCTAAATCTCAGGGATCTTTCTCGGAATATTCTCGCCGGATTTCTCTTTCCTATTCTTCTTTTCGTTTTCTTTTTTTTTTTTTTTCGGCCGAAATTTCCCTTTCCTATTCGAGATATTAGAAAGAACAATAAATCCATGAACAACAAATTTAAGAGGAAATAATAAAAAATTCCCGTTTTTCTTCGTCCGCAAGCTCTCTCTCTCTCTCGCTCGCGGGCTCTCGACGCACCACCAACCTCCTCCGGCAACCACCGCAATCGCGAGCGCACGTGCGCGATCCGCACCTCAGGCCTCCGCCATGGGCGACGGCGTCCCCGCCGGCTCCGGCTCCGGCTCCGGCTCCGGCTCGGACGATCCGTTCCTCCGCAAGTACCAGAAGTCCGAACTCCGGATCGCCTCGGAGTTCCTCACGACCTGGCTCCCGTTCCTCTCCAGAGATCTCTGCCCCGGCTGCACCGACACCCTCGCCGATCGCATCCGCTCTCTCGACTCAGGTGGCCTCCCCCCATCTTCGTCGCTCTCGCGCGCGCCCGTTCTTCGCTTATAATTCTGAAATTTTCTTTTATTAGCCGCGAGGTCGAATTCTTTAGTTTCGCTTCATTCCGAGCGAATTGTTCAGTTACGGTTCACTTCGTGTTCACTTTGAATTCGCAAAGTTAGTTTTTTTCTTTTTTTTAGTGGAATGTTTATGTTTCCATGTAGTCGTCGGTTGAGTTGGTGTTTGATGTTTTTCTGATGAGTGTGATTTGTGTTATAGAAGTTGATGGAGATGTGGAAATCGCGAAACCGGAGGAGAATGTGGATCCTTTGTCTCCGGATGTCAAGGGAGAGCAGGGGGTGGATGAGAACAGCACCGACAACCGGAATTTAGGAGAGAGTGAGGACGACGAGGGCGAGACGAATTCGTTGGGTAGTTGGAAGGATGGGGCGCAGGGGTGCTTCGAGGGCACTCCGGAAGCCTCCACTAGTAGCTTGGCTCAGGAGTCTCCTTCCGTTGGGACTTCAAGTTCGCACATGTCTTGGGCGGACATGGCTCAGGAAGATGAGCTTGAAGAGGAAGATGACCAGGAATCCAACAAACGCTTGGCTGATACGAATGGGTTAACTGAAGAGTCAAGGGTGTCCACCGCTTCGGAGAAGCCGAAATTGCCCAGGGAGCAAAGGGAGTACATACGGTTTATGAATGTGAAGAGGAAGAAGGATTATATATGTCTAGAGAGGGTTGATGGGAAGCTCGTGAATATTCTACAGGGACTTGAGCTCCACACTGGTGTTTTCAGTGCTGCAGAGCAGAAGAGAATAGTTGACTATGTGTATCAGCTTAAGGGCATGGGCAAAAGGGGAGAATTGAAAGGTCAGTTTCCCCTTTTATCAAACTGTGCTTAATTTTATTATTTTGAGCTCTGTGACAATTTGCTTTTGTGTTGAGCTGTGTGGTTGGTTATAGTTGATTGAGTGGACTCTGAACTCTGACACAGTTGTTTGCTTTTATCCCACTGTGCTTAATTTTCTAGCTTACCGATTGGTTTGAGCTTCACTTGAATAAATAAAATGCAGTGTTTTGGTGACATCTGGACTAGGTAACGATCTACTAAATCAAAACATTGTGAAGCACATATTCAAGATAGAGACTGACAGTGTTATCTCTGTAAGTCTGGATTATAATAAAAAGACAATTTGAGAAAAGAGGACCTTTTTCCAATGACAGATGCAAGATATGAAGTCAACATAGCTACAGACTTGCTTCAAGTAGAAGGCTAGTGAGCAAATTAGTGAACTGCATTTTTCTCATTAATTACTGCTATAAAGTTGAAATGTTGGCTTACTTAGTACATTCTTTTAGCCAATGTTTCACTTAAGCAGTTCTATGTGTCTTCTCTGCTTACTAGTTTGGCTGTGGACCTCCCTCACACTGTGTGCTGGAAACAATGTGATATAAGCAGGCTTTTATGGCAGGTCATCATGTCAAGAGAAAACATGCGTAGAAAAACTTATGAATAGGTAAATTTAGTAAAGATCTTTGATATATGGATGCGTGATTGCCATAGAAGTTATGGTAATAGATATGAGAAAAGGTACAAAAAATTATATGGCGAGCTTTAATTTGTAGGAAGACACTGTTGCTGTTGATGTTTATTATATGTTCTGGAGTTCCACAAAAGATGTCTTTGATTTTATTTGCACCTATAAAAATGATTGCCACAGGTTTGTGACCTGATTATCTTTGCATAACAAAAAACTTTTGTGCAAGATTATCTTGTTTGCAGGAGTCAGGAGGTAGTACTCAATGGACTGTCTTGTTATCGTTCGAAGATTTGTCTTGTAATAGTTTATGAGCGGAGGAACTAGACAGAGATCATCATGACTTTTGTTTTGTCTCTTGTATGTGCTCTGCCAGATTTTGTTACTCTCCCTTTGCTGTTCTTGTGTTTGCACTTAAAGGAACGAGAGTATTCTATATACCATGTTTTAGCTGTTGCATACCCTGTACATAGTTTATAGAGTTCTCTTCAGATCTAGCTGTGGAACTTCCTTGGCCTTCTAATATGAGGCAAAGTTTTATGCTTGGATCTTGAAGGTAGTGAAATATGACATCTTCTCATGATTCTTGGTCAAGATTTATTTGATCCTTTTCTCCTGGGAGGTCTTTCAAGGGCTTCACTGTTATGTTGATTTGCCATTTTGTCAACTGGTGTATTTGATCACTAGACAAGAATCAAATTCTGTGATACAATTAACTATATGCTTAACACATTAAATGCACTTTTTTTTTTTTTAATTTAATTTTTGCTTCTGCTATTTCATTATCTCTCTTGTTTTCTGTCAACCTTCTTCATGCTCTCGAGTATGCCTTGCAATTGCATTGGCTTGGTTTCAACTGTTCATTCCTATCCTAAGTGTAATTTGTTGCCATTCACTTGTAAACCGGACTTTGCATGAAATCTTGCACCAAATTGCATACTGTGTTCCTATGTGCAATGTGAAGTTGTTTCAATTGGTTTTGCTCATGATAGAATGTCATCATGAGCCAATGATCATGCCATTCTTCTAGGAGAGACTTGCAATCGACGAACTCCAGAAATCAGAATTGAACCATAAATTGAGAGTGAGATGATGGTTTTCAAATGCTGATTATCAAATACCAGTGCATCACATTCACGTTGGCTTAAATGGGGTTCAGGGACCCTTCTCGTTATCATCCTTATTGTATTGGTCTATAAGTTGTGATCTTGATAATATTCTATGGGATGAATTTATTAGTTGGTCAAGTCATGACCAATAGGTTGGTGATTTGGTTCTACAATCAGGGAAGTCCAAGATTCTGCCTCAACATGAAGAGTAATCTGAATAATTGTTTTAATGTGAGGAACTACAAAACTTTATGCTGGCCACAAGCACTAAATGTGATTCACTGATCTGACAAGTATCTTCATGTCATTGAAATGTTTTCATTTGATATTCCTTTTCTACTACAGTCACTGACGTCTGATATATGGGGACTTGGACAAGTTCATACCACCTGTTTTGAGTGAATTATGAACTTCTGAATTGTACTGCTGATGTACCTCACTAAAATCAGTTATTTATTGTATGACTGTTCTGCAAACAACCTATGATTCATTCTCTATGGTGATAGACCTAAGGTTGTAAAGGATCAGGATCCTACTTAGGATTAATGGGATGCCTGAAGGATTTGATCATAAAATTGGATTAAGGATTGTAATGTCTTTAAAATTTCAACAACATAAAAATTTTGAATAGCAGTACAGAATTTACTAATTATGAAAATTGTGTTACATCGGAACTTATACAGGTGTGCTATAAAGCTCATGCCATCTTTAAACTAGATTTACAGGAAAAGTCAATGTTTCTATAACCTGAACATCTAATTAGGGAGATTGCGATGTTAGGATTATTGAAATTGGATTGGTCAGATATATAGATAGTATCAGTCTGTGATTTTTGTTCACTTAGGATCGAGACCATATAAAGATCCCAACATATAAATATCCTGTTAGGACCTAGATTGTTTCTTAAGTTTTGAATGCTAGGATCTTACAAACCATGGTTACACCAATTGCCAGATTTTATTAGATCCATTTTCATCCTTCACTTAGGGCCCTGAAGTGTTTATGCCTTGACAAAGCGCATTGGATTGCCATATATTACATGTAAATACTATTATAGGAAACATTTTGAAAGCACCGTCAGTTGTCTGTGGCGACAATAAAGTACCAAATAAGAGTTGCAGATTCTTTGTGCCAATTAGGCCAATATCTCTCTGCATGATCATAGATCAGCTAAAAGAATATTGTGTCCATTCATTCTGTTTAGTATAAAATTGATTCTGCTTTCAGTTTCACTCCTGACTAATGGCCTTGACCAAATGGTACTTTGATGAGTTGCATATTTGGTAATGGAAACTTTTGAAATGTTCCTTGTCATTCCTTTCTAGATATTCCCTATTTCCTTTCCCGGCTCCATTATTTATGTCAAGACTGATTTCACTCATTGGCATGACTGATCGTCTTTTTTATTGTCCTTTTTCAGAGCGGACATACACAGCACCACAAAAATGGATGAGGGGAAAGGGACGCATAACTATTCAATTCGGTTGCTGTTACAATTATGCAACGGCAAGTTTCTAAGGAAATAGATAAACGATTTGCTTTCTTTCAAAGAAATTTCTAGTGTAGCTATGTGATTGATTGGTCTCATGATTGATTAATACAGAAAGGCCTAATTATATGATATTTACTCATTGCAGGATAGAAATGGAAATCCACCGGGAATTCTTCAGAATGAAATGGTTGATCCATTGCCTCACCTCTTTAAGGTTATTATAAGAAGATTGATTAGGTGGCACGTATTACCTCCAACGTGCATACCTGATAGTTGCATCGTCAATATTTATGAAGAAGGGGACTGCATACCTCCACACATAGACAACCACGATTTTGTTCGGCCATTTTGCACTGTGTCATTTCTTAGCGAGTGTGACATTGTTTTTGGATCAAAGCTGAAGGTAATTGCTGCTGGTGAGTTTGCTGGGTCTTATGCGGTTCCTCTTCCAGTAGGGTAAGTATTAAGAGCCTTATCTGCTCTATGTGATTGCAGTTACATTCTAAATTATATGCTCCACGCTACCTGCCAAGCAGTTTGTTAAGAGTAATTTTTGTTGTTCTCTGGAATCTTAAAATCTCCCGTGTCCTCCAGATCTGTTCTTGTTCTAAATGGAAATGGGGCTGATGTGGCAAAGCATTGTGTTCCTGCAGTCCCTACAAGGAGGTATAAGGATTCTGTTTTTATCTGCTTGTGATTTCTTGGCTTGATTGTTTTAGCCCTTTCATTTCCTTCTTTCCAGGATATCCATCACATTTAGGAGAATGGATGAATCTAAAAGGCCCAAAGATTATGTTCCAGAACCTGATTTGCAGGGAATTCAGCCATTGCAGTATGAAGCGGAAAGATCTAAGAGGTCAAATTCATATGAAACAGACCGACATTCAAGAAGGTATCTTCCTAGGAGAGAGGCTTACAATGGTTCAAGGGGATACACAGAGAGAAATGATCCACGTTCAGAGCCTCACTATTCACTTCAAATTCATCGAGGGCCTTCGAGTAGACGAAGGGTCAGGGTAAATGTGGACAGCTAGTGGCTGCATCTTTGTTAATGCCCTGTTGATTGCCAATTGAGTTAATACGGTTTAAGAGGAATGTTCATCTGGACCATCATCATTTATATTTATACCTCCGGATCTGGTTGACGTGTGGTTGTTTTGTGGCCCTTCTACCTGGTAAAGTCGCTTTTAAGTTCCCATTTTCAGTATCTGAGGATCTAATGAACACCATCACGTTGCTTTTGCTGTGGTGGTACATAACTTGGAGATTCTTTAGATGGAGATAAAAAAATGCGGCAAAACATCTGGGTATAAATACATTTGTATATCAGATTGAGTGTGCACATATGTGAGCAGCAATTTTCTGCAAGTCATGGACGGCCTGGGAGCTTTTTCAACTCGGTACAGCATTAAGCTTGCTATAGGGTTGCATAAGATTCGTGGAAGCTATGTATTCATTGTAAACGTGTAAAGATTTGGTTAAGGATTGTAGGGGCTATGGCATGATTTTATTTTGAAGTTTTTCCTGCCTTTGTTGTCATATAAGGGAGTGTTTAGTGATGGCTGTATTTGATCGGCCATACTTTGTCTGATGGGTCTCATACCAAACAGACAGAGTTGATATGTGAACTTGTGTTCTGCTCTTGATGCTCTGTTAATGTCGTGCATTGTGACATGGAGAGACGTGGCTTGATGATCTTAATGGAAGCACAGCTCTAACTTTAGTTTTTGCATTTGATTTGACGGCGATGATGTTTGGATCTGGGACTGATCTAAGAGACTGCTGCGAGAAAGACCCGATGTGACAATTTTACCAGATACATGCTAGCCGTTAAAAGATTGTCGCTATAACAAATCTTTTAGATATTATTGGAGGCTAGAGATCGGACCCTGCTTTCATGTAGCACGTACCCTTGTTAGCCTTATCCTGGCATTAGACAGCATGTTGAGGTGTGGATATTGCCTGATGGTTCTCTTGGGTTTCAAACTCCTAAATATTTGCTTTTGTATATTTTATCCAGATTATTTGTGGACATAACTGCACTATTACTAGCATCTATTGTTTGGGTGCTCTTTTTTGAATGCACACGCGTTGGGTTTGGCTTTTGGGAAATGTCATTGCAAAAATGCAAATGCCTTTGGGGGTTTGGATGAAGGGAGTTTTTCGAAATGCAAATAGCGTTTGGTGAATTGTAATTTTGATGTGTATTGAGAAACAACTTTAATCAAAATACTGTTTGATAAAATTTACATTTATAAAAGATTTTTATTAAATTAAAAAATATATATATATATATATATATATATATATATATATTTTAAAGTCTGGCCACCAACCTGCTAGATCTAGCTGTCGGACCATCCGATGATCTGGCCCCCGGACGTTGTCGCCTAAGGTTGCCCACCTCGGGTAGCAGTCGCTTAAGGTTGCCCAACTTAGGTGACCGTCACGTGACCTTAGGCGACCCCAGGCGACACCCACTTGGGTTTGGCTGTCGCCTAGGGTAGCCCGACCTTGGTGGCTATCGCTTGAGGTCGCGCGACCTCAGGCAACCGCTTGGATCTACGATTTAGGCCATCAGTTGCCTACGTCATGCGACCCAAGCATCGGCTGAGGTCTGGTGACGGTTGCCGAGGTCGGGCGACCCTTAGGCAGCAGTCGTCAACTCACGTGACCCCTTGCCGGTGGTCATTGACCTCCAATTGGTTTTTCCGTGCATTGGTTTTGGAGATAATAAATAGTAACGACCTACATTTTGAAAATGCAAGTTCTCAAAATACCTCTAAACCTGCTTTGAACTAAGGGCTTTTAGAGTCTTTTAGAAATGCAATTGTATTTTCTTAAAGTTGAGCAAAAACACGAACTAAACGTGTTTACATTTGGCCAAGGGACTCTAGAGTCCCAAAATCCATTCCAAAAGTCGAACCAAATAGGGGTCATTCGACGTGAACCGGATGAAATGGGTGAAATAGAAAAAATTGGGTTATCTTGTATCACTGCTTATACTCGCAGTATGGTCCTGGCACACTTCTAAATGAGTAATGACCTTCACCTCGGAATCGTAGCATATACCAAACTAGAGAGGGGAAAAGAAGGAATTAGGGTATATCATATGATTGAGCTATTTCTCTTAGTTTATCTTCCAAATTTCAACTTCACATACGACCGACTTCCTCTCCCTTAGAGATTAGTATCAAGTTCCTTTCCGAAAGGCTGCTCATTCAGGTCCACTTTAATCTCTGCAATTCGTGATCAAACGATCCCCAGTAAAGACATCACGAGCAGAGTACATGTGCCTCCACAGCCGATCTCGCTCTGCGGTTGATTCTTGACAGAGACAGACATGCTTTAACGAGTGTTGAAACATGCTGACCCACTCGTAGAGTTTCCCACATCCACATCCGCTTAAGAAACAAGCTCTTCTTTCCCGTGGTCCCCTTTGACACTTAGTCAATAAGGTGCATTCAATAGGGTTTGGCACAGAGGTTTTAAGAACCTAGTGAAAAGAGTTCTTGCTTGCTGCTGGCTGGCTGTGGGTGTGGGCCAGACAAAGTACGTCCACATATTCTTTCCCCTCCTCTAATATTAAACCTAGCCGATGCTAAAGCCACAGTGCCAAGACAAGATGGTCCACATACTAGGAAATCACCCTCCCTCCCCTAAGCAAGTACAGTGTGAACTGAAGAGAAAACACTTACCATGAAAAAAGTGATTCTTCCATAGCTTCAGAATCTTCAAAAGAGGGTTTGGTACGTGGGAGTGTGTCCATTTCGAGTAAGTTCTCTCTCTCTCTCTCTGCCCACTTTATAATGATGAAAAATCTGCATTGATTGGGGCATTGAAATCATGTACACTACATATGCATCAGAGAAGTCTTTCAAGACCCATATCAAAAGAAGTGGGAAAAGGCGGTGGCCCCCCCTGGTCTTTGCTTCCTAGAGTGAGCAAAAGGGAGCGAAGAGGCTAAAAAGGCAAAACTCAGAAATCTTCAGTACCAGTCTAGAGAGAGAGGGAGGGAGAGAGGGAGGGAGATATGGAATGATTCTTGATGTGTCCATGGAGATATGGAGAAAAAAATAGCTTCAAGAAGATGATTACGGGAAAGAAAAAATGGTGGTGGTGGGGTCTGCACGCTAGCCCTCTCTCCCTCTCCCTCCCTCCCTCCCTCCCCCTCTCTCTCTCTCTCTCTCTCTCTCTCTCTCTCTCACAGAGAATGACAGACATAGCTTCACATTGGCAAATCAGAGAGTGATCGAAGATGAAATAGGACTAGGGCTGATAGAACCAGAGACATATCATTCCTGATTCTGTGGATGAAAATTCTAGTGGCACATACAGAAACAAATCCTTTTGAGTAACTTATTTTTCATCCTAGTCATGTAGACGGATGATACTTGAATTTTTACCTCGTTGTTAAGGGGCTCAATGAAAGATCATGTCACCGTCGATTTTTCATAGTGATTGGATACATATTGTCTAACAGGTCCATGTTTCTAAAAAGGATTGTGATAATAATCAATCCATTTATGATGATGGCTGTGATTAGTAATAACCACAATTGATCCGGTGGAATGGTGAAAGAATATGCACAAGTTAATCCCTCATTAGTCTCACAGAGAGAGAGAGAGAGAGAGAGAGCGTGGGTAAATGCATGATAAGGAAAGGCAAATCTCATGATGGCAGTGTCCAGATCAACCAAAGAACGCGATCTGCAAAAGTGTTTCTTGGCGAGAGAGAGAGGAGCAGTCAGAATTGTCGAAAAATGGAATTTAGACTGCTGCAGGTTGAAATCAAGGAAGAGACTGAAAATTCTATGGGCCCGAAACCCAACACAGAAGGGGATTAAAACCCTTTTCTCTTTCCCGGACGATCTCATGATACTTGAAGACTATAAGAAAAAATAATGTTGCTTAGCTTTTTAGACCCAGACTCGTAGGAGCAGTGTCTTATTTGCATCGCATTGATTGATAAATCTATTGCTTCGCTCGCCTCGTTCGAATTTATGTAAACTAAGATGTAGATATATCCTGGAAACAAGACGCCAAGTACTATTTTTCATCTTGCCCTTATGAACAGTGAGCACAAGGAGTGATGGAAACGAGCAACACCTGTGGAAGTTCGGCATGACCTTCGAAAAGAAAAGTGAAATTCATGTGACTCAAGGTCATCTAATAGCAGCCTCCTGTCATAAACCAAGAAGAGTTTGCATCGACTCCGCACTGGAGAGGTAATGCATCTTGTCTTGCTTTCTATCATGCGTCTGTTCCAGATGCAAATGGATGTGTTCTTGCAGGCCTTAGACCACTGCTAAATGACTTGCAAGACTTATACTTCATATTAACACCGTTTTACATGGAAAAAACCATGTAGGCCGTACATGTACATGTGCTGTAAAGAAGGATTGTTTGCACCGTCAAGTATATTACCTAGGACAATATGATACAAGCAACGCCTTTCACATTCCTTTTATACATAATTTATTTTCTGTTATTGACAGTTTTTCCTTTCGTTCTCTGGCCTATCTTGTCACCGTTCCCTGACAGAGAAATGGTTACTCCAACCGCAAGGTCTTGACAAAGAGAAGGGGAGGGAGGCAAGTTGCATGTCCTCGGAACGTTTAGTTGGTGCGACTTGATTTGGCTCGTTGCTTCTTTTTAATAATAAACCCAGCATTGTCTTTTTGAACTAACACGCCGAGGATCAAAACACTTAGACGCAGGCATCCTACATATGGTTTTTGGCTAAAGAATTGGGTTGCTGATTATGCTATTCGGGTCCCCACGTTTTCTAAAATGGTATATGTAGCGATTCCAACTAATATCCGAGCACAGCTGAAAGCTAAAGTGGCCATGGTTTTGCTTCATTTTCATCAGCATTCACGGATGAAATATGAACCTGGCCTTTTCTAAAGAAGAGCGGGCTGACAACAAGATTTGAAGGAAAACTCCTTAGTGTTCAAAGCCTTCTGATCATCACTACATATGGGAGAGATCATGCAGAAGAAGGTTCACAGATCTTATATTGTAACATGCCCGTGCTGAAGTACCAAGATTTTTATCAGAAACATTCCTGGTAGGGACGAATTATTTCCACAACTGGGACTATTCCATCAACTATGTGATAAAGTGGATGGTATGGCTTGGTAGAATTAACTTCCATGTAGGTGATGGAAATGCAAGATATGGATACCCTATCTTCCATGTGCTTTTGGGTTTTAGTAATTGCACAACTCTTCCATTTGGAAAAGAGAGGAAGACAATTGTAATTTCTATTATTTCCCACGCAACGATATATAAGATTTAAGTTCATAGTCAAATTAGTACAAAAACGCAAAACCATTGGCAACGTGACAATCCAACGGAAATTTATGATGAACCTCTATTGCTCGAAAAACATCGTTATGCTAGAGTCTCAAATCATGCGATTTAGTGGGGGCCATTTGATCATTTCCTATTACTTTTCCGTTTTCCTTGCAAAAAATTTGTACATTTTGAAACTAGATTGATGATTCTCTGTTCGTTTAGTACCTATATACACACTACCGAAATTGAATGGTGAAGTTCCTTTAGAGAGACGGGGGTCTAACTAAAGAGAGGTGAATAGCATAAAACCCTAGCGAGTAACGGAAGATCATTTTGCAGGAATGACCAAGCAAGTAAAAGAGCTATGGGCACAATCTCCTCATCTTTGCTCCAAAAGTCCCCAATTTACAGTTCTGCCCTTGAGGAGAGTGGGGCCATAGTATAGCGTAAGTACAAGAATATCTTTCTGGTTTCTGGCTCTTTTTGGTGCCGTGGTGAAAAAATAGAGGACGAACGATCACCACGACGTGTGTATTTGATCTGATCCCTTTTGCAAGAAAGAACCTTTCACAAACTCTATAAAGCTCTCTCTCTCTCTCTCTCTCTCTCTCTCTCAAAGGAGAGAACCCACCAAATCATTGCAAAGTGGCCATTCATTCATTCATTCAGCCAAAAGACCCTCTTGTTCATCCTTCTCTTCCTTACCCTCCATATTTATCCCTTTCCATACCAAGAGTCTCTCTCTCTCTCTGATCTGTTTGTGTGTTTGTGAAAGGACTTGAGTGACTGGGGACGACTGAGATATATACCTCGTCACGCCTTTCGATCCAAGTAATCCCCCCCTGATACCCTCCCTTTCTATCCCCTCTTTTGTCCCTTCCCTTTCATGAAAATCTCTCTCTCTGAGATCTCTGTCAACTTCAGTCCTTCTCTCCCAGATATCTCTCTGATATCCTCTGTCTCTTCTCTCTCCATGTGCTTGCTTCGCCCTCCGTTATAAGTTATAACCCACCCCGTCGCCCCACTCTCTTCATGTACTCCCTCACCTACCCACCACACATCCTCCCTCCCTCCCTCTCTCTCCCCCTCCTCTTTCCCTCATGGAACCCCAACAACAGCAGCAGCAACAGCATCAAAACCAAGAGGACATGAACTGCAGCAACAACAACGGTGGGAAAGGTGGAGGCACGAGCAGTAGCAGCAGTTACGCTTGCAGGCAAAGCAGTACGAGGTGGACGCCGACGACGGACCAGATAAGGATCCTCAAGGACCTCTACTACAACTACGGCGTGCGGTCCCCCACCGCCGACCAGATCCAGAGGATCTCCGCCCGCCTCCGCCAGTACGGCAAGATCGAGGGCAAGAACGTGTTCTACTGGTTCCAGAACCACAAGGCCCGCGAGCGCCAGAAGAAGCGCTTCTTCTCCCCCGACCCAAATTCTAACATCAATGGCACCGCTCCTCCACCTACGGCCTCCTCGGTCAACACCGAGACGAGAGGCGGAGGTCGCGGAAGCGGCGGTTGGAGCGGCAAACTACCTCCTCCTGAAGAGCCCTTTGTGCTCCACAACAAGTTCTCTAACCTCACTCCTCCTGGTACGCGTGTATCTTTCCTCATCACTGATCCCCACTCTTTCATTTTCTTGGATTAAAGTTCGGTCTTTTATGGAGACTTTGTAGTTTATGAGAATTCACGTGGTGGGTATGCATGGCTCTTTCTGTTTTGGTGTCCTACTGTTTCTTGTACAGGTGTGGCTTGTGGCGCGCTACTTATTGTTGTCATGATGCTGATGATTTGTTGTGCTGGATCTTCGTCGTTCTTTCAGTCCTGTAATTCATTTTTCCACTTTCACATCGTTAACGGGTTCAGAACTTTGAATGCTTTCTCAGGGCTTTGTTCTTCTTCAGCTGCTGCTGCTGGTGTAATGGCTGTTGGGCAGATGGGTGGCTACGGATACGGTTCTGTGACAATGGAGAAGAACTTTAGGGTAAGTAAAGAAGCGTTGTTTGATTGGTACGGAGCTATATCTATTCTGATGGAAGGTATAAATCAAACCTATTTACACACAAGCTGTTGATTAGTCCTTAAAACGGGCCTATGCCAAGATAAAGTGTGATTGAACTTGTTTAAGTCACCTTGTTTCGTTACTCGACAGAGAACTTTTAGCAGAATTAGAATTGTAGAACAGAAGATATAATTCAGAAATGATTAGTGTTCATGTTCCCTCCAATTCGATTTCCAAGTAAGAATCGATGTGAAAATAGTAGACAGTGTCTGAGCAATGCCAACTTTCTCATTTCTTCTTCCCCATTCCAAGCAGGACTGCTCTATATCAGCCGGCAGCGGGGGAGGGTACCTCGGCCCAAACCTCGGTTGGATCGCGGTGGAGCCATACGCTTCGCCACCATGCGCTGCTCTCTTAGAAAGGAAGAGCCACCCTTTCCTCGAAAACCAACAGGAGGAAGAAGAGGAAGAAGGAGGAGGAGGAGGAGGAGACGAAGAAGATGAAGAAGCTCCGGAGATCGAAACCCTACCGCTGTTCCCGATGCACGGTGACGACCACTTGAACATCGACGATGCCTTGCGCGACATCAAGCCAAACTCGGATCATTACAATCATCACATCCGCCGCCAGGGCTACTGGTACGACGACGTCGTCATGAGCACTTCTCGCACTTCCCTCGAGCTTAGCCTCAACTCCTACGCCGGCCGATCGCCCGGCCCCATTTAAACAAACCGGACAGAAGGAAAAAAAAAAGAAGGGAAAACTGTGGATTCTCTTTCCTTTTTCTTGTGATTTTCATAACCCTAGTGCTTATATTATAGCTATAGATGTAGCTGCTGGTATCTAAACCGTGATCATTCGCCACCTAGGTTAATTATAACCATTGCTGCGCCGCTCTTCTTCTTCTCCTTCTTCTTCTTAGATGTAGCTGCTGGTATCTGAAACGTGATCATTCGCCACCTAGGTTAATTATAACTATTGCTGCGCCCCTCTTCTTCTTCTTCTTCTTCTTCTTCTTCTTCTTCTCCCTCTCTCCTTTGTTTCTGGTTGGGAAGGCTTGTCGGCTCGACACTTGTCACGAAAAGAACTTAATGGTAGTGATTATGTTGGTTTTAGTGCTGCCCTCTTTCGGGCGGACATCCCATAATCATCGGATTAGCACAGAATCTAATAATGGCAACGTTAACACATGAGAGAGTTCGTATGTGTCGGAAAACGAGAGCTAATGACCTAATACCTACAGCTAGTTTGTCGATTTCCCTTTACAAACTTAGCTCTAAAGCAACGAGTTGATTCAAATAATAATACTAATAATAAAGTAAGGAACTAACTTTGATCGTCTCCAAATGACGCACGTTTAGTGAATGAGTTGGAAAAGCGCCACGAAATGTGACTATATACTTTGATAAACTAGAGGCAAAATTGCGAAGAGCCGGAAAAGAAAAACCCTTGTAAAGTTGGGTATAAACGTGATTGTATGCTTTTGACAAGAGTCAAATGGCTGATTACTTGATAACTATCCCCATGTAATGGAAATTAGTTTGTATTTTATATGGAGTCACGCTAATCGTGGATGTCATTTCTTTTTTATCTTGCGAAATTATTAACATTAGTACAAGCTGATATATGTAGTTTAGCTCACTGAGTTCTGCTTTCAACTATTTTCCAAAATTTTATAGACTGATCTCCCTCTTTTGGATTAATTTGGTTTGCTAAGTTCCCTAGAAACGAAGTCATTACGTTGCGAACCATCATGAAGGAAAGCGCAGCAATTTGGCCTTTATACAGTATGAAATATATCATCATCGATGGAATCTGATTTTATACCCCAAAAGGCTTGTCTTGTTTGGTAGGTATTACTCGCTCCTTATACTCTAATTTTTCTTAGGTAGGTATGAGTGCCGTGAGAAAATTCCAAATCAAACGTGGCCTGTTGATTTGTTTAACCGGTTTCGTTGGAAAAATTAAAATTGGAAAATCCCAATAAGTGAGATTCCTTACAAAAGAAGAAAAACCAACGGAATGAAACATGTAATTTCAAAGCATATTAAATACCCAAACATAGATGACCACAAGTAGAAAGGTATTATCACTCGCAGAAACAGTTTGTTGATTTCATTAGAAAGATCTAATAAATTTTATAGATTTAAAGAACACTTCAAATATTGACTTTGAGACTAATGACAAAATCGTCGTGTGTTCATTTGGCTTCCTCATTCATTTCCCTCAAGTCAAGTTGCTGGACAATGACTCTCCGGTGATTGAAAACCAAGACCGGTGATGTCGAGAATACATAATAACAGATGAGATACAGAAAAGATCAAAGTATGAATAATGAATTAGCAAAAGAAAAAATTACTCCTTTGATTCGAATCTCATAAATGAAGATGTGCAAAGAACCTAAAAAAATTATAAACAAGGCTAAAGTTTATGAAAAGAATAATCAAATCGTATTCCATATGCGTTAACCGATTACAAATCCTAAAATAATAAAATTTATACTAGATATCCACTTTTCTACTTCTTTTCAGTTCTTAATCTTTTGTTTTTATTTTGGAGCAATAGTGGAACAATATCCAATATTTGAAAACTTGCAGCTGACCCCTTCATGCATTACCTATATTTTTGTTCTATTAGATTTGTTCCCCTTTGAACAATATAAACCCATTCTTTTCACTTTATAGTTTACCGGTTGCTCATCTAACATTATCTAAGAGTTGCGGTCAGAAGTTCAAAGTTTCAATTTGAGCATAACAAGAAAAATATTGAGCAAAACAATGCTGTTATGCTAGCTGCTCCCTTGTTCTTATTCTTATTTCGTCAATTCCTTTCGTTGAGGGAAATTCCTAACATAAATCCGTGGCGGAAAGAATGACTTTTACTGAGAATTATATTAATGAGTGTCTTGAGAACACTTACTTTTCTTTTTTATAATCTAGGGTATTAGCAATTTAACACAAAGGCCAAGCTACTACTTATTGAGTCTATGGAACACCTTACGAGCCCCATAAGCCAAAGTCATAACTACAAAAATCAAGTGCCTTAAAACGTAAAATGATCTAGTTTTTCAATCACAAATTGCACATAACAATAGAAGTCAGTGCCTTAAAATTGTGTGATTTTGTTGATTAGGTACTTCCAAAAGCTCCAGCTAAGGCATAACTTGGTTACACTATTTAAAAATATTAAAAATTGAGTAATTACGGACTCTTCCAACTGAACCTACATTCTCCTAATGTACGTACCTATTTATGTGATACACTTGATCAATTTCTCCTAAATTTTAAAATTTGATTACACTTTCAAAATCAATTTGAGATTTTCCAATGCACTCATCCTAGAAAAATTGAGTAATTCCGGACTCCTCCCACTTAAGCTGCATTCTCCTAATATAAATAGCCATTTATGTGACGTACCTGATCAAATAATCGGGGCGGTGTGCCTCGTTCTTGAAATGCAAAACAAAGTTAATCGGACTCGCCACCTGTGCGCAGATTTAGACTGGGACTAGACAATTGTGAAACAATATTGTACGTGTCCAAACTCATCGTGCGGCATATGCACGTGCGAAATCATTCACGCGCCTACATGAATGGACCACAAATCCATTGCACATTTCGAACCATATGCTTCTCTCCAATTACAAAAGTAATGCATCGCAATGTCTGAAAAAAGGCAACCCATCTAAGCCCATGGAGTGCTGAATCTGCCTTGCCCTTCGCATCGTTTTCACTGTCCCGCGTCGGTCCAAATTCGAAGTGCTGAACCTCAAAACGCTTCCGCAATCTTTCTTTTCACATGGAAAGATTCGTCCCACGCGTGCTCGAACAGGGATCGTTTGCCCGACACGTTTTGGGCTCTCGAAGAATTGAGACACGTGGGAACGGTACGAGACATTGGCGAGCGAAGCTGGAGGTGCGAACAGACATTCAACAAACACTGAAAGTCTCACTTCGTCTTCTTCTTCTCGTTCTTACCATTTTCCTTCGTTCTTTACTTTTCTTCTCTCTGTAGGAAAAGAAAGGAGGGGGAGAAGGGACCGGTTTCTCTCGGTCGTGAAGGTCGACGTCAGCAAGATTTTGCAAGGGATGCTTTCCTTCAATTAGCTTGGACGGTTTTTCGATTGCTGATCGCTCACCCACGACGACCCTCATTGTCTTTTTACACACAGAGGGAGAGGGAGAGAGAGAGAGAGAGGTAGGTTTGGTGGATCCAAGAAGATCTGGGATGACTTTTGGGGGATTCAAGGACGTAATGGCCCTTTGGAGTAACAAGATGAGGCAAGACATTGCATCATCGTCGTGAAAGGTTCTTTCCATGCTATCGACTGCAAACTCCTCCCCATCTCCTCAATTTTACCCTTTTCTTCTCTAGGGAAGATGCTTAAAATGCCACGTGTGTTGTGCATTAGTAGTAAACGAGATATATCATCTAGTTGCATCTCTATGATCCTTTGGCAAATTGAAATAATCGTATCTAGTTATAAGGACTAATCTACTCTTTGTTTCCAAGAAAACCGATTTTTTTCTCTATTGTGGTAGGTTTTCGAAAGAACTGGTGTAAACAAAGCTGTTGGTAAAAAAAAAAAAAAAAAAAAAAAAAAAAAAAAAAGTCAATGGTTAAATGATTTTCCCGAAACTAGTTGGTAACTAGAGACACTTTCGTGAAATTATAATATCTTATTTTGACAATTTTCCTAAGGATTGACTCCTTTTTCCTACTTTTATCTACTTTTATTTGTCTTTTTGTACCAACCCCTTATATATAGCAACTCTTGAATGAATTTACAAATCATTATTTGAGTGATTTATCAACTTTTTTAAATTAAACCAATTATATTTGAGTTAATAATGTTCATTTAAATTTCTTATCACTATTAGCTTGGTCTTTTAAATTTAACCTTTTTTTCTATTGAATTATCAACTATTATTATTTATTTTTTTACCAACTCATTGTACTTACTGACTATTTGTAGAAATCACAAACATAAACCGGAGTGATTACCAAGTTTTATCCGACAAACTTTATATTGCCGATTTTCATTGGAGTTAATCATTGACATTAATTTGATTTTTTTTTATTTAAATTACCAGCTTCTCTTATATATAACAAACAAACTTCTTTTATCCTTCACGAACTTTTATTTGCCTTTCTTATTAGCATCTTAAGTTGACAACTTTAGTATGAAATTATCAACCATTATTTGAGTGCACCATCACTTTTGTCCAATTAAATTTGGGTTAACAAGAATTACTTACCAACAATTATTTGTTTTCCAATTTACCAACTTTCAATTGTATTATCACTTTTATCGCATTATTTCCCAACTATGAAATTTACTAACTCTTTTTAGAATTACCAATCTTAATTAGAGTGACTACCAACTTTTCTTTGATTAAGTTACCATTAAGGGTGAGTGATTTCAAGTTTTGTATAAGTTCCACCTGGAATTTACTTGTTGGAATATGTTCATCATATTTTAGAACCTGGAACCTACTATACATATTATAGAATCTAGAACCCACCTTGTCAAAAGTTCTAAGGTCTACTCAGGTTCCACTTATATTATTAATTAAATAAGTATAGTGAATTAAAACTTTTAATGATCACCATTTATTGCTACAATTCACTGATTATAAAAACATAGAAAATGTGAATATTAATAAAGTAAAAGTTTCAGTCATAAAATGGAAGTTCAGAGTAGTACTTTTAAATTAGACACTCGTCATCGAATGGCATGAAATATTATAAGATTGCGCTAAGACATGAACCAAGAAAAACATTGAAACTTGATCCAAGTTCTAGGTTACAAGTGATAGGTTCCAAGTTCTTCCAACTAAAAACTTCTAATCTACCTGTTAAAACAGGTTTTCTCATTTTTTTAGAACCTAAAATCTACCGTACATACTTTGGAACCTAAAATCTATAGGTTCCCATCCGTCCATTTCTCAAATTCCAAGTTCCACTTAAAACCATGCTTATCTCTAGTTACCATCTTGCATTACCAATTACCATTCGAATTATTTAGCAATGGTTACTTCTTCTTCTTCTTCTTCTTTTCTTTTTTAATATCAACTTCCCTTATCTCTAATAATAACGTTTATCATACTATTCACCAACGTTTGTTTATCTTTCTCATAGATGGCATAAATTTACTGGCTATATCATGAAATTATCAACTTTCCTTTGTGTAATTTACAAACTTTTTATTCGATTACCTACCAATCTATTCCAAGTCATCAATTCTCATTTGAGTTGGTTATAAACATTTATTTGTGATTCTTGAAATTTACTTACTTTTTGTTCAGTTATTGTATATATTTGTCTCGCTTACTAACTTTATAAACATACTATTTATCTATTTTATTTTATTTTTACAGAGATTACCCAGCTCGAAGGTGGGGATTTCTTGGGATATTCTACTCTCTTCTTTTTTTTGTCAGGTCGTAAGTTTCAAAAAGAAACGGCGCACAAATGATTAATCTGAGAGATAAAGTAGGGATGTGATGAAAACCAAGAGGTTGTCCTGGGAGAGTATCTTTTGCTTGTTTATAATCTCGAAGCCAGAAAGAAGGGAATGCAACATCAGCATCTTTTCCTTTCTGACCTCTGAATTTCCTGATGTCCTGCGCATCTTGGCCCTAAAACTAAAAGGCACCCCCCAAAGAAAATTGACTCTAAAAAATGGATAAAGAGAGAGAGACGGAGGAAATAGAGTCGCACGGAGCAATTAATTTTGCTATTGTAAATTTGGGTCCAAGATATATAGAGGCGACAAGCCGATCGTATAAATGATCGCGACATCCTCTAATGATTCTATCATATGATCAAACAACGGTGCCAAGGGTTGGCCGACACAGAAATTGTACAGTGAAAAGTGCAACAGTACATCCCTCTATATGCCATAGAGCAAACACAGCATCGCCTTTGATGATGGATTTTCGCCGCGGGCTTTTCGAGGACAGCATATTCCCAAAATCACGGCCAGAATCCGGATTCGAGACAAGCCCTCCTACCATCGGATCAATATCCCAGATGGGTCGATGAATTTTCGATCTGGTTGTCACCATCCTGCACCGATTTCTCAAGTGTCGACTCAATCTTCTAGAAGAGCCTAGTCAAATTGGGCTTTTCAGCATCTCACGGGCTCGAGCACGGCCCGGCTCGGAATCGGAAGGTGCATCGCGCGGTGGCGTTGGTAGAGGAGCGAACGTTGGGGGTTGGGTGGGGTTGCGGGTGGTGAACCGGTAGGTGATCCGGCACGTGATCCGAAGATGGTTTTGATTCTTCGCACGCGTGTCCTGGTGTCTGGTGCTCGGCTTCCTTGTTTCTTTCGGTGAAAACGTCCTAGAAAAAGCAACAACCGTTGTCCGTCCTCGCTCGCTCCCTCGCTCTCCACGTATCCCCATGTTTCAATCGATTTCTCATGCGCTGTGTTTCTCGTTTCCGCCCGGCGCAGCCCGTCGTTTCGCGCCCCATGTATTTTAGCGAGTACGGGCGCGTGACCTGCCACTTAATAGATGATCAACGGCTAAAGAATAAAAAAAAAGTCTTAAACCTTTTAATAATTTATCAATATAGTCTGTTTAGCTAATTTTTGCTAATGACAGGATATCCACCGTCATACGTGATATAACCGGTATTGATATGAGTAATTTTTTTAAATTTTTATTTCTTAAATTATTATTATTATTTATTCTTTTCTTTTTCTTTCTTTTTTTCTTTTTTTCCCCAACCATGAATCGACGAGTTCATTAGCCGACCCTTGCTGGCCATAGGCAAGATCAAGGCATGAAGAAGGTGTTAGGCTCTTGCATGCCTCTAGGAGGAGGCTATGCCCATGCCTATACCAATGGTCAACTAGAGTTGTGAAAAAAGAAAAAAAAAAAGATAATAAAAAATTAAAAAAATTTACAATTTATCCGTCTCAATGTTAATCGTGCCATGTAATATGGTTGGTATTTATATCAGCAATTTTTGATTAAAAAAAATGGCTCGATGGACTATAATCAAAAGGTTTGAAACTCAATTGGTATGATTAATAGTTTTATGATTCAATTGACACGAACTTAATAAATTAAAAACTTTTTTAGTACTTTTTCTGATGATCGACAGACCTTCTAGAAACAATCCATATCGGGAAACAGTCCATATTGGCATGGTATCCAGAAGGTAGTAACCTTCCTTAGATGACATCGAATTCTTTAAAATCAAGCTGAATAAGATCGGCTGCAAGAAGTCGACCTCGATACGGACGGCACATGACATTTCTCGCACGCGTCATCTACAGTTAGGGACTTCCAATGGTGTTATAGCAAAGCAAACGAAAAATGACTGATTGGTTCTTCCTGGGATCCGCATATTCGTGTCGATGTCTTCCTCTACCGCCACTGCTCTCTTCCAACATATACCGGTAACTCTTCAACGTCGAAAGTCGACTGCTGGGGTCGGACGAAGAATCACAGCCCATTCCCGAATTGTCGGACTTGGCACTCGTCTAAAGCGAGAGGCTAATCCGCCCGGATGATCGGAGAGGGCAGCAAACTCCCCGACCATCCATCTGACATCTATCGGGTTGTCTCGTTAAGGATGTCAAATTGAGCTCATCTTCACTAACGGTTCTTTCGACCCGGAAAGGGCTTTAATCTTCGGTCACATATATGCATAAGAGAAATGCTATCCTCACTTGGATTAGTACGAAATTAGGGCGGGGGCCGACATGGTTGGTCATTCTCGATTAAATCCACATAATTGGCGATCTTTTGCTGAAATCCTGCGGTTGAGCTTGAGGTAGAGATGATTGGATGAACGATGTAATGGGGTCCAGACGCTACGATTAGAATATCATTAGACGGCCCGTTTGAAGGGAAGATGAATTGGTGGACCTCCCGTGCGCTCTTTTGCTGCACCGCTCGGACATTCGCTTCCCGGTTCACGTGCTTTGCCTATCCGACTCCCTGTCTCGTGAAGTCAATTCGAGACAAATTTCTAAGGATTGTTTTTTGGATTGCTCCCAACTCGGGAAAAGTACCAAAAAGAAAGTTACAGAAATTTATTGTATTTCTATCAATTTAGTCCTAAAACTTTCATTTCTACTAATTAAATCTCAAACACTTTGATGAGTTAATAATGCAGTCCGTCTAATCAATTTTGACGAAAACCGTTGCCATTGAATTAATGAAAAAATTATCAAAAAAATGCAAATTAGTAAGATGCATATCCGGCTCCCTCGCCTGAGATTGGCAACCTCCGCCGGCTATTGGCAAGGCCTGATGGAGGGAAAAAGAGAAAAAGAAAAAGAAAAGAAGGAGAAGAGAAGAAAGAAAAAAAATAATTCAAAAAATATTATTCACATTAGCAATGGTTATGTCACGTAAGGTGACTAGCATCTTTGTGAATAATTTTTTATCAAAATTGGGCAGATCAACTTAATTGGCAAAATATGAAAAAGACTTAGAACTCAATTAATAAAATTAAAAGGTGTAGAACTGAATTGACAAAAGTGTAATGGATTTAAAAATTTTTAGATAATTTTTTGTAAAATTAACAATCGCCTCTAATATCACTCTTCGTATCACATTAGTAGAAGTCATCCATAATCACAGTATTGATTCAAATGATCAGGAGGAGATTTTTGCCAACTGAGCTAAGATCAACTCTCTTTTGTCATGCATTATCACAGTGTAACATTGAAAGCATCACCTCCCCAATGGTATATAACCCATCCTTGCCATGAAAAGATATTTATGCCGTGTTACCTATTTCTTCGATACATCGAACTTTACCACAATCAATTTAATGAATTACTCAAATCCTTAAAATTATAAGTACCCATATCAAACCATGCTTGATGTGATTCATGGATGAAAATAAGGTACTTAGCCTAAAAACGACACGAAAAGTATACTTAACAAGCGGTCGGTAAATACTTGACGCAATGATTTCTAAAATATATTTGGCCCAAGATTGTTCTTAATGTCTACCGAAAAATATTAAATGAATCGGTTCCCATCTACGGTTCACAGAAGACCACAAGTTCATTGCAGCTCCCTAGAATTGGGTAGGTTGGACGAGAGGGGCACGAGCTCGCGATGCGGGTAGTTGGCAGCTGCCATCGCTCCTTCACGCACTTTACCTCATCCTCCATCATATAAACCCCTCCTCCAATCCCCTTATCACGGCACTCGAACGATCAAGAGAAATTCACAAGCTTCACAGCACGAGAGTTAAAGAGCGAGACACAGTTTGATCCAGTGAAGGGCCGGCCCCCGGAGATGGCGAAGACACTCACGGCGTTGGCGGGGGAGAAGACCCTCCAATCCAAGTTCGTCCGTGATGAGGACGAGCGCCCCACGGTGGCCTACAACCAGTTCAGCAACGTGATCCCCGTGATATCCCTGGCGGGGATCGACGAGGTCGGCGGCCGGAGGGACGAGATCTGCAAGAAGATCGTGGAGGCCTGCGAGGACTGGGGCGTCTTCCAGGTGGTTGACCACGGGGTCGATACGGGGCTCGTCACAGACATGACCCGGCTCGCACGTGAGTTCTTCGCTCTGCCCTCGGAGGAGAAGCTCCGGTTCGACATGTCCGGCGGCAAGAAGGGAGGGTTCATCGTCTCGAGCCATCTCCAAGTAATTACGCTTGTTTCTTTACTTCCTTAACTCCAAAATGGTATATAATTTGAGGTTTCTCTTATAGACTTTACCATGGTGCCATTAGCAATTTACTACGCTTCAATTCACAGACTACTAATTTACCTTAAATTTTTTCATATGGATTGATCAAACATAGGAAATTTACTGCTGTTTATAACCATGTTTTACTGCCAATCACTTTATGCATTTCCACAGCAGAATGGTACTGGAGAAATTTCCGCAGACAGTTATGAACTGTTCGATAGTTGGGACCACTTTTGTGGTTTTTATTTTTCAGTACTCCATAGTCGCAAAGGACAAATGTGTTGCGTAGGCAAGCCTTTAATTTATGTGATGGGCTGAAATAATCAACAATTTAAGAAAGAACGAGAATACACAAACAACTTAAATGTTATGGAATTCATCTAGAGAAATCGTAACTTGACGTGTTTCTTTAAGTAGTGACAGTGAATGCGTCCCTTTAAATTTCTTCGCATGGTAGGAATCAATTTAACTTCTAGAATCAGAAAGAATATTCTTTTTCTGGGCTTGGACTTTACATCCAGTGCACTCAATCGAAACTGGAATGACTCATGGCCAGGGCGAAGCAGTCCAGGACTGGCGCGAAATAGTCACGTACTTCTCATACCCGCTCCGAACCCGAGACTACTCCCGATGGCCCGACAAGCCGGAGGGATGGAGGTCAGTGACGGAGCAGTACAGCGAGAAGCTCATGGGCCTCGCTTGCAAGCTCTTGGAGGTCCTCTCGGAGGCAATGGGATTGGAGAAGGAGGCACTGACCAAGGCATGTGTGGACATGGACCAGAAGGTGGTGGTCAACTACTACCCCAAATGCCCGCAGCCCGACCTCACCCTCGGGCTGAAGCGCCACACTGACCCGGGAACCATCACCCTTCTGCTCCAGGACCAGGTGGGGGGCCTCCAGGCCACCAGAGATGGCGGCAAGAGCTGGATCACCGTCCAGCCTGTGGAAGGGGCTTTTGTGGTCAACCTAGGCGACCATGGTCATGTGAGTATTCTTCTCTATCTATCTGTCTTGGAACTTTCATTATCATGGTTGAAGCACAATCCATTCTTCACCCAACCCATCTCTCCCCTGAACCTAAGAACGAAAACCACTTGAGGGGGAAAGGAAGAAGCAATCTCATAGGAATTCTATCAAACATGCGGCGTGCTTCCATATTCCATGACTCCATGGACAAAAGCACATACTTCTTTGTCGTCACAAATGCTGATACTTGATGAAAAATTTCTCGACCCAATCAATCTCACCGTAAAAGAAACAATCGCTCAAAAGAAGAAATAGAAATCTCAGAGGACTTTTATCAAACACGTCGCGGACATTCCATATCCCGCTGACCGAAATCTTGCACGCAGTTTCTGAGCAACGGGAGGTTCAAGAACGCGGACCACCAGGCGGTGGTGAACTCCAACTACAGCCGCCTCTCCATAGCGACGTTCCAGAACCCGGCGCCGGAGGCCGTGGTGTACCCGCTGAAGGTGAGGGAAGGGGAGGAGTCGATCATGCCGGAGCCCATCACCTTCGCGGAGATGTACAGGCGGAAGATGAGCAAGGACCTGGAGCTGGCCCGGCTCAAGAAGCTGGCCAAGGAGCAGGAGCAGCTCAAGGACGTGGAGAAGACCAAGCTCGAGGCCAAGCCAATTGAGCAGATCTTCGCTTGATGCTGAGAGTTCCAGACCTTTCTCTACGTTCTTCCCCATTCGCTCCCTCCCTTGTTGTCGGTCCCCATTACACCAGAGTCTCGTCACTCGCGGTTGTTCCAGTGGCCGTTCTATGTGTGGCAGTGTAATAACATTGGTCTTGTTTCTTTGGAGTAATAATCATTTTGAAAAATGATATTTATATATATTTATATATATATATAGTCTTGCTTCAATGCGCGCCTTGAAGACGATTTAGATGCGAATGGTGATGGCGTGGGGGGTGTCGGGCTGAGCTGTTACCAGTAGCGGTAGTCTCTTAATGGGCGAGCTAGGTGGTCCCGCCGCCATCGGGAATCCCAGCCCGACCAAAGCTTTTTCTCGCCGGAGCTTGATCTTGATAAATGGAGTGTGAATCGAAAGAATAACGTTCGACGCAAATGATGTGTCGGAATTTTAATAGTAACCTTACATTTAAAGTTAATGGGGTGGGTTTGGGTAGATTTGAGTAGGGTTTCGGAAAAAATTGATAATTGGACTAGTTACCCTCAATACGGTGTTAGGTTTTAACGCGTCTCAATATGATTCCAAGTGAAAATCGAGAACCGGAACAAAACCAGGTAACCGATTTGTGGCCTATTGTTTTGCCTAGGAGGCATTTTTGTTTCTTGAATCAGTATTCGCTTTTAAGCTTGGGCTTTGACCCCAAAAGTTGAGGCGGATTTGAACTTATGGCCTAGGGCGTCAAAACTAGACGCTCAACCATTGCCTTTTGATCTAACTAGGGGTCTGAGGCAAAGCGAACCTCTACCTCCATACTTGTTTATCTTGATGGCCGATGCCTTATCTACTCTTATTAGCAACGCAATGGACATGGGAAACCTTAAAGGTATTAAATTAAATCGATGGTGTCCTATCCTATCTCATTTAGTTTTCGTAGATGACGCCATATTCTTCCTAGAAGGGAAACTCCTAGATTGTCAAAATTTAGCTAATGTTTTGAATGTATATTGTTTAGCTATAGGACAAGCAGTAAATCAAAACAAAGCTGGCATGTTTTTCAATAAAGATAGTCTTATCAGCTTGCAAGAGAATCTGACTAGAGAATTCAGAGTCCTTGTGTTAGACAAAACAAGTAAGTATCTTGGAATACCTTCAGACTAGGGGAAATCTAAATGGGAAATGTTTGCCTGGATCCTGGGTCAAGTACATTCCAAGCTGGAAGGGTGGAAAGAGAAGCTTATTTCCAAAGGGGGTAAAGAAGTTTTAATTAAAGCAGCTGTTCAAGCAATTCCACAATATACAATGTCTACTTTTAAAATCCCTGTGTCAGTATGTAAAACGATAGAACAGAAAATCGCTAGATTATGGTGGAAAGCAAGCAACAGCAAGTCCAGTATACACTGGAAGAATTGGGATACTCTTTAAAGTAGGAAAGATGATGGGGGATTGGGTTTTCGTGATCTAATTGCATTTAACAAAGCTCTACTAGGTAAATAGGCATGGCGGCTTTCTCGGCAACCTTCCTCACTTTACAGCAGATTATTAAGGGTGTGAATAGTAACATTTCTTGGCTGGGGAAGAGTTTTTTCTTTCAGAAATGCTTCTTTTTTATTTCTATTATGGGGAATAATTTTTGAATAAAATAAGGCGTTCGATAAAAAGACAGTTTCTTTTTTGTATTTATTTGTTTTTTATTCTTGCTTATGAATCGCCGCCGATCTGTTGCATGATGCCACTGGCCACCGATCGGCGGTCGACGGCAGCCGATGAGCTGTGCGGTGGTGATTGGCAACCGACGGTCGTGCAGCGATGATGACGTGCGGTGGCGACGGCGGTCGACCGACGGTGTTGTGCAACAATGTGCGACAGTCAATCGGCGGCGGCGGCGGCCAGCGTAGGGCAATGGCGACAAGCGGTGGCGGTGGTGGTGGTGGGCGGCGGGCAACGGCGATCGACCGATGGCAGTCGGCAGTGGCAGTGGTAAGAGAGAAAAACAAAAGAAAAATAGAAAAAAAAAATTACTTATTTCTAGAAATTGTTACCAAGAACAAGAAGCAACTTTTCTTTGCTTCTCGTTTCTACTCCAAATCTATTTCTGGGCTAACTTTCTATTTCGGGGAATAGAAAAACAACTTGGTGTTACCAAACGGATTTTGGTTCTTCTTTTGTTATGGGGAACAAAAGAACAGAAATTCTAAGAAACAAAAATGTTACCATGCAGAGCCTAAAAGGACTATACTTTCACTCTCAAGATTCCTAGCATGCAACCAAAGGAATAAGACCTTCTTGGGGATGGCAGAGCATATTGATAGGCCAGGAATCTATAGCAGAAAAGATACAATGGTTTGTTGGTGACGGGACATGAATTAAAATCCGAGAGGATAGATGGCTGGCTGAGAGTGTTATTGATGGGCTTGCACCTAGAGGCAAACCTAAAAAAGTAGCCAATTTTATAATTCCTGACCAAAATGCTTGGAATACTCCCCTTATTCACCAGAGCTTCGATAATCAAACAGTGGAAGATATTATTTCTATTCCAATCCGACCACAGTTCACCGAGGATAGGCTAATTTGGAGAGGAAAGCAGAATGGTATATTTACGGTGAAGAGTTGCTACAACACTATCAGAACACAACAAAACAGAAACAACCATAACCACGCTTCTTCATCCTTTTAGGTGCCACGCAAATAGTGGAATGCAATCTGGAAAATGAATAGTATGCCTAAATTACGATCCTTGCTATGGTCAGTTTGCAACATTGCATTGGCAACTAAAGAAAATCTCTACAATAGACACATATTATCGGATCCAGTTTGCTGTATGTGCAACGATCAAGTCCTAGAAACACCAGAACACCTATTCTTGTTATGTCCATGGACACAAGATATAACGCCCCAAATTATACGTTTTGTTTCTTGCTATTTATGTTACGCCTATTAGAGACTAATGTTATTTTGTTGATAGATAAAATATATATATAAGTAAAAAAAAATTAAAAAATAATAATAATAATAATAATAATAATAATAATAATAATAATAATAATAATAATAATAATAATAATAATAATAATAATAATAATAATAGTAATTAAAAGAAAAAAAAAAAGGAGGGGCGGTGGGAATTTTACGGCAAGCTTAGCCATAGCCACGTTTAATTTAACGTGGCAAATTTGAGGAGGAATTTCTCCACGTAAAGACTAGCTGCCGTGCGTGAGAGAGAGGGAGGGGCAAGTCAGGTTTTATTCTTTTTTTTTTTAGGGTTTTCCCCTCTTACGACAGAACACTTCCTCTCTTCCCCTCATCTGCGTTCTCTCCCTAAAACAGAAGCGCCCCCTTCCTTCCTCCTCTGTTCTTGATCCATTCCACCGAAAATCAACACAATCTCCGCCCCTTGTCTCCATCCAGCAGCAGATCCGCCGCAGTTCCGTCACAATCCGGAGCCTTCGTCGCCGTTCACAAGGACCCGAGTTGCCGACAGTCTTCTCTCCCTTTCGCCAGCAAAAATCGAGGCAAGTGGCGGTTCTGTTGCGCCATATTGCATCTCAATGCCCTACTCGTGTATTCTCTCTAGGATTAACCAGAACTTGGGTCCGTTTGTGTGTCGATCGAAGCTCAATTGAATGACGTACATGCGTGGGTTTGTTAGGTAGGTACTGGGTTGTTGGATCTTGATGTTGAATGATGGTTTATTGAGGAGTTGAGACTGTTTTGAGGTGGAAAGATGGATGGATTGTTTAGATTTTACATGCGTGTGGTTGATTCTTTGAATTTCAGTCAAAACAGATTTTGGTAATTATAAATTCGTGAGGAATTCGGCCATTGTTTCAGTTTTTTTTTTTTTTTGAATGAGAAAACCTCCTGACTTTTGTTGAAGCTCCAATTACTATGGCACCAGTTTCAAACGTTTTAAAAATCGCACGGTGCTTTCCAAAATTTTCGGGTTTTGTATTGAATTTGCCAAACCAGTGTTGGTCGGGTTCATATTTCGGTTTATTATACGATTTTCAAATTAAGTTGTCATTTTTGAACAAAGTCTTGCATTGATATGAAACCTCCCGACCCTCGCTGGAACTTTTATATAAACCGAGGCACTGTTCATCAACGTTTCAAAAGGAAAAGGAAAGGTTTTGGCGCTCTCGAAACCCCGATCTTTGATGCGAACCCACTGTTATAAAATCATGAAGTTAGGAGTGGGGTTTAAATTCATCAATGTGCTGAGTTCAAGTTGTTTGTTTAATAACTCTTTTTAATTCTTAGACAAGTGTTGCAAGCATGATTTATAAATTGCAGATGATTTTGAAATGCATTTGAAGATTTGCCGTGAGAATGGACCTACAGATTTTGCTGTTTCACTACTGAGTTTTGTTCAATGGTAACTCAGAAATACTTTAGCACATATGGCCTTTGTCGCCCTTTACGCTCGGGTTGACGGCCAACTGGTGGGACCTCTAGCGTTATACGATGATGGGCCGGGGCAGGGTGCAATCAACCACACGCATGTAAAATCTGAACAATCCATCCATCTTTTCACCTCAAAACAGTCTCAGCTCCTCAATAAACCATCATTCAACATCAAGATCCAACAACCTAGTACCTACCCAACCAATCCACGCATGTACGTCATTCAATCGAGCTTCGATCAACACACAAACGGACCCAAGTTCTGGTTAATCCTAGAGAGAATACACGAGTAGGGCATTGCGATGCAATATATCGCAACAAAACCGCCACTTGCCTCGATTTTTGCTGGCGAAAGGGAAAGAAGGCTGTCGGCAACTCGGGTCCTTGTGAACAGCGACGAAGGCTTCGGATTGTGACGGAACCGCGGCGGATCTGCTGTTGGATGGAGACAAGGGGCGGAGATTGTGTTGATTTTCGGTGGAATGGATCAAGAACAGAGGAGGAAGGAAGGGGGCGCTTCTGTTTTAGGGAGAGAACGCAGATGAGGGGAAGAGAGGAAGTGTTCTGTCGTAAGAGGAGAAAACCCTAAAAAAAAAAGAATAAAACCTGACTCGCCCCTCCCTCTCTCTCACGCACGGCAGCTGGTCTTTACGTGGAGAAATTCCTCCTCAAATTTGCCACGTTAAATTAAATGTGGCTATGGCTAAGCTTGCCGTAAAATTCCCACCGCCCCTCCTTTTTTTTTTTTTTTTTTTAATTACTATTATTATTATTATTAATTTTTTTTACTTATATATATTTTTATCTATCAACAAAATAACATTAGTCTCTAATATGCGTAACATAAATAGCAAGAAACAAAACGAATAATTTGGGGCGTTACACAAGATATCTGGTTTCATTCAGTAGTCAACATCAAACAACATTTTCGTGGAGTTCATCGGATAGAAACCTGGTCGGTAGACTTAATAGAAAACGGAGATGGCTTACCAGATTTGGAGATAATTGCATCCATCCTTTGGCACATCTGGAAAGCCCACAACAACTTTGTCTTTCGCCAGCAGCAGCCAAACTCTGAGCAGGTGGTGCAGACGGCTCTAGCAAACACCAAGTCTAGTAGAAGCTATAATGGGACGATGCCGAGGCGGGGCTTGCAACAGTCAGAAATAGATCAACAATGGCGTCCACCGAATCAAGGAATGTTAAAAATCAACATAGATGCAGCTTACCAGTCCGATCGTAGTGAAGCTTTGGTGGCCTGCGTGTGTCGAGATTCCTTCGGCATCTTGATCGATGGATTTGCGTGATCCGTCACTGCCTCTTCGGCCCTGTAAGCAGAGATGATCGCCTTTAATCTCACGCTTCAATTCTTGCTACAGAAAGGAAAAGCCACAGATCAAATGGTTCTGGAGTCCGATTGCTTAACTCTTGTGGAAGCCATTTGAAACCCTAATCTGACACCTTGAGAGAACAAATCCCTTTTTGAAGAAAGCACGGCGTTGTTGCTTCGGTGCCCTAATCTACAATCGAACATTACATAAGGGAAGCGAATGTAGTTGCAAACCAGGCTGCGAAGGCCCATGGGGCCTCTTTACTTCCTCCTAACTGGGTTTTTTACCCTCCTCTTTTTCCGCAAGACCTTTTGTACTCCAACATTATGCTAAACGTCTCCTCGAGTTTGTGATGTTAATATGTTAACCGGTTTGGACCAAAAAAAAAAAAAAAATCATTGCCTTTTGATGTTCATTGATGAGTTTACCATTGTCAGTTTAATTACGTTACTTGTTTGGAACTTGACAGTTCTCTTTTCATAAGGGTATGGCCCTAATTGAAATTGTTACTTAAGTTGCACTTTTCAACTGAGTCCTTCAAATAAAATTCATCTCCAAAAAAGTGCATGGGAGTTTCCTAGAGCCATGGGAATGCTTGTGTATCTGGAAGTGCTTGACGTCGTGACTATAACATTGAATGGTTGATTATGTCCTTGATGGAATTGAGTGTTACTTGAATTTACATATGGTAGGGGGTCGGCTGAGTAGTATGCGCATCCCAAAAGCATCTGAAATGCTCATTCAAGATTTTTCATTCTTAAGAAAAAAGCATGAAAATCTAGTTGGTGGATGATGCATTTCTGCGCCGTCCTTTCTTTTTACGGTTTGATTAAAAGCCAGTTTAAATGAGAACGAAAGTCTTTTACTTTTTTTTTCATAAGAACTTTGATGTGCTTATCTATAAAGGGGTTTGTACTAATCTTTCTTGCAATCACTAAGGATTAATGTGTGGGAGGTCGTTTGTAGTTGAAATAGGGATTACTCTTAAGGAGAGATATCTAAGTCTCTACTAATATTCAGTTATAAAGTTCTAACAAAGAGATTAGATAGAGATTTTTAGTAAAAGGTTTTCAAATATCAGTGATTACAAAGAGTGATAACAAAGTTGGACATCACACTAATTTTTCAAGACCATTAGATCTATTCTAGTTTCATTTCCTGAAATATTAGTATTTTATTATAATTCATATAAATCCTACTAAGACGAATCATAAGGGAATGAATCCAAAACATCATGTTTTTGTTTAGAGAGTGAGATAAATTACCCTACAATACACTATTCGGTGAAAATATGCAATGTCGTTGAAATTATATAATTTAGGTTTTATGTTACGTGTTTTGAACTTTGCATTATTTATTTTATTTTACATGTTCATCTTATATGAGTTGATGTTGTTGACAAATTGGAAATTTTCCTTATTGTTTTTGCATATTTCATTTTGCTCAATGAAAAATGAAACAAGAAAACAGGAACCTGTTAGACCCTAGGATATGTGACAAGGTAAATTCCAAGTTCCAAGATATATAAGAAAGGTTTTAGATTCCAACAAATGAGAAACTTAGTGCTTCTATGCTTCTTTAAGGAAATTATTATAAGAACTATTTGGGAAAAAAAAAAAAAGGTCGTGACTGCAGGCATATTTTATGAGAGAGATGCAAAACCTTTATGCGATTCTATCATTGTATTTGTATGTGTCCTCCAGGACAAGCTTGGATTAACTTTTACCTTTTAGTTATGACCTTTTTACCGAAAATAAATCTTATTCTACACACACTTTTTGAGTTTTAATATTTTTTTCGAGATGAAACACTCGAAACTCTCTCAGCATATACATGTCGACACATGGGTATATACATGAATGTTTTCATACTTTTTGTAAATTCGGATATCACAGAAAAGTCATAAAAAAGGAAAAGATTACCTTTTGCTTATCTTTACATGAAAGCAACACAAAGCCCTTAATTGCCGGTAAAAGAACATGACCAAATCCACAATTTATAAGTGTGGGGATTTCTTATGGGCCAGTATCAACTTGATGGGCCTAAATCGTACTTTGAGCTGAGTATTCCATCAGGAAAAATCTCTTGGAATCCGCAAGATATGGCCCCTGAGGTTTAAACCGAATCCTGCTTCAATTGCTTTTGAATCTGAATCTCTCTCATGCCGGGAAGATCTGATTCGTTTCCCGATCCAATTTCAATCATCAGTTATTTCTCGTTTTCCGTACATTGGGATTGCCACGAGGCATGATCCTATCCGCTAACAATCTTGGTCCTCTTATTGTAGAAATGCTTCATCGGTCCACTCGTTATCTTTAGACCCTCGGACTCCGGTGGCGAATCACCTTGGAACCTTCACAATAAGATCCTAGCGAGTCCGCAGTTGAGTCCACTAGAATTGCCCACTCCTCCTCTCATGTTCTCTTTTCATCATTCCCCGTCCGACATTATTGCTACGCAGCCTCTTCGTTTTTTTTTTTTTTTTTTTTTTGGTAAGGTATGCAGCTTCTTCGTTGGTCTCAACTTCAACCTAACATTTTCTTGTTTAGGCCATTTATTTCTTCGCTTAAATGTAGATAGGTACATCCCTCGTGTAGGAGATATCGAATGTGTAGGATGGTTGATAGCTTGGTGGAGGAGGGACTTGAAGAGCTTGCTGGGATTAGGTAAGAGGGTCCAAGTCTAGCCAGAGGTTTCGTTTTGGAACCCTGGCATCTGTACCTAAGGCTAAATATAGGCATGGACAGAAATCTAACTAAAAACAAAATTGACTCAAAAAATTTTAGAGGAGAATTCTCAATAGACAGAACCCATAACAATAGAACCGATCAATTTTATATATTTTTCTAAATAAGTATATTGAAGATTCTAAAATCTGTCACAAGAATATTATTAAATTCTAGAATTTTCAAAAAGTGTAATTAAGTCTTAAAATTTATTAAATTTAGTGTAATTAAATTCTAAGACTTTTTAATATTTTTTTGTAAGTTGGACAAATTGAATGGAGAGATTTGACTACACATATTTAATAAGTTTTAAAATTTGATTACATTTTCTGAAAATTTTGGAACCCTCGCTTCTATACCTAATGATAGAGCTTATCAATTTTCTAATCAAAGCTGAACGAAGGCATGGATAGAAATCTAATTAATAATAAAATTCATTGAAAAAAAAAAAAAAAAAAGATTAGGTGGATGATTCTCAAAAAAGCGACCCCATAACGCTGGAGCTGATCGATTTTCTACATTTTTTTCCCTTAAAATTGATAATAAACGGCCGAAAAGCACAAAATCTTTTTCCGTACCGGACACAATAAAGATGGACCGGCCTTAGAAAGACGCACGCCTCACTAAAATATGGGAACTTCTAAAGATGTAAATCGTGCCCCAACCCAACTTCCGCTCCACCTAAAAATCGGACGGAAAACAAAATTTAATATGATTATATAATATGATCGTGCAGATGACGACAATAATAATAATAATATTAATTAGAAAAACAATGAGCTTTTTGGCTCTAGAAACTCGACCTTCGTTCACATTCACTTTCTTATTTCTTTTTGCAATGATTGAACATGTGACGCGTGCATAAAGAAAAGATACATTGTGTGAATGGCTGGCCCTTTTCAGTATGGTCTTGTCATCATATTTTGTCCAGCTACATTTCAATCATGTCTTTTCTCTCTCTCTCTCTCTATCTCTTTTTTTTTTTTTTTCCTTTTTTCAGGTTATTTTAAAAGGTAGGACAACCCCATTCAAATTCAATCCAAATCATGTTTGGTAGTCTAGTAATTATTAGACTCAATCAGCCATGTAACGAGGAGTTTTTCACATTGTGATTGCCTCTTTTTATCGTGAATATTTGTTGCATTTATCTCGTGACCTTTTTAATAGTATTCTAGATTGAAGGAAATTTCCGTGATAATTATCTATGTGAATTGCTTTGGAAAGAAGTTTTAGCAAATCTGACACTTAAAAGTCTAGAAAGTCCGGAAGGCTAATTCATGGAAAATTTTCTATTGAAATAAAATTTAAAGGAGATAATTCACACTACAGTCCTTGATCTCGACATGAGTGATATATCTTTGGGCCAACCACCAGCAACTTCT
Source organism: Eucalyptus erythrocorys (assembly GCA_014182555.1). NCBI lineage: Eukaryota > Viridiplantae > Streptophyta > Magnoliopsida > Myrtales > Myrtaceae > Eucalyptus > Eucalyptus erythrocorys. The sequence continues at coordinate 33,032,030 of CM024606.1, forward strand.
TGGAATATTTGCCATATGTCCATTGCTCGATTTTAATGATTTGTCCTAGCGATAAAGGGATAAGATCAAATTCCTATTTAAATTTTAATTCTTGGAATGGTCAATCACTTGGACCGACATAACAATATCCAAAAAATGGACACCACTTGTAAGAGAAGGATATGAGAAATTTGTCCAATCGATCATAAACTTATCATACAAATATCAAGTGTATATTAAATTTTCAATCTTGTTAATAAAATTTGTAAATTTTGTGAAATTCCAACATAGTTATTTTTTTATTGATTTTCATTAGAAATTACTAATGTGAGGAGGTTGGTGATTACTATATCATCATGTTAGTAATTCTCAACGAAAATTGATAAAAAAAATTATATCAGATTTTGGTGGAAACTTTTGTGCTCAAGGTGGGGCCCGCCTCTCAGCTCCTTTTTCACCAGTGAAGGTAGAAAACCAACTTCTCTCACGGTCCAATCGTCTCTGAATCAAGTGATTCTTTTTTTTTTTTTTTTTTTTTTTTTTTTTGCTGAATCAAGCGATTCATCCTTTTTCTTCTCCGTCAAACCACGTGCACTTCTTCTTGCTGCCCAAGAAAACAGAGACGACAAGAAAGAAGTAAACCACGTGCACGCTTTGCTTCTCGGGTGGCCGTCGGGGGACATCAAAGTCTCTTTTGAAATAATCAAAAGTTCCGAGTGACGGTCTCTCGAGGAGTCTTTGAATAGTTAGGGTTAGTTAGCAAGAAAATCCAAGCATAAGCTCACCTTAAGTTAGAGATCATTTTTCGTCACGCATATGGATCTCAAGTGAGATGACGGAGCGAAGTTTGATATTATGCTCTTTTTCATTAAGTTGATTTAGGGTTATTCACATAGAATAGAAGTTTCAGTTTTGACATTACTTTCTTTTCAGGAGTTTTGAATTTGGGTAAAGTTATTGTCCCCACTGACTAGAAATTAACCATAGGGATCTCGGGGTTTTAGGGATAGGGATGCTTTTGTCTTCTCTCGTGAGTCAAACAGGTTAGTTCGGCTAATTTGGCATGATCCATGTATCATGTGAACAAATTTCTCAATTTCCAAAGTCGTGTTTCTCCATTATAAAATACATACTTTTTAATAAAGTTGTACACACATGTTTGTGTTAAAGAAACAATTATAAATCTCATGCAGAGAAATTAGGGGAGTTCTATACCTACATGTGGTCATGGATTGACTGAATCTTGGCCATCAATGATCGATTCTAGTGCTTTCTCTCTCCTCTAGACTTTCGGGGACTTTCTTTAGTTGAGAAAAAAATGATAATAGTATCATAATTTTCATACGATACTTACATTGAAATTATCAAAGAAAGCGTGTTTGGCGTGGCGCCAAGAGAAGTAGCTATGGATCAAAACTTCTCTTTAATTTCTCCAATGCTGTGATCTCTTACTTTTCAGTCGTAGAGTTGAAATTTCTTACTTTCTTTCGTTCTTTCTACTTTGTTGTGAGAGTGAGATTAATCAAGGTCAATTTACCGAAAGGAAATCCTAACAAGAACCTCAGACATGTGAGGGAAAACAGGAACCCGTTTGAAATCAAATGCAAGAAGAGTAAAAAGAAATTCAAGCTTTTCCATTGGTTAGATTGCAAGATGTCAAAGGGCAAAGAAGAAAAAAATCATACTTTACGACGTGTTCATGGACAACAGAACATCATTAAAGAGATCAAAGAAGAGGGGTTTGAAGTATTAGGGTTTAAAGAAGACAAGAAATTGCTTGATTTATTCAAATTAGGATTTAAATTTGGTGCAAACATGTTGAGCGACTTCATTGAAAGCTATTTATGCTGATTTGGAGCATCGACAAGCCACATCAATAAAATATATATATATTGTCATGTTGATTTTTCTTGAGTTGGTGATGTCACTTAAGTAATTATTTTTTAACAAAAGTGAAACTTAATTAATCTGACGAAAATTTGGGTAAAGTTATTGTCCTCACTAACTAGAAAGTAACCATAGGGATCTAGGGGTTTTAGGGGTAGGAAAACTTTTGTCTTATCTTATGAGGCAGATGGCTTAGTTCAGTTAATTTGTCTTATGTATCATGTGAATACAAATTCCATTATAAAATATTTACTTTTTGATAAGTTCTACATAAATATTTATGTGAAAGAAATAATTATAAATCTCACGTAAAGAAATGAAGGGAGTTCGGTACCTACATTTGGCCGTGGATTGACTGAATCTTGGCCATCGACGATCGATCCTTGGGCTTTCTCTCTCCTCCAGACTTTTCGAGATTTCCTTCGGCTGAGAAAAAATGCTAATAATATCATAATTTTCATACGGTATTTACTTTGAAATTTACCGAAGGAAGCGTGCTTGGCGTGGTACTAAGAGAAGTAGCTATAGATCCAAACTTCTCTTTAGTTTCTCCAATGCTGTCATCTCTTACTTTTCAGTCGTAGAGCTGGAATTTCTTGCTTTCTTTCGTTCTTTCTACTTTGTTGTGAGAGTGAGATTAATCAAGAACCTCAAACATGTGAGGGAAAATAGGAACCCGTTTGAAATCAAATACAAGAGTGAAAAGAAATTCAAGCTTTTCCCTTGGTTAAATTGCAATATGTCAAAGGGCAAAGAAGAAAACATAATACTTTACGACTTGCTTGCTCATGGACAATAGAACATCATCAAAGAGATTGAAAAAGAGGGGTCTGAAGAATTAGGGTTTAAAGAAGTGGCTTGATTTATTCAAATTAGGATTTAAATTTGGTACAAACATGTTGAGCGACTTCATTGAAAGCTATTTATGCTAATTCGAAGTATTGATGAACCATATCAATAAATAAATAAAAAAATTGTTATGTCGATTTTTAGCTTCCCGAATTGGTAATGCCACTTAAATAATTATTTTTAAACAAAAGTGAAAATTAATTAATCTAACGAAATTTTTTTACATTAAAATAAATGTTGTACGAAAATTAGAACTCTCCTAGTTCTAGTGTACTTTTTCCCTTTTTTTCTAGAATTAGGAAGTTCTCTCTCCTGAAAATCTTCTTTTCTTGAGGCGTAGGGTGACCGCCACTGGGTGCTTGCCGTCCATGGACGGAGATGGTGGACAAGCGCGACTACCGGGAGCTGGTTTGTCAGCAATTCCGACGGAATTTGGCCGGTACTGCAAATTTTTATCATTTTATTTTATTTTTACAAGAATTCCACTGTTTATTATATATTTTTTTGGGCATTCCAATTTCCGCAGGTATAAACTTTAAAGTGACTTCTATTTCAACTTTACATTTTTTCCCCAAACTTCCCAATTTTTGTTTTGTTTAAAATGAGTTGTCTGCAACATTTCTGAAATATAAATTTTGGTATATAAGATTGTATATAATTTTTACTAATAGTGCTTTAAATCGTTTTATGGGCAACCATTAAATAATCAACTAGGATAGCTTTATATACTTTGCGAGACACAGACGGGTTATGATGCAATCGCTATTTTTATAAACTAAGTGATTTCACATTGAATCTATATAATGATATCTTAATGTCATCGTTAAAGTGATTATTTCCTAAAATTAAATACAAACCTAACTTTATGCAGGTAAGCGAATGAGAGTAACAAGAACCCTCTTCTGCATTCCAAATCTTATTTTATTTCTATTTATTTCATGAAAAATAAATAATTTAAAAAATATTTTCCTAAAAATATTCTTACTATCTATTGAAATAGTTTATATTTGTATGGATAATAAAAATACCTTTCATTTATTAATTTTTATAATTAATATTAAGAAAAGAAATATTTCAAAAAATTTACTTTTCACGAAATAGATGAAATTGTTTTCCTCCTCCTTCGTCCTCCTCTTTTAGTCGACTAAAAAGTCCTCTTTGACCGCCGACCTCTTCCTCTCTTTCCTCCCTTCTTCGTCCTCTCTGCTGCTAACTTCTCTCTCACTGCTTATCCAAGAACAGTGACAAAGGCTCCGACAGCGACAGCATCACTGAAGTTCAGAGATGAGCTGAACCCGAACGCGAAGAAGAGGAGGCAGGACCGGGAGAGATTCCGTCGGGCATCGTTCGGGATGGGTGGTTGCGCTAGCGTTAAGACAAACCTTGGCAATGTGAAGATGATTAATGCTTTGACATGTCGTAATTGCACTTCACTGTCTTTTTGAGCTAAAAAGACTACTCGTCGCCACGTAGCCTAACATCCAAACAAGGTCGTCGGCAGTGCCACAAAAAGGAGTAGTTTCGACAGCTTCAGAAGCAGAGGCACCGTCACGGCGATAGGCTTTGGAATGATACCAAGTAGAAGGAAAAGTTCGAAACTTATGATCTGAGGGAAGGCTAAGCCATGGCGATAGCTTTGGATTGATGCATTTTCTGCATTCGTATTTTTTTTTTTTTTACTTTTACTAGTGATGAGTTTGGTTTTTGCTTCATGCACTTTCTTAAGATAAACAAGCCTCAGTCGGTGCTTTTTTTTTTCGGTAATATTAAGCAACTTAATCGTTGTAAGGACTCTATTTGATGTTAATGGAATAAGGGATTCTTGAGCAATTTGATGCACTCTTTGGTTATTATCTATCAATGCATCTTTCATTGGTTGATTGGTTGACTGATATTCCTTCAAATTTGATGCGTATTTTATAATATATGTTGATCTGATTAAAAAAAGAACTGGACATTATATTTCCAACATTGAAATAGAGAATGAAGCTCCTCTATTTCAATCCTACTCCTTAAGTATCTATGGGAGCCTTAAAAACTTCCCACCAACTCTAGCATTGCACACAACCAGCAGAATGACACAATACATGCGCGGAAAGATTGTCCATTTTTATGTCATCTTTTCTTCTTCACTAGTCCGAGCCCTTCCTTTAAAAGTCTATGCTTTGCCTTCAGCTAGCAGTGAGCTTATGTCGGCCTGGTCATACTTCGATTGGCTTGATTTGCACAATGCTCGATGCCTTTCAAAGATGTTGATTATTATGTCCCTTGCTCAATTATGTGTGTACATATCAATCCACATTAAGAAATCGTAGCAATTTAGATCATTGAACTTACTACAACTAATGAAACTTCTTCCTATGTTTTTTTTCCCTTCTTTGTCCCGTAAATAGGTGGTTGCGAGACTACAATAGCAAGTTAGCTCTGAGTCGACCACATTCGTAGTTACACAATTTGATTTTGGCATATATCTTGTTAATTTTTTAATCGTTCATTCTTTGATTTGGCAATTTAAGTTGCTCGAGCTAAAATGAGGGATCGTAACGCCTTTGCTTTTTCCCTCCAAATGTTAATTTTCTCTCTACATTTAGATTAGGGCTGGAGATGTAATTACAAGAAGACGCCTTTTTGAAAGGTTAAAGAGGGAAGAAACAGTGTCATTTTCGATCCACTATGGACGACTCAATTAAGCAAACAGTGAAGTAGGAGAGAGAAAAAAAAAAGTAGGAGAGAGAAATTAATAAACAGAGCCACATCATCATGTTTTTATCCATCAATTTAGTTGAAACAAAGGAAGGAGCTTAATTGCTTCAACGTCACAAATTAGAAGACGTGATTGCATTATTTGAATATTTTAGAATTAAATTGTATTTTCACGACAAGATTAAGATTTTTAATGCAATTATTCTTAAGCTGAACTACTAAGATAGCATTCTTAATGCATTTGTTTAGTTGTTTGTTGCAAGTAAAGCAACCTGCGTCAATGCTTAGAACTTCTGTGCTCGTATCTAACCAAGACAGGCTGGATCCGTTGGAAAATTGTGGGAAAGCATATGAAGATATGTTTTATTATAAGATACGTGAACGTCCAAAATTGTTGGCACGATTATGATTGCTTAAGAAATAACTGGCATGATATACATGAACACATCACATGATTGCTGAAAGGTGATGGTATTGTATTAACATTATTTTCGGTCAAAATAATTACTTTGCTAAATTTTAACGTGTATTGATTTCAGTTTTCAAATTTACAAAATTGCACTAGTGTCGTCAATCAATATCCAATATTTTAAAATCCACGTGTAGTGTATGGACGGAGTAAATCTGCTGTAGGGCGTAAAGTCCCCTCTCTCGATATATTGAATGTGAATGAAGCTATGTTTACTTTGAGGAAAACTTTGTCATAATTTTTTTTTTCAAAAATTACTTTTCAAAAAAATGGTTTTTTCCTTTTCAAGTCAAGGAATTCATTACCTTAACTTTAAGTATACATATATATATATATATATATATATTTTAACTGTAAATGATTTTCCGTTGACTAATCATTTCGACAAACCAAACTCGTAATGATCCGGAAAACCAATTAGAGGAAAAAATTTTCACTCAAGCAAACATACCCTAAGTCATATTTCATGTAGAGGTAATGAAGAATATATCATCATTAAGAAAATCATATTTTATAATGAATTATAGGGTATATTTGTTTCATTGAGAATGAATTAAATGAAAAAATATTTTCTTACACGAAAATATTTATACATACATACATTTTTTTTAATAATGAAAATATTTTTCATGACTAATTTTTTCAAATGATATAAACAGGAATTTTTAGGAAAAATTTCAAAAATTTCACTTTGGGATTCTTTTATTTTGTAGAAAATGAGTGATTTGAAAAATACTTTCCTAAAATGATCGTTCACATCGCTTCCAAAAATAAATGAATGAAAATTATCATCATTATCTGCAAAAATATTTAGATATAAATTATTGACAATAATAAAAATAATTAATGATTTCAAACTATATAAATAATCATTTTAAAATTTTAAAATTATTTATTTTTTGCGCCACAACTGAAGTCATAACGCAATCATTTTCCTTCTTATTATGAAACCGAATCAATGGAAAGGAAGTGGCATGCCCATGGGAGCCTATCATGTCCCAAAAATCTCGAAAAAGGCGACAAGAAAACAACAGAAGATTCCGACCAAAAAATAGGCCACTAAAGAAAACAAATCGAAACAAAAAATTGACAAAACCTTTGAGAAACACGATGTCGGCTTCCCGAGTGGTCGACGTGGCAGTACCAAATCAATTAAAAAGAAGAAAGGACCCTCGCCAACGTAATTCACAAGTAAATCATTGGCCGGTCGATTATTTTTTATTTTTCTGGTGTCGTGAAACCTAGTCAATTGGTCTCGTCCGGAAAGTATGGTCAATGGACACGCAAAAATCAAATCGTATTTGACCTATGGCCGCCACGACAATGAAAGCATCGGCATTGCTAATCGCGACGGTCGTCGTCTTCTTTGGGCGATCGTATAAAAATCGGAAAAATTGCCGCCAATGACTATGCTCCACGATCTGAAGACTATTATCTCCTCGTAGCGAAACGAATTATATAATTAGGAGGTGGGACTTTGTTGGAAACTGATGGAGCGCACGAAGGCATTAAAGCTCGCACCGATTGCACTAAATTTGTGCTTTTGGCCAGTGTTAGGACTTTGATCATCTTCAAGATGGGCACCCCCCAAAAAAAGAAGAAGAAAAACACAATCAAGAAAGTGCGATTTGGAATGAATCGATGCGAAAGTCTAAAAAAAAAACGTATCACAAAAAATCGCGAATAGTCAAATTTGTATTCTTCGGGATTCACTATCATAAAATAATGATTTCTAAGATCGGATTAATGATTACACGGAAGCTTAACTAGATCCACCGTATTAACAAAGTTAGGGTTAATATCGTAAAAAAAAAAAAAACCGAATTGGTAAGCTTACAACAAATTTACTCTTCATTAATTACTAAATTGGACGATCCGTGACAGTTGCTAATTTAAAGTTTTATCTTCCATTTGTCACATGAATATTAATTTGTGAATTTCAATGGTAATAAATCAATTTACGGAAAATATCGGAGGGAAAATTTGTGCAAATTTACCATTTTTCGTGATTTTTAGGGGTCAAAAAATTAATTTTGGGTAAATTTATCATAATACTATCAGTTTAAGATTTTTTGTGATATCAATTCGTAAGGTTAAGATGTAGTTAAGGAATTAAGGAAGACAGCTAGACCCTTCCATTTCCAAACCATTTTTCCAAGGGAATGTAATTAAAAAATTAATTTCTTCGCCTTTTACTCCACTTTACCATTTCTTCTTTCCACGCGCATCATCAACTCTTTGATTTTCTAAATGTAAACGAATAATCTGACAAAGAACCTTCGATGCAAAAGCTTTGGTCGTTGATTAATTGCGATTAGAATGCTAATGACATCAGACATATACTAATCCCACAATTAAAAAAAAAGAAAAGAATTAATATCGAATGATGATTGCAATAGGGATCTGAGATCACGCATCATGAATCATGCCGCGGCTGCCGACCTGCCACTATGCGAGCATCGCCACCGTTGGTTTGCCACCAAATTTGCTGGAGGATCCGATCGAACGGTGCTCGCCTCACGTGTGTGGACATAGGGGAGAGAGAGAGATCTTCCTAGTGTTTTTCGATTAATAAGTACTGACCCGGGCCGACCGGTTGCAAAGCATAGAGTTTTACGGGCTTTTTTCACTTCCTTTTTTTCTTTTTTAAATAATCATTATAGTAATGTCCACCGCTCCAAGTTTGGTTGAATGAGCAATCCTACGATGCTAGAATCGCCTAAAATAATTTCATTAGAAGTCAATCGAGTCATTTCGTTAAGAATCTATGCGAATGGCCTTTTGTCAATACAATTGTCTCAAGATCTGAACATTATTATTTAATAAGAGAAATTGAAAGAGGCTAGCTAACCTCAGCTTAATTGTCTCGTCAGAAACGAAGATTCGATAAACTGGAAGCAATTATTTATCGACAAAATACTGCATTCTTTATAGACCGTGTAGACCGAGCCTATCCTTGACCAATGATCATGTGGTCCCATCGTGATGCTCGTACAATTAGTAATTTTGATATTGAGTCCACGATAAGTCCACGATATACTCCATATGTCATTGTGAGTTTCTCTTCGCAATTCATGTTTTGAGGAAGTCAAAGGATCGTAGCATTCTAATTTATTAGTGTACCAATTCTTGTATGACCTCTTCAACATTGTTCACTTGATAAGAACAAAATATGACTTGAGTTTATAATTCCCTTGCCCGGAGGGCATAAGTTTTTAATGCTATCTTGTGAGGTTGCTCGAGGGGGTATATTCATGCCGAGCATTTGTGTGGACTTGGTACTTGGAAAGCAACGTTTCCTATGAAGAAATTTAGGGGTTTAATAAGAAATCTTAGTACATGTAGCATTTCTTAATCTATCATGATCAGCCGATGAAGGAAATACAAGGCCACATTTTCCCCTTCCTTAAAAACAGAAGCATCTAGCCCTCTATTTTTTTTTTTTTTTGTTACCTTCTATTTCAAGTTTGATCCAAAAAGTAAGGGTGAAAAGAAATTATAGATCAAGACGAAAAAAAAACACATACATCCACTATTTAGTCAAGTTGTTAACTAACTCAATCCAATGAATTTACCATTATGAGGATGTATAGAGAGAAAGAGTTAAAAAAAGAAAAAGAACATATTTAATTCAATCAACATTGGCTGTAATCCAAGTGGAGAAGCAAAGTAGAAATCTGATACCTTCGCCGAGGGAAATTACCAAAAAGGAGTCCAAGTCCCATTGGTTAACATATTTATTAGACCTAACTTTACTTAAAAGTTTAAATTAATGAATTATAGGCTAACTACAATATATTAATTGTTCCATACCACTCTAATTTTCCGATGACACACGTGTGTACCTCAACAATCTTGTTAGGTTCACTTCCTTCAATCCATATTGCATTAAACTTAACTTAAATCTCTAAAGCCCACTTTCATGCACGATCTCTTCCTCTAAACTGAACCATGAAGGTTGCTATCGAAACTGTGTTGCTATATCATAGTGCTCACACACCTCGAAATCATATTAGTCACCAAATTCTTTTCCTTGAGATATTTACCAAACATCGATACATATTTAAGAACTATTGATCATTGATTGATCTCATTTGTTGGGAGCGGGTAAAAAAAAGGTAGGCCCAATTGAATTTATTGTTCGAATTGAACTTGAGCTCTCTCTTGGTGCCCTCTTTAATTGAAGTTACTGGACTTCTACTACTTATATCCCCAAAATCAATCACGTAATCGATACATAAAATGCTTCATGTTCTTGCCTGCTCTTTTGCCAAATATTTGATTTTTGTCTTAAGCATGGAGTGTTGGAGGAATTCGCAACATAGATGATTGAATCCATAAGTGAATTATAAAGGGAACAAATCACATCAAGTTATTTTTTGAGCAAATTGCTCATTTAGCATCCCTTCGAGGAGTGATTCTTTTTTTTTTTTTTTTCCATATCTTGCGACTTCAATATTTTGATTTTGTTTAAACCGTAATATTTCAAATCTTTACGATATAAGGTATTAAATATATAACTATCATATATATATTTTAGAATGTTTATAGTCTTTATAACATTATAAATTTTGACATGAAAATAATCAATTGGCTACGTGCATTGAACAATTTAAATGGTTCTTATAAATATCCTTTAACAACACAAGAAATGCTCAACTCAAAGATAGTGGATTTGCCCTCTCTCAAAAACTTAACCTGCCCTTTCTTCTCTCTCGCCTCTCTTTGGTTCCATTTTTCTCTTCCATTGTAGGCTTCCTCGACTGAGAAAAGGCAGTCTTCTCAACTCGAATTGATATTTTCTCTCAATCTTAATCGGGAGTATTTTATTATTTTTATCTAATTGTTTTTCCCTGGCTTGCTGCTATGCTCTTCTTTCTCTACTTACCAAACTTATCTTTCACTTCCCTAGTTAGGAATCAACCAATTGCTTCATATCCTCCAAATCAAGAAATTTGATAGGATCAATGATGAGGAGTTCATAGGTTATATGATGTCTCCCAGTTTTGGAAGCTCTTATCTTCTGATTTAGATATTGATCTGGAAGCTTCTCTTCCTGATCTAGATTTAGATCCGGTAGATCATTAAATGCGTTTTCATACTCATTCATATTCTTCCAAACTAGATCTAGATTTTGAAATCTCCTCACCTTACTTTTAATGGCTTTACACAATGATGGTATTGAGATCACCGAACCCGAGCGCAACAGGTGATGGTGCAAGCATTGCTGTAACTATCTCAATCCGTTATCCTTTAATGTCGAGACAAAAACGTTCTTTTGGGATATAAGGGCATCCTCATCGCCGATTCCCGCTTTCCGTTCGGGATTTGCTTGCTCCATAATTCCGGAGAACCAGGCACCCAACACTTTCATTACTTCAAGAAATCGAACGAATCTACACCGGACACGATATTTAATCACATACGGAAGCGCGCCCCGACACGATTCCATTCCATTCTAGACAAATAATACAGTAAACAATAAACGAAACAGAAAATCAATTTCATTTTTTTTTTTTTTTAACTTCACGCGGGTAAACGGGGGCGAGTGATAACGGGACAGCACTAGTTCCAGTTCATTCCGTATTTCGTACTCGCTTTCCCTTCCTCCTACGCCTTCCTCTTCCTCCTCCGTCAAAAATCAACGAAGCTACGGCAGGAGAAAAAACAAGAAGAAGAAAAAAGAAGTCATCTTTGACCACCACCATCGCCAGTCGCCACCTTCCTCCTGCCCATCCTTCCTCCTTCTTCCCTCCTTCCTCCCGTCCCCTCCCCGTCTCCCCATATTTATACCGACCAATCCGCCCGACTCCCATCGTCCCGACCGAACCTCAAATGGTCGCCGGCGGCATCGCTCGCCGGAACGACGCCAGCAGCAGCAGCCTCGGTTGACTCGCCCCGGTTCGAGTGCTGTTTCGCCGCCCTTCCGCGCCATGGGGCTCTGCATCTCCACCACCAGAGTCAGCGGCTCCAGCAGCAACGCCGCCGCCGCCGCCAACCAGAAACGCCACGAGATCGGGCGGCCGCAGGCGGGGACGGCCGGGGCCAATGAGAAGAACAAGCAGAAGGTCAGGGGGGAGGCGGACGGGGGCGGGAAGAAGAAGAAGAAGGGGAGCGGGGTGATCCCGTGCGGGAAGCGCACCGATTTCGGGTACGCCAAGGACTTTGACCGGCGGTACACGATCGGGAAGCTGCTGGGGCACGGTCAGTTCGGTTACACTTACGTCGCCACCGACAAGGCCAATGGAGATCGAGTCGCCGTCAAGAGAATTGAGAAGAATAAGGTGGTTCACTCTCCCTTTTCTTTTATTTTGCTCCTGTTTTTTGTTTTTTTTGGTGGCTTCTTCTCTTCTGTTGCAACTCGCGATTGCTGGTTCTGGAGATCAATTTAGGTTGCGAGATTGTTATGCGGCTAAATTTGGTGTTCAATTCAGTTCTATATAGAAGGGGATCAAAAAAAGGGAAGGATTTTATGATGTTACTGATGAAGAATTGATAGACTATATTACTCCAAAAGAAGAATCTTTTTTCATCTTTGGAGAAGGGATAGTTTCTAACGGTTCAGCTTTTCTGATTGAATGAGTCCATCTGAAGCGAGATAAATGGCACACGCATCCGGTTGTCCAAAAGGGTGCGGCTACAGTTGCAATTAATTCTCTCCGTTAGTAGGAATATTCTTGCGAATTTGGCTTGTTTGATGGATTCCGGGGAAGCTTGAGATCGGCATTAGAGGAGTTGAAATTTGTCGAACTCGGTGGGCTTTAGCTTAGAGCTTTTGCAGTTCAGGATCAGGTCAGATTCTGGGGGTTCCGTGTTTCACCTTTGTCTGCTTAGTTGCTTTTCTTTGGTTAGCTCTGTGAATTGGGTTGCGAGGTTCTCCGCTACCTTATCTTTTAGTTGTTAAGGATAAGCAATCTGGATTTTCTGCAAAAATTTCCAAGTATTTGTCATTGACCTGACTATGAGAACCACAAAAAGTCCCCCCCTTTTGCACATTTTTTTGGGTCTGGTTCTTTATCTTCCTGGCTAATTCAAAAGGAAGAATAATGCTAGAGATATGTATATTGTTTTGCGAGAATGGCTTTGCAAAGCGATGTGCAGATTTTTGTTGAGTGTGGAATATGATCCACTTGTTTAAATACTAACTTACAGGTTGCCATGTCGCTTTGAAAATCAATTTTGTGGAGCTGTTATAGCATTTCCCTTTGGGAGAATGGCTCGACACATGCTGTTGCATGTTCTTCAATAATTGTATGTTTTATGTCCACATGAACTATAAATTCGACCCATAGGCTCAATTATGACATGTGGGGCTCAGTGGAAAGGAAAAAGAGAAGAAAGGGAAGGGGAAACGGAGAAGCTTGTTATGCAAAAAGTAGATCGGTTTTGGTAGGTATAGGCAATTAAATTTGGCTTCCTTGAATTTTTTTTTTTTTTTTTTTTTTTTTGGTAAATCGACTTCCTTGAATTTCTACCTTATGCAAGTTGAATTTTCCGAATTTCTTTAATTTTTAATTATATGATGTACACATATGCTTATTTTGCCAACCATGTAATATTTCTTGTCTTATACAGTATCTTGATCTGGGTAATGCGGTTTAACCCCTTGCTTGCACATAATTCTTTTGCTTGAACTATATTTGAGGGAGAGATTTACGATACATGCTATTGACCAACAGTTACATCAGTAGACACTATTTAGAATGTAGTGCAAAGTCTCCATGTCAGGATTCAGATAATTAGAAAGGGAAAACATTTTGAACTCCATGCCTTTTCTAGCAAGAATATCTTCTAAGTGGCTCCTTTGAACTTTTTGTTTTTCTTCTCGTCGTAGTTTAGTGTCTTTATGGTGGTTCAATTAAGCAGAGGTCTCCGCATGGAGATAATCTTCTATTGTTGGTGGTATATATATATTTTTTATAATGTTTGCATGAAACTCCTTTAAAAATCTATCCTAAAATGGTTGGGTAATCTCGCAAACAAAATGTTGAATGCAGATGGTTCTTCCTATTGCTGTTGAGGATGTAAAGAGAGAGGTCAAGATATTGCAAGCCTTGACAGGGCATGAGAATGTTGTTCAATTTTATAATGCCTTCGAAGATGATTCGTACGTGTACATAGTTATGGAGTAAGTCATGCCATTCTTTCTCGAGATGTTACTTTCCCCCAAGAACTCAATAAATAGTATTATTCTAGTAATAATGCTTTTTTCTGCTTTTATTTTCTATCTGTGCATAATGACTTTGTGTTATCTTGATTTTACTTTTTCAGGTTATGTGAAGGTGGTGAATTACTGGATCGGATATTGTCCAAGTAAGAATTTCTGTCTTAAATGACTGAAGCGGCGATTCTTGTAGCTCTCAAATGCTTGATCAGTGTGGTACTTCTTCATGGTTTTCTTTGAGCAGGAAGGACAGCCGGTACACTGAGAAAGATGCAGCAGTTGTTGTACGGCAGATGCTTAAAGTCGCTGCCCAGTGTCATTTACATGGTCTAGTGCACCGTGATATGAAACCAGAGGTAAGAGTCATGACATGTTGAGTTACAATGTGGAGTAATGCTGCTTTGGAAGCTCTCTTATGTTTCTCGTTGCCTGCAGAATTTTTTGTTTAAGTCAAAAAAAGATGACTCCTCTTTGAAAGCCACGGATTTTGGCTTGTCGGACTTCATAAAACCAGGTGATTAGATTTTTATGGCTGAAGAAAATTTTGCATATTGCTTAGATGACATTTGGCTTTCTCTGTCCCAACTCCTGAGTAATATTAGTGGAAGTATTTCACCTCAGCATCTGCCTCCTCTTATGGACTGTCAGTAGCTGCCGTGCTAAATGTGATAGTGCAGATACTAAAGTGGGCCATTTAATTTTTTTAATCAGATCAACATTTCCTCTGTGTTTTCTTTCATTTTCCCTTTTTTATTCATAGGGCTACAAAGGATATCAACTTGCTTTTGCAAACCTATGCCGTAATTTTTTTTAATCAATTGAATGAGAAATTGCCTGAAATTGATGCTCTTTCATTGATTGCAGGAAGGAAGTTTCAAGATATAGTCGGTAGCGCCTATTATGTTGCTCCTGAGGTATTGAAACGCAAATCAGGACCAGAATCAGATGTGTGGAGTATTGGTGTGATAACATACATTCTTCTATGTGGGAGGCGTCCCTTCTGGGACAAGACTGAAGATGGTATATTTAAGGAGGTATCGTGTTTGTCTATTTGGAGTGACTTCATTTCTCCCCCTTCTATTTGTTTTGTTCAAATCTTTGTGGGTTACGCCACCCATGCGATTTGACTTTTACCTAGTTCGGAACAGTGGGTTATGCAGCCCATGCGATTTGACTTTTACCTAGTGAAGAACACTTGAAATCTTTTAGAACATACAAATATTGGTGGGAGAGTCAATAATTAATCTTCACTTGAAATAAAGTGAAAGCAAATGGTCCTTAATCAACAAAATGAGAGACTGTTGAGCGAAGTAATCTCAGTTTGCACTTCTATAATTTTGCACTAGTTCAGATGCCCAAGATCCCACAATCAATATGTAACATTTAATATTTCCAATCCTAGCAATAAAGGAGGAAACGTGGGGAGATCCTGTACCTTAGATGCCAAAACTTTCCTTGATGATTTTATTTTTTGCGATGTCACTTATGCCGCTGTTTAATTTTTTTCAGGTTTTGAAGAGCAAACCTGATTTTCGACGCAAACCTTGGCCAAGCATAAGCAATAGTGCTAAAGATTTTGTTAAGAAGCTACTGGTAAAGGATCCTCGGGCTAGACTAACTGCTGCTCAGGCCCTTTGTATGTCTCCATTTCTTCTTGAGCTAACTATTATGGGGATTATCATCTTCTTGTTCCTATAAAAGTGTTCTCATTGGGTTTCCCTCATCTGCACTGTCTGTACTGTTTCAGCACATCCTTGGGTGAGAGAAGGGGGAAGTGCGTCAGAAATACCAATTGACATATCTGTTCTACACAATATGAGGCAATTTGTGAAGTATAATCGTTTCAAACAATTTGCTTTGAGGGTGAGTTGCACATTCTTAAAACTTTTCAGGAGAATGACCTTTCCCCTCTTCTTATTTTACTTTTATTTTCTCTCTTTTCTTCTAAGGAACTTTTTAAATTTCCACCTGCAGGCTCTGGCCAGCACGCTAGATGAAGAGGAACTGGCGGATCTCAAGGATCAGTTTGATGCAATTGATGTAGATAAAAATGGTTCCATTAGTCTTGAAGAAATGAGACAGGTGGGTTTCTGATTTTGGAACTCTCTAGTATTATGCAACTTTTACCAAAGTACGTCTGTTTCTCTGTTCAGAATAGACAAACTGAGAAAGATGGTTTTTCCGCAGGCCCTTGCTAAGGATCTTCCTTGGAAGTTGAAGGAACCACGTGTATTGGAGATTCTTCAAGCTGTAAGCCTTTCTCTATCCATTGGATGAATCAGCATAAACTCATCTACTTGGAAGTTGTGTTTTTTACTCTGATTGTCCCTCTTAAGGAATTAAGAATTCTGCATCTTTCCTCCTCCTTTTTAGTTTAAACCTGCATTAAGAATTTTGTCTTTTTGAATAAAGAAATCTGCAGACTACTATTCTTCATCAGGAGAATTTTGTTGGTATTTTTCTTTGCCTAAATTTTTCTGTCCTTGAGCAAATATGACAATACCTAGTCCATAATGCATTGCGTTTTCTGTTTGTCTGGATTAGTCTAAGCATATTTCCATCTCCCTCATGCAGATTGATAGCAATACAGATGGGCTAGTAGATTTCCACGAGTTTGTTGCTGCCACTGTACATGTGAATCAATTGGAGGAACACAACTCTGAGAAGTGGCTACGAAGATCGCAGACTGCTTTTGAGAAATTTGATCTTGATGGAGACGGGTATATAACTCCAGAAGAGCTAAGAATGGTATGTGTTCTTTCTCCCTTTGTCTGCATGCCCAATCTTTGGTCTCCTCTCCTAGCTGCTGTTCCACAATCTCACTTGCACCTCCCGGCAAATAATTTACTTTTGAAGATTAAATATTGCTTATTTAGGCGCGATAAGAGATTATGGGATCCAACTCTCAGCGAGAAGAGACTTTCTTTTATGGTTCTGTCAACGCTTTTACTAAATCATCATCATTATCATTATCATTATCAATGCCTTTATGTGGATGGAGCCCAGCTATTTCGATGAAGCAAAGGATTGAATGCATGTTTCGAGCAGTCAAGCATTGGGAACTTCTTGAAAGCCTTCATCTTAATATGTTATTCAGTCTACTACAGTAAAGGCCGCCTATTCGTAATTGAAAGTTCCTCTCATATTAGCAAGTTAGATAGCAATTGTCCACTAAGCACCGGGTGTTTGATTCTTCACTACGAACTGGCTTATCAGAATTAATTTGGCATGAAATGATTCTGGGTCCATCTCATCCAAGACAGTGCCATTAGCATAATTCGTGACCCTTGAGATGTTTCTTTTTTGGCAGCACACCGGCCTGAAAGGTTCTATCGATCCACTTCTTGAGGAGGCCGATATCGATAAAGATGGGAGGATAAGTCTATCAGAATTTCGCCGGCTGCTGAGAACTGCCAGTATGAGCTCAAAAACCATCTCCAGCCCATCGAATTTCCGGAACTCACGTAAGATGTAGTTTAGGAAGAGACGTGAATTTAGGAAGATGTACATTCTCTTGTTCAGAGTGTCGGGAATTTTCTTCTTGTTTCCCCCACCAATTGTAAGCTGTGATCGTGAGTATCGCATCGATGCAAAGTGCATAAGGTTTCCCTCCCATCACGCTCTGCTCCTTCCCGAAAACCGGCACGCGTTTTCGAAAACCGCGGTCGGACTCTGGTTGTAGTACATTGTAATCTGCCATTGAAGAAGAGAGCTATTAGATTTGATTCTCCGTTTTGAGAAACGGTACTTGAACTCCGATTAAAGCTTATGTTTTCTTTATTCCACGCCATATTATCCAAAGTATTTAAGTGTAAATGTCTCTTTTATATCTAAATCGTTTGTAGAGCTCACCATTTTGTACCTGGTCCTTTTCCTTTTTCTCCTGTTTATTTTTCTTCGATATGGTATTAATTTCGAAGCAAGATTTGGTTAGGGTTAATACCATGAAAAACTCTAAACTAGTATAATTATAATAAAATTATCATAAATTAATATAAAAAAATTTTAAACTGATACATTTATGATAAACTTACTATTATTAGTTTCTGATAAATTTTATATTCAAAATGTTAAGTTAGATAACACGTGACAGTTAACGGGTGTGCTAGTTTGGGATTTCCCACTTCGTTTGTCACAAGTGTATAGGTGTTTGATTTTTTGTAGTATTAATTCAATTGAACACAACTAACAGAAGATAAATTTGTCACAAATATATCAACTTAAAGTTTTTAGTATTTAAAAAATCAGTTTGAGGTAATTTTGTCACGATTATACTTGATTTAAGGTGTTTCGTGATATTAAATATTTTTTTAAAACTCTCATGGCATATGTGAATTTTAAAACTCAAGACATAGGTAAATGGAATTAGTGTGTAAACTGATGTGACATGGTTTTCTTTTCAAGTACTCACTAATAATTCATCTCCAGATACGATGTATCAATCTTATAAATCACTTTAAAACTGATTCCCGTCATGGAATTCGACACTCTGAACTTTTTTGTAAGGTACAAATCTCGTGCTTTGGCAATTCTTGTGGTGGAGGACTCTCATCGTGTCATCACAACACATGCAGCCTGTCGTTGCTTTCCTAGACGGACGCGAGCTCTTCGATTCCTCAAAGTAAGTACCGAATCGTCAGTAGATCCTTCTGTCGGGCGTTTGCCGCGTTGACTTTTCGTAGACTTATTAACACACAGAATATTACGAAAGCAGGAAATCTCTCTCTCTCTCTCTGTTCAACGCAAATGCCTCTTTCCACCGCCTCCACCCGCCGCCGGTCACCACACTCTGTCTTCTTTTCTTCCGCAAGGCCGCTGTCAATGGCAACGGCAAGTAGTCATGCGAACTGGGCGAGTTAGGAGGTCGCGGATAATGGTTACGCCAAGGACTTTCGCCAAAGCTGACGCGGCCAATTTGGATACGCTATTGTCACCAGGAAAAGGCCAGTGGACAGCATGTTGCCGTCAAGCGACTTTACAAGAACAAGGTCACTCTTGCTCAGCCCCTCTCTGTTTTTCTCGGAGTCATTCCACTGGGAGTTGCAAACGCGAACATATGATCATGCGTTTGCGCTCGTGACAAGATGAACAAATTTTGCATGAAATAGCTTCTGCACAAGTCCAAAGGCTGAATGTGTGTACATACATATAGCACACCGTTAGCTCTTAGTAAGCATGTCATTGTCACTAGATTGCAGGCGTATCATGCCACAGTTCAATAAAAAAAATGTCGTTCAGATATTTTGTCGAAGGATTTCCTAATTACAAGTTTAAGCTATTTGTTGGATGATGGGCCATATGCATATAGGCGCATCCAGACGCTGGCCTTTGTGTCGTATCTCTTTCCATGCCTCTATGGTGGCCTCCATCAGGCAGAGAGGCCTTCTGCAGATAATTTCTGCTGCTCAATTTTGGAGGTGTACTGTTTCCTGATATTTATGTGAGATTCTTCTAAGATTATGTCCTGGAAAATGTTGTTAGCATTGCAAATGTATGATTTGATTTCTGGATGCAGAACTCTGGATCATGCTAGCCTTGACAGGGCTTTGAGAATGTCATTCAATTTTATTACGCATTTGAAGATGATTCTTATGTGTACCGTAGTCACACTCTTTTATCTTCTTTTTATCATCTTTTTGTCAATCAATGCATGATGACATTGAGTCGTCTCAAAACTGTTCTTTTCAGGTTATGCAAGGGTGGTGATTTACACAGTCAGCTACTGGCTAAGTAAGAGTCTCAAGAACTCATGCTACACATGCATGTATAACTCAAGAGTACTAAACAAGTCTGTGATGACTGGTTTGTGGTTTTCCAGGAGCAGGGATGATGGCTGTCACACTGACGAAGATGCAGCAGTGGCTGCACGACAGATTGTCCAAATTGCTGAATTCAGTCACGTGGCTTGGCACACCGGGACATAAAACCTGAGGTAGAGTCTAATGAGTATGTCCCTGGTCCGAAATGCAAAGTACTGCTGATTGGGTAGCTCTATTATCATTCCTTGTCGCCTGCAGAATTTGATGTTCAAGTTGAAGGAAGAGGAATCCCCTCTGGAAGCCACAGGTTTCGGTTGCTTGGATTTTATAAGACCAGGTAATTAGAAGTTGAATGCTGAAGATTATTTCTGCTTTTCCTCAGATGACGTTCAGCGTATGCTGTGCTAAATGTAAAGAGGCACTGGTGGACTCACCAGTATATTTTTTCAATCTCATGATAACTTCAATCGATTGCAGGAGCAAAGTTCCTAAACAATTATGGCAGTCTCAACTACATTGCTCCTGAGGTATTAAAATGCCAACCAGGACCCAGATTAGATGCGTGGAGTATCAGCATCACAACCAATGTCCTACTCAGCGGGAGGCGTCCCTTCTAGGACACAACTGATGACAGTCTATATTATTGCAGGTGCTTGCATTTCATATGTTAAACCACGTTATTAGGGAATGAAGTGAGTGAGTGAGTGTTGAACGGAGTGATGCATTGGTTTGCACTTAAAATTTTTATCTAGTTTTGTAGCTTAGTCACCTGAGGACTCGACTAAAATGAAGCATGACACAAGATTGCCAATCCTTGTGAGAAAGGGAGGAAAACATTGGCAGACCTGTACCTTAGAAGCCAACGTGAGAGCAATGAGGGTAAAGGTAAGGATGTATATACGTTATTCGGGAGGTCGACGTCATAAATGCAGTCTACACTGCAAAAACCAAGTGATTAAGCAGAGAGATGCCTTAAAGTCGCCCTTTTTTGTACCTATGACACATGGACATGTCAAATACAGGGAAAAGCGGGAGAGATCTTGTACCTTACATAAGATTTCCTTTGCAGTTTCCTTTCTCTTTTAACCTCATGCAGCTAATTAATTCAGTCAGATCTTGCAATGCAAACCTGATTTTCGATGCCAACCTTAGCCAAAATAAGTGATGCTGCCAAAGATTTCATCCAGAAGTTACTGACAATGAATACTTGGGCTAGACTGACTGCTGCTCTGGTTCTTTTTATATCCTGGTTTCTCTTAAACCGACTGAATCAGCAGGCTGGGATGAATGCACCATGTCTATCTTCACGGTAAAAGTAATCTTATGGCATTTCTTGGTACAATAGGGATACTCCGCCTCCAATTTTTCAGCATATTCTTGGCTTAGAGGAGGAAGTGCACTGGAAGTACCTGTCAGCATATCTGTTCTGCACAACATTGGGCAATTCGCACAGTACAGTTGTTTCAAACAATTTGCTTTGAGGGTAAGTTGCAAATTCTTGGAGCGTTTGGTGCGTGCTAGAGAGACCTTCCGAGCACCTCTTGTTAGTTTTATTTGTATTTCTTTTATAGACTCGCTCTTTACCTTTTGAATCACCACTTGCAGGCTTTGGCTGACACACTCAATGAAGAGGAACTGCCTGATCTCATAGATCAGCTTGATGCTATTGATGTTGATAAAGATGATTCCATTAGTTTCAAAGAAATAAGAAAGGTCAATTTTCCGATTTCCGACATGTACAACATTATTGTGCCACTTCCGCACATCTACAATTTCCTCCCCTGTTAGGAAACAAGAATATTGAAAAAGATGGTTTCTCTGAAGGCCCTCACCAAAGATCTTCCTTGGAAGTTGATGGAATTGCGGGTATTGGAGATTCTGCAGGCTCTAAGCTCGTCTCTTTACATAATTCAGCATTTTTGCTCTTCCATTTGAATTTGAACCTTGATTCTGTACTGTTCTCTCGTCAGGAGAATTACACCAACGTGTTTCTCTTCAGAATAGTTTATATAGCAGCGAATTTCAGCAAAAGAAGTCTGCGTGACTTGCTCTATGGTATCTAATCGTCAGAAATGCTCTGAGCACGTTTCCTCTCACTTCACATGGATAAACAGCAATGTGGATGGGCTAGTGGATTTCCACGACTTTGTCTCCGGTGCTCTAAATGCGCATCAACTGGAGGAGCTTGACTCGGAGAAGTGGCTACAGAGATCGCAGGCTGCTTTCTAGAAGTTTGATCTCGATGGGGACTGGTGTATTACCCCTGAAGACCTAAGAATGGCAGGTGTCCTTTTTCCTTACTCTCAGCCTCCATCTAATGCTGTCGTCATTCAGTTTTAGGCCTAGGGACAGTTTTCTTCCTAGCATTTTTTCCATGGTCTCCAATAATCATTTGGCCTGTCCCAATGAATGCATCACATGAATGAAATGCTTTCATTACTTGCTCAATTTAAATAGCGCTTATCGGAATGCAATGTGAAACTTTATGCAATCAGTGAAGGGCCTGGGATGAGCTCTGTGTGTCTAAATTAAGATAAGGTTATCCCCACAATTTGTCCGATGACTTGTTTCTTTCTCCAGCACACTTGATCGACAGGTTCTGTCGAATCACTTGAGGAGGCAGACACCGATAAAGACGGAAAGATAAGTCTTATCAGAATTTCATTGCTGCTGAGAAGTCGACAGAGTACACGCTCTCGAAATGTCACGGCTAGCCCGTATAACTTTCAGGATTTACGGAAGGATGTACATTCTCTTGTTTTTTTGTTTGGGATTTTCTTTCCTCGTGCTCCCACCCCCCAACAAAAAAATCGCGTGTTGTGATCACAAATTACACATCTGAAGGAGCGTATTACGAGTTTCCCTCATGCACGTCCCCGCGAAAATTAGATGCAATCTTTTGTCAGCAAAGTCAATAATCATCCATAGTCTTACGGCTGGGCATTGTAAATACCATTGATTGAAGAGATTTAGTAATTCAACTCTGCTATCCAGTCTCTTGAGCATTCAGTTCGGCAGCGACGGCAGTGATGCGAGAACGGCGCATGCTACAGAAAACACAGAGAGAGTCAAACCGATGTCCGCTGTTCCAAGAATTACCTTCCATTTCGGCTCATAGCTCTCCAATTAGCGTGTACCCTCTTGCTTGGCAGTTCTTGGTAATAAGGAACAGCAGATTCGAAACGGGCACTATTAAGAAGGAGCTCAGGCAGTTCATTTTGACCAGATCAAAGCAGACAGGAAACAAGCCGAACCGCGTCATATCGAGATGAATCATGCCCAGATGAGTACTTCACCGTGTCTGGCAACTCCCTGTAATAATTTATGCACATATAGACGCATGCGTCTTCCATAATTGATTTGACTTCGGCAGAGCCGACATCATGAATCACCGCCTAGTTGAAAGATTAGAGAGAGTCTGCAAATACATGCTTCTGGGCGACGTGTGAAACTGGTTCTGGTTCAACGACCACGCATCTTCTAGTGATCATACAAGAATCTGACGTCGTTATTATCATCCAAGTTGTTAAATTTCCCAAGTTGCAACCCAGAGATGCCCCTTCCATGCATGGAGAGCTCGGATCGATTCGCTATGCGACGCGACGATGCACAACAGCCAACGATGGTGCAACAACAATCCGTACGCCCAAAAACCCAAAATTCCCATTATCCGACCGGTCACTGTTCTCAGCACAGACGCAGGCGCGTCTGCACTCTCCAACCTGTTGATCATACGTATGTACGGGACGAAATCAAAGTAGCTTCCAAGTTCGAGCCTTGAACGGTTCAAGCCCGTGCACATCATCAAAGCGCATTTAAAGTTTAGTAAGACCATAATGTCATTGTCCGGGAAGTTCATGTCGGGCGGACAACTCCTAAGATAATAATTTCGAGGATGGTTATCCGGAACTCTCGATGACGAGATACTCGTCCAGGAAGAAGCATCATGGCTAAGTCCAAGGATGTAATGTCGCCATCTCGCGCGATGGCGACGTGATGAACCGAGCAGGGGGGGCATGTGAAGGTCTCGACCGTGGCCGGAAACATGCGACCACTTGAGAGACCCAACTTGCATTATTTCTTCGATGCGCTTGGGGGACTGACATCATCGGAGGCGTGCGAGGCCACTGATTTTCCGCTCCACACCGCGAGAAAACTTCGCGCCCTTTCGATGGCGACCGGCGACGGCGACCGTGATGGCGATGCCTCCGTTTGAACGGTTCAGCAGATCTTCTTCGTAGGCACTCGGAAATCTCTTTGCCTTGTGAAGAGCTGGTCAAACCCGGGGCTATCGAGCTTGGCGACTGAGCTTTCGCTTTGTGCCGGAGTTTTCTTCTCGGCATGTGCGTGTGGATTGAATAAAAAGGTTTCTTTTTGCCCGCTTACGTAGTAAAGGCCCTTTTCTTTTCCTTTTTTTGTGGGAAATGTCGGCAGTTTGCTTTCAAACTGGCCAATGCAAATTTCTCCGTAAGTGCATCATCGCACTTGTTATTTTATATATATAGGTAGCCCGGAGGTGATTATCTGGTTCAGTTCAATTCGGAAGTTGGACCGAGCTAGCCTGGATTGACCGATTCAAGGCCAAATTTTAGGAAGAACTAGTTTGGTTCCCGGTTTTAGATTTTAATATGCCTTTTAAAAATTTAAAAACTTCGATTGTTTTTATTAAAATTTTAGAACTTGATTACACTTTTGTGATGAGTTTTAAAATTTTCAATACATTTATCTCACTTTTGTTTATTTGTAATTGCAATCTCAAGGTGAGTTTTGAGTTTGATTTAATTTAAGGGCCGGACCAAACTCGCCTAGGATTGACCGATTCGAGGTTGAGTTATAGGAAGGACTAGATTAGTTTGTGGTTTCAATTTTGAAATTGGCAATTTTACTGAAGAACTAATCTAAACCAATTTTAAAGTTTATAGATAACGACATAACCACTCGACCGATATAGATTTTTGTATAGAAATGGTGAAACTTCTATATATTATTAAAAGAACTTGAATTTTTATGCAAAAGAACTATATAATAAAAAATAAATTGAAACCAGCAATGATGAGGTCGGTTCCTAGCTCTACATCGAAAATACCCATCTCAAAACGGATCACTCCGGCGTCGGTGAACCGGTGGAGTTGTACAATTTCAGTGATGTCCCTCATAAATAATAAAGGCATCTTTTGTACGGGGCAATGTCGGCAAAGTTGCTTGGAAACTGGACGGGGCAATTTCTCCGCACGTGCCATGACGCATTCTCCGACTTTTTGTGAAGTTCTTGTTGTAGGCGCACTTCTTGATTATAACAAATTAGACTCCGTTTCACGAAAATGAAAAATCATTTTTCAAAAGAAAATTATTGACAAATTTATCCCAAACCTGGTACACTTGTGACAAATTTACCCTATGTTAGTTTTTATTAAATTTTATCGTTAAACTATTAAGTTAAATGACACGTGAGAGTTGATTAATATACCAATTTAGGATTTTACATTCCGTTTGTTATAGTTTACAATTTTTGTGATTTTTTTGTATTAATCCAATTTAGCGAAGGGTATATTTGTCACAAATTTACCGGTTTGGAGTTTTTTTCGGTCAAATAAATTAATTTAGGGTAAATTTGTCATAAATGTACCAGGTTTAGGGGTTTTTTTTGTTAGTCGAGGTAAATTTGTCATATGTATACTAATTTGGGGTTTTTCATGGTCAAAAAATTAGTTTGGGGTAACTTTGTCACAAGTGTACCGGTTTGGGGTTTTTTAAGGTATTAACCCTATAAAAAATTAGACTCCGTTTCACGAAAATGAAAAGTAATTTTTAAGAAAATGATTATATCTTTTTATTATACGACTGAAGCCTAAAAATAAATTAAAAAATATTTTTCATTATTCAGTAAGAAAAATCTTTACCTCTATGCATCTCTTTTAACAACTTTTTTATTATATTTTTTTGAAACTCAAATTTTAATTATTTTTATTCTTTATTCTTCTCTTTCTTTTTCTTTTTAGGTGATGAGTGACAAGTGAGTTAGGGCATCACCGGCTTGTGGTGAGGTTGAGCTCGCCCGATGTCAAGTGAGCTCAAGTTTTGCTAGATTCGGCCACCGGGGTAAGGCTCGATCTCACTCAAGGCCGGTTAGGGGAGTTGGGGCCTCGCCAAATCTAGCAAGGTTTAAGCTCGTAGGCATTGAGTGAGCTTGACCTCGCATAATCCGGTGAGGCTTTAGTTGGCCTATGGCTAGTTGCCGGTCACTGGTTGCCATCTTGGCTAGCGAACCGGCCGAGGCCAATGGAAAAAAAAGAAAAGAAAAAAAAAAAATTTAAAAATTTGATTTTTTTGAAAGATAAAAAGAAAATATAAAAATAAAATGAAAAAGTTTGGTGAAAGAACAAGTGAAAAATATTTTTATCACTTTTAAAGGTGTTTTGTCTAATAGTGAACAACGTTTTCCTTGACTAATTTATTTTTTATGAAACGAATGTCGGAGAATCTGAGCAATGTTTTCTAGGAAATTATTTTCCATGAAATGAAAGTGATTGAGAAAATTTTTCTTAATTTTGATGATCTAGATCACTTTAACAAAAAAAAGGCAACGGAAAATATTTTCAATATCAATAAAAATATTAAGGCATGAATTATCGTTAAATCGAGTTTAGCGTGCTTGGTCCCGCTATTTGGTTTTTCTCATTCTTTTTTCAATTTCACTTACTAGAAATATTTCAGAGAAAATCGAAAAATTTTAAAAAAATCACACTCGTTCAGCTGTCATTGTTTTTCCAATGAAATTGACGACTGAACAGGGAGAGTTATCAGCAGACTTTATTTGACTTTTATTTCCTATTAAGACCATATTGTCCACCTCTCACGACGTAAGATTGGATTATTCAGGCCATCAAAATTTCAACGGATCATTGCGGTGTGATTAGCCAAATAAGGAAAATGATCTATCTCCATTCCATCTTAGATTTTTTAAGCAAAAAGGTTTGCTTGATCCGCCATCAATGTTTGCTTTTTTTTTTTTTTTTTTTTTTTGGCACTGATGTCGGAGCAAGCATTATATTTTCTCTGCGTTTCCATAGCTCTATATATAGACACACATATACACTTATCAATCATCATCTTATCCTTATAATATTTGTGTCGTTCTATTTGTCCTCTTCCTTCTTTTGGCTGGCCATGTGACCAGTGATTGATTAGCCTAAAGCATCATCAGTTTATTACTCCTAATTGAGTTCGTAGGGCCTTTGGATCATAATTAATAATCATGCCATTCCACAAACAACCAATAGTTAAACGTACCGATAATCATTAGAGTTATGGATCGCCCTAACTAATTCGATAGCTTGAACAAGACCCGTGTCTTAACATCTCAACGAGTTGTCCCGAGTACGAAATTCTTCCTCGCATGAGATACAAACTTATGATATTTTTATTTTGATAATGAGTCGGAACGATCTTGAACAAATGGATGGTTCCGATGGAGCTGAGGCTAACAAAATCTGCCTGACTTCACACATAAAATCTATAGGAGAGTCAAATATCTCGAGTTGGATTTGAGGTAAATGCCAAAGATCAAGGTTGTGGATAATGGTTGCTTGTCCATTCTATAGAAAAATCAAAGATTCCTTTCTTTCTTGGCCTTTTTTTGGGTGCTGTGGAGGGACAAAATCCAATTATAGTGATTGGGGTCCCTCTAAAGATTAGCGACTCCCATGCCCATGGAATTTGGCTGGTTAGATTCCGGTAGGCCACCAAATGTCCCTAACGTTATCCTCATCCCAACTTGCATCGCAAGTGACTCGATTTCAATCAAATATCTCCTGTCTGAAGACAACAGATCGATAGATCAAATTATTGTATGGATAATAATTTGGGACTCTTAACTTATTTTTTCTTTTTCTTTCTTGACTTGTTTTTCTCTCCTTTCCTTTCAACTCCTTAGGAACTCCAAAAGGCAAAATCGGCCGAGTTTCCCAGGCAATCTCAAACGGACACCGCCCAAAACGTCCTAAAACGGTAGGCATCACCATAGGCTCGAGATGGCAGGAGCTGGAACAGCGCTTAAGAGAATAAGCCATGAACGATCATGATGGCCATTTTCGGACCACGGCAGCTCAGAGGACCTTCATAATTCACATAATGCAACATAATATTTCATTATGGAACTAATCAACACAATATCCCAATTTGGCAAAGAAATTATTTAAGAGAAAAAAAAAAAACTAATGAAACTTGCCTATATATCCAACCCAAGAAAATATTGTTTAACAATTTCGAGTTTCCAATCATGGGTAAGTTGGAGCTCTCATCAAATCGGAATCTCATGTCCTTTCTTTGGTCACCATGCTTCCGCTAATGGTTACTATATTTTAGCTCTTCATTTTTGTGTGATTACAATTAGCCTGTTTTTAATTGGAAAATTGTGGGTTGAACCCCAGAGAAAGGGAAGTACTAAATTCTCCGTGAGATGAGAGGGGGAAATGAAGTTAAAAAAAAAAAAAAAAAAAGACAACGGACCCACCTAATTCAATTCTTTTTTTAAGAAAAACTTGTCTAAAAGCTCTTAATATGTTATATGGAAACCAATTCAATCATTAATTTTTTAATTTGACTAATTCAATTGTAAACCTATTGTCAAGTTTTTAATGTAGCCCATTTGACCTCTTTAGGTCCTATCTCACTTATATGGGTTGAGGACTTTTATGATGATATTCCTTTTTTTCCTATGTATTCTCGATTATACATCTCTAAATCCCTGGTCACAAGAAAAAGCAAGAATGAATATAACTTTTGTATATCTTTGCCAGGAATGAATCGACGTGTGATCGAAAATGAAGGGGCAATACGCGCCACATTCTTTCAGCCTTCTTCCCTTCATAGAAGAAAGCATGCATTTTCGATGACGTTGAAAGATCATCCTTGGAGATTAGACAAAGGGGCTAATCACCCCCCAAAAGAAGATTGGATTCCCATTGGAATGAAAGAGATAGTTAAGGACCCTTCACTTTAGCTACAAGCAATTCCTCTCTTCTGCTCTCTCACGCGTTAATTTAAAGTACCAAACTGAAGGCACCCTCTTTAAGAACTCCGGCGAGAGCATCCCGCGCCATTCGTTCGTTGCATTCCGATGTGGACATAATGAACGTCCAATCTCTCGCTATTAGGCAAGCGATTCGTATTTTTGCCTCCTGTTGTTCAAGCATCGACCCGATTTGACTCATTTTAGGCTATAGTTATTATGCACAGTTTTTGTACATTGATGCAAGACCTCTAACTTGAACATGCAAAATTTTTTCTTTATTCTGTCTTTGATGGCAAATCTGGAAATGGAGATTCATTGAACCAAAGTGGTCCATCCCACGGGTTGGACCCGGATCCGACATTTATTGCGTGGAAAAAAGAAGAGACCATCTGAAAAATCCCAATCGGGCGAATGGGGAGGAGTCACCGCTACCACAGGCTCGGATTTTGGAAATTTTTTTTTTTTTGGTTGAAAGGGATTTTGGAATTGGATAACCCGATTCTGCTGACTCACCATACATGTGGATAAGCATTTCATTTTCCGGTTCACCCACAAAAATCTGAAATCAACAATATGACCCTGAGTATAGAGGAAAAAAGAGATAGAATTAACTTGGAATTGCATGGCGCGCAAAACGGATCGCCGGAATTGAGAACTGCGCGAACTGGATCCAATTGGTCAATCGGGTCTAGTTTCCAATTCCTAAAAGGGGAATCGATGATTAGGCGCTCCGATTTGATTCCATTCCAATTCCCAATTTCAAAGGAGAATCAAATCGGACTAGATGGATTGAATATGCTTTTTTATTGTTTTTATTTCTTCAAAAAAATTAGTGTATTTTAATTTGTATTTTTACGAAGAAATTGGGGCCTATAATTGCACAATAAAATATCTAGATAGAAGTATAGGATTTTTTTTCGAATTTTGAATTCAGTCTTGATGATAAGATATTCCGATAGAAACATGAAAAAAAATATTAACTGGTTCCGATTAACTGATCCGATTCCCGATTTCTTATTTTGGGAGCTGGGAACTAATCATTCCCACTAAATTCAGCGCTTGATGTGATTTGACCGTTATCCGAGGGTATCCAATTGAATTTATTGTTTTTGACTTCAATTTCTAATTTTGGGAGCTTGGAACCGATTATTCCTACTAAATTCGGCGCTTGATGCGATTTGACCGTTTTCCTGGGGTATCCAATTGAATTTATTGTTATTTCAATCCCGCCCCCGATGATGATGATCCTAAGCCTAACGCCGTTTCCCGATTTCACGGGGTCTCCGATTTTCTCGCGATCACGGGCGCAAAAACGCGGGCGTTTTTGCGTCGTCTCTTGCTCGGTCGTTATAAAGAAGGAATAGCCACGCCGCTTCCCACATCGAACGCGCCATAACAGAATCCCCGCGCCGTACCATGCTCTCCCTCTCCTCTCCGCCGCTCCTCCGCCCCGCCGCCGCCGCCGCGCCGCCGCGGGCCACTGCCGCCGCCGCCCTGAGCCCCCGCGCCTCCTCCTCCGCCGCCGCCGCCTTCGCGCCTTCCGACGCCAGCCCCCGCGCGTGCACGCCGCCGCCGTCCCCGCCGTCCCCGCACCGCGTCCTCCGCCGCCACGGGATGCCGCCGGCGTGCTCGTCCCTCTACGAGGTCCTCGGAATCCCCGTGGCCGCCACGTGCCAGGAGATCAAGGTGGCGTACCGGCGACTGGCCCGGTCGTGCCACCCCGACGCGGCGGCGGCGGCCGACCGGAAGGGCGTGTCGGCCGACGAGTTCATGAGGATCCACGCGGCCTACTCCACGCTGTCGGACCCCGAGAAGCGGGCCGTCTACGACAGCAGCCTGTTCAGGCGGAGGAGCAGGCCGTTGACCGCCGTCGCGACGGGGGGCGGAGGGGGCTACAGGGGGAGGAACTGGGAGACGGATCAGTGCTGGTAGGGCGCCCGAGCTGACTCACTGATTCGCGATTTACTCCGAGTTCGGGACTGATTTTTAGGGATTTAGCTGTACATATACATACATACATATATAATATATCGAGTGGGGCTTTTTGTTGCATAGTGTAAATACGAAGTAGAGGGGTTATGAAGTGAAAAGTATATGGAGGTGCTTGATTTTGGTAAGCGCCATCTGATATGATTCTGGGTATTTGTAACCAATTTGAGATTGAAGATCGAATTTTTGCTGGGATTTTGAGAGGAATAGAAGGAGAAGCTCTTGATTAACTTATCACTGCTCTCTTTCGTCCTCATCTTCGTGTTCTCCTCTTTCCTGTATCTTCTTCTTCTTCCCTTACTGTCAAAGAAAGTTATTCCTGAAATAAGAGGTCAGGAATTGGTTGCCACGATCATGGTTGTATTGCATAGTCATGAGATGGGTCTATGAAGTTAATGAAATTTCCCGGGTGTTGTAGCTTGGAAAAAGTAGTGATGGTGGTTTGAGATGAATTTTCGCTTGGGATTTCGTTGGTCCTCGATTATAAAAGGAATAGAAGGGGAAGCTCATGATTAACTTATCGCTGCTCTTTCTTCATCCTCATCATCGTCTCCTCCTCCTCCTTGATCTTCTTCTTCTTCTTCACTTAAATGTCAAAGAAAGTTCTTCCCAAATGAGAGGCCGAGAATTGGTTGACACGATTATGGTTGTATTGCATATCCATGAGATGGGTCATGAAGTTAATGAGATTTCACGGGTGTTATAGCTCGGAAAAAGTAGTGATGGTGGTTTGAGATGGAATTTGGCCAAACCCCAGATATTCTTTCTGGTTCTCTTGCAACCAGAGCTTCACAAGTATCTAACTTTCGTTTTGGGCCTTTCCTCACCGAAATTCTGAAAGCCATACAAAATGAATGGGTGGTGATCTCTGGCTTTTTGATGATTCCTGTGCTTCGCATGGACACTACTTTTTCTCTCCAATTTTCTTTCTCACGGGAAGCAGAAATTCGTCGGAAGATCCAACAGTCCGACTAAAATTTCAAAGCATCATTTTTCGCGCATCTATGGATTAATTAATATCGGATCGGCTG
Organism: Eucalyptus erythrocorys; assembly: GCA_014182555.1. Classification (NCBI taxonomy): domain Eukaryota; kingdom Viridiplantae; phylum Streptophyta; class Magnoliopsida; order Myrtales; family Myrtaceae; genus Eucalyptus; species Eucalyptus erythrocorys. Next base: position 33,063,873 of record CM024606.1, read on the forward strand.
ATGGTCCACATGATCCGATCGTGTAAAAATTACCAATCCAATCAGTAAAAAATTCAAGATGACAGATAAAAAGGAGCATGAGCTAATCTGACGACCCTGCAATTTCAGCAGATTGCAGCATTAAATGTAGGAATTTTCAGTCTTGACATGGAAGCTATCCATGACAAATGGAAAAAACGCCGTTGCTCGCGGCTTGCGTGTACAATTCCAGATTCGAATACAGACACTGAGAATGGAGATCGGACCCAGAATCAAAAGAGTCCCACGGGACAAGAACACCCACGCCAGGCGACCCTTCTTTTTAGGTTCTTGTCATCGTGGACCAAATCCACAATGACAGGTCCAAGCACGTCAAACGAAAACCCAATCAAGATCTTGCGGATCGTTATGGCACTCTGTTTTCTTTTTTTCTTATTTATTGCCCAGGACTATGAACACCCGTCAAGATTCATCGTGTAACATCACATGATACATCGACTTTGTAAACTCATCTCGATGAGAGATAGAGGAACCACATCGTTGACTGGATAATCTAAGCCACTCGAGACGAGCCCGTGAAAATGAAAAGTTCGAATGGTAGCTCCAGAAGCCAAAGAATTGCGTTATGTGCTCTATGATTGCGAACTGCAACTGCGGATAGCCTACCGTGTTCGAGGGAATTGATTTTGCTGTTCCTAGGCAAAAGCGCAATACTAATAAGACTTGGATCATCGTTATGCTATTCCATATCGTAATGTACTGTGTGCAATCTCGCTCTTTTATGATGCAAGTTGACACGCAAAGCTCAAGTAAGCTCCATATAATCATGACGGAGATGGATGTGGTTCGTATGAAAATGCGATGATTTCAAATGTCGATTTGTTTGACGGTAAAGAAGAAAGAAATTTCGTCGAACTATAGAATTTTGTCATTCTCGTCCTTATTTAAAATGCACTGTAGTCGGCTACTCTAGCAGGAAAAGTCAAGGTGATCATCAGGTATGTAATCACATCGGGTGTCGGCAAACAGCACCGATATTGCTTCGCATCTCTTGAACCACCCAACTACTCATTGCAGGGGGGCGAGCTACCCAATTACAGGGCAGATAATTTAATCTTTGGACCTTGCGATGGGCTAACTTTAAGTGTTCGAATGAGCCCATGGACCGCGGGACGATAAATACTTCGGTTCCGGCCGGTTTGAGAGAGATCGCTTCATTAACTAGGGTTTGTAGTGAATCCGTGAATCCGTGATCCTCCCCGACGAGTCGCGAATCGCTCCGGCGCTTTTTCCGTCGATGAAGGACCCGTCGATATTCACGTTAAAGGTTCGGTCTCGGTGGAATCCCGTGTCGAAGTAATTCTTCGTTCTGCGACCGACGCTTCCACTTTTCTTTCCATTCCATCTCTGAAAATTACCGAGCATTGTGTGCGCTGCTTCCGCTAAGGTCGCTGGGTTCGGGATTTGTTGTCGAAATACAAAATTATACCTCGCCTTCCAAATTGACGAGGGAAGGTGGGTCTGCCGAGTGGGTACTGTAAGTTTGTAACCAATCCTCGATTCTTGGTAATTCGATAATCGGGGCTAGGTTTAGCAATTGAGAATCCTCGATTCTTGCTAATTTGATGATCGAGGTTGGGGTTAGCAATTGAGAAGGTACTTATCAGTCAATTAACGTTCTTCTATGTTTGATAATTTTTTGTCATCGTAGCTAAATGGCTTTGGGTATCATGAGTATGGATCTATAAATAATTAAAATAAGTAAGAGAGCGCATTCATATATTACGAAACCTCAAAAGGGTGAAAAAATGGGTAGAAAATGCATTTACAGTTTTAAACCTTACTTGCAAAGTCCACTCAACTCCTAAACCTCTCAATTGAATTGCGATTGTGCTATATCCTTTAGAAAAAAACACGATACCCACTTTGATGCACACGCCAGTCGTTAACTTTACCAATTTGTAACTCATATCAAATTTTCCATTTGCAGAGTTTTGTGTCTGTGCGAGAGTAGGTAAATAAGTCATTTCACTGACAAAAAGCAAGAATGATATTACACGTAACTTTTCATTTATGGAAGTCGCTTTTCCCATCTTACTAGAGCTCAGACACGGCTGAGATAAAACTCTTCACCATTCTCTCTCTCTCTCTTTCTTTTGTGTGCCTTTTGGGACAGGGATGATGTTACTGCTTGATGGGAGAACGATAACAATTCAAACAATATCGAATCAACGCAGCGGAATAAAATAATCTCTCCTCTTGTGTAAACCTAGTAGGAATCGATATAGTAGAATAAAATAAATACCAAGCACGCGAACACAAGACGATTTTTTTACGTGGAAAACCTCCTCGATGTGAGGAGATAAAAAACCACGGGACCGGAGTCCACCCAAAATTCTTCACTATCAATAAAATTGTTCTTCTCTAGCAAATACTAGAGGTACATAGCAGCAAAGACCTCAAGAACATAATTCTTGGCAATACACATAAACTTCACAAGAGATCAAGGATAAATCTGACCAAAAACGTAGGTTTTGATCAATCCACGAAAAACCTGATGTAGGTAGCTTCAAACGAAAATCAAACCGTTCAGATTTGAGAAGATTGCACCATGAACATGCTGACAAAATTTCAGCTCAATCAGACCACGAATCGACCTCCGACATCAGCTTGATGTAAATCAGATATTGCCTCAACCCCCAGATTTTCTGCTTTCTCTTTTTCTCTTGTTACTATTTCCTTTTGCAACTATCACTTTATATAGATAGTGAGAAACCATGTTTCCTCATATAACTTATTATATGGGCTCAAGCCCTTTTGGGCTTGTAACTCATTGGGTCTCCTCTACATAGGAGTGAACCCGGCTAACAAATCTCCCCTCACGACAATGTGGAGGGATTCACCATCCCTACTATCAATCGGCAATGTTCAAGCTTCTCTCTTGGTAGAGTCTTCATCATCATATCGAGCCATTATGATCTGTATGAATTTTCTCAAGTTCCAACAACTTTTCATCTAGAACATCCCTTATCCAATGAAATCTAACATCAATATGTTTCGATCTAGAATGAAAAGATGAATTCTTACCAAGATGAATTGCGCTTTGATTGTCACAAAATAACACATACCTCTTTTGCTTGAACCCAAGTTCTTCTTCATCCACAGCATCTCTTTACTAGCTTCGATCCACGCAATAAATTCAGCTTCGGTTGTAGAAAGTGCAACACACTTCGCAATCTTGACTTCCAAGACACGGCTCCACCCGCAAAAGAAATCAAATAACCGAAGTAGATTTACGAGTATCAATATCTCTGCCAAGTTAGAATCGTGTATCCAACTAACTCAAGTTTCCCGGTCCCAAAACGAGTTTCAAATTTGAAGTTCCCCGAAGATACCTCATAATCCACTTCTTTGCATTCCAATACTCTCGCCTGGATTTGACAAATAGCGACTAACAACGCCAACCTGCGTACGTCAAGTCGGGCGTGTACATACCATCGCATACATTAAGCTTCTTACAGGTGAGGCATATGGAACACTTTCCATATCTTTCTTCTCTTTATCGTCGTAGGACTTTGCTTCATATTTAACTTAAAGTGGGCAGCAAGAGGAGTACTAACCACTTTAGCCTTGTCCATGTAAAATTTCTGAAGGATCTTCTCGATATATTTCTCTTGCGACAAAAATAACTTCTTAGCATCTCTATCTCGGGTAATTCTGATGCCAAGAATCTGCTTCGCCGAGCCCAAGTCTTTCATGGCAAAAGGCTTGCTCAACTGTTTCTTCAATAACTTAATTCTTGAAGCATTCCTGCCAATAATCAACATATCATCAATATAAAGCACGAGAATAATAAAGTCATCATCAGAAAATTTTTGGACGAACACACAATTATCCGAGGAAGTCTTCTTATAGCCTTGTTCTGTCATAAGCGATGCAAACTTTTTATACCACTTTGTCTCGGTGCTTGTTTTAGGCCATAGAGACTTTTCTTCAATTTGCATATATAATCCTCTTTCTCTTTCACTTTAAAACCCTCAGGTTGTTCCATGTATATCTCTTCCTCCAAGTCACCATGTAGGAAGGCTGTTTTGACATCCATTTGCTCAATCTCCAAATCTAGGGAAGCTGCCAAGCCTAGTACCACACGGATAGAAGACATTTTCACTACCGGAGAAAATATATCATCAAAATCAATACCCTTTCTCTGACCGAATCCCTTAACAACCAATCTAACTTTGTATCGTGGTTGTGAAGAATGTTCATCTTGCTTCAACCTATATACCCACTTGTTCTTCAAAGCTCTTTTACCTTTAGGTAACTTCACCAACTCAAAAGTATGATTATCATAAAGTGACTGCATCTCATCTCACATAGCATCAAACCAGTTGCTTTTGTACTCATCTTCTATTGCTTCTACATAGCACTCTGGTTCACCTGCATCAGTCAATAATACATACTCATCTTCAGAATACCTGGTGGAAGGTCGTTAGTCTCTAACGGATCTCTGGACTGGAACATCCAGTAAAACATCTAATTGAGCCTCTGATTCAGGAATATTGTTATTCGTTTCAACATGTTCAGGAACATATGCGTTATTTGGAACATTGACTTCTTGCTGCTCTTCATCAACCTGTGTAGGAATATTTGTAAGAGAAACCGAATCCAAATCAACCAAATTATCACTAACCTGTGGTGCTGAAGTCATCTCTGTTTTCTCAATATTCTCTATTGTTTGATCTTCCATAAACACAACGTCTCTACTTCTTACAATTTTCTTTTCAGCCGGATCATAAAATTTGTAGCCAAGCATATCCTGTCCATAACCAATGAATATGCACTGTCATGTTTTCACATCAAGTTTAGACCTCTCATCTTTGAGAATATGCACAAATGCTTTGCACCCAAAGACACGCAAATAATCATAAGAAACATCTTTGCCTGTCCAAACTTTGTTAGGAACATCAAACTCTAAAGGAACGCATGGAGTAAGATTTAATACATGCACAAACCGTACTTAAAGCCTCACCCCAAAAGGATCCAGGTAGCTTTGACTTTGTGAAAGCAAGCATCTTACCCTTTCAACCAGTGTTCGTTCGTTCTCTCAGCTAAGCCATTTAACTGAGGCATCTTGGGAGGTGTCTTTTGATGTCGAATACCTTGTTGTCTGCAATATTCATCAAAAGGTCCAATATACTCTCCCCCGTTATCAGTTCGGATGCATTTCAATTTCTTTCTAGTCTGTCTCTCAACTGAAGCCTGAAATTGCCTAAAAGCATCTAACACTTGATCTTTAGTTTTCAAGGTTTGAATCCAAATTTTCCTTGAAAAATCATCTATGAAGGTAACAAAATAAAGAGATCCATCAAGTGATTTTATTTTCATAGGACCACAAATATCAGAATGCACTAAATCCAGTATACCTGACTTTCTTGAAGGGGGGAGCTTTTAAATGCAACTCTGTTTTGTTTTTCTGCTAAACAATGAGCACACTTCTTTAGCGCCGAACTTTTCAATCCTGAAAGGAGTTTCTTCTTGGCCAATATTGACAAACCCTTCTCACTGATGTGACTGAGCCTCTTATGCCACAACTCAGCTGCATCTTCGCTGTCTCTCTGCATTAATTTTGTCGTGGACAACTTTGCTCGCATAATGTACAACGAAGAATATTTTTCACCTCTAGCCACAACAAGAGAACCTTTGGTGAGTTTCCATCGACCATTACTAAAGGTGCTGCAATATCCCTCATCATCCAACTTGCCTGTAGAAATCAAATTCAAGCGGATATCAGGTATATGTTTAACATTATTCAATACGAACCTTGTGCCATTGCTAGTTTCTAGGCACACATCACCGATGCCTATAGCTTGAGCTAGCCCATTGTTTCCCATCTTCACAGATCCGAAATCACCTGACCTGTATGATGTAAAGAAATCCCTACGAGACGTAGCATGAACGGATGCACCACTATCAATTACCCAACTGGTCTCATGAGATACAAAATTCACCATATCAGCATCAAAAATAATGAGAAAGTCTTCTTTAAGTGCAGCAACACGATTGTCATCACTTTGTCACTATCACTTTTCTTCTCTTTACCTTTCTCCTTTTGTTTCTCCCTTTTAGCGGCGACAAAATCTCGAATATGTCCTTTCGATGACAATAATGTCACTTAACATTAGCAAATTTATTATACTTACCTCTGCTTTTATCTCGACTTTTATCTCTATTTCTCGGACCTCGAGACTCACTTCTACCCCTTTTCTCAACAACCACGGCATCAGAATGTGAAGAGGATGATCATTGTGTCTTCCTTCTCAACTCTTCATTCAAAATACTACTCTTGGCCAAATCCATGGTAATCGTACCATCCGGGGCAAAATTAGACAAAGATGTTCGGAACGTCTCCCATGAGTCCGGCAAGGTACCAAGCAGCCATAGTGCTTGTATCTCATCATCAAACTTGATTCCCATTGCAGCCAACTGATTTATAATTCCTTGAAAAGAATTTAAATGATCAGTTAAACGAGTACCATCTTGATATCTCAGAGCCATCATCTGTTTTATCAAAAATAACTTATTATTCCCAGTCTTTCGAGCATATAACTGTTTGAGCTTATCCCATAAACTGCGTGCATGTGTTTCCTCAATAATATGGTTCAAAACATTATCATCCACCCAATGCCTAATATAACCACACACTTGACGATGAAATATAGACCATTCAAAGCATCGGTTTATTCTCTGGTTTCTCCTCAGCAAATACGGGCAAATAAAAATCTTTCACATATAAAAGGTCTTCCATCTTCCCTTTCCAAATATGATAATTCGAACCATTCGGTGTAATCATTCTACTCGTATTCGTTTCCATGTTTAACACAAGGCAAAGAAATCAAGTAATAACCTGATGCTCTGATACCACTCTGATGGGAGAACGATAACAATTCGAACAATATCGAATCAACGCAGCGGAATAAAATAATCTCCCCTCTTGTGTAAACCTAGTAGGAATCGATATAGTAGAATAAAATAAATACCAAGCACGCGAACACAAGACGATTTTTTTACGTAGAAAACCTCCTCGATGTGAGGAGATAAAAAACCACGGGACCGGAGTCCACCCAAAATTCTTCACTATCAATAAAATTGTTCTTCTCTAGCAAATACTAGAGGTACATAGCAGCAAAGACCTCAAGAACATAATTCTTGGCAATACACATAAACTTCACAAGAGATCAAGGATAAATCTGACCAAAAACGTAGGTTTTGATCAATCCACGAAAAACCTAATGTAGGTAGCTTCAAACGAAAATCAAACCGTTCAGATTCGAGAAGATTGCACCATGAACATGCTGACAAAATTTCAGCTCAATCAGACCACGAATCGACCTCGACGCCAGCTTGATGTAAATCGATATTGCCTCAACCCCGCATTTTCTGCTTTCTCTTTTCTCTTGTTACTATTTCCTTTTGCAACTATCACTTTATATAGATAGTGAGAAATCATGTTTCCTCATATAACTTATTATATGGGCTCAAGCCCTTTTTGGGCTTGTAACTCATTGGGTCTCCTCCACATAGGAGTGAACCTAGCTAACACTGCTCTGGCGGCTGCCTTACATGAGAGCCTAACCATCTCTCCCCCACCTATGCCTCCATCTCTCCGGCGTTCGCCCAGCAGATTTGGCAACCTGCTCAATGTACTTAATGACTCGGAGCACGTCACGGGCCGAGATCCGGCAATCCAAGGCATCAATTCCATCGACATAATATGGTCACGCCACCAATTTCAATGCCCCCTACTCTTAGGTCGAGAATCCGGCAACTTAAGGCATGGATTCCACTGACATAATATAGCCACATCACCAGTTTCAATGAGTCAGTGTCATTATATTAGAGGATCACGACGTCCCGTTTATATCATTGGGAATTTTGAAGGGAGCTTTTAATCAGTATAATACAGTACCGACTGAGGTGCTTCGTGCGCTGGATTTTCTACCCGATTTTGTATTTCTTAAGGGGGGCTGGGTTAACAATAGGAGGGGCAATGACGGCATGAGTCCTGACAGAGAGGAGGAGGACAATCACGTCTCTTCAAGAAATGATGAGGGCAGGCTTGACAATGATAGTAGGAGCAGTGATGTGAGGCTCAATTTCCTTCCTGATGGTGGCATAGAAGAGCCAGAGCGTAGGACTGGTGAAACCCCCGAGCCAAGTACAGGAATCGCTGATATAGAGCAATGGCTGAGGTAATTACAAATTCTTATGTTTCGACCTGCACAAAGGGATGAGCAATTGAACTTGCTTTACTTATGTAGAGATCGGTATCAGGTGGTTTATAGGCTTTCTTGACTCACTGGTTAAGTTCAATATCACTGGTAAGTCTAAAACTTTTAATTTTGCTTGTTAATTTTATTTACATAATAATAAAAACATTGATTTTTTTCCCATGTTGCTAAAATCAGAATACCTTATTTCTTTTTCTGATTCTTGACTGCTATAGATCATCAGATTTTTTACCATTTTTTCGTACTACTAAGAACCTGTAATAGTTTTGTTTCTCCTTTTCTCAATTTCCAATAGGATATGGCCTATTATTTGCAAATACTATTTGGTTCCAGATACATTGATGATTTAGGTCATAATGTCATAACTTTTTTTTTGACACGCGGACCCCTGGAGTGCCATAAGTTGGCACAAATGGATACTTAAGTGCCAAAAGTTACGAAATGTACACTTAAGTGCCAAAATCGGAGCAAAATGGATCACTTGAGTGCCAATCCGGCGAAAATCCGGTCAAAACGCTGACGTGGCAATTTTCCGGCGAGACAAAAACAAAACGGCGTCATTTTAATGTTGACGTGGAAAAAAATAATATAAAAAATAATTAAATTAAATTTATTTTAAACATTTAAAAATAACAATTTTTAATATTAAAATTTAATTTTTTTTTAAAGGGAGGGCAGTAGATACGGCTCGGGGTTGAGCCCTCGGCCGCCGCCGTCGCCTTGCCGGCGGCGCCTTGGCCGGGGGAAGGGCGACCGGCGGCGGGCCCGCGAGCCCTCACCGGATCAGGCTAGGGCCGCGACCCTCGGCCCGTGATTTGGGCGAGGGTCGCGCCCCCCATTTGGGCGAGGGTCGGCGGCCCTCGCTTGGCCAAGCCAAGGGTCGCCGGCCCCGGCCGGGGCCCGGCGACCCCGGCCGACCCTTCCCCCGGCCGGGCGCCGCCGGCTCGGCGGCGGCGGTGGATGAGGGCGACCCTCGGCCGTATCCACCCCCTCCCTTTTTTTTTTTTTAAATTTTTTTTAAAATTTAAAATTTAAAATTTAAATTTAATTTTCTTGAATTTTTTAAATATTAATATTAATATTTTTAAATATTTTAAGTAAATTTAGTTTTAAATTAAATTTAATTAATTTTTACATTAATTTATTGCCACGTCAACGCAAAAACGGCGTCGCTTTTTCACTATTTGGCCACATCGGCGTGCCAAACAGCGTCGCTGAACGGCGTCGTTTTGCACTTATTTCGCCGGAAATTGCACACGTCAGCACTTTGGCCGGATTTTGGCCGGAGTGGCACTTAAGTGTCCCATTTCTTTTTGAATGTGACACTTAAGTGTACCTTTCGTAACTTTTGGCACTTAAGTATCTCTTTGTGTCAATTTTTGGCACTTGAAGCGTTCTTCTACCCTTTTTTTATTGGTACAGGCATCAAGATGTCAATTTGGATAGCCTGAAAACAATCTTTGAGAACTTTGATGTTGAAGATCTCTTGACGATTGATCGATTATTCAACACTGTACTAACCCAAAAAAGAACAACGTGCATGGATCTTTTGCGCATGCTGGAGATGAATTCCGAATTGAGGTAGGAGTCCCGTCATCTTTAATTTGTATCATTGCTATTTTCATTCTGCTATATGATATATTGATTAATCATTGTTAGTTGAATAATTTTCATTTTCCTGCATCACTCAAATCTCATGAGTATTAGAGGTGGCTTGAAAGCTATTGAACTTGGCTTGAATCTCTGTGCTATTGGCGAGACTCTACCTAATGAACAAAAAATGTGTAGATATTTTGGCAATCGACAATAGAAGTTGGAGAAAAAGGTTAACCATGTGATAGCCTAAATGCCTTTGACAATTGTGATATTGTAATGGAGGACGGAAGCATGATTATGAGGGCTATAAGTTTATTACCCACCTAAGAACATATATATAAATAACTCCTAGCACAATTCTTGCTATGTATGCACCCAATAGATTTTGTAATGAAGATAGTGAGGTTTTCGCATGTGACGCTAGCTATGAACCTTGGAGAATATTATCCCTCGCTATCCAATCTAGTCTCTCAATGAGCTAATGCAATTTTTTGCGATGCTTATGAATTTTGGAAGTCAGTCCATCTCGGCATTGTTCGCTTAATTAATCTCTCTGAGCATTTTGGAGGGTCAATTATTAATTGCTTTTAATTACCGGCAGCTCAAAGGAATTGAAGGAGTATTACCATCCTATTTGTTGGAATTCGACGAAGAGACTGGAATTTCTTTGTCACCTCAGTGGACTATTACTGAAAGCTAAGGCGCCCAATCAACAAGATGAATTGAAAGTATTGCTTTCGGAAGAATTGGAGAGCAAAAAGCCATTGGTTTCTGATGGGGGATGGATCGACAAAATAGATCCTAAATTTAGGCCTTGCAGACAGTATGATAATGAATCTATCGGAGTGTTATTGCGCTTTGTGCGAAATCGGTGGCGCCACCTCCCGGATGAATTCGAGGTACTCTTTCGATGGAATTGTGATGATTTCTGTAACGGAATGCATGCAAAGCTTCTTTACTATCTCGGATTGTATGAACTCGTGACTCAGCTTTTCTCGTTCCCGTAGGAGTTCCTTGGATTGGGCAGCGCCGAAGGCTCCTACAATTTATTTTGATGCACGATTCCCGAAACTCCTGATGGTGTCGTACGGAGCGGCGTCCCGATTCTGCAGAGAAGAGAAATGGTTCGAGGAGTATCGTTGAAGTGAAAATCTCTTCAGGAGTACTTTGGAAGAGACGTGCTGACCCTTCGGCCACTTTCCACGATTCCTTCTCTAATTCAGTCAGCTCTGCATTATCCCGTGCTTTTTGTTATATCTATTCAACTCTGTTTGAGCGTACAAATGTACTGTTTAATATGTATAACATGGTTGCGGTACTGAATTGTTTTAAATGTATATATAGTGTGTTGTTCTTGATGTTGCGTAAAAAATGTTTTTATACTTCAATTCAGTGCTTTTTTTTTTTCCTTAAATCGCAATTCATTAATATAATTTTGTGGTGTTTTTTTTTTCAAAAATGTAACTCTTAGACCTCAAAACTAAAAAGGCCCCAGTGGTCACTGGTTAGTCCCGGTAGCGGCTTTCTTCAATTAAAGTACTTTTCAATTCGTGGCGGTTTAGCAACTTTCTTCAATTAAGTTAATTTTTCATATGGAAATCTCAATATCTAAATATATATGTTTAGGTTCAATAGATCTCAATGGAGTTGGTAACTTTCTCTGTTATGAAATATATGTTAAATCTACTAGCTAGCGAGTAGTTTACCTATGAAATAATCATTACATTGTTAGCAAGTTTAATTCTAAAGGGGAGGAATGCTCAATGCATATTGATTTAGTCCATTACACCTGATGCCGACCGCTGATGAAGAAGCTTCACAATGATTTTTTAATTGAAAAGCAAGTCATTGGCTATATTCATATGTAAGTTATCAATTTAAGTGATGTCTCGAGTATTTTAAAACATTATAATATTTCATTCAAGACTCGGGAAAAAAAAAATAAAAGACTATGCTTTTAAATAAGGTGATTGTGTTCTTGCAAATTATACTTTTTTTTTAATTAACAAATTGAAATGCGAATCTTTACTTGTATATTTTCTCTGAGACATTTACTTTAAAAGATTATTTACTATTCAATATGAAGATTATAGCTAAATTTAATTTGTTAAGATAATTAAATGTGTTTTTATTTTGGAATAATTGTGCAGAAAGTTCTAAACCCATTTTTCGGTAGTCAATTTAGTCATAAACTTTTCAATCGTGTCAATTTGGTCCTAAAACTTTTAAAAATTTGCCGATTTAGTCATAAGCCTATCATTTGGATAATTAGCCAAACAATTTATGTTGACAAATCATTGAAATGTTGAGGAATATATGTTCTTCAAGTGTAAGGGCAGTTCACCATACCATTCGATTGGAATCTTTAGGGTCATTCTTATTGCTCTAGACCATTGGGGAGGGAGGGAGAGTCCTAATTCTTGGGTTTTCAGGACGGATTCGGAAAAAAGAAACTTCAGTGCAAGTAATCTGGTGGGTCATCACCAACCTCGAACTGAACAACAAAGAATAGAGAGAGTCCTCATTCTTGGTTTTTCAGGATGGATTAGGAAAAAAAGAAACATCAGTACAAGTAATCTGGTGGGTCATCGCCAACCTCCAACTGAACAACAAAGAATAGATGAATGGAATGATCATATACCTCAAGTGATTTTGTCAATCGCAAGTACTCACAAACTGCTCACTACAGCTACATCATTCAAATAACCACAAACTTCTGTATAGTATGGTCGCCTCACCGTTGATCTGGAGAAAATCTTGTCAAACAAGGGTGCTTTGAATTAAACCATTGGACTCTCTGAATGGTTTATCTATGGAGCAAGTTGAGTCCGATTGACATTGGCTGCTAATTCTGATACCCTAAGAAAATCCTTGTTTTTTTCAATCGTCCTCTAGTTTTTTTCCTCAAATCCTGCTAACGGGAATATCTTGGTCGGTTACATCCAAGGAAAATCCATTTCTGGCGGCAGCATGAGTAATTGCCAATTGAGAAGGTCACTAAAATAAAAATAGAAATTAGAGAAGGTCACTAAAATATTTCCAGTGTCCATAGTTCGATGATTAAAAAAATAAAAAATAAAAAAGAAAGAATCATCAAGAAAAGAAATGTCAACAATGCACCTTAAAATCAACAAGGTTAGGTAGTGATTTTGCAGAGTCCTACATCAAGACAAAAATTCTAGAGACATGTAGATGAAGAGATTGAAGAGATCATCTCCTGTGTAACATGAAAATCGATAGGATTTTATAGTTTAAGTCATTGTGAAATCATTCGAAAAATAAACTATGAATAATAAAGTAGGGGTGGCAAATGGGTGGGTCGGATGGAAAATGGGTCGACCCATATTTGACCAATTTAACCCGTTTTAACTCATATTCTTGTAGTGTCAATCTAGTAACTCATACCTGACTCGACTCGTACTCAACTCGTACCTGACCCAAACCCAACCCGACCCATATTACTAAAACTTATTAATATTCTAGAAAAACCCACTTCTTCTATATGCTAATTGGATTGAAACTTCAAATTAAATTAAAAATAGTAACTAAAATAAAAAAAGTTTATAAAAACCTATAAATTGAAATATTTATAAAAAATTAGATTATGCACATGCTTCTCTTATTTGAGCCTCACCGGTCGTCGGCGACTTGCCTTTGGCGAGCTCGACCTCGCCCGGCCTCGTCGTCGGTCGATGGCCGGCTGTCGCTCTACTGGTTGTCGGCTAAGGAAGGAAGAAAAAAAAAGAAAAAGAAAAAAAAATTGAAATATGAAAATAATTATAATTTCGATTTTTTTATAAAAAAATATTTTTTAAAGTTAAAAAAGCCATGGGTTTAAACTTTAAAGTGGGTTTCCTAATAACCCATTTAGATCCATTTCTTTTTGTGTTTTACTTTCTCAGACCCATTTTTAACCTATATTTAATTTTCACTTGTCCCATTTCTGATCCATATTTAACTTTCACTTGACCTATATTATGACCCATTTAACTAAAAATATGTCACAATATGGGTTTATGACCCATTTTGCCATTTCTATAATAAAGGCTATTAAAAATTTACATGATTTGATCCAAATTTTAATATCCACATCCATAAAAAGAATGACGTGCGGACCCCTGGAGTGCCATAACTTTGCACGAAAGGACACTTAAGTGCCATAACTTACGAAATGTACACTTAAATGCCACATTCGAAGAAAAGGGGATCACTTGAGTGCCAATCGGGCGAAAATCCGGCCAAAACGCCTACGTGGCATTTTTTTGGCGAACGGAGCCTAAAACGACGTCGTTTTGCACGCTGATGTGGCCAAATAATGAAAAACGGCGTCGCTTTGGGCTGACGTGGTAAAAAAAAAAAAAAAAATTTAGTTAAAATATTAAAAATAATAATTTTAAAAAGCTTAAAAAAAAAAAAAAAAAAGAGAAGTGGGGATGCGGCCGAGGGATCGGCCCTCGGCCGCCGCCGCCGCCGGAAGGCCCGACAACGGCGGGGGAGGGTCGGCCGAGGTCGGCGGGCCCGGCTAGGGGCCGGCGACCCCGGCCGACCGGCGGCCCTCGCCCCGCCATGCGGGGGTCGTCGCCCATCGGGGCAACCCTAGCGGGTGGCGGCCCCCGGCCCGGCGAGGCGAGGGCCGCCGACCCTCGCCGAATCAAGGTGAGGGCTTGCGAGCCCTTGCCGCCGGTCGGTCGGGGTCGCCGGCCCCGGCCAAGGCCCGGCGACCCCGGCCGACCCTCCCCCACCGTCGTTGGCCCTTCCGGCGGCGGCGGGCGGCGGCGGCGGCGGCCGAGGGCGATCCTCGGCCGCATCCCCCTTTCTCTTTTTTTGAAAGTTTTTTTAAATTTTTAATTTTAAAATTATTATTTTTTAATATTTTAACTAAATTAATTTTAAAATTATTGGAGACGTGGACCCCCTTCTTTGTCTTGCCGTTTCTTTCTCTTGTGTGGTAAATGGATGGCATCTGTTCACTCTAGCCAAAAAATAAAAGTTCAATCCTTGACCAGCAAGAATTCGGTCAGGAATTCCGATCCACCTCTTTCAATTCTGGTCGGGTCTCGTATAGGGAGTTAAACTCAAAACATAATTTAACACTTTAATTAATGAAAAATGAGTTGATATAGGTGAATCTTAATTCTAACCGTCCTCTGATTTTTCTTTTCCTCAAATCCTGCTAATGGAAAGATATTTGTCAATTCACCCAAGATATCCATTTCTGGCATCAGCATGAGCAATCGAGAAAAACTACTTAGTCAATGGTCACTAAATATTTCGTGTTTTTGTAGTTCAATCATGAATAAGAGGACCATTTCCCGTCCTAAATTATTTTGTTAAAGGAAAATTCCAAATAAAGGTCCGAAGTACACTCATTTTCTGAAATAAAGATTCGAAGTAGATCTTATTTCAAATAAGAGTCTAAAATGATCATATCAGTCTCAAAAAAATGACCTAAAGTGGTTATATTTGTTTCAAATAAGAGCCTAACCTCACCGGCTCATCAACTAGCAAAAAATTCAAGATGACAAGAAGTATTTTCGTCAAAACATAATTTAAATTTAGATTAAATTAAATTTTTTGTCTAAAAATTAGATTAAAAAAAAACACATAGGTAGGAAGGTCCTCCCGCCTGTGGTCGCCACCCCATCACCAGTGGGGCAACGGCATTGGCCAGCAAGGGCCGATGGCCCTTATGTGATCGAACGTGAGGGCCAATAGGCCCTCGCCGGGAGGCAAGAAAGGGTGGCGACCCTCTCCCAGAATTGGCCAAGGGTTGCTTGCCTCACCTCGGCTTGGGGGAGGGTTGCCAGCCCATTTTGTAGGTGCCGATGACCCTCGTCCAGCGACCCCGGACCCTCTCCCACCTCTGGTGAGGGCCTCGCCTTTGGTTGGCAAGGGTTGCCAGCCCTCGCCCAGGTGCTGGCGACCCCTCTGGCCATCATCGCCACCCCATGGTGATGGCGATGGGGTGATGGCCACAAGCGGGAGGGAGTCCTCCCTCCCGTCTCTATTCTTTTTTTTTTTTTTTTAAATTAGTTTGTTTTATGGGAAAAAACATAAAAAAAAATTAAAAGACAAAGTTGCCCTTATCAAATGGTGAGTTGAGACCATTTTTTGAGACGCATATAACTACTTCAGGCTCTTATTTGAAAAAAAAATTATCTTAGGCTCTTATTTGAGAATATAATGACATTTTAAGTTTTTATTTGAAATAATATTAATTTTAGACCCTTATTTAAGAAAATGAGGGCATTTAAGGTCTTTATTAAAAATTTTCCCTTTAGTTAAATAGGAATTACATAATTTGATCCAGATGAATTTATATTTAAAATATATAATTGGATGAGATGCGTTTCCATTTGAAATATTTTGTTTCCAGGAATTTATTGTTTATTTTACTTAGTTAGGAAATATACAAAATGAGATGAAAAGGAAGAACAGATCTTTATATAAACCCAAACTCAAACTCGCCTCGTCACTTCTCTCTCTCTGGTAACCCCTCCTCTTCTCTCTCCTCTTCTCTCTCCCTCTCTCTCGTGATCCATCGATCAAATCCATAGCGAATCAAGAGAGATGCAGCGGCACTGTCCTGTGGTTCAACGACGTCAAAGGCTTCGGCTTCATCAAGCCCAAGGACAGCAGCGAGGTTCTCTTCGTCCACCGGTCCTCCGGCAAGTCCGAAGGCTTCAGTAGCCTCGCTAAGGGCGAGGAGGTTGAGTTCTCCATTGTCACCGAGTCCGAGGGCAAGTCTTCAGCGGCGGTCGACGTCACTGGCCCGATGGGTCCCCGTCAAGGGGAGCACCGAGGACAGCTACGGCAGCAGCGGCTAGAAGGGTGGCGCCAGGTTCAACTGGCGTGGCGTCATGTGCTATGTCTGCGGCGAGGTAGGACACTTAGCAAGGGATTGTGACCGCGGAAACCGTGGCAGTAGCAGCAGTTCTGAGGGATGTTTTAACCGCGGCAAGAATGGCCACAAAGCAAGGGATCGTCCGAAGCGTATGATTCGACTTTTGAGTACACTCCTGGAAGGACTTAAAAAGCCAGACCTTTAAATTCAAGTACCTGTTAACATATATTTGAAAATATATGTTTAAAAAGTATTTTGATGTGATCAATTTAAGTTTTTGAATTTTCATTTACCCTAGTTGAAAGAATCTTTCTATACATTGATCTGTATAACTAAAACAAGAGGAAATTATCCAACAATCATTGCTATATCCCCAGGATCGAGTATCGAATCCAAGAACCCCGGACAAAATCAAAATGGAAACTTGACATCGACGGCTTCTCTCAGATCTGAACATAAGAACTTTGCTATGCGAAGATGGCAGGAGAGATGAAATGTCTTTAATGGATAGGAATCCACATGGGATTTTTCATCGCTCAAAAGATCATAATGAAAAATATCATGTAGTATATAGATTTGTTATAGCGGATTCGGAAGATTCACTCCAAGAGTCTTAAATGATGTACAAAACCATGGAAAAAAAGAAGGGATTGGTTGGATTGATTGAGTTTTTGCCTGCACAGGTAGTCCGACCTCATAGAGATACAAAGTTGTTTGCCCAGGAAAGAGGTAGATTGACAAGATTCCGTTTTCATGCTACAAGTAATGTGAAAGAGATGTATTAGCAAATTCATAAATAAGATAATCACGTCAAAATGGATCTTTCTCAATTAATAGATTCATTATAATAAATATAATCACGTATATTACGTTGTCACGTCTGAATTGTACAAATTTTTGCTACGAAGTGCTTTTTTTACTATAGTCCTCGAATCACAACGTCATTCATCCTTAATTACCTTTTGTCACTAGTAGCTTATAAATCAGGAAGGTTTAATTGATGGAAATAGGGTCGAAAAAGGTTGAAGTTCCTTTTTTTTTTTTTCCTTTGGTCGGTGGTTAAGTTCCTGAAAGAACCATTTTTCTAAGTATAGAATGAGCCAAAATTGATAAATTCCCCAAGTTTGAAATGAACTGCAAGGTAAACACATCTCTGCACAGGCCTTTCTACGTCAGGCAATGAATACACAAGAGGTCCTCCCCGTTTATAGATCAAAATAAGAGGATTCTACATCAAGACTTACATATAACAATTATAAACATATATGAACATAGATGCTATTGTCACGGGCTGATCGATTGGGATCGAAACCGCGCGGCGACTCGGGCAACTTTGGATCACCCAAGCCAAGCCTTGCTTGATTGAACACTCACTTGCTCTCGCACAACCCGGATCGTAGAGAGAGAAAGTTTAGAGAGAAAAGCTCTGGAAGGAAAGTGAACTTGTATTGCTGAAATGCTGGATGATTACAAATGAATGAGGACACCCTTTTTATAGTAGAGGGCCTCGGATTACATCAATTGATCTAGAATTCAATCGGCGGACGAGATCGCACCGCCTCAACAACCGACATAAATAGCAACTACCGTTTATCGACATAATGGAAGCTACCAACTACTACCATAAATGAGAGAGCTTCTAGAAGATGGCTCAATGACGGCTTCTCCCTCTCTTGGAAACTTCGGGGATAAGGCTTGGAGATAATCCAAGTGAGAGCAGGAGGTCCTCCACGGATGTGTCACGGTCGGGCTCCGGGAACCTCTTGGATCGGCCTTCTTTCGGCCCGTGACATTCTCCACCACTCAATCGAGCGACATCCTCGTCGCTCTCAGCTTGGTCGGCCTTCTTGGCGCGAGCACGAGCTTTGGCCCAAGCTTTGTTGTTTTTGTTTTGTTTGGTGCGGACGCTCTCGTACGAAGGACCGCAACCTTCGATGATGAATTCGGACTTAGCACGTGGCTCCATCTTCATCTTGGACTGGACATGCGGTGCGCACTCAACTTCGGGGAAGAGCACTTGGATCGCCATGTCGTGCGTTGGAATAGGATCCAATTTTTCCTCGGCCAGCTTGTTTAGTTGCTTCACGGACTTCAAGTTCTTGTTGAGGCGTTGGATCGTGGCGATGGTCTTGGTGTCGACAACCCCTTTGATCATGGGGATCGTTGTTGGGAATTTCGGATCGAGGATCACGAGGCACTTGGTTCTCATGTCGATCATGGATCTCACACTATGGAAGAATTGAATACCAAGGATGAGATCATAATCATCGAGAGGGATTACCTCGAAATCCATCTTGCCCTTCCATCCACCAATCTTGATATTCACGTCCGAAGTCGATCCTACGCCTTGGACGCCTTCTAAGTTGATCGGTTTGAACGTCCTATCCGTTGGCTTCACGCGAAGTTTCAAGGCCTTTGCAACCTCGGTTGACATGAACATGTTGGATGTGCTAGTGTCGACTAAGGCGTAAAGCGTTCGGCCACCTACCTCAACTTCCACGAAGAACATTTCGGTATTTGGTGTGATTCCTTCTTCGGATGGCGATTGGGCTTGGACGGAGTTGATTGTCTTCACACCTCCAAGTCGGATTTGCCACCTCTCTTCTTTGGGCTCCTCCTCCACTTCTTCAATGGCTAGGAGGGCATTGATTCTACCCTTCTCCGGGCACTTTTGGGTCCAATGAGGACCTTTGCAAATGAAATGAGGAGAGGGTGGAGGTTGATCGAACCTATTTGCGTAGTCCGTCGGTGGTCGACCCCTTTGGAAGGATGGTTTGGAAGACCCTTCTCCCCACGTCTTGGCTCGGCCACATTGATCGGGCACGCCTCGGGAAGTGTTTCTTCCTTCTTCCTCGGGTCGATCCGACCTCCACGTTCGACTCCTTGGTTCAGTCTTGGTAAGGTCGACAAGTGACTCGGCCACGCTTAGCGCTCTCCCAAGACTACTCATGTCCCGACACTTGAGCTCGAGAAGTGCCCATGGCTTCAATCCATCCATGAACGCTCCGAGAGCCTCCTCTTCGCTTAGGTTGTGAATTTGGAGTTTGAGCTCCGTGAACTCCTTCACGTATTCTCGGATCGCACCTCTTTGCTCGAGGCGATGGAGCTTGCTACGAGCTTCTTGTTGAGCGAACTCGGGGAAAAAGTAGTCGTAGAATTCCCTCACAAAGTCGTCCCACGTGTTCACGGGATCGGCGCCGCGTCGAATCTCATCGCACTTATTGCGCCACCACAACATGGCCGTATCAGTGAGGAACATGGAAGCGGTTTGTACCTTGGTCGACTCGTCGTGTATGTTGACAGCGCAAAAGTATTGCTCCATGCTCCAGACGAAGTTATCCACCTCCTTGGCGGATCGTTCGCCTCTAAACTCTTTTGGTTTCGGCACCTCAATTTTGGATACTGCTTGAGTAGGCACCGCATCGTTCGTGATGCTTAGCTTGCATAGGGCGAGCTCGGTTTGAAATAGGCTAGTGAATCAACCTAGAGGGGGGGTGAATAGGTTGTTGCGGAATTTTATTGGAATCTTTTGCGGTAGAATACATTGATATCAAAAATATATCAAAAAATAAATAAAGCATGTATTCATAAAGTAGATAGAGTAGGGTAAGAGAAAATTGACACAAGGATTATAGTGGTTCGGCTTAGTCCAAGCCTACATCCACTTTCCACGCTGGCAGCCAACTGGCTGTAATCACTATGTAGCAAAATTGAGAGCTGTTACAGTTCCACAAACTCGACTTCTTCAACGAGCAGTCTCTCCTATAGCTTTTCTCGCTGTTTTCGCACTATATCTCACTCTATTTGTTACACAGTATAAACATGAAAGATTTTAGAGATCAAGAGATTTCAGAGATTCTAACATCAAGATTTTTCTACCAAATCTCTCCTTGTCTCCGGACACCGTCGATCCTCCTTAAATAGTCTCCGTGCCTCCATACCCGTTGGCACATTCCAAAAATTCATCCAATCAACCCGTTGGACTGAATCAATTTAAGTGATCTCCTCGTCACGAAAACGTAAGTAGACAGTAGCTCATCAATCCTGTTCGCCCATACAATCAGGATCTTAAGTTTCCAAAATTAGATTATTCCAAAAATAAATTTGATCTTCAACGGATAAAATCCGAAGAACAAATCTCCCAAGCTTAAGATCACAGCCAGAAATATCCCATGGTTAAGATTAGGAAATGTAGAATCCAATATTTTACTTTCCTTAACCATAAAGATAACCTGTGGCCAGCCTGTAAAAATCGCAAACTATCATCAGACTTAGATTTGGGTCTTGAGGGCCATCAGACTGAAACTGAGTCTTGAAGGTCTTCAGATGGAAAAACTTCAGACTGAACTTCTGGGTCTGACTATCTTTGAAAACCTTTAGACTTTAAAAACTTCATACACAACTGACTGAGTCTTGGAGTCTTCATACCGTACTGTTGAGGCTGTTTTGTCAACTTCAAAACTCCAAGAGATTTTTCTTCAACACGGTCTTGAGCTCTTGGATCTCCGCCTTCATGGCTTCGACCTCATCCCTACACGGGCCTACCTCCTCGATTATTTGGACACGCTCGCTCAAACCATCGATCGATGCTTCGAGAGCTTCGTCCTTGTCGTGCAACGGGGCCGTAGCTTGGTTGATGCCGGTCGTGAAGTCTTCACGGAATGAGCCCTCAACCTCCATGATTCGGTCTCGCACGTCGTCAAGACCTTTCATGAGTTCGTGCACGGCACTCCGGACCTTCCCGATCTTCTCATCGAACGTAGCCATGGCTTCCATCGATGCATCTCTTCTCTTTGCTCGGCCACGGGTCTCCTTGACTTGCACGGCCTCTCCATCCATGACAGCTTCTTGGCTCGACATTCCTTCAAATAGTTGGCGCTCCTTTATCTCCAAATGGAACTCTCTTTAGCTCTGATACCACTTGTCACGGGCCGATTGATTGGGATCGAAACCGCGCGGCGACTCGGGCAACTTTGGATCACCCAAGCCAAGCCTTGCTTGATCAAACACTCACTCGCTCTCGCATAACCTGGATCGTAGAGAGAGAAAGTTTAGAGAGAGAAGCTCTAGAAGGAAAGTGAACTTGTATTGCTGAAATGCTGAATGATTACAAATGAAGGAGGACACCCCTTTTATAGTAGAGGGCCTCGGATTACATCTATTGATCTAGAATTCAATCGGCGGACGAGATCGCACCGCCTCAACAACCGACATAAATAGCAACTACCGTCTACCGACATAATGGAAGCTACCAACTACTACCATAAATGAGAGAGTTTCTAGAAGATGGCTCAATGACGGCTTCGCCCTCTCTTGGAAACTTCGAGGATAAGGCTTGGAGATAATCCAAGTGAGAGCAGGAGGTCCTCCATGGATGTGTCACGGTCGGGCTCCGGGAACCTCTTGGATCGGCCTTCTTTTGGCCCGTGACACTATGCTAGCACATCGTTTTGCATAGATGGAAGCCACTTCCAAGTCCGCAATGAAGAACAAGATCCTATCAAGAATACCTTAGAATCGACAGGATGCCTCCTCATGCGTCAATTATTCCCCATTTTGATGTCTTTTAGAAGCCGGCGGGCAAGGGGTCCTTGAACCTAGACCGTGTTGAATTTCACCTTGGTGAATGATAAAAGTATTCATAACTTCAGTCCTCTGAAATAATGAACAGAGCCGGGTAATCAATGCCGCCATATGAAGAAGATCTTTTGGGGAACCATTTTCAGTTAGCAATTCTGCATGAGGAAGGAAAGTAACTCCAACGACTACATGTATAATTTGAATCACATAAATGATTTTCGGAGGTGTATAAATAGAAAGAAAATGAAGCGAAAAGATCGCCATACGAAATTAGAAAGATTGCACTTATAGTCTGATGTGGTCACAACCGGTCGTGCACCTCATACACCTCTTTTAAGGACTTTCGAGTTGGCAGGATCATATAATGCATCTCTCCCAGAACAAATTACTCCAAAGGTCGTCGGCTGAGGCCAAGGCTTTCCACTTTCTGCAAACTGTAAATCACCTATTTCGCCATCTTGACTGAACTTCTCAAAAGCAAAACTGTCTATTCTTGTGTAGAATCCCTTTTGCCCTGAATCATCAAGAGCTAGTCCATTTGCATTCGTCCTAGCATAAGTTAAGAATACACTTTCTGAGTTTCAAGTTATCCAGTATCGCCTGCTATGTATACACCGATGTCACTAAATAGCCACTTTTTCAGCCAGTGCCAAATGTTCTTCTAAATCCAATAAAATTGTTCCTTTAATATCCACCTAGAAAGAGCCATCACAGATTTCTAAGTGAAAAAACTTGCAGAAAAGGCAATGCATCACTTCGAAAGAAAGAGAAGGCATTCAATTCATCACAGATATCCAACAATTTCTCTCGGAGTTTTTTCATTCCCCTACCCCGTGTCATTGCATTGTCCAAATTCTGGCCTACAAAAGGAGGAGAATTGAATACGATCCCCTTGCTTTAAAAGAAATAAAAATAATAATTAAGGACCTAGAATATTAAAAAAAAAAAAAAAAAAAAAACCTTTCTCCGTCGTCAACCTAGACATGCAGAAAAGGCAATACATCGTCACTTCTCAAACCAGCGAACCTCAAGCAATTGAATACTATCCTCTTGCTCCGTGTTCTCAGCATAAAGTGACCACAAATAAAGACGACCAGGCTCAGCAAAGCACGAACCAGCATAACAAGTCGGCTAGAAATCGTAAAATCCACAAATCAAAGTGACGTCGTCGAGAGCGACATGAGAAGTCATCATAGAGTATTGTTTTTTTTTTTTTTTTTTTTTAATTTTTTTTTTTTTTTTTGTCAATTATACTCTATTCATACTCTAACTCATTCTCAAATTTTTACCCTACCTCCTTGCAGGGCGTGGAAATCGAAACCCACTCCTGAAACTAAATCGTTCCCACCCCAACCTTCCCATTCCATGTTGAAAGGGTGGCCACTGGGGTAAACCCCAGTGGTTACCATAGAGTATTGTTTAAAAAGGGGCAAAAATGAAATTATGTTCCATATATGAGGGTGGGATAGGAAATTTTGGCATTTTCATTTAATAAAGATAGAATATTCCTAAAATGCTACTTCTTAAGACACCTTGAAACCTCCATTGAGCTTAAAGTCCTTTTGTTGCACTTCCCCAAAACTCCAAAACAAATTGCCAGATAACAGCCTTGTTTGGTTAAGCTTTTGGGGAATGTCTTTGCAAAAATGCAAATACCTTTGGGTAAATGGAGTTTTCTGAAATGTAAATAGCATTTAGTGAATTGTAATTTTAACTTGTACTGATAAACAATTTTGGTCAAAATACCGTTTAGCAAAATTTGCATTTCTAAAGGACTTTTATTAAATTAAAAAAATCATTTGTATTTTTTTTTGAAGTCTACCACTGACCGACTAGATTTGGCTGCCGAATCGCCGGATCTGGCCCCCGAACACCGTCGCCTGAGGTTGACCCCAAGCGTTGGCTGTCTAGGTTCGCGCGGCTACTTGGGGTCATGCGACCTCAGGTGACGATCGCCTAAGGTCACCCGACCCAGGCAACCGTTGTGTGACCCCAGGCAACCGTTGCATGACCCCAGGCGACCGATCACCTGGGTCGAGTGACCCTAGGCGACCGCTTGGGTTACGGGATTCAAGCCATTAGTCGCCTAAGTCGTGCGACCTAGGCATCGCCTGAGGTCCTGGCGACGATCGCCGGGGTCGGGCGACCATCAGGCGACAGTCGCTGGTGCGAGTGACCCCTTGGCTGGCGGCCTCCAATTGGCTTTTCCGTGTGATGGTTTTGGAGAAGATGAGCAATAACCAACTTGCATTCCGAAAGTGCAAGTTCCCAAAGTACCTTCAGACCTACTTTGGACTAAGGGTCTTTGGGCCCGTTTGTTCGGTTTTGGGAAAATGCACTTGGGAGAATACAAATACCTTTTACGTAAAGGAGTTTTCCGAAATGCTACACCGTTTGATTAATTGTAGTCTCAAGTAGCATTAAAATGTCATTTTAGCCGAAATACCGTTTGGCAAAATTAATATTTGCAATGGGTTTTTGCTTATATTTTTATTTCTTTTTAAATCTAAAAATCCAATCCAGCGGACTGAGGTCGCGACCTCAGGTGACGCCACCTAGAGGCGCGACCTCGGGCACCTGAGGTCGCAGAGGCCAGATCTGGCGGCCTGCCTCTAGGCAGCGATGGCGTAGAGGCCAGATTTAGCCTCCGGACCGCCGAATCTGGCGGCTTGAGGTTGCGTGGACCTAGGCGGTGTCGCCTAGTTCTGCGCATCGCCTGGGGTCCGCGCCCGCCAGGTGACGATGCGACCTCGGGCGGCATCACCCGAGGTCCGCGTGACCTAGGCGATGCCGCCTAGGTTGTGGGTTGTGCCACCCCCAGGTGGTGGTCATCGGGGACGTGCAACCCTTAGGCGGCGGTGGCGGCTATTGGAGAAGGCGAGGAAGAAGAAGATCGGTGGGAATAAGAAGATGAATAGTACTAGTGACATTTCCCAAATGCCCAATGCTTAATGCAGGCTGCATTTGGATGAGTATTTAGAAAGCCCCTTCAAGCCCCAAAGCCCTTTCACCCCAAATTGAGGTGTTTGGCAACCATTTCTCAAGGGGCTTTCAAGTGAAAGTTGACCCTTGGGAATGCTGAAAGCTCAGGTAGGTGGAGACCAGCCTTGAGCTTTCATCATTTTCGGAATGCTGAAGGCTTCATTTAATAAAAATTTTAAGTTGCCTATTTTACCCTCAAAACTTTCTTGAAAACCCACTTTTGCCCATTTTGAAAACAAAAAAACCCTAGAGCTCATCCGCACTCCTCCCTTCCATCGCTCTGACCCTTTCGTCGCTCTCTCCCTCACTCGATTGCACTCTTCGCTCAATTAGGTCTTCACTCGATTGCGCTTTTCCTTTGCTCGTCCTCTGCAGGTTCATCTCTCATCTCTCCCCCTCACTCCCGAAGCCCGGTGTTCCCGATGAGGAAGAAGGGTTGATGGTCTTGGACTGCGGTCGGCGAAAGAGCTCCCGTGGGTATTGCAAATCGCCAAGTGGGTCCAGCGTTTCTCACGGTCCGTACGGTTTCTCCTTCATTTCTCATCGTTTCCCTCCCCTCTCGTCGTTGAGTGCATTTTTTTGCCCGGGCTCTGGTGGCTAGGGACTGGAGATGCCGTGCTTTGGGTTTGCCTTTTTTCGGCTTTTGCCGTCTGTCATGATGTTCGTGGTCGCTGGAATTGCTGATTTGCGCTTAGTCTTTTGTTCTAATATGATGCTTCATTGCGTGCGTCGGCTTGCTTGAGCGCAGAGCCTAATCATGGATGATGGTGCGCAATTTCCTATTTTGAGAGTCTGGGCACCTCTGGACTGTTGATGCGCTATTACTAATCCCAACTCGCTGCTCACCATGTGTTCGTTGAAATGGCCAAACCAAGTTAGTGTATATGGATGGCGAGGATCAGTACAGGATCAATATAATGTACTGGGATGACAAATATGGCACCCATTGTGTATCAACAGATGTAAGTTTTGTGCTCAAGACAAATTGTATATCTTGTCTTTCTCTTCAGGGTTCTAACTTTAAGCCAAAAACTGCAGGAATTCTCAAATGACCTTATTGGTTTTTGGGTTTAATCCAGAAAGGTTGTTGCTGTAGTTGTCATTAGTTTGCCATATGCTTTATGATGGGAACTAGCTTATTTGTGTAGGCTTGCTTTTACGGGTCATAGTTTACTGATTTCAAATGTCCCGCATTACTATTTTGTTTTTCTATCTAGTCGGAAGACGATTTGTCACTTTTGAATCCACTCGGCGGTCATTTCAACCATGAGAGTTATGATGACACAGATTCCAACAATGCCGTTAGCAGTTCTTTCCTATTGGATGATGATTCGAGGTACCAAGACAGCTTCCAACTGGCACATATGCCTTGCGAAACCAATCCTTAATTTCGTGTCTCATTCATTGTGATAATTAAGATGCGCATTTCTTGTGCAACATCCCATTCACGGTGGAAGAAATTTCAAAGTCAATTGAACAGATCGAGGTGCTTGAAATTGAACCTCTACCTTTAATTCATGAGAATTCAGGCTTTACATTCTTGCTACAACGTGCAGAATGATTGTAGTTCCTTTCACAAGGCTGCTCTTCCACTGTAAATACGGCCGGTGTTAATAGATATTTTTTTGTGCATTCATTCTTTTAATTTTTAAAAAAAGTTCAGGTCAGTGTTGGTCACCCAAGTCATAGGCTGTCTTCTTTTTAGTTAGAAGGCGGTAGCGGTGGCGTTATTTGGGTCACTGCTGGTTCATGCCAGAATGTACCATACGTCTAATTCTTGATATCTTGAAGATAGTCAAATATATATATATATTTGTAAATTGTGCAGCATAGCAATCTATTTTGATACTTGTACCATAAGTAGTAATATTTAGCTTCATTCCCACTGTTCAATTCAATCTCTTATGAAAAGCTTCTCAATTGCGGCTTTTTTGACAAATGATCTCAAATTAGGGATGAGCTGAGATGGATCTTCTTGGGGAAAAGGACACTAATGGTGCCATAAGTTGTATACGGCGCTTACTTTGGTGCTAAAAGTTTCCGTGGGATCACTTAAGTGCCAAACCGGAGGAAAAACGATCACTTTGGTGCCACCGACGAAAGATTCCGGCCATCGGTGAAAGATTCCGGCCAAAATCTAACGTGGCCTCAAACTCCGACGAGCCACATCAGCGTACGGAACCAATAAAGAAACGCCACGAGGATTTCCGGCCGATCAGATTGACGTTGGCACCAAAGTGAGCGTTTTTCAAATTTTTTGGCACTTAAGTGATCCGATTGAAACTTTTGGCATTAAAGTGAGCGCCGTACACAACTTATGGCACAATTAGTGTACTTCTCCCGATCTTCTTGCCACTAAATCATCTTTATTTTACTAAGATGGTGGAAGAAGGAAAATGTTGAAAAAAATGGCCCGAACACTTTGGTTAGATTGTTCAAGCTTGATTCACAAGCAAGGTATATATAATTTACATTCTCTTTTTATATTTTGGAGTTTAGTGTCATATCTACATTTTTTTTTGAGTCAATCAACCCGCAAAATCTTCGAATACACATTAATAATTCACTGCAAAATAATTAAGCAATCTATAGATTATTCAAAAAAGAAATTTTAATTTTAGTAAAATTATTTACACAACATTTTTAACATTGTTGTCAAATATAAATTAAAAAAGTCACAAACATTATTTTTTTTAATTTTAAACAAATTAAAATTAAAATATTTAGATTAATCACCAAAGGGGCTTTGCAAATGTGTTTTCTACAAAACAACATTACATTTGCCTTGGGCTTATGGACTTTAGAGCCCCAAAGAGCTGTTATCTAACACACCATTAAATCCCAATTTTTCAGGACGAATTTGGAAAATAGGAATGTTGACGCATGTAAAGAGTTTGGGGACCTCGTGTTGCTTCTTTAGTCTCTCCTCTTGCATGTAAGAAAACGACAATGGAGAAGCAAGAGAAGCAATCGAAAGTTTAGAGAAATTTTTTGTTTTTCTCTGTATGTAGTTGTATTACGTCTGATGTACAATTATATTACAATTTGTACACTCAAAAAGGAATAAATAAATTACAGGTCAATTTATCCCAAAATTGTTCCCCGTCTATTTTTCCTAGATTAATGCTTGGAGATTGTAATCAAATCAATCTAGCCCTAATTATCTCCTGCATATCTTCTAACACTCTCCCTCAAGCTGGTGGCTTATAGATGTCCAAGACACCTAGCTTGCTCAGAAGATATGTATGCTGCCTTTGACATAGGGCTTTGGTGAAAACATCCGCGGGCTGCTCAGCAGTTCTAATCCCCATCGTATCGATTACACCTTCCTGGATCTTTTCCCGAGTGAAATGACAATCCACTTCGATGTGCTTCGTTCTCTCGTGCATCACAGGGTTTGATGCAAGCTTTAGGGCTGATTCGTTATCACAATATAGCTTTGTAGGTCTTCTCAATTGTATTCCAAGATCACTGAGTAAACCTCGTAACCAGACAATTTCACATGTGGTTTTTGCCATGGCTCTATATTTTGCCTCGGGCTGAGGACGGGAGAGATGTTGCTTGCTTCTTGGTTTTCCACGAGAGAAGTGAATTCCCAAGCTTTATACGAGAATCCGGTTATAGACCTTCGACTCATGGGGCACGTCGCATAGTCCGCATCGCAATAGGCTGTCATCTCCATGTCGCACTTCTTGGATAAGAGTATTCCAAGTCCCGGGCATCCCTTTAAATACTTGACGACTTTCAGCGCCGCATTCATGTGGGATTCCTTGGGTTTGTGCATGAACTGGCTCAAATTTTGCACTGCATATGATATGTCGAGCCTGGTCATAGTTAGGTTTATGAGTTTCCCAATGAGCTTCTGGTAGCTGGTCGGGTCCTGTAACACAGGATCATCTTGAGCTGCTCCTTTAGCATGATCTGTTGTAGTTAGCCTGATATTTTGTTCGATTGGAATGACCGCTGGTTTGCATCCGGATAGACCAGCCTCTGATACAATCTCCAAAACAAACTTTCTCTGGCTGAGGGAAATTCCTTCATGAGATCGTGCAATTTCAATTCCAAGAAAGTATTTGGGTGCTTCTAAGTCCTTTATGTGAAAGGTGGCATGCAAATATTTTTTAAGACTCTCTATTGCGGCTTCATCGTTTCCCATGATAAGGATATCATCCACATAAATCATTAGGTAAATAGATGACGCACCTCTAGCCCATGTAAATAAGGCATAGTCATACTTTGACTGTTTGAAATTTGCACTGATGAGAGCGTTGGCAAACTTTGCATACCATTGCCTGGAAGCCTACTTCAGCCCATAAAGGGATTTGCGGAGACAACATACTTTATCCTCCTCCTGTCTCCGTAAACCCTGATGAATGTCCATATAAATTTCTTCATTCAGGTCACTATGGAGGAAAGCATTGTAGACGTCCATTTGGTGGAGCGACCAGTCGTGTATTGCTGCTACTGAGAAGAATGACCTGACGGTGACATCTTTAGCCACCGGGGATAAGGTCTCGTTGTAGTCAAAACCTTCTCGTTGTGTGTATCCCTTCGCCACTAGTCGAGCTTTATATCTCTCAATGGATCCATCCGCTTTATACTTTATTTTATAGACCCACTTGCATCCTATACTTTTCCGCCTTTGGGAAGATCCACTATCTCCCAGTGTGATTATCTTCCAGCGCTGTAATTCGCTGCCATCGCTTGTTGCCGGCGTGGATCTTGGGATGCTTCTTCATAGGTGGATGGTTCTTGTCCATCGGATATTCGGCTAATGCAACATCTATGTTCTGATGACAATCTTTCAAAGGAAACATAAGAGGATGTCGGATAATTGATACCTGGTCCATTGAGTGAGGCACAGACATAATCTTTTGTCCATGTTGGCGGTCTCGTGGCTCTTCTTGATCGACGAGGAGGGTCGATTGGTGGTGGAGAGGGAGACATTTCCTGAGCAACAGCTTCATCCCTAGCATCTGGCAATTCCGATGATTCTTCAAAATTGGTTTGAGCAGGGTGTGTGCTTTCTCTTTCTTTAGGTTGATCAATTGTTAGGGGCCTTATTTGCCCTAGAGATGCCGCAAGAAGATACTCTGGAGGTTGATTATCATCAACAGTGAGTCGATGTGGATTACTGAGGGCATCTGAATTCCCAGCAACTTCCTGAAATGGAAAAACTGTTTCATGGAATACAACGTCCCTACTTACAAAAAATTCTCCTGTAGATGTATCCATGACTTGGTACCCCTTCTGCAAGTTAGGGTATCCCATAAAAACGCACTTCCTTGCTCGAGGCCCCATTTTGTCTCGAGCTCCCATGGTTGTGGTGTAACACAGACAACCAAAGACACGTAGGTGATCTGTTGTGGGTTTCCTCCCATGGAGTAGTTCAAAAGGTGACTTACCAGCCAGTACTCGAGTAGGCATTCGGTTGATGAGGTAAGTTGCAGTGAGAACACAATCTCCCCAATAATTAGCTGGTATACGGGCCTGAAATTTGAGAGCACGTGCGACTTCCGGCAAGTGACGATGTTTACGCTCCACCACCCTATTCTGTTGTGGAGTGTAAGTGCATGAACTCTCATGTAGAATTCCATGAGCCAGGAAGAGTGACCTGCATTCATGATTAAAGAACTCTTTCCCATTGTCAGACCTTACTCGTTGAATCGATCTTCCGAATTGATTCTTTGTCAGAACGATGAATGCTTTTAAATGTGCTGGAACTTGTGCCTTTGATTGCATCAGGAATACCCACTTTGCTCTAGAATGGTCATCAACGATTGTGAGGAAATAGCGGGAACCATCACGATGTGCCGTGTGATACGGCCCCCAAACGTCCACATGAATTAGGGATAATGCATGATCTGAACGTTTCGAATTGGAAGGGAAAGCTAAACGAGACTGTTTTGCTAAGGGGCAAACTTGACATTTTGAATAAGGAAAGAAAACACTATGTCCCATACATGAATGTAAAAGAAAGGTTTTATCATTGGCAACTGTATTACACAATGACGACTTATTGAAAGAAATCAATTCATGTTGACTTGGAGTCCCAGCCCAAAAGTATAAGCCTCCAGAAATATTACCTAAGCCCATCAGTTTCCCAGTCGAAAGGGCCTGAAAAAAACATCATCGGCATCAAAGAGTATTTTGCGGGAATTTTCTTTGCCGACTACGGGACACGAAATCTGGTTGAACTAGGCGTGGGACATATAAGACATTTTTCAAAAGGATTTCAGGTGTCAGTTGAACTGTTCCTGTCGATGTGACATGAGTAATATTTCCATTTGGAAGTTCCACAGTAACAGGTGTTTCCAATTTCCCATTTCTTCTCGAGAGAAAATTCATATCACAGACAATATGGTCACTTGCCCCTGAATCTATTATCCATGCCTTCTTTGATATAGAGTTTATTAGGCAACGGGATATACCGAAAAGCTTCCCTTTTTTTTTTTTTTTTTCCAATATCGGCCTTTTGTAATGCTTGCATCAATTGCGATATTCCCGTGGGTAATTGGTCGGTCACCTTGCCCTTGGTTGGCCGATCACTTGGTAAGCCTGCATAATATTTTTTTCCTTTTTCTACCGGCTTTCCATGCAATTTCCAGCAATTATCTATGGTATGGTGCGGACGCTTGCAATGTTCACAATATAATTTACCTTTTATTTTTGAATTTTGGCTGAAATTTCGTATGGAAAAAATCTGGCCGTCGGATCCCCTCATCGCGGGAAAATCTGGACCGTCCGATGCAACGGATGACTCGGTCCTCTGTGAGCCATCAGATCTTCTGGAGTAATCTGGGCCATCAGATCGTCTCAACAAATCGAGGCCGTCAGATCGCCTCGTTAAATCCGAGCCGTCAGATCTCCTATAAATATCCTGGCCGTCGGATCTTCTCGGCGAATCCTAGCCGTAGACTTGATCCCTTTTAAAGCCTCGGTCGCCTGTTTTGAAGCCCAACCCTAGCCCTTCGCCCCCAAATCTCTCTCGAGCTAGGGTTTTCGCCCCCGATTCTGCTCCGCGGCGATTTCCACGGAGGGCGAGGGCTATGGCGTCTCCCCATGTTTGCTCCGGAGCCGCGAGCCTCTGGCTTTCCTCCTGGACGGCCAGCTGGAAGATCCGGGCGAGGGGTGGCACGGGATCCATTGCCAGGATTTGAGACCTGAACGTCAGGTAACTCTCGTTCAATATTAGGAGAAATTGAGTCGATTTCTCCCTTTCTCTGATAGATCTGTATTGTCGGAGCATTTCTGGGGGCCCTTCGAGCTTTTCTTCCGCCGCCTTGAGCTCGTTCCAGAGTGATGAGAGTTTGTTATATACGGCTGTAATTCGACATATTTCCTTGCTTTAGATCTGTAAGTTCTTGCATGAGGCAGAATATCTTCGCTCGATCTAACTTCCCGTACATTTCTTTGATGTTGTCCCACATGGTCTTCGAATCCTCCGTCGGTGGGAGTCCTGCTGCGACGTCTGGGGAGACGCAGTTGCCGATCCAAGTGCGGATCAGGCGATTGCACTTTCTCCAGTACCTTGCGAGCCTCTCATCCGTCGGGACGGGTATCGAGCCATCCAAGAAACCGTCCTTGTCCTTGGTTGCGAGGGCCCTCCGGAAGTCTTGCGACCACTTGCTGTAATTTTCTGGCCCGGTTAGTTGAAGGCTGATGAGTCGGACCTCCGGATCGTCGGCCGTGGTTACATGCAAAGGGTCTCCTGGTTCGGGCCGGCCGGTGATCGCTCCAATCGGATAGGGAAAAAAACTGGGTGAAAAATTAGGGTTCGGGTAGGGATTCATCCCTATGCCCGACCCATCGAACCCAGATCCGTACCCCGCATTAGAGCTACTTGGGTAAGGACTTGCTCCGGATCCTGTATCTCCAGATCCACTTCTCGGCTCTCCCTCGGTGGCTGGATTTGCCCCGCTTGCGACTGGTGGATTCCCATCGAGGCGAATGCCGCTCTGGTAAGTCATTACCACCGGCGATGATGCATTCGGATTCTGTCCGACGTACCATGGATATGGTACCCAATGGTAAGGCTGACCCACAATGGGTTGCCCCATATTCGCCTGAGCCGGGAATCCTCCCATCTGCATCTGTGTTTGTTGTGTGAGATTTGTAGGGTTTGTCCCTGCGTTGCGCTCCGGCATCTCTGCGCTTGAAGGAATCGCTTCTGTGGATGAGGTTTCGAATCGACGAGTAAGGCTGATTTTCGGGTTCATGGTAAGTGATGCTTGCTTCTTCTCCCTTTGGATCGAAATCGATTCTTTTGTTTCAATTCTACAATTTCTTGATTTTGCGATTGAATCCAAAAGCAATCAGATGCGAAATTTTGGAAATTAGAGCCTCGGCTCTGATACCATGTAAGAAAACGACAATGGAGAAGCAAGAGAAGCAATCGAAAGTTTAGAGAAATTTTTGTTTTTCTCTGTATGTAGTTGTATTACATCTGATGTACAATTATATTACAATTTGTACACTCAAAAAGGAATAAATAAATTACAGGTCAATTTATCCCAAAATTGTTCCCCGTCTATTTTTCCTAGATTAATGCCCGGAGATTGTAATCAAATCAATCTAGCCCTAATTGTCTCCCGCATATCTTCTAACAGTTGCGTTTCGATGAATTCGACATGGTGCGTCACCCCTGGCAAACCGAACGACAAAGAATTAGTGAATAAAATGATCCATAGGCCTCAAATAACTCTGCTAATAGCAGGTACTAGCAAACTTCTCACCACGGCAACATCATCCAGATAACCACAGTCTTCTACACAGCATGATCGTCTCATCGAATAATCTAGAGAAAATCTCGTTGAACACGGGTGCTTCGGATCAAATCATCCAACTCTCGGAATGGTTCATTTAAAGTGGAAAATAAGCCTAATTGATATTAGTAGTTGATTCTAATATCATATGAAAGTCCTGAGATTGGCATTGTTTCATCACCCAATATGACAAGACTTCATCAATCCTCGGAAACCGATTCAAAAGTTGATAAAGTTCCCATAGTCTTAATCAAAGCATACACTCATCGCAATTGCAGTGATTACCAAGTCATTACCAGGGGAAAAACCACATCGCACAATTGATTGAGCGGGTTGCTTGACGCGAGAGGTTTCATCCCGTTCGAACTTGGGTGATGATTGGCAAAGCGCTTCTTTCGCACCTTTGCCTGACTAAGATATCGGCCCCCTTGAAAGGCACGAATCCTAACCGACCATGTTTCTCGATGTGCTAACGAACCTGACCGTTTTTGTCACTTCCAAAAACCCAAACGAGGGACCAATGTACCTTAAAATTGACAACATTAGGTAGAGATTTCAGAGAGTCCTGGATCTAGAATAGAAATTCCCAAAGATATGTAGACGAAGAGATCATCCTCAATAAGTTAACACCAGATGAAAATCCTGATTTCAATCACTCTCTACCTTTTATTTTCCTCAAATCCTGCTAATGCTTCATCTTTGTCGGTACACCCAAGAAATCCATTTCTGGCAGCAGCATGAGCAATTTTTTTTTTTCTTAAATTTTTTTTGGGTCGGAAAACGAATTTATTGAATAAAAATTGTTCGAACATAGGTGCTCACTAAGGTCCAGAGGGGTTGAGGGGACAAGCTAGACAATTACGGGGAAGGCCTTGGAATGGGCTAAGTTTAAGTGTTCGAATGAGCCCATGGAACCTCAACTATAAATGACGGTACTTCCCACGCAGGCCCACCACTTCTGACAGTGACAGCATTTCTTCTGGTCGTAAGGGGGGAGACAGAGGGAGAGAGAGCGTGTTCAATGGGGGCTAGGGTTTCGGCGTTGACGGTAGAGGCTGCTCTTATGGATTTGGCGAATCCATCAAGGGTCATCATCACCGACGAGTCGGGCGTTTGTTCCGTCGACGCACGACCTGTCAATATTCACTTGCATGGTTCGGTCTCTCGGCGGAATCCAGTGTCTGAGGTAATTCTTCGTTGTCCGACCAAAGCTTCGTTTTTGTCCATTCCATCTCTGAAAATTATCGAGTATTACGTGGGCCGCTTCCGCTAAGGTCATTGGATTCGAAATTCGTTGTCGAAATACAAAATTATACCTCGCCTTCCAAATTGACGAGGGAAGGTGGATCTATTGAGTGTGGGTACCGTAAGTTTGTAACCGATCCTCGATTCTTGCTAATTTGATGATCGAGGCTAGGGTTAGCAATTGAGGAACTGCTTGTTAGTCAATTAACTTTCTCCTATATTTGATAATTCTTTTATGGTTATAGCTAATGACTTTGGGTATTATGAGTATGGATCTATGAGTAATTTAGTAAGTAGGAGAACGCATCCATATATGACTAAACCTAAAAAAATTTGGAGAGAAAATGCATTTACAATTCTAAACCTTACGTGCAAAATCCAATCGACTGCTAAACCTTTCAATTGAATGGCGATAATACTATATCCTTTGAGAACAAAAACAAAAAAAAAAACACGATTCCCACTTTGATGCACCTGTGGTAACGCATGCCAAAACACCTTACCAGTTTGTAACTCATACCAAATTTTCCATTTGCAGAGTTTTGTGTCTGTGCGCAAATAGATAAATAAGG
Organism: Eucalyptus erythrocorys; assembly: GCA_014182555.1. Lineage (NCBI taxonomy): Eukaryota > Viridiplantae > Streptophyta > Magnoliopsida > Myrtales > Myrtaceae > Eucalyptus > Eucalyptus erythrocorys. The sequence goes on from CM024606.1 coordinate 33,099,724, forward strand.
CATTCACTTGCAAAAAGCATGAACGATATCGCTTGTAACTTTTTGTCTGTGGGAGTCCCTTTTTCCATCTTGCTAGAGCTCTTAGACACGGCTGAGATCGACTCTTTGCCAAATGATCATGTTCATTTGGGCCGAAAGCCCAAATATAAAAGGGGAACGTACTAGGGTCAACGACAGCGTAACCCTCTCTTTGCTCCGCCTCCCCTCCGCCTCCTCCCCGCCTCGCCTGCCTCCCCCTCCGCCTCCTCCGCCTCCACTGGTCAAGCTTTCGGTGGTCGTTGTTTTTGTTATAGCTTTGAGAGGTCCCAGAGAGCTTCTGTGTTCGTCTGGGTCAACGATGTCTTCCAACCCCCAAGACCCCCAGGGTTTGTTATCCTTGGCCGATTCAACTGGACGGCGGCTGCGGCGGCGGCGTGGCCGTCGGTCGCTCGATCAGAGGCACAGAGCCCATCCTGACTTTAACGACTGTATTGAATTTGTTGTAAAGCAATTGCTGAGGTAACTTCAAATTGTTATGTTTTGACCTGCATAAAGGGATCTCTTGCTTATTGGGGCACTCCTCATCACTGAGCTTGCTTACTAGTTACAACTTTTGTAGAGATCGGTATTCGGAAGGATGCACCGATATAGCAAATTAATAGGCTTTCTTGGGTCATTGGTTAAGTTCAATATCACTATCTAGGCTAAAAATTTTAGTTTTCTTCGATATTTTCAATTACATAGTAATAAAAACATAGAATTTTTTTTACCATTTTGCTAAAATCAGTATACTTTACTGATAATTCTCTATAGTCATCATATAAAGATATTATATCCAATTAGATATTTGTATAACAATTTATGTTCTGGGGTTTACATATACTTCTATTTGCTGTTATAATGGAAATTGGAGTTAAAGTAGTAGATCTTTTAGCCCCTTATCGGCATGGAGGAATAATAGGACTGTTCGGGGGGGTTGGAGTGGGTAAAACAGTACTCATTATGGAATTGATCAACAACTTTGCCCTCAAATCCATGTCAGATTTTGTATCATTTTTTCATTCCGCTAAGAACCTGTAATAGATTTGTTTCTCCAGTGTACTTTTTCTCAATTTCCAATAGGATATGGCCTATTATATTTTGAGAGACCCAAATACTATCTGGTTCCGGATACATTGATTATTTAGGTCGTAATGTCTACCTTATTTTATGATACAGGCAGCAAGATCATGTCAATGAGGATAACGTGGACCAAATATTTGCAGGGTTTGATCTTAAAGATGCCTTGATCAATGATCCCTCATTCATTGCTCTGCTAAGCCTTAGAAAGAACGACGTGCACATGAATCTTCGATGTTTTCTGACTAGTCCCATATTTAGGTGTGAGTCCTGTCATTTTTAATTGGCATCATTGCCATTTTCATTCCACTGTCTGATATATTGTGTAACCATTGTTGGTGGACTAATTTTCATTTTCCCATCACTCAAATCTCATGAGTAATAGAGTTAGCCCGAAAGCCATTAAGCATATCTGTGCTGCTAGTGAGACTACCTAATGAACAAAGATGGAGATATTTTGGCAATTGACAATAGAAGCTGGAGAAAAAGGTTGACCATGTGATAGTCTAAATGCCTTAGACAAATGTGATGTTCCAATAGTGGATGATCCTGTTGGAAGCATGGTTGTGAGGGCTATAAGTTTGTTACCTGCCTAGGAGCATATAAATATCAGTAACTTCTAGCACAATTCGTGCTATGTATTCACCTGATAGGATTTTGTAGAGGTGGCAAAATGGGTCTTAGACCATATATGACCTATTTAAATCATAAATGGGTCATATACGGATCACTTATTTTTTAAAGAAACTAATTAAATGGGTTTGACAATTGAATCTTCTTGGCATTGTTTGCAGCTCAGAGGAATTGGAGGAGTATCTTCCTCCCATTAGGTGGGATTCAAAAAAGAGGCTGGATTTTTTGTGTTGCCTCAGCAACATACTATCATGCAGAGTACATCACAGATTGCTTCACAATGAATTGGAGAGCAAGAAGGGACAGATTTTTAATGGGAAATGGATTGACTCCATAGGTCATAACCTTAGGCAGGGATCCCACTACGATGGTGTATCTGTCGAGGATTTATTGCGCTTAGTGTGAAATAAGTGGTGCCACCACGTGGAATATGCGATAAGAATTTGAGGTGATCTTTCTGTGGAATTCTGATAATTTCTGTAGCAGAATGCATGTGAGGCTTCTTTAGTAATTGTATGAACTCGTGGCTCAGCTTTTCTCGTTCCCACAGGAGTTCCTTGGATTGGGCAGCGCCAAACGCTTTTACGTTTACTTCAATGCAAGATTCCAGAATCTCTTGATGGTGTCCTATCGAGTGGCGTCCCGATTCTGCAGAGAAGAGGATTGGTTCGAGGAGTTCCGTTGAAGTGAAAATCTCTTCAGGAGTACTTTGGAAAAGATGTGCTGACAGTTCGGCCACTTTCCATGATTCCTTCTCCAACTCAGGCGGCTGTGCCCCTGTGCTTTTTGTTGTATCTATTCGACTCTGTTTGAACGTACAAATACAATGTTTAATATGTATAACATGGTTGCGGTACTGAATTGTTTTAAATGTTTATATAGTGTGTTGTTCTTGATGTTGCATGAAAAATGTTTTTGTACTTCAATTCAGTGCAATTTTTTTTTCTTAAATCGCAATTCATGAATATAATTTTGTGGTGTTTTATTTAAAAATGTAACTTTTAGACCTCAAAACTGGAAAGCCCCTGGTGGTCAGCCCCGGAAGCGGCTTTCTTCAATTAAAGTACTTTTCAATTCGTGGCAGTTTAGCAGCTTCTTTGCTGATTTAAATTATTTTTTTGTATGGAAATCTCAGTATCTAGATACATTTGTTTAGATTCAGTAGATCTCAATGGAGCAGGTAACTTTCTCTGTTATGAAATATATGTTAAATCTACTAGCTAGTGAGTAGTTTACCTATGAAATAATCATTACATTGTTAACAAGTTTAAATCTAAAGGGGATGAATGCTCAACGCATATTGTTTAGCAGCTTCTAATTGAAGGCTGCTGAGGAAGCTGCTAAGCATGATAAAGGAGGAGAACAACAGCCATCATCGCAAGATGCAACCATGACTGAAGGTGCCAGTGGTTCAGCTTCTGAGGTGGATAACAAAAAAAAAATGATTTAATGGTCAGTATCGTTGTTAAGCCTTTCAAGTTGCCTGGTGTTATCAAGCCCATTTCTCAGTCAATTAAATTAAGAGCCTAGGAAGACCCCAAGCTATCAATTTTGAAGAAAATGTCCAGTTTGAGAGAGAGAGAGAGAGAGAGAGAGAGAGATCCCCTGGTTTTTTATCCCACATGCCAGGATAAGTATGTTCTTGTTTTAGAATTTATGCAATTATCTGACAGGAGAAGGAGTCTCTGTAGGTGATTGATATCTAGATGATGATTTCATAAGCAAGGGTGCTTCTATTTTCCCATCTGGTTTACATCCTTGACTTTACGTGAGTTTTAAGAATATCACAACTGTCTGCATACATTATGGGGATTTTGCTTTGTTATTATTGAATCATCGAAATTCATTGTCTCTCGTTGACATTATAGCATGAGGTTCGTTGGTTTTTCAAGGTTGAAGCAGATTTTGAGGCGCTGAGGGAAATATTGATTATATGGTGTTATTCCCCGAGGTTTTTAGATTATCTAGTTTTTCTGTGTTGTTAATGAAATGAAGCAGACTAAAGGATTTAATGCTTTAAATGTCTACTTGCGAAAAATGTGCTGCATTTTGTTTTGATGCCCAATTTGGGCTGCCTATTTTTGGATTCTCACAAAGTCACCAATGTTTACTGCATGATGGTGAAGCTAATTAACCCCATCCTCTATGGTCATGATTGGCCTGTTTTAGCTTACTTTCTTGAAGGGTTGCAATGCACCGAACAGTCATCATAATTATGTGAGGGATGCAATTTGCAAAAAACGTGTTTTCATACTTTTGTCCTCTTTTTGTAATCTGGGATTGCACTTAATGTTATTTTGCCAGCTGCTACTTTTCTTTGAGGGGAAATATTGAATTTTACTTGTAAGATTATTTGTTTGTTGGCCCTGGCTCTGCACTGGTACTGGTTGGACTCAGACTAATATCTGTTTACATGGCAGGATGGTGAAAATGGTTTGCTACAGCAGGCCCTTGCTATGTCGATGGATGATACCACCTCTGGCCATGATCTGTGAGACACTGACATGTCAGAGGCAGCTACAGATGATCCGGATTTGGCTCTAGGCTAGTTCTTGTGACTAAGTCTTAAGTCTTGCGTCCACCCCTGACAGATGGGTGAATGGTGTTCACCTGTCGTCTTGTGTGCTATTGTATAGAAGGAATACTTTTGGAAACTCACATTGCCTCACGGTATCATATGGGATAGAGAGAAACTGCACTGCATGTTGACATCTTTCAACACTAGTTATGCCTTCTGTGAATTCCCTTAGAATTGATTTCCTTCCTGGCGGGATCTATTGTGCAGAGAAATATGGATTGGCATGCTATCTCTAACTTTTGTCGCAAGGATTGTCAGAAGCATACTTAAGACAATGTTTTTCTTCTTACCGGTTGGTGGTTTAATACATTACTGGGTAGTGCTTGCAGCTCTTAAATTGTCGGTCCAGGACAGTGACAAAGATTCGTCAGGCCAGACAGATATGAGCAAGTTGTTGGCGGACCAATCCTTTGTGTCATCCATTATTGCATCGGTACATATGATGCATCTTCCATTCAAACTTTGAATTCTTGGTTCTCAACAGGGAATAGAATTGGCTGCGTAGCTTCCACATATGATGATTATTTGTTGCTCCTGCAGCTTCCTGGAGTGGATCGAAATGATCCTTCCATCAAGGATTTGCTTGCTTCCATGCAAAACCAATCTCAGGTGCAATAGAAACCCTGTTGGAAGTAAGATCTTTTTTTGCTCGTGTATCTGATATAGTGCATCATAGTGATCCATCAGTCCGGTGCTTCATTCTTGGGTTTTGTGTGCAAGTGAGGATGTAAATTGGCTGGAATTCAATTAAGTTCGACTTGTATTGTCTACATGATTACTTACAGATGTTCCTGCATGGGTATCGTACAGAATGCTATATTTTTCTTTTAACACTTTGGTTCCTATGTTAGAGCTTCAGCTTATGCAAGGAGTGCATGTTATAGCATGTGTGCTATGGGCCTATGGCTGTAGAATGATTATATGCTCTTTGACAAGCTGCCATTTTCTCTCTACTGCAGAAAAAGGATGAAGACAAGGGTCCAAATGAAGAGGAGAAGCAGTGATTTCTGTAGTTATTATTTTTCTTTCGGGTTATTTTTCTTGTGAAATAGTTGTAGCAACATGCGATCATCTGTGAAATGTGAACTTTCAAATGGAATGATTGGTTCTAATGAAAATTTTCATTGCTGCAACAACGAATCATAGTCTTTGCTGGAAGGTGCTGGGAGTTTTGTTTTTTTTTCCCTTCCTGTTCTCCATTCCTCAATATCATGCTTAGCAAACTACAGAGCCAAGCTCAATGTTCAATAACCCCATAAAAGTTGTCAGCTCGACTTTGTAACTACTTTTCACCTCACTCTTTGCCCTCTTGAATTCTTCCCATGTGAAATGCACTTCTATGGCTCCAGAGGAAGGATCGCTAAGGCCCTGTTTGTTTATACTTCTTTTTTTTGTTTATAAACAAAATTTCTGTTTTTTTGTTTCGGGGAACAGAAACTTGTTTGTGTTTTTGTTCCAAATCTATTTTTTTATTTTCAGGAACACATTTGAAATGGAAATAAGAAATAAGAAAAACGTACTTTTTGTATTCGGAATAATTTTTAAGAAAGGATTTTCTCTCTCCTCTCTTTTTTTCTCTTTTTTCTTTCTTTTTTTTTTGGCTGGTTGCCGGCGACGTCGTTGAGGGCCGGCGACCTCGCCGGAGCGTTGTCATGCGATGCCGACCTGGCGGTGGCCCAGTGACGCCAAGCCTCGTCGGTGGCTAGGCGAGCTCGGCCTCATCAAATGTCGGCGAGCTCAAGCTCGCCTAGCCAAGGCAAGGCCGAGCCTCGCCCAACCACGGCAAGGCTCGGCCTCGTCGGCGACCGGCCAAAAAAGGAAAAGAAAAAAAAAAAAGAAAAAGAAAATAGAAAAAAATAAAATGAAAATGAAAAAGAAAATAAAATAAAAATATTTAAAAAATCAAAAGAAAAAAAAATTATACAAATTTACCAAATTTATCTCTATTCTTTTTATATTTATAGAAGCATTTATCAAACGCGTTCTTTTGTTCAAAAATTGTTCCTCGGAGCAGAAATTCTTTTTTCTATTTTTGTTCCTTGAAATAATTTTTAAACAGAAACTCAAACAAACTTGGCGTAGAACCAACCCACAATAAACTGCTTTTGTAAAGAGATTAAAAGAGGGGTGAAATAGCACAACATAAAAGTTCCATCGGCATAGCAAGGGCCTGCTGTAGCAAAGCATTTTCGTCATCAGCATTTTTAACATGCTCCTCAGCGTGCCGTCCAATCAGAAGTTGCCACGTTCAAATCTTGGCGCGCGTTGAACCAGGACTCTGTTCGGCAAAACCGGTAAGCAACTTTGTACGATACCCAAAAGAGACTCGAGTATAGTTTAATTGTAGAAGGATTGCGCACTGCGCAATCCTTTGGTTTCCTGTGGGAACAAGAAGAGCTGAGTCACCAGTTCATACAATCTGACATATACAAAGTTACGAACGGTTTTGCTGCAAAAATCATTAAAAGAGTACCTGGAATTCGTCCATATGGCGCCACCAATTTCGAACGAAGTGGATTAAACTTCTGACAGATTGGTAATTGGACTCAAGAGGCCTATATTGAATATCTATCTTGTTGATCCGACCAAAAGCTATGGCCCCAGGCTCTCCAACTTTGAAATCAATTTTTTCCATTTACCTGGTCGATTGGGCCTTATATTTTGCAATCACCTGTCACTAAAGTTCGCTAAAAAATCCCCTCGTCTTGAACTCAAAACAACAAAACCGCAAAACACACTCGAATCCACTGTTGGTGATTAAAAGCAATTATTAACTGAACAGTGGGAATGACATGGGCGCCAGGAGGGTCAGTTTGGTCAGTTAATAATTAATTGCTTTTAATCACCAACAGCTCAGCGGATTCGAATGTGTTTTGCGGTTTTGTTGTTTTGAGTTCAAGACGAGCGAATTTTTTAGCTAACTTTAGTGACAGGCGATTGCAAAATATAAGGCCCAATCGACCAGGTAAATGGAAAAAATTGATTTCAAAGTTGGAGAGCCTGGGGCCACAGCTTTTTGGTCGGAACTGGTTCGACAATAAAATTGAGGGGTGGATCAACAAGATAGACCTCTTGAGTCCAATTACCAATCTGTCAGAAGTTTAACGCCAAGATTCGAACGTGGCAACGCTGAGGAGCATGTTAAAAATGCTGATGACGAAAATGCTTTGCTACAGCAGGCCCTTGCTATGTCGATGGAACTTTTGTGTTGTGCTACCGCCGAACCCACGCCCGCCCCTGACGCCACCAAACCCGCTGCCGCCCCCGCCGTAGCTGTCCCTGGCGGCGCTTCCCCCCTTGACGGGGGCCCCGCCGGGGCGGGTGACGTCGACGGCTGAGGACTTGCCCTCGGAGTCAGTGACGATGGAGAACTCCACCTCCTCGCCCTTGGCGAGGCTTCGGAAGCCGTTGGACCGGATGGAGGACTGGTGGACGAAGAGGTCCTCGCCGCCGTCGCTGGGCTTGATGAAGCCGAAGCCCTTGAGGTCGTTGAACCACAGGTCGGTGCCGGCGCATCTCTCCTGACTCGCCATGGATTCCGATCGACGGATCGATCACCGGAGATGAAGAGAGAGAGGTAGGGAGAAGGAGGAAGAGAGAGAGTTCGTAGTGGTTGAGAAGCCTCGTGCGGTGCGTTCCGGGATAAAAACCTAATCATGGTGATTAATAAGGAAAATTATCAATTCGGGTCATAAGCTTTTTTTTCAATTGAGTCCATTCGGCCCAAAATTCGCCAAGCCAAAGCTGATATGGACGCCGATCAGTGAATAATTTTTTAATATTTTTTTTGAAATTCTTAATTTTTTTTTGAATTTTTTCTTTTTTATTCCACCTTCTTCTTCCTCTTCCTCTAGCCGGCGCCAGCGCTCGCCGGCCAGACGCCAGTGGCCGACGAGGCTAACCTCGCCGGCGCCGGCCAGAGGAAGAAAAAAGTGAAAAAAAAAAATTCGAAAAAAATTAAAAATTCGAAAAGAAAATTAAAAAATTATTCACCGATCGCGTCCATGTCAGCTCTGCCTGGCGAATTTTGGGCCTAATGGACTCAATTGAAAAAAAAAAAATTATGACTGAATTGATAATTTTCCTTGTTAATCACCATGATTAGGGTTTTTATCCCGAAACGCACCGCACGAGGCTTCTCAACCACTACGAACTCTCTCTCTTCCTCCTTCTCCCTCAACGGAAGTGGCTCACATATAATCAGTAAATTTCAGCAATGGAATGAAAAAAGAAAAAGAGGAAGCTTCGGGCGGAGAACAAAGAATTACCTCGACACTGGATTCCACCTACAGACCGAACCCTAAAATTGAATATTGATGGGTCTTTCGTCCATGGAACAAAAATTGGAATATAGCCGGAGTGATTCGCGACTCGCCGGGGACAATAACCCTTGATGGATTCGCCAGATCCATAAGAGCAGCCTTCTGGACCTGAGCAAATCCTTAAAAAGGTTCTGACAACCCGGAAAGACGGGTCCCAAAGGAAATGGAGGGACAACCTCCCTAGGGTGGGAGTCCCTACCGAGCCTTGGGTATAACCTGGGGGAGGGCTGGAAAAATAATCTCCCCCACTCTTTTGGACCGACCCTGAACCCCGCGATGCTGATATCCTAGTTCGAACTAGGCAGGTACAGGGTTATGAAACCCCAGCCCCCATTGAAGCACTCTCTCTCTCTCCTCGAGAGCAGAAGTGCTGCCACCGTTAGAAGTGGGGGGTCTCCGTGGGAAGGATAATCTTTAATAGTTGAGGTCCGTGGGCTCATTCAAACGCACTAACCCAAAAAACGAACAATGTGCGCATGGATCTTTCGCGTATGCTGGAGACAAATTCCAAATTGAGGTAGAAGTCCCATCATCTTTAATTTGTATCATTGCTATTTTCATTCTGCTGTATGATATATTGAGTAATCATTGTTAGTTGACTAATTTTCATTTTCCTGCATCACTCAAATCTCATGAGTATTAGAGGTGGCTTGAAAGCTATTGAACTTGGCTTGAATATCCATGCTACTGGTGAGACTCTACCTAATGAACAAAAAATGTGTAGATATTTTGGCAATTGACAATAGAAGCTGGAGAAAAAGATTGACCATGTGATAGCCTAAATGCCTTAGACAATTGTGATAGTGCAATGGAGGACGGAAGCATGGTTATGAGGGCTATAAGTTTATTACCCACCTAAGAACATAAAAATATCAATAACTCCTAGCACCATTCTTGCTATGTATGCACCAAATTGGATTTTGTAATGGAGATAGCGAGGTTTTTTCATGTGACGCTAGCTATGAACCTTGGAGAATATTATCCTTGATGTCCGATCTAGTGTCTCAATGAGCTAATGCAATTTTAATTTAATGGAGATCGCCCCAATGCCATATTTGCAATGCTTATAAATTTGGGAAGTCAGTCCATCTCAGCATTGTTCGCTTAATTGATTTCTCTAAGCATTTTGAGGGGTCAATTATTAATTGCTTTTAATTACCGGTAGCTCAGAGGAATTGAAGGAGTATTACCCTCCTATTTGTTGGAATCCAACGAAGAGACTGGAGTTTTTTCGTGGCCTCAACGAGGGACTATTACCGAACGATGAGGCGCCCAATCAACAAGATGAACTGAAAAAATTGCTTTCAGACGAATTGGAGAGCAAAAAGCCCCTGGTTTTTTATGGGGAGTGGAACCACAAAATAGATTCAAAATTTTGGCCTCTGCAAGAGGATATACAAATATGAAACTGTCAGAGAGTTACTTCGTGCGCAAACCTTTCCGACGCATTGAAACGATGTCGGAGAACTACTTTGAAAAAAGTCCTTAGGGAAATGCAAATACCTTTGAGTTAAAGCCAAAATGCAAACTGTGTTTGGTAAATAATACTTTGAAAGCCCTTTACGTACTTTGAGTAAAATGGTGGAAATTTCATTTGCAATAAATGGTGCCACCTACCGGACGCATTTAAGGTACTCTTTCGATGAAATTGCGATGATTTCTGTAGCAGAATTCAGCCTTGCAACCCTTGGCTTTCAACCTAAGAGCCTTGAAAAGCTGACTCCCAAACACCTTTTATTTGGTCCAAGGGAGCATATAATGCCAGCCAAACGCACCTATAATGCTTCTTTAGTAACTTTGTATAGCTTGGACTGCATGAACTCGTGACTCAGCTTTTGTCGTTCCCGCAGGAGTTCCGTGGATTGGGCAGCGCCGAACGCTTCTACAATTACTTCGATGCATGATTCCCGAAACTCATCGTGGTGTCGTGCGGACCGGCGTCCCAATTCTGCAGAGAAGAGAAATGGTTCCGAGGAGTACCGTTGAAGTGAAAATCTCTTCGGGAGTACTTTGGAAGAGATGGGCTGACACTTAGGCCACTTTCCATGATTCCTTCTCCAATTCAGTCGGCCGTGCATTACCCTGTGCTTCGACTCTGTTTGAGCGTACAAATGTAATGTTAAATATTATATATAACAGGGTTACGGTACTGATTTGTTTTAAATGTATATATAGTGTGTTGTTCTTGATCTTGCATAAAAATATTTCTATACTTCAATTCAATGCAATTTTTTTTCTTAAATCACAACTCATGAATATAATTTTGTAGTGTTTTATTTCAAAAATGTAACTTTTAGACCTCAAAACTAAAAAGGCCCCGGTGGTCAGCCCCAGTAGCGGCTTTCTTCAATTAAAGTACTTTTCAATTCGTGGCAGTTTAGCAACTTCTTTGTGGATTTAAGTTAATTTTTCATATGGAAATCTCAATATCTAAATATATATGTTTAGGTTCAGGAGATCTCAATGAAGTAAGTGACTTTCTCTGTTATGAAATATATGTTAAATCTACCAGCTAGCGAGTAGTTTACCTATGAAATAATCATTACATTGTTAACAAGTTTAATTTGAAAGGGAATGAATGCTCAACGCATATTGATTTAGTCCATTACACCTCATGCCGACCGTTGATGAAGAAGCTTCACAATGATTTTCTAATTGAAAAGCAAGTCATTGGCTATATCAATATGTAAGTTATCAATTTAAGTGTAATGTCTCAAGCATTTTAAAATATTCTAATATTTCATTCTAGATAAAAAAAAAAAAAAAACAAAACAAAACAAAAAAAAAAAAAAAAAAAAAAAAAAGACAATACTTTTAAATAAGGTGGCCGCATTCTTGCAAATTACACTTTTTTTTTTTAATTAACAATTTGGAATGCGAATCTTTACTGGTATATTTTCTCTAAGACATTTACTTTAAAAGATTGTTTACCATTCAATATGAAGATTATAGCTAAATTTAACTTGTTAAGATAATTAAATGTGTTTCTATTTTGGGATAATTGTGCAAAAAGTTCTAAACCCATTTTTCGGTAGCCAATTTAGTCATAAACTTTTCAATCATGTCGATTTGGTCCTAAACCTTTTAAAAATTTGCCGATTTAGTCATAAACCTATCATTTTGATAATTAGCCAAACAATTTACATTGACAAATCGTTGAAATGTTGATGAATATATGTTCTTCAGGTTTAAGGGCACTTCGCCATACCATTTAGGGTAGTGGAATGAAAGTTCAATATAGACCTTGGAGATTATTCTTCATAATCAATCTCTTATCTATTGGAATCTTTAGGGCCATTCTTATTGCTCTAGATCATGTAGAGAGAGAGAGAGAGAGAGAATCCTAATTCTCGGTTTTTTAGGACGGATTCCGAAAAAGAAACATCAGTGCAAGTAATATGATGGATCATGCCAACCTTGAACTGAACAACAAAGAATAGATGAATGGAATGATCCATAGGCCTCAAGTGACTTTGCCAATCACAAGTATTCACAAACTGCTCTACAGCTGCATCATTCAAAAACCATTGAACTTCTAAATGGTTCATCTATGGAAAAGAAAGTTGATTAAACCGATTGACTCTCTAAATGGTTCATTGGCTCCGATTGACATTGGATTCTAATATCCGAAGAAAATCCTAATTTTTTTCAATCGCCCTCTGGTTTTTTTCCTCAAGTCCTGCCGGGAAGATCTTCGTCGTCACATTCAAGGAAAATCCATTTCTGCTTGAAATCCATTTAGGCGGCAGCATGAGCAATTGCCAATAGAGAAGGTCACTAAAATAAAAATAGAAATAAGAAAAGGTCACTAAAATATTTCCAGTTTCTCTAGTTCGATGATTAAAAAATAGAAAAATAAAAAGAGAGAACCATCCACCGACATGATTTATTTAACTAATGGAGATGCGTCTCCGTTTGAAATACTTTATTTCTCGAGAAATTTATTTCTATTTTTCAATTGGTCAGGAAATATAGAAAATAAATGAAAAGGAAGAAGAACAAGTTCCTTCCATCCGAATTTTTTGTTGCGGAATTACACGGAAACCTTAGAGAGAGAAAAGGGGGAAAATCGGAGAGCCGGAGTCGTTACAATTGTAAGGCTTGCGATCGCGATTAGGGTTTTTGCTTTTTATATAAATCCCGAAACTCGCCCCCTAACGCTCCTCTCTGTAGAACCTCCACGAACTCTTCCTCCTCCTCCTCCTCTCTCTCTCTCTCTCTCTTCATCTCCGGTGATCGATCCGTTGATCGGAAATCCATGGCGAGTCAGGAGAGATGCGTCGGCACCGTCCTGTGGTTCAACGACCTCAAGGGCTTCGGCTTCATCAAGCCCAGCGACGGCGGCGAGGACCTCTTCGTCCACCAGTCCTCCATCCGGTCCGACGGCTTCCGTAGCCTCGCCGAGGGCGAGGAGGTCGAGTTCTCCATCGTCACCGAGTCCGAGGGCAAGTCCTCGGCCGTCGACGTCACCGGCCCCGGCGGGGCCCCCGTCAAGGGGGGGAGCGCCGCCAGGGACAGCTTCGGCGGCGGCGGCGGCGTCAGGGGCGGACGCGGGTTCGGGTTCGGCGGCGGCTGGAAGGGCGGCGACAGGTTCGGCGGGGGCGGCGCCGGTGGCGCCGGATGCTATGTTTGTGGGGAGGTGGGACACTTGGCGAGGGATTGTGACCGCGACCGTGGGAGCCGCGGCGGGGGCGGCGGGGGTTCTGGGGCGTGTTTTAGCTGCGGTGGGATCGGCCACATGGTGAGGGATTGTCGCCGGAGTACCAATGGTGGGGTTGGAATAGGAGGAGGAGGAGGCAGTGCCTGCTTCAATTGTGGTGGTTTCGGGCACATGGCGAGGGATTGTACCAGCAGGGGCGGGGGCAGTGGCGGTGGCGGCGCCGGCTTTGGTGTCGGCAGTGGCTTTGGTGGCGGCGGTGCTTGCTATAACTGTGGTGGACATGGTCATATGGCGAGGGATTGCAATGCTGGCGGTGGAAGCAGATTCGGTGGTGGCGGCGGCGGCGGCGGCGGCAAGTGCTTCAATTGTGGTGAGCTGGGGCATTTTGCCAGGGAATGTACTATGACCTCTTGAAGAAGGGAAATAAGGAAAGAAGAGTGATAGTACATATTTCTCTTGTTTTCTTGCTTATGCTTTTGTTCACCTTTTTATGTTTTGTCGGTTTGGTATGTTATACATAGGATGTTTTGGAGATTTTAGTTTGTTCCTATCGCTTTTGGTTTCCTGCGTCGGTCAGTGAGGATGACAAATTGTTTAACTTCTAATTGAGCTATTTTCACCCCATGGGTGCTCTTATTCAGTTCTGCGTTGGTGATGCCGTAATGGCTTATTTTTTAAATTTGTGGTTATGGTATTCACATTGGATTGAGTGAGTGGTATTGATGCTTGGCCTGGCAGAGATCATTAATCAATTGTCAATTACTGTTGAAGGACGGCATTGTGATTGTTCTCTGTGCGCTCAGTGTGATCGTTGGGATGGGAAGATGACATTTTTTAATTGCTCTGAGATGTTTACTGAGAGGAAGATCACATGTTTTTATTGCTTTTAATTACTGGCCATTAAAAATATACTAGTTGGAATGGGAAAAAAATTGCAGCTGCTGGGAAGTTTGCCTATTGCACAGCTAAGAAGATGCAGGCAACGACCTCTCTCATGTTCACTTGGTTCTTCATGACTTAATGATTTCTTCCTTTATATCAACTATCTACATTATGAAAAAAATGGAATGTTTCATGCATCAATATTTTGGAATTGTATTCTTGTTTCCAGTGGCTATCCAGTTGTTCTTTGGAATAGAGGGTACCAAGTACATTTCTTGTACTGTAGTGATGATAGCAACAATGACTCAATGCTTTTTCTGTGGGAATATCACGATACAAACCATGCTATTCCCTTAAGCTTTATATTTCATAAGGTACAACTGTAAACCTTTTGTGTCTTTACGTATGGTTTTGGTCACACTCATGTCTTCTTAATGTTTGCCTACTTTTTAACTTGACGTCGACCTGATAAGTTACCATGAGATAAGTTGCTCGTAAGGAGACTATGTCGTGGGCCACACATGCATCTTTGTTCAGTTAACCGAGATGAGGATTATTCAGTTTTTGTTTAGTAGGTATATGTTTTCTTGGTAGGTAATTGTGCTCTAGATGAATGATAATAACTGTAGAGATTTATGTATTATCCAAAGAGACTAATGGATACACTAGAAAGTGATTCATCCCATCATTATTCTGTACTGATGCCATTGGAAGTTCTGTATTGTGGGCAGCTTTAGAACAAATTTGCTTGTGGATATATACCTTGCTTTGTAGACAGTTGAGCATGCATGTAATTTGGAGATTTTTTATCTTCTCCCATTCATTCTTTGCAATTGAATTTGAAGGCCTTCCTGATCATGAGAATTTGGATAGCCCATTTTTGTTCAACTGATATTGGAATCCTATAGCCTTTGGATGTGTTGTGTTGTGCTCATTGTTTTTGTGGAAAATGACCGTTGCTTGATTGGATACACAGTGCAAATCTTGGGATCTTGATGAAGAATGTTAGACATTCTGGAATGGCTTTTGATGATCTAGAATTTACATTTGGGGTTGAGGTTTTCTACTCCTGGAGAGGTTTTCAGTCTGCAACAAGGGCATATCAACCTTTTAGAAGTCAAGTCAATGTAGCCGGTAATATAGTGAGTTTGTGAGTGCAGTAGGATCCTTTAATGCTATATTAGGTCTAAATTACTCTGATAGTACAGTCAAATTTTTCTTCAATTCCTTTAATATTCACATCATTGAATTTGGTTTTAGACTTCATCTCAGACTTAATTTTGAGTTCCTATAATTATGTTTGCGGCATTAAAAGCAGATTATGAAGCTATAATTTTCTGTGTTCTCGGTATGCACGCATCATTTTGGCACACAAGGGTGTGTCCATGTTCTTTCTGAACCATGACCTGACTTACTTCCCAAACGGCTGGGCAGGAGAGCTTTGCAATGTTTCTGCATTAAACACCGTGTGATACCAGGTAGTATCATAGGTGAGTTCTGATCGCCTTTGGTGTTCTCTGGAATAACTAAGGTTTAGCGAGCGAATATACTGATTTGCTCCTTGTCTTGGAGTAGTTTCGTTCCTCCAACAATTTGAGCTTCTGGTGAAAAGTATAGTCTCAAAGCATCTTATACTCTGTCGAATGACAAGGCACTGTAATGCTTTCTTCGGCTAAAGGCTGAAAGTAAGGAAAGCTTAAGGAGGTTAATGAGAAGCGAACAACTCTATCCATGCAGTGTCTGTTACAGCATCTTGGTATTTACTATGGGCGAATTCGATTCGGCTGCAATTTTCAAGGCCAAAGCTCTAAAGGCAAAATCCGTGGTTTCAACTAGTTTGGCAACTTGCGTCATCTAATGCGATGAGCATCCCAAAACAGTATTTGCCAACTTGCCTGAATATTAGTAAGTCGACGGCGTAATTCATCTTTACCCGTCTTCCTGTATGGCTCTAATTAGGCAAGATGCGCCACCGGCCTTACCCAATCTCACCCGAAAGAGCGTGCCCATGTTCTCTTCTGCCAACTTGCGGCTCGCAAAACATTAGGCAAGTTGGGTTGCTTGTATCAGCCAACGTTAATCGTTGGAAAAGCATCGTTTTCGCTTACTGATGCGATGCTTTTCTGACTTAAAATAATGGAAAGGGAGGTGACGGAATTTTTGCAAGATTTGGGCCGTGGTGGGTCAAATGGGCAAAGGAAATCTTCGATTAATTTAATGCTAGGCTGGTCCTTTACTCCATCGTGTGGGAATAAGAGACTGTAGGAGCTGCGAGGAGGCCAGGCTTTCTCTCATATTGAGGCCAGGCTTTCTCTCATATTCCCCACCCAAGTAGTCAAAAGCCATGCGACTGTGGCTGCCCAGTGCTGCAACTAGCGAGGTGCTGAGCCCTTTTTCCGAGTCAATGCCGGGGCAGATGCTTTTTCACCAGAATCTGGAATCTGAATAATTTGACTATTTTTGCTTTGTGTGCCGGAGGGTGCAATGTACAGAGTGAATAGTGTGCTCGGATCTTTGGTCATCGACTACCGTTCTTTAGTCTTGGGCGCGAGCTTAGCCTTCCAGGAAGGCGACATTTAATGCGAGATGGAACCCGTGCTTGGAATATTTATTTATTTTGTTGGGAAAATGTCTGTTGATAGTCTCTTTGGTTTCGAATTACGATTTGATAGGTTTAAATTAAAGCCAGCCATAATGTGCACAATTATGATTCTTGTCTATAGAATGACATCGTTATAATTAGCAAGGTGCAGCAGTAAGTCTTTATGGTGGATAGCATCAAGATTTATGATACTAATTCGTAACGGACAGAGATGATAGGCAATCATGCCACAAAATCTCCATCGTTAATAATATCGCTGTCAAATAAACCAATCTCCATCGTTAATAATATCGTTGTCAAATAAATCAATGCCGATGGTAGCTCAGTAAGTAAGATCCGAATGTATTGGCGATCATACCATAAGTTGATCAATGACGTGATGCATGACGGTTCCCTAGGATACAGTCCCACAATGCGCATTGTCTTGCGAAAGATATAGAAACAAGACCTGGCCAACGAGGGGAAATGGCCCTGTCCTATCCTCCCAAGCATGCTAGCGCATTGTTCTCGTGAGCTATAGAGAGAGTCTATCCTAGCCTCTCCTTCCATGGTCGGTCCATCGTGCACATGCTTTGCACATTCCTAATTCATCTTCTCCTCCATATTTACACGTGGCCTGAAAAAATAATTTCGGATGCAATCATCGCATACGCGTCTCATCATTGTCTGTCTCCTTCCCCCTATTTTTTATCCTCCTCCTGCTTCCATCAAAATTGAATGCAGCTAATTCCCTGGCCCCGTTCTTATCCGAAAACAATCGAAGCTGCGTGTCGTGTGTAAACTTGAAGCCGACCTTTCGTGTACCCGATTCCTCAAACCATGCGGGCGAATTCTTTTCTGCTTCGTCTTTTGTTTCTGCCTTCGTGAACCGATTTCTCATGGCGCTCGCAGAATCCCGATGCCCCTTCCTCTGCCCTGCCATGCAGCCTTCCGAAACTCGGAAAGGCTTTTCCCCCTCCGTTGGTTTTTCATCGGCGTTTTGTTGATGGGGCGGCAACACCTGTCTCCTCTTCACTCGCTCGCGTACAGAATCTAGGTCCACCCCTTCCCAAAAAAAAAAAAGAGAGAGAGAGAGAGAGAGAGAGAGAGAGAGAAATTTAAAGAAGAGGGTAAATTATTTAAAAAAAAAAAAAAAAAAAAAAAGAAGAGAGGATACTACCCGATTTAATTACGCAGAAAATCGCCGACTTCAACTGGTGACTTCAACCGGGGTCCCCACGCAATCGCGAAATGACATTGGAGAGAAAAATTAGAAAACTCAACTGGGAGAGATTTTTGTTTGTTCAAGAAAAAAAAAAAAAAAACTGGGAGAGATTTTTGGGCAGGTGGTCCCGCCTCCCCTTCTCCTCCTCAGAGGCCTCCACCGACCGAGCACATGACCGCCATTTTCTCCCATCCGCTCCTATAAATTCCTCCCTCTCCTTCCCTCCTCCTCCATCTGAGCTTCAAACTCCTTTCACACAAGTGAGTCTACATCTCTCGGAGGCATTCATTCTTTTACACCATTGTTTCTCGAATTTAGAGTCGGCTGCTCATTCTTAAGATTTGACGCAATGGCTTCGCCCGGAATCGCAGTTGCTCTGTTCTGCTACGTTTTGGTCTTCTCGGTCACTGGTAAGTTCCAGTGTCAAAAGGGAGTCTTTTGTCATGGCCCCCTTTTGTTTTCCCTCTCGAAATCACGCAAATGGTGACTCGCTTTCGCTTTGGGTTTTAAGTTTGGGACTTTCGGCTCGGGTTCTGACCTCATGCTCTGTTTCTTGAATTTGCGCTGCAGGTGCGGATTCGGCGACATTCACCATAGTCAACTCGTGCAGCTTCACGGTCTGGCCGGGGATCCTCTCCGGCGCCGGAACCGCTCCGCTCTCCACCACCGGCTTCGCCCTCGACCCCGGCGCGTCCACCTCGGTGACCGTCCCTGCCTCCTGGTCCGGCCGCCTCTGGGGCCGCACCCTCTGCTCCCAGGACCCCGCCACCGGCAAGTTCGCCTGCCTCACCGGCGACTGCGGCTCCTCCGCCCTGGAGTGCTCCGGCAGCGGCGCCACCCCTCCCGCCACCCTCGCGGAGTTCACCCTCAATGGCGCCGGCGGGCTCGACTTCTACGACGTGAGCCTGGTCGACGGATACAACCTTCCGATGCTGGTGGTGCCGCAGGGCGGCGCCGCCTCCGGGGCGGGGAACTGCACCGCGACGGGGTGTGCGGCGGACCTGAACGTTGGGTGCCCGCAGGAGCTGAAGGTGACGAGCGCCGGGAGCGAGGGCGGGGTGGCGTGCAAGAGCGCGTGCGACGCGTTTGGGGACCCGCAGTACTGCTGCAGCGGCGCGTACGGGTCGCCGGACACGTGCAGGCCGAGCCAGTACTCGGAGTTCTTCAAAACGGCGTGCCCGAAGGCCTATAGCTACGCCTACGACGACGGCACCAGCACCTTCACCTGCGCTTCGGCGGATTACGAGATCACATTTTGCCCGACGCCGTCCACGAGGTAAGAGTCCACCTTGGAACTTCGGCATTTTCTTCGAATCACCGCCATACGAGTGCAGCCATAATTCAAATATTCGATTCTGTTTTTGGGAGAAAAGACCGTTGATTTTCTTCGTTTGCGGTGGTGACTGAGGGTTTTTTTCTTGGTTTCTCTTCGACGGTGCAGTGTCAAGGCGGCGGGCGGTGAGTACGCGATGGCGGCGGAGGTCTCGAGCAGCGTCGCCTCGTCGTTGTGGACGCCGTCGCTATCGGCTCTCGCTGTCGGCGTTTCGGCGACAGTATGGCAGTTGCGGCAGCTGCTCTGATTTGGAAAGAAAGGAAAAATCTTCGTCGCCTCCAGCGCTGGCTGTGCACATTGGGCGCATCTCTCTCTCTCTCTCTCTCTCTCTCTCTCTCTCTCTCTCTCAAGTGGGAGTTGGGCCCCGTGCGTTTTACAAGATCAAGTGGATTATAGACTCAACGAGCGGTCCAGCATGGAGAGAATAAAATCTCAAGAGGTCAACGCGTTGCTTCACGGCGGACGCGAATCTCTGAGCAAAAGTATTTCCGCAAAAAGTGATGCTTTCTCGGGATTTTTTTTCGGAGGGTGACGGCTTGAAGTCAGCCGCCGGCCGGCGAGGGATTGTAGGGCCTTGCACAATGACCAGCGTTGGCCGAAAAGTTTTATATTGCGCAATAAACTTAGGATCGCGTTGGTATTAATTTAATCAAAATATTTATGATCAAATTAGTTAGAGCAAAAAGTTTAAAATCGGATGACTTTTTAAAACTGAATTGTCATCCCTATAATAAATTTATAATTATTTTAGTAATTTTCTCGGGCTGTTATGAAATTACAGCTTGAGAGAGTCTGTCTTACACTCTTATCTATGCTAGCGACTGCACCATTATCTTAATAAAGACAAACTTCCAACTGACCCCAACCGTTGGCACGAACGAAGAGAGAGAGAGAAATACCAAGTTGCGGCAGACAAGGCTCAAAAAATGAAGTCTAGTCACATTGCAAACTCATCTGCTGTGTCAAATAGTAAGGAGCAACAGGTCGTGACTCTAGTCTCCTGGGACGATGTCTGTCTCCCCAAGGTTGAGGGCGGTCTAGGCATTCGGAAACTTAAAGATTGCAACAAAGCCTCCATACTTAAATTTATTTGGATTCTTTTCACTGATAAAGAATCGTTGTGGTGTCGGTGGATACACTCTAACTTCTTAAAGAAAAGAAACTTTTGGATTTCTTCCCAACCTCGTTGTTGTTCCTAGGCATGGAAAAAAATCCTTCAACTAAGGAATTACTTTCGCTTATCCTTTGTATGGAAGATTGGTAATGGTCTATCAGTGTCTCTGTGGCATGATCACAGGCTTTCTTATGGCCCGCTTGATGCGTTTATCCCTTGCTCATTCCATGAAGGCTTATGTCTTCCTAACAATGCTGTTGTTGCGGATCTATTTACCTCTATGGGTTGTTTATTTAAATCCTTTTTGGAAAGATGGGGGATCTCTCTCCCTCTCCTCTCTTCAGCTCGTGACAGTTTACCGGTCTTTGTGACGCTTCTAGATCCTTCTCTGTAACTTCAGCATGGAATTCCATTAGAGTCAAGAAGGATCGTGTTGATTGGGCGTCTTTTGTTTGGGACAATGCTATAGCCCCGCGGTTTCAATTTAATTTATGGCTTATAACCAAAAATCGCCTGCCAACTCAAATGCTACTTCTTTCTTATGGAAGGATCGACTATAATGTTTGTGCTTTCTGCAATGATGTTCCAGATTCTATCGAACATTTATTCTTCGGGTGTCGCACCTCGGCTTCTCTGGCCTACTTTTGGGCCGCCAGGTGTAACCTCCCGTGGCGAAATAGATGTTGGAAAGATATCCTTAGCTAGGCCTTAAAGTTCTTATCCGGGAAGGACTTCTTTCATTGCATTGCGCGGTTCTCGTTTGGAGCTATGTGTCACCTTATTTGGAAAAAGAGGAATGCGATTATATTTCGAGGCGAATCCTTAGTGGTCTCGGCTCTAAAAAACCACCTTATTAAGGTTGTGAGGGATAAAGCTATAACATTCAAGGATGTTCCTCCTACCCTGAGGAATAAAAGAGGCTTCAGCGTGGTTGGGGATTCGACCCTGTGATGTTCTCTCATCTGCCTGGTGCTCCTTAGTTGCCGTTTTTGCGCGAGTTGCTCCTATCTTTCCTGGCTCTCCATTCTTAGCCGCATCCTTTGATGGGCTGTGGGTTGGTCAGCCTTGTTGTTATCTCCTTCTTGCTTGTTGTTTGTTGCTATGCCCTTGTGGCTTTCTTGTTTGCCTTTGAGGCTTCTTACATGGGCTCCCCTACACTCTGTCCCCATTGAAGGATTGAGTATAGGTTTTTGGTACCGGTCTTTTGTATATTGAACTTAGCTTTATTTATATATTTATATATTACCTTTTACCAAAAAAAAACAGGTCGTGACTCTACTTCATCTTCCAACGAAATTCCATGGCTCTTCTACATTCTAATTCTAACTCTAAAATATAATCTAAACATCAAATCGCACTCTACGGGTCGAAAAACTATTGAAAATGCAACAAAAGTCGGGATCAATCGGAATCCATCAAGCGCTGGAGAGCCTGCTGGCGGTTGACTTCTTGCCGTCACCCTCAATTTCCATCATCATCGCCCTCCGAAAAAATCTTCGGGATATCACTTTTCCCGGAAATATTTTGGTCCGGAGATTCGCGTCCTTAGAGGGAGCGACGCATTGACCTCTGTTCTCGAATTCTCTCCCCGGAAATATCACTTTCACCGGAAACAATCCACTTGATCTTATGAAGCGCATGAGCCCTACCCAGTTGAGATAGAGAGAAAGAGAGGTGGGCCCACTGTGTAATATTTTGTCGCGAGGAGCTGGGCGACGAAGATTTTTTCTTTTTTTCCATATCAGAGCAGCCGCCGCAACTGCCAAACTGTCGCCGAAACGGTGAAAGCGACGGTCCAGAGCGGCGGCGTCCACGACGACGAGGCAACGCCGCCTGAGACCTCCGCCGCCAACATCGCGGACTCACCGCCCGCCGCCTTGACACTGCAGCCACGAAGAGAAACCAAGAACAACCCTCAGTCACCACCACAAGCGAAGAAAATCAACAGTCCTTTCCCCCGAAAACAGAGTCGAATATTTGAATTATAACTGCATTCGTATGGCGGTGATTCGAAGAAAATGCAAAGTTCCAAGGTGGACTCTTACCTCGTGGAAGGCGTCGGGCAGAATGTGATCTTGTAATCCGCCGAGGCGCAGGTGAAGGTGCTGCTGCCGTCGTCGTAGGCGTAGCTGTAGGCCTTCGGGCACGCCCTCTTGAAGAACTCCGAGTACTGGCTCGACCTGCACGTGTTCGGCGACCCGTACGCGCCACTGCAACAGTACTGCGGGTCCCCGAACGCGTCGCACGCGCTCTTGCACGCCACCCCCCCCTCGCTCCCGGCGCTCGTCACCTTCAGCTCCTGCGGGCACCCCACGTTCAGGTCCGCCGCGCACCCCGTCGCAGTGCAGTTCCCCGCCCCGGTGGCGGCGCCGCCCTGCGGCACCACCAGCATCGGGAGGTTGTACCCGTCGACGAGGCTCACGTCGTAGAAGTCGAGCCCG
Source organism: Eucalyptus erythrocorys (assembly GCA_014182555.1). Classification (NCBI taxonomy): domain Eukaryota; kingdom Viridiplantae; phylum Streptophyta; class Magnoliopsida; order Myrtales; family Myrtaceae; genus Eucalyptus; species Eucalyptus erythrocorys. Next base: position 33,122,591 of record CM024606.1, read on the forward strand.
CCGGCGCCGTTGAGGGTGAACTCCGCGAGGGTGGCGGGAGGGGTGGCACCGCTGCCGGAGCACTCCAGGGTGGAGGAGCCGCAGTCGCCGGTGAGGCAGGCGAACTTGCCGGTGGCGGGGTCCTGGGAGCAGAGGGTGCGGCCCCAGAGGCGGCCTGACCAGGAGGCAGGGACGGTCACCGAGGTGGACGCGCCAGGGTCGAGGGCGAAGCCGGTGGTGGAGAGCGGCGCGGTCCCGGCGCCGGAGAGGATCCCCGGCCAGACCGTGAAGCTGCACGAGTTGACTATGGTGAATGTCGCCGAATCCGCACCTGCAACGCAAATTCAAGAAACAGAGCATCAGGTCAGCAGCCGAGCCGAAAGCACCGAAAGTCCGAAACTTCAAACCCAAAGACGAGTCACCATTTACGTGATTTCGCGAGGGAAAACAGAAGGGCCATGACAAAAGACTCCCTTTTGACACTGGAACTTACCAGTGACCGAGAAGACCAAAACGTAGCAGAACAGAGCAACTGCGATTCCGAGCGAAGCCATTGAGTTTCAAATGTTAAGAATGAGCGGCCGACTGTAAATTTGGGAAACAATGGTGTGAAAGAATGAATGTCTCCGAGAGTTGTAGACTCACTTCATTTCTGTGTGTGAAAGAAGCCCGAAGTGCCGTTGGAGGAGGGAAGGAGAGGTGGAATTTATAAGCAAATGGCGGCCATGTGCTCAGACGGTGGGCCTGAGGAGGAGGGGAGAGGGTACCATCACTTGCTAAAAATCTCATCACAGTTTTCCATATTTTCTCGAGACGTCATCTAGCGAGCGCGTGGGGACACCCTTGTCCGTTGAGGTCGAAGTCGAAGTCGGCGGTTTCAGCGTAATTAAATCGGGTGATATCCTCTCTCTTTTTTAATTGTAATAATTTGTCCTCTTCTTTAAATTTTTCTCTGTTTTTTTTTTTTTTTTTTTTTTCCTTTGAAGGGGTGCTTGGGGAACCTTAGATTCTGTACACGAGCGAGTGAAGGGGAGACAGGCGTTGTCACGCCATTCAAAAAATGCCGATGAAAACCAATGCAGGGGGGGAGTATTTCCGAGTTACGGAAGCCTGCATGGCAGAGCAGAGGGAGGGGCATCGGGATGCTGCGTGCGCCATGAGAAACCGGTTCCCGAGGGCAGAAACAAAAGACGAAGCAGAAAAAAGAAACTCGTCCGCATGGTTTGAGGAGTCGGGTACAGGAAAGGTCGGCTTCAAGTTTACAGACGACGCGCAGCTTCGGTTTTTGGTGTAAGAACAGGGGCCCCTGCATTGGCTCGCATTCAATTTTGATGAAGGGAGATGAAGGATAAATAATAATAAAAAATAGGGGGAAGGAGACGGACAATGATGATAATCTTTTGTAGATTCAAGGCTGACGGCTCGCAAATCGTAGATTCAAGATTTTTTCCGAGGGCGATGACGATGTAAAGGCTTGAAGTCAGCTTTCGGCCGGTTGTCTAGGACTCGATGGATCCCAATCAATCCTATTTTGTTTCCATTAGTTTTCGAAGCTAAAATGCGATTCGATGTTTAGATTATATTTTAGAGTTCGAATTAGAATGTAGAAGAGCGATGGAATTTCGTTGGAAGATGAAACGGTGTTACGACCTGTTGCTTCTTAGTGTTTGACAGAGTAGATGAGTTCCCGATGTGACTAAACTTCATTTTCTGAGCTGCCACCCTTGTCTGCTGCAACTTGGTATTTCTTTCTCTCTTCGTTCGTGCCAACGGTTGGCATCAGTTGAAAGTTTGTCTTTATTAAGATAATGGTGCAGTCACTAGCAGAGATAAGAGTGCAAGTGACTCTCTCTCCCTCCCTCTTTCTCTCTCTCAATCAACCAAGTTGAAACCTAGTGACTAGCAAAATAATTAGCAAAGAAATTCCTAAATCTATCATATGAATAGCAATTTAGTTTTAAATTTTTCAATTTAACCATAAATGATGATTGTCCAGTAAGGTCTTTCCGATCATTTTTGGATGAAAATTGTTAATATGAACGCCAATCATTTTACTTGATACAGCCGACGCTAGTATGAACAATTTCCGCAATATTTTAGAGGAACTTTTAAATTTTTTTTTCTTTTCTATTTTATTGCGGATGGCAAGCCCCTCGGTGATCCTTGCTTGGTCATTGGGCAAGGCCCTACAAGCCCTTGTCCGCCAAGCGAGGGTTTGTAGCCGACGAGGGCTTGTAGGCAAGTGGTAAGACAGCATCCCACGATAAAAAGAAGAAAAGAAGAAAAATATATTGAATATAAAAATGGTATCGATCATGTTATGTAAAACAGACAACGTCCTCGTCAGTGATTTTTAGGCAAATTAGTCGGAACGGATTAAGTTGGCAAATTGTCCAAAAATTTAAGACTATCAGGTTTAGGACTTTTTTGGAAAGAATTTTCCCAGTAAGAGGCTGATCGACGCGGTCATGAGGCAAGCGTGGAGAAAAGAGGCAGTTGAAGAAAGAAGCTAAAGCATTTGATGTGGTTGCAGGATCATTTACGAGATTGTTGGTTCAAAGCCAAACATGTGTTATCAGACTGAAACTAATGACAAGCTCCACGCACGGCTGCACGAATGTCTCTTCCCATCACCTCTCCATTCGGCCACCAGGGTTTCCTGCCATGACGCGACTGTCATTCGGAGTTAAAGGTCAAGGAGAGATCATCCAAGAAAAAAAGCGCAGGGCCAATGTCCCACTTTGCTCCCGGAGATGATTACGTGCACGGGCCTAAAAGCAAGAAGAAGGTGAGGAGACGAAGACCTTTCGGGGAGGCTCTTTCCTCTTCGGTCTGGGACTAAACCATGTCACGAAAGCACTCGCCCCCTCATCAAGATAAAATCCCGCATCAGCAAAGCAACTCCCTTTCCCCCGCTTTTCCCGATCTTTCCATCCAGGAAAAAGAAGCACCGTGACGCATTTAGCTCTTTGGCGCCTTTCTTCCAGCTTGCTGATTCGGCAGCATTAATATTTCCCATATCGAGTAGTAGGTAAGAGTCGTGAAGGGCCCGAGAAGGTCAGCAAAATCGTCGTAGCATCCATCGTTTCTTACCTCGTATGGTAAAAAGTTGTCAGCAAAACAGTCAGGTTTCCACAACTTGAGTCGATCGCTGACACCGCCGAGTCCAACTTGTCAGCAAAACACTCAGGTTTCCACAACTTGAGTCGATCACTTGCGCCGCGAAGTCCAACTTGTGCATGACACGGAATATTATAGTAGCTGAGCCTGCATGGATAAGCATTTTAATTGAATTCTATCCTTCACTTTTGATCCCTTCCTTTTGCCGGTACATGTATGCACTCCCTCTGATAAAGTCGGTCCTAGAAAAACACATTTAGTTAAGCAGAAATTGTTGACAACTTGGGTTCTTGTTTGGTTACGTAAGTTGATCCTTTTTCATCGCAAATTGTCCGCAACTTGTTCTATCGTTACAACAATGCATAGAGATGATGTAACACCAAAACACTTGCAAATATGTCAAAGAGAGTTCTTTCTAATCGAACAATTCAGAAGAGCTCGAGAGTGCATTCTATCTAGTCGAAGGACAATTTTGCCGAATTGTTTATATATAATCTACCTACCCCCTTGTCTTCTAAATTCAAAGAAGTATGTGGCTTATTGATGTTGTGAAACAAGTGTTGATTTAAAGCATAAAAGTCCTTTTCTTTCTCTCTTTTTTACTTTTTCCTTATCTTCTACGTAGGATTGATTACGCGCAAAGTATCCAAAGAGACTATGCGTCGACTTGGAGAAAATATCGGAGTCCACACTGACATGACGCTCTCGAACCACCCAATATTTTCTCATCGACTTGGGGGATAAATGTCGACGAGAATGCATGGAGATGATGTACGAGCGAAACTTTTGCAAATATGTCGACAAGAGTTCTTTCTAATCGAACAATTTAGAAGAGCTCGAGAGTGCATTCTATCTAGTCGAAGGACGGTTTTGCCGAACTGTTTATATATAATCTAGCTACCCCCTCATCTTCTAAATTCAAAAGTATATGGCTTATTGATGTTGCGAAACAAGGTGTTGATTTGAAGCACAAAAGTCCTTTTCTTTCTCTCTTTTCTACTTTTTCCTTATCTTCTGCGTAGGATTGATTATGCACAAAGTATCCGACGAGACTCTGCGTCGACTTAGAGAAAATATCGGAGTTCACACTAACATGACCCTCTCAAACCACTCAATATTTTCTCGACTTGGGGATAAAAGCTCAATGTGCAACTCCCACAATGACTTTCGCAAACTTACGATTTAAGGCTCGACTTCTTTTTTCCTCTTGCCATAGTGGAAAATACTCGTAGGGGTTATCGTATGTTCCTTTCCACGAGCAGTGTCGTGACGTCTAAAGTTTCTCTTTCCCTTTTGCGGCTGGATGGAATTACAACGTCATCGTCAATCATCAACTCAGAAATCAACATCGAAAGAGACGAGAATTCCCACAAGTTGCTTGCCTTGCAGTTGAGAGATTCTCTTTGGTCCAACGATTGTGTTCTCTCGTGGCCAAAAGGGTTGTCGATCTACGAGGCTATGTACTAGCGCAGCTCTACGACAATTTCATGTCCCAATGTCATAATGTTCACACCAGCTTTCGGCCCTCAAGACTATCATAAAGAAACAAAGGCGAGGGACAAAGCTAACGTTAGCAAGATACTTTAATGCGATTAGGGCTCGCAAAGTCGTGATAAGGGAATGATTCCGATTGATGATTTTTTGACTTCATTCATCACTGAAATCACGGGACTCTTTCTCTCTAGCTGCTAGGAGCAATCGAATTAACTACGTATAATCGACGAGCAAATCGCACATGGAAAAGGATCATTGTTGTGTACCCCAGCAAAACCCTACTTTCATGTTCTCAAATAGCTAAATTGCAGGAAAATTATCCAAAAAGTCGTAAATCTATTATACTTTTATCAATTCAATCATAAACCTTTTAAGTTGATAATTTTTTTTTTATACCGAGAATCTAGCCTAACTCACCTTATGAGAGCACAATATCGACTATATCTCGGAAGAGACTAGCCCATCAATCCACTAACCAGGCCCCCGCTTAAGTCACGAAACTGCTTTGGGAGTTATGACGGACTCTGGGAGTCAAACCCCTGACTTAGCGGTCAGGAGGTCAAGCCTCAACCAGCATAGCCATGCGTGAATGGGTTCCTTTTAAGTTGATAATTGAATCAATTCGAACAATTTTAATTGAAAATCGCTGATATGAACATTAGTTGTCTTATATAACATAGCAGATGTTGACACGGATAATAATTTATGATACTTTTCTATTTATATATTTTTTTACCCTTTCTTTTTCCTTTTGTCGATGGCCAACCATAGGTGATGACGGGGCGGGTTGGTGCCAAGGCGAGGACGAGGGTGAGGGTTTCCCTCGCTAGATCTGCTGAGGCCAACCCTTCCCCAGCCAAGGCAACTTCTTCGAGCGTTGCCTTCGTCTAGGCAACGCCAAGGCCAAGGTGGCCTCACTAGCCTCACTAGCACTCATGGCTTCCTGCATTTGGAGTTGGAAGGGTAGTCGGTGTTGAAGTCTAAGGTCTGGGACACGACAAGCTCCTGACGTTGCTCAGCGATGACAGCTTCAAGTTCGACAACTTCCATTTCTTGAGTGGGCCAAAACTTTCCCTTGTCTTCTTGCAAGACAAATTGCAGGAAAGTGAGGATCAGTAGCAACGGAAGGGCCGCCCTGGCCCAGGGTGAGGCCAACCCCTTGCCCAACCATCAACAAAAGGAATAAGAAAGGAAAAAATTATAAAAAAATTCAACAAAAATATTAAAATATATTAAAGATTGTTCACTTAAGACTGTCAGCATTCACATTAGTGATTTTCGCTCAAAATTAGGTGGATTGATCCAGGTGGCAAAGTGTAAAAATGTTTAGGTTCAATTGACAAAAATTCTCAATGGCCACCCTTTTTATAGGGAAAGAAGGAGGTGGGGAGTTCGAATCCTCACATCCAATAGAGATAATCTAATTTCATATATAAGTTTCAACTCTCATATCCTGCGATAAGATAGGACAAAAATCTGAAAATGAGAGTTAGAGTAGGAATAAAATATAATCAACAAAAAAAAGGCAAAATTACAAAAAATTGGATTAAATTGGCAAAAGTTTAATAGAGTAAGGACTTTTTGGACAATAATTCTGCCGAATTGGTTGAAAGCGAGTTAACATTTAACGAGAGAAAGGTCCATGTCATTAAATTCCCACGTTACTTATATTTAACTACACGCATAATGATGTTGTAGGTTCTTTTTTTTCTGACGAGCGATGCTATTATGAGGAGAGGGACAACCCGAAAAGAGTTGAATTCGAGGCTTACTCACGCCGGCATGATTAGCTAAGAGCCGGCTATCATGCAGCAGCTAAAACCTAACTTCTTTTCACAAGCCACAAAGTATCCTAAAGCGACAATCCCTGATCAATGAGGGCCAGAGTACCCATCCGCTTTCCCGATGAATGAGAAAGAACGCGCGACATTCATGTCCCGAGATGAACCGCCGGCACACGAAAGAGGGAAATCAGCAACGAAAAAGAAAGGAAGTAGATAAAGGGCCACTTTGAGACACGGGGACAGAACCATATCTTGATAAGGCAGTAGTGATAAGAAGCACCCGCTACTTCACACACATTTAATTAACTTTTGCCATCTCTAGGGGTCGCTTCCACACCTTATCGTCAACATGCTCTCTTCCTTCCACATTTGTTTTTGCCCCATAATCTTTTTTCCACTTTTTCTTTGCTTAAACGAAGCAACTCCCTCGGTACCTCCTCGTTCTTTCGACGACCTTCCTCAGTCCTCCTCCGAAACGCCCTTTTTTCTCGAGAAAAAGGGGTGTTTCTGGGGAATCAAATTTGGCTGTAGTGGGGCGACGCAATTCTTTATTAAAAAAATATAACGGGATGAAGGGAAAAAGAATATGAAAGAACATGTAAGAAAAGAAAAAAGGGAAGGATTCCTTTTGTGGAAAAAGTGGACAAGGGGAAAAAAGAAAGGTGAAAATCTTATCCAAGGGGTTCTGTGCATGGCGTGTAGCGCATCAATTTGAGGCCCCCTCCATCCATGTCGACACGAGGAGTATAATATCAATATGTAAGGTTTTCCAAACAACGTAAAGAATAAGGCGTCGGGCAGTGTTCTTATATGATAAGCAGTGGCCAACCTCACATACTTATGCGAAAAATGTGAAAATTGAGGTCATGGGAAGCTCAAATCTCCAATCTCCCACTTGGGGGTGTAAAGTTGGGGGCGGGATTGTGATGTTTGAGCAAAATGAGTACTTTTGTGGAAGTAAATAGAAGTATAAAGGTGGTGGGCATGCAGCCATATGACGTATGTCGTGGCGTGAATAGACATAGATCAATTCCCGATTATTGGAAAAGCTTCGGGTCAGGAAAAGAAAAGTTCAATGGTCTTTGCTACCATCCAATTATAAGTGAACACTTCGTTCGAAATCGACATCGGACTCCATTTCTAAGAGATGCGAAAGGAAAAAAAAAAAAACTTCATGTCGAAGGTTTTGTTGTAATTGGATGTCCTTAGTACATTGAACCTTTTATGACATAGTATGCTTTTTGAGTATTAATTAGGATTGCTCTTTTCAAATTCATAATCTATGCGCGTCACATTTTATATTCTGTTCAAAATAGTTCACAAGTCCGTTTCAAGGTACATATGGAAAATTTGTGCCAATGCAATTCTAGCTTTTCTCTTGCTCTTAACCATGGTCAATCTGTTCTTGAAACATTCGATCATGAATCTCTGGATTTTTTTCTTGTCGAGGTCATATTTCTCTAAACTGTAATCAATATTACAGAATTTGTCTAGTCTATTAGTAATCTCAGGACAAGTCGATTGACTTCTTTAGCACATGGAAGGATAGCCTCTCTAACATAAATGTTGGAAACAAATTCCTAAAAATCAAACCGATACTCGAATGATCAAATACCGAAAAACAAATTCGGAAATGAGCCTGGAAAACATATAACACCAATGGAAGGCATATCACGGAAACTAACATACCTTGCTTGCTACAGATTAAGTACTGTTGTAGTCTCAGATGAATCCTTTGAAATCCTGGAGTTACGCTCTTTAAGAGAGGGAGTATACTGTTTCAAAGGAAAGAAAAATGGAGAAGCATGTTTTCTTTCTGAAAACATTATCCCATTTACTTTTTACTTTATATAGTGCAGTTATTTTCACTTAGAAAATAACTGCACTTTCCTCTTATTGGCCATTTTTTTATGGGCTGAGTTTTGGCCCAATATAAGTGGACGGACTTAACTTGACCTATCAAATAAAGAACCTATCAATAAAGAAGGAAAAAACAAGAGAAAGGAAGTGTCTTTCACAAGATAAGACAAACCTAGATGTTCCACTTGCAAAGCTGAAAGGAAGGCGAGCATGGATCGATCGAAGTGGTGGTGGGAGCAAGGAGAACCCGACGGACTTCGCATGGAATGTTGTACGTCTAAATAAAGAATGGGGAAAAAGATCGGGAAGAGATCATAGATTGCTGCGGAGACGCCGTCCGTGGGGGAATCAATTCACGTGCACCTCCTCCTCTTTCGGGCCTTTCAGAGTCAAAAAAAGGAGCGGCATGGAGATGATGCTCCTCCCCTATCCCCCTCTCCCCCAAAAAAATTCAACTTGTAGACAAAGCTTCTTCCGCTCGAGTCAATGGACGATCGAATGGACGCCCGAGCGGCCCGCTAAAGGCATAAAAAGTACCAAGAAAAAGCTGGCAAATGAAGTGACTGTATTTCTGGTATAAGATGACATTAGTGGTCCTCTGGGAATGTTGTTTTTTTGAGTCATTTGTTTTACTCGATCGTGTCCCTGAACTTTTGTGCATTTTGTTTGGGTTACTTATTTCTTGTGTTGTATTCCTCCGCGATTGGATTGCCACGTGATGCCCATCTTCCGTAGTCCGCAGCATAGACATCAAAGACCTGTCATTGGAGGACCATGTCACTATCGTTACAAAGAGCCCAAAAGTTGAGAAAAATTGTCCAAAAAATCTTAAATTTATTGCACTTTTACTAGTTCAATTCTAAATATTTTCATTTTTTTATTAATCGAGTCTATTTGACCAATTTTGATCAGAAAATGCTAATATGGATGCTAGCGGTTGTCATATAGGATAGCCGACGTTGAAATAGACAGATATTTGATATTTTTGTTTGAATTCTTAATATTTTTTTCATTTTTTTCTTTATTTTCTTTTTTGCTTCTTCTATCTTTTGCCAGTGGCTAGCCTTCAACCACAGGCGATGGTCGACCACCGACCATGTCAGGCCAAGCGAGGCCCGGTTAGGTGAGGGCAAGCCCCAACAAGGGGAGGCCTTGCCCAGAGGAGGCCCAATGAGGATTGACCTTGCCCAAGCTAGGCGAGGTCAATCGCCCATGTGACGACCTCAACACGTCTTTGCTATTGTAGAACTATTGTCGGCATTATCTTATTCTTTTTAAACTTTCTTAAGCATGCAGAAGTATAAGGGACTAAAGAAAATCCTAAGGTACACGGGATTTTCTATAAACAGGGCACCTTCATTTCTTATTTATTTATATATATATATACATCTGACGATAGGTGAGGTGCCCTGGGGAGGTCCCACATTCTAGGCCTAAACTAGCCTCATAAGGCATCCTACACGCCTTTAGAGTTGATGGCTATTGTCCGGGTAATCGGTCTTCAAAAATTATGAAACTTTAGTATGAGGTTGATAAAACCTAAAGGGACATCCTTCGTGAAGAACTCAAAATATGGTTCAGTTCATACAATTCCAAATAATTTTTTGCAAGCCAGGCTCAAAACAGTCAAGATCTCCAGGATAAAATTGAGTAGAAAGATAGATATTTCATTGACCAAATGAGGATTAAAAATTATGAAAATTTAATATGTGGTATTTTGGGATGTACTCTACAACTTTTATGAAGAACATATTTTATAATTCTAGACTGAGAAATCCGTAGAAAATGAAAAGCAGAAAGATGTCAGTCTAGTGAACCCAAAAACAGATTTTGAATCTCAAAGTTTTTCAAATATATTTTCGTCATATGAAATCCAAAAATTCTGTAATTAAAGTACGTAGTAGAACAATCAATAAGGGACGATTTTCGTGATGAACACCCACATAAATTTTCACCACATAAGTTTGAACAAAATTAGCAAACTTCTGGGGCGGGCTAGAGTCAAACCTACCCTCAGCCCAGTCACGACTTTCCTTCAAAATTTCTGCCATTCTGGCCCTCGCACATGCCAAATATTGACTATCCACACCTTTACGACCTAACCATGAGCTCGACTAGTTCGAATTCGACAACATAGCTAGGTAACGTAATTGAAACTTTAGATTAAACGAGTAACGTAGTTGAAATTTAGATTAAACGAAAATCTCAACAATGTTTTTAGATTTTTACGGAACTATTCTTGTTGCACAACAAACGATCAATATAGGATAGAACAGAGGATATCCACTTGCCTCGGTTTCTTGATAAACTGTGGTGGCGGCGACTCGATGCTGGCTTGGAAGAAAAAGGGCCGATCTTCTTGCTTGAGGAGAAACTTTCTACTGCTCGCGTCTATACCTTGCTGGGCATGTGGCTGAAGTGAGATAGGGAAAAAGGAGATGGTTTTGGGTGATCCAACAGAGACAATGAGTGGCCGCTTCTCTCTCTTATCTTTGCTTCTTTTTTTTCCACCGCCATACCGGTCTTCAATTTGGGCAGCACTTGTTGACGTTCCTGCCTCAATTCATGCTAGCTGGAACGTAGAGTGTCTTAGAGAAGATTCAAGAGTCTTGGTAAAAAAAATAAAAAAAAATAAAAGCTATTATTTTAAATGCCAACACTTTGGAAATTCTTGAGATTGGGATGTTTGGATCAACATAATTTATTGATGACAAGGTAGCGGCGACGAATCGGTGATGTCGTGGTGAGGATGCGAACGACATAGTCCGATGGTGACCTCACTATTTTGTTAAGCGAAAAATCCAGATGTCACAGCCTTAGAAGCCCAGACCAAGTAAGCTGACCCTGCCCAAGCCAGGATGGCCTCATTGGGCGTCAGCCAAGCAAAGGTTACGCCGAGTGAGGGCCGGCCTTGCTAAATTTAGCGTCTGGGTGAGGGTGAGCCCTGGCAAGGGCTCCCCTAATTAGATTTGGCAAGGCCAGCCCTCATGCATGCGATGCCTGGCGAGGCCACCCCTAGCTAAGACTTGCCCTTGCGTAGTTGGGTCTCACTTGTGGGGACAAGGACAACCGTCTCAGCATGGCCCATGGCTAGCCATCAACAAAAGGGATAAGAAGCCAAAAAAGAAGAGAGAGAAAAAAAAATCAGAAAAAATTCAAAAAATATATTATTAAAAATTGTACACTTTAGTGCCAGTTGACCTACGTGGCACCGTCAGTATTCATGTCAATGATCTCCAATCAAAATTAGTCGAATGGACTTAATTGGTAAAAAGTAAAGAGGCTTAAAACCGAATTGACAAGATTTAAAGGTTTAGATTAAATAGGTAAAAATGCAATAAGTTTTAAACTTTTTGACAATTTCCCCTTCTACGAGGCTTGGGACGGGGATGAGGAGAAAGTCCTCCCCCCCGGGCGAGTGGGGTGCAATGCTCAAATGGGATCTTCCGTGACCCTACACCTTGCTCGCCCTCCATATTTATTTATTTATTTTAATAATTCATCCTTTCTTTTTATGCTCCTCTAGATAAAGTTAAGGGAAAATTTCAATTAAGGGCCTAAAATGGAATCGTTTTCTCGATAAAGGATCCAAAATGGACATTGTCTCAAACAAAAACCCGAAGTGACCAACTTGGTTTCAAATAAAGACCTCAACTTAAAAGCTAACTAAATCTCATTTGCATCTAGGAGTATTTTCATCTAAAGACTTTTTTTTTCCTTCTTTTTTTGTTTTATTTTCTCTTTCTCTTTTTTTTCTTCATCATCATCGTGCCTTCGCCTTTTCCACTCTTTAGATCGCTTTCTCCAAAGTCCATCTCTATCTTCCTTGCCGAATTAACCATCAACGCCCTCGACCTCATTTGTCATTGCCCTCAACGGCAATTCTAGTATTTTTGTTGAAAGATGGAGGTCAATCCAAGCTCTAGATCGAGCACGAGTGGACCAAGATGTGACGCTTAGCTCGATTCGATCCCCACATCTTGTGGTCATGGTCAAGCACAAAGCATGATGAGGTGTAAGCCATTAGCTTGCTACCCTTGTTGTCATCGATGCTTGAATTCAAATCGGTGCTCACGCAGGCTATGATCAATCTTAGCAATGAGAAGCCAGATTGAAGTACCTAAGCCAAATTTATTAGAAGTTTTTTAGGAATCTCTATAATACTCATGTACATTGATTTGTTCGGTGAAATACATTGTTTTGGGGATTTCTAAGCGATTTTGCACTTTTTTCATCTTGTTATTCTCTCTCAAATCTGTGTAGATAATATTTTAGAGTTAGAGAGGCAAATTTGTTTGAACATGTGTAGACCAAAGTCATTCATTTTTTAGATTGAGTGCTGTCTTATTCGTATTGTCATCATAGGCGAGTATCTTCAATCACAAGTCAGAATGATTCAGCAACCTTTGAAAATAACCAGCATGTACAACACAATTGAACCCTCTTAAGAAGCCACATATTCCACCTCAATGCAAGCTGCGTCTATGAATGTTATAAATAATCCAACCCGGACCCAATAAAACATTCCCAAGAAGCTACGAGTTAAAGTTGTCGTGACATAGGCAATTTCATTGGTGGGGAGAGCATGAAACTGTTACTTTAATTGCCCTAATAAGTTTTTACAAGCAAATTGAATAAAAACAAAACCCCACTGATGGATATTTCTTGATTCTCAAGTTCATTATCGTCATCAGATAAGATGAGTGGTGGCAAATAACTTAAAAATTGACTTATGCTGAAATCAATGAGTTCTTAGGTGAAGATGCAAAATTGCATAATGTAGAGCATGCACTTTGAAGTTTGTTGATGGGGAGGCTACAGAATTAAAGCACGCAATTTGCAATTTTGCAAAACTGCATAACTTCTAGAATATCCTTTTGTTGTCCTCTTTTCCTAAATTATTCACATTGTTTTGCACTTATGCAAGCTCATGCGTGAGGAGTCTGATGCATTTGTCAAGAAGGAGGTGAGCAAGATGAAAAAAGGAAGAAAAGAAAAAAAAGAAAAAGAAAAAGAAAAAAAAAAGTCTTTAGACAAAAATACCCCTACCTACAAATAAGATTTGATTGATCTTCAAATTGAAACTCTTATTCGAGATTAAATCGGTCACTTTGGACCCTTATTTGATACAATGTCCACTTTAGGTCTTTTTTTAGAAAAAAATTCCGCTTTAAGCCCTTAATTAAAATTTTCCCTAAAGTTAATGTGTTAATAATTTAAAAAAAAAATCCTACAAACTAAGCTTTTACGTCATGTGTGAGTAGATTCTTCCCAAAGTAGTCCGTATATTTAGGTTTTATGATACAACCGCATTAGCATAGTTAAACAACTTTCATCTTTTATTTTGTACAATTTTATGTTAGAAGATACAATGAATTTCATTTTTAAGGAGAAAAAAATTCCCCGGGTCAAACCGGAAGGAGCGGGAGCGGGGTGCCCCGCATACGGCGGGTCGGGGCTCGGGGGCGACGCCGTTAACGGGCGGGACGGAGACGTGCAATCCAAGCGCTGACCCAACGGTCACGATTTTCACGCTTCTCCGTGCAATTATGAGGGGGATCACGAGAAATGCGCTGTGTCGCCAGGGGACGTACGATCGGACGCGTGGCACCTCGAAGCGAATCTCACATTAAATAAATGTGCCCCCACGGGTGACCCACTCGATTCCCTCCCCCTCGTCGTTTTCTGCGAGTTGTGATCTCCTCGCAATAATTGCATTTGCCTTCCTCCTGAATGCTTACCGTATCTGTCGGCACTTTATCAAATTCGTTTTCCCGTCAATTCGCTGGAGGACCGTTACGGAAAATGACGACTCTATGGCGAATCCGTGACGTCATCGGTTCACATTGGGGGAAGTTTTTTGGCATACAACTCACGGAGTTAACCACTGGAATTCGCCTCAGTGGCCACCTTTTCAACATGGAAGGTGGAGGTCAAACTCCCACCTTCTCACGGAGGGATGGGGTGGGGACGCGCAAGTTTCGGGTGAGTGAATTTGACCCCACGCCCGCAAGCAGGCGAGCTCGAGTCCGAGTGAGTGTAGATTAGGTATAAAGTAGGACTAATAAACAAAAAAAAACTCACGGAGTTGCAAACAAAATATATATTTCACTCAACCCAATGATTAATTAATGGGTTAATATCTTTAGAAACCCTAAACTTATATATATATGATAAATTTAACCCAAATTATTTTTTTTGGTAAAGAAAAATTAATTTTTTTTATCACTAAAAACGCTAAAATTGTGACAAATTTACCCTATATTAATTTCCGTTAAATTTTATTACCTGTTGGTATACTAATTCGGGATTTTACTCTCCGTTTGAGGTTTTTATGGTCAAAAAAATAGTTTGGAGTAAATTTATCACACGTGTACCAATTTGGAGTTTTTAGGATATTAACCTTTTATTAATTAAAAAAAACACCGGTCAGATTTGCAACGAAAATTTTGAAAAAAACCATCCAAACGGTCTCTGAATTTTGACTTGATATGTAATAATACCATTCTTAAATTTTTAATTTATTTAATGTAATTCTTGAACTTTCGATAGACAATCAACTTGATCTGTTTTTGGAATTTACCAACTCGGTTTCCAATTTGACATACGACGCATGTGAATTATCAACTTGAGATATTTAATCTGCATAGGGATAAAATAATCTATGTAGACAACAATTTTTTTTTTTTTGGTAAAAGTAAGCAATATATTGGGGAAAGGCCAAACTATACAAATGACACGGCATCAAAAAACTTGCATTCAAGATGAGAAGATCATTATGAGTGGAAGGAAGCTGGGAGGAAAAGCCAAGCGGCTAAAACAAGAAACAGAAGTAGAAACAACAGGCACGGCGAAAGCCACTGCCAACCCAAAAACAAACAACCACAACAGCCAAGGCAAGGAAGGAGAGAAACAATCGCCTCCCACCAAAGGCATAAGTAGCCTACCACCAAGTACGAGACCAATAGAATGACCGGCGACAAGATAGCTTAGACCAAATGAAAGAATACCAAAAGACTCGGGACTTCTTCCGCCTTATGGCCTCCCAAGCCGTTGCTACCGTTAAAAGGCCAGACGAGTTCTCTTTCCAACAAAAACAATCCTCGCTCCGAGACAAGGAGGGAAGAGGTGACTCCCAAGCCTCTAACACTGACCCGATAGGCTGGCCATCATCAGAAAAAAGGTCAGCCAATATAGCCTCCCTAGAGATCTACATAGATAACATTAATAATCTATTTTTTTCCAAATTAAACAAATTAAAGTAATTATTATATGTTGATTTAAGTTGGACATCCTACGTGGATGATCTATGTGTAACATTAGTTTCTTGTCCACTATTTAAATGTATCAAATTAGAAGCAAAATTAGAATATTTTGTCAATTTTAATTAATGGAAGTATTACATTAAATATTTTTATATGGTTCATAACTACATTAAACATATATATCAAAATTTTATGTACCATAATAGACAAATTAAAAGTTCAAGAATAATATTTATACGTTAGGTTAAAGTTTAAGAGTTACATTGCATATTAATATAAAATTCTTGAATTATTTCTCTCATTATCCCAAAAGAGAAGGAAGGCCAATCAATTCCTCTCTTCGCCCCCATGCACCATTGTGCTGTCACTATCAATCACTATCTTGAGCGCTCGGTCCGTTCGCCACCATAACGCCGATTGTCGCAGCCTCCTCTCCCTCCTTGCCTTCTTGCTCCCCTCATTAGACCGTCACATTATGAGTCAAGGTCAATCTATGGTCGTGGACTTCGTATTAATCTTGATCTAAGGTCGCGCAATGCGTGCGATCACAATCCGAAGAGAGCTCAAGGCAAGAAAAGGAATTTGAGTTTCAATCTCAAGCTTCAAAAGTCGACTTCAACGCGTGGATTTTGTCTAGCGAAGTTGAGTTTGAGCTATGGATTTCATTAATCGGAGCAAATTTGGATTTCATTGCTTTGTCTTTTAAAAAGATAATGACATAAATAGTCACTGAATTTTGATTTAATGTGAAATGCGGTTTCTGAACTTTTAATTTATTTAATGTGATCCAATGTAGTCTATGAACATTCAATTTGTTTAATATAACCCTAGACTTTTGATATATGTTCAACTTAATTCTTGAATTATATGAAAATGTTTAATATTGTCTCAAAACTTGAATTAATGGAATGAGTATATTAAATTTTATTTTCATATAGTTCATAGACTAAGTTAAATAAATTAAAAGTTTAGAGATACGTCGCACATTAGATCAAAATTCAAGAATTATTTTTATCATTTTTCTCCATTAAACTAACAAAGACAAATTGAACCCTAAGATGACCCTGTTTGGCTCAGCATGCAGAAGGGGCTTTTGAGCTCTAAAGGGGTTTGGGCAAAAGCGAAGGCGTTTGGTTTAATTTTTTGAGCACTTTGGGGAGATGCAATTGCATCTTCAAGGGGGTTGAAGGGACTTTTGGGGAATTGAGGGATAGAGATCCATTAGGAAGTTGCATTTTCTGAATGCAACTTCCTGTACTGTTCATTTCGTTGATGGAGAAGACGATTGGAGGCCGACGACCGCCGGCCAAGGGGTCGCGCGCGCTGGTTACGCATGGCGTCCACCGGCCAAGGGTCGCCCGACCCCGACAATCGTCGCCAAACCTCAGGCAACACTTAGGTCATGCGACCCAGGTGGCCGTCGCCTAAATCATGCAACCCAGGCAGCCGCCTGAGGTCGCGCAACCCAGGCAACCTAAGGTGGTAGGATCTTCAAAAAAGAAAATAGAAATTTTTCTTTGCTTTTTTAATTTAATAAAAATTATTTACAAATGCAAATTTTACTAAACGGTATTTTAGCCAAAGTTGTATCTCAATGCAAATTTTACCAAACGATATTTACATTTCGGAAAACTCCATTCACCTAAAGGTATTTACATTTTGACAAATGCATTCCTAAAAAATCGAATCAAACGGGCCCAACACCAATCTTGCTTTATGAAATTGGAAATATGCTTTTCCATAATTAATTGCAACCAAGAACCGGGTGACACATTTCCAGTTCTAGTGTTTGATTCAGATCAATCATGAACCATCGTGAATAAGTAAGATTCCTCGGTGATATTTTTTCACTTTTGGACAAGATATTTTTCTCTCGGGATTACAAAGATATTTGCGCTTTATGCAGCTGTCCAAAAGTTAAAAAGAGTCAACAAATTATCATATTCTACGTCCTTTTTCACAACAGCCTTGTTGAAGAAGCAGATGCTCTTTTTTTCACGCGGGAGCCAATTTTCAAGAAAGACCCAAACTTTTAGATTTTATTTTAATTTTATCCCAATTTTTTTTATATCATAAAAAAATCTCAACTTTCACTCTAAATCCAAATATGCAACATATCCAAAATTTGGCACTAATTTAACAAAAAATTATCAACATTAAAACCAGTTTTAGAAGTTCATTATTTGAACTTGTGTTTACATCAATACTCTCATTTTGTAAGGAACAATAGTGACCTCATAATATTAATAATAAAAGCAATTAGAAGTGATTTCTAGATGCCTGAGCAAATTTGGGATGGATTTTTAATGATACATAAAGAAATTAGAGGTTGAATTGATACTACACCTAAAATTAATGATCTCTTAAGAAATCATCCCCTGATGCAATCATTGTCATCCTGATATTGACTAGACTCAACTTGTTGTGTCAAAACTATTACACTTCATCTACTAGGCCCTAATTGGGGAATCCGAAAAGTCTCAATTTTCGTACAAAAGTGTGATTAGTTATATTTGTATACACTAAAATCATCCAAAAAAGTAAGTCTACAAAATGTTGATACTGACAGTAGAGTCAGGCAGTGTAAAACATTTCCCATTTCATGAAAATTGCTGCTTTTTTCAATATATATGCATCATGTGCATAAATGAGGGGGATGCCAAGCAACGGCAGAGGATTGAGGCAACTGCGCCACCACCCACTGAGCTCTGCCTCCTTCCGTCCCAGCCCTTTTCTCAGAATACAGGACGTCAAGACACAGAAAAAATCAAGTGCAGTTCCCAGTGTTTTTCTCTGCAAATTCTCTGGGAGGCGGTGGAGGGCTCAGCGTTTTGTAGGGGGCGCAGATCTCGAAGCCCTTCCTCTTCATTCCTCTCTCTCTCTCTCTCTCTCTCTCTCTCTTTCTCTCTCTCTCTGTGCCACCTACCACTCCGAAAAGCCCTGCCTCGTCCTCTGTTCTTGTTGCTTCTCTTGAAAGTTCTCCCTTTCTCGTCACCCGTCGATCCGTCTCGCCCTCTTCATCGACGCACATTGTGCTTCATCTTCATTCGTTGCGTCGGTTACTCAAAAGGGTCCACTCCAACTTCTTGGCGGAGCAAATCTACGTTCATTTTGCCTCAATCCGCTAATTGGGTAGTGAGATTTCCATTGCTGCAAGAATAAAGGGAGGCATGGGCATGCTTTGCTTGGGCATGCTTGGCTTCTTCACCAATTCCCTCACTGTGCTCTCCAGCCTTGTTTTCCTCTCCATTTCCAGAGGTGTTTGGCAAGGATTTTACTACCTTATCGCTTATGGACTTGCTTGCTGCGTTCCATTACGTTATCCTGATAATTTTTTGTCGCCTCTCTGCTTTGGGCCAGGTGCTTCTGGGGCAACTTTCACATTTGTCAACAAGTGCGACTTCTCAGTCTGGCCAGGGATCCTATCTAGTGCGGGCAGTCCCAAGCTGGCCAGCACCGGATTCGAGTTGTCTAAAGGCGGCTCGAGGTCCTTTCAGGCGCCGACAGGGTGGTCCGGCCGCTTCTGGGGGCGTAGTGGCTGCGATTTTGACGACTCGGGCCGTGGCTCATGTGCCACCGGGGACTGCGGCTCCGGTGAGGTCGAATGCAATGGAGCTGGCGCGACACCGCCGGCTACTCTGGCAGAGTTCACGCTCGGCTCCGGCTCTCTGGACTTCTATGATGTGAGCCTGGTCGATGGGTACAATTTGCCGATGATTGTTCAAGGCACTGGCGGATCAGGTATAAGTAGTGAAGTTTCTTGATTTTGAGGTCCTACTTATATGTTTTTCTTGATTTTCAGGGAAGTCACAACTTTTTTTTACTTCATTCGTGTTTAAGTGTGAGAAAATAGATCAGCTGAAACCATGATGAGCTCTCCCTCTTAAAAGTGTAGAATTTGTTCAGCAATCATTGGATTTCTTTTCTTCTGCGATTGAGACTGCCAGCTGAAAAGTTAAGAACGTGAAACCTAACGTGTCTATGGACCTAACGGGCCTTTAGGACATAATGTTAGGTTCTTGTTAACTCAACTTAGGGATGAAAGGTCATATCAGTATGGTGGATCGAACTATTTGAGGAGTCATCTCATTTTCAGCTTTTTCGCCTTTGATTACGGAATTCCATTTTTGTTTGTAGCTCTGAATTATTTCATCTTCAATCAGTTCGCCAACACTGGGTCACGAGCCTTTAACATCATGATGTGATGGTTACACTATCTAATTGAAATCAACGAACGGATTGGACTCAAGATGTTTTACAGCACTTCCAATTCACCGTGCCTCTCGCGACCAATTGACATGCGAATCACAGTTTCCTTCTCAAGTCATACTCATCGGCGATTCTTGCGTGTGAACTGTAGGTGCTTGTGCCACCACCGGATGCCTGACGGACCTGAACCTACAGTGCCCGAAGGAGCTGAAGGCTGAGGACGGCACGGGGTGCAAGAGCGCCTGTGAGGCATTCGGAAGCCCGGAGTATTGCTGCAGCGGCCCATACAGCTCGCCTGCCACCTGCAAACCTTCAATGTACTCCCAGATATTCAAGACGGCATGCCCCAAATCATATAGCTATGCTTATGATGATGCTACTAGTACTTTCACTTGCAGTGATGCTGATTATACCATTACATTTTGTCCCACCTCTCCAAGGTAAGTCTGTTTTGTTCTTCTGTCACTTTGATCGAATATCGTTTTCCTCAAATCATCTGGCTGAAGGAAGGTTTTCAGTTTTTGACTCAATTAGTTCAGAGAGTGGTCATGTATATTAACAACTAGTTCTTTTTCTACTCAAAAGCTGGAAAATCACAATTTCTATACGTACTTTCGGAATCTGCACAAAATGGGTGGAGATTGTAAGCTCACGAGAGTTTACCAAGCTTTACTGATCTCAAGCAACAACGAGAGCAGAATCATGAAAAAGTTGCATAAATGCATAGTTTATCTGTCATGTCTACTTTATTTCTCAAACGTAATGGGAAGTCGGAAAGAAGAGATGGATTGTCAATAGTTATTGTGGAATGATTGACATCAGGACCTTTTCTAGATTGAAGGAACCTTCGTTCTTCGTCTAATTTTTTCCCCGTGACATCCGTATGATGTCCTGTTAGTGTATGCTGCAAAACTAGTTTTTTCTTTGTCATCATTTGATCTGGAATTTTATTCCTGTGCAGCCAAAAATCCGCCACGGATTCTTCTCCTCCGAAGACAAACGGAACAACAGAGAATCCAGATACAGGGTCAGATTCCGGGTCTGAGTCTGGTTCTGAGTCTGGATCTGGGTCTGTGTCGGATCCTGTGCCGGTTCAGGAGACTGCATTTGCCACTTCATGGCTGGCCAATATGGCAATTGGTGACTCTACTAGAACGCAGCCTCCCACAGCCGTTCAATTAGCAATTTCTCTAGCAGTCTCTCTCTTCCTCCTTACCATCTCACACTTGTAGTCCCTCTCTCTTTCTTTCACTTTCCTCCCACTTCCTTGCACGACCATAACATAAAAAATGATACCAAAACTCGAGAGAGGCTTTCGGTGTGATGGGTATTTGCTTGGAGAGGAAAAAAAGTTGGCACAATCGAAATTGTAAACCTCTACCTTCCCATTTCTGCATAATTGATGATGATCTTACAAAATATTAGATAAAGCATTCATTTTGGGAAAGGGAAAGAAAGATGTCTCTTTTTGTTTCTCTGGCAGCCCTCTCCTTTCGTTTCAACTTGTCTATGGGGACTGACTGAACCACTATGCCTGCTACTGCTGGAGTAAAAAAGCAAAGGAATCAAGCTGCAAAGCAAAACATTTTGGACCCAGAAAAAGGAAAAGAAGAAAACAAATGCCTGGAAATTTTTTATGCTCTTTCTTTGCCTTTTCTTTTTTCAATTGGTGGGAGGGGAATGTGAGGACGAGAAAGCGACTGCCTTTTGGAGGTGAATCTCAGTGGGTGGGTGCAGTGGATGGTGGAAGTCCACTTTGCGAGAGCTACAAGCCTCGTGAATAAATAATATGATCCGTCTTTCTCTAAGCTGAGGAGAAGCACTTGAGACTATGCCTTTGCTTTTGCTTCAAGATTTGCTCTGCAAGATGAGGTGGAATAGGGTAGAAATTCAGCAATATAGGCACGCATAGAGAGCGCCCTTTTGACGGAGTGCGTGTTATTTTGACTGAAAACAGTTCATTCACCTTGGTATCCGCAATAGAATTTTCGAAATTGTGTCAACGATTATGGTCCTTAATTATCGCAAAAGATATGTTAGACACGTAGCCGTAGGACTCGAATTATGACAGTAACCAAAACGGGAGGGCGAAATTCTTTTCCTGAATCGGGAGGATCCAATCTGGCTCTGATAATGTTCTTACTCAAAGTTTGCAGTTGGACGAAATAAAAGAGGTCTAGACCTTGGGCAGCATGTTCAGCCTAAAGTTGCATGCTTGCAACTGAGTGTTGATAAGGCCCATGGTGGGGACCGAATTTAGAAAAGATCAGGTTGGGCTTCTTTTATGCCAAGGACTATCTACCAAGAGATAATGAAGAGTGGGTGGGAGATGTTTTGGGGTTAAATAATGGGGCACTGACCTAATTCCTTCTTGCTGCAATCATTAAGATGTTGATACGCGCTAGGGTCGAACCATTCCTCTCAAATGCTTTGTTGAAATCTGGCATTCGCAGATTTCAAATCGCATTATGATGTCTGCAACATGCACTGCATCATAAAGTTGAGGGGAAGAATTCAAGGAAATCTCAACTTGGTTCTTGCTGTCCTGAGCTTAGTGGAGGTCGGCTTGACATTGTTGCAAAGGCCATCGCACGCTTAAGCATCATTCTATTGTCCTTTCACTATCTTTAACCGCGACAGGCTGGGGTAGGAACAACAGCGATTCACTACTTGTTGTTAGAATTTCTTCGGATTACGACAGTGCTTGTAGCGAAAAATGCGAGGCTTTTACTCCACTCAATCAATCATGGCTAATGCTCGTGAATCTTTCTGACCTGGGAAGGAACAAAATGTATGCGGCCACGGCTTTCATTGTCATGCTCTCATCCACAAGAAAATTTTCTGAAAACTACATGATGATGGCCGGTCGATTGTACAAGGTTGGAGATCATTCAGGCATCATTGTAGGTTTGACAAGGAACCAAGCATGGACATATGCGGAAAAACAAGATAAAGGAAGATAGAAAAAAGCTGAAAAGGCCATATGCAAGGAGGCACCACCAAGACATGACATTGGATTCCAGTTTGATGGACGTCTAGAGAATAGGGTCCTTGTTACCCACACTTTTGTGGGGTTGAACTGAACCGAGCTAAAAAGAATCAATGAAGACAACAGCAACTTCTTTTTCTTGTTGGAGATAAGAGAGATCCTTTTCAATATGTAGGACCTCTGCAGGATGAACCATTATTGTTCGACCGCGAGTGTGTAGAGGAAGTAACAGAATCTAATGACCTAATTCCTCAGTAGCTCGGTATAACGTCATCATCGTCACTGCATCTGAGGGTCTCGCTACATATATAGCTCGATGACTATGTTCGACACATCGAGATTATACTTATTACCCTTGAAACTGTGGAGCTCTGCTGACAGATTGGCTCATGACGCTGCAACGTACATGAAGTGCTTCGGCTCTATGAAGCACTTGGTTTGAAGGTCGATATCCAAGGTCATGGTGTGTGTGCAATAGTGCACTGCCACTGTGTGTGTGATAACCCTTGATTGCGACAACATAAACATGGTATGTACTTTTGCGATCATCATCCAAAAGGAGAAATAAGCAGATCTATTAGAAGTGAAGGGTCTGGTTTGTTTACAATTAATTAAAGATTATATCTCATAGTTTCATCAAAGTTTTAGGTGCACTCACATGTCCTGCCTCTACCTTCAGAAAAGGGGAAGTGACTGAAAATGATATGGTCTCTGTGCTCTGCAATTTTATTGGCCAAGCATGAACCCACCACTCATGGTCAGGAATAGGTCAATTTGAAGTCATTGCAGGGTCATGGATAAAGCAGAAATAAGAAAAGAGAAAAGAAAATTTGGGGTAGCTTCAATGAATAATTCTGGAGTGATCTAAGATTAAATTCGAAGAGCGATCTGGGGATGCAACAATGGACAAGTCTTTCTTTCGCCATCTGAAATCAGTGAGCTATCGAGAATGAGACTCAAATTTTGATTCACTAGATTTTCTTCACAACCAATGCTCATATCTGAGGCCACTGAATTGAAGAGCATATGTACATACTCGAATCATGGAAAGTAAGAAGTAAAGTTACTGTGAAAAGGAAAAGAGAAGAAGATTTCTCAGGATTTACTTGATGCAGGATAATTTTCATCTGCCATTCTAGCCTTGAGTTTGTGCTCAGCGCACATCCTGCAGTATATGCTCTTTGTCCTCATCACAAGCAACACATCGAGCCCGAAACCGAACACACAAGCCAGGCCCATGATCACGTACACAAGCATATAACACTGTGGCCCGACGCAAGTGTTACCTCCTCCGTCACTAATGGTGGCTTGAACATCGTAAAGATGACCAGCAAGCAGGCCAGAGAAAAGGAAAGAACCTAGAGGAAGATTGAGAATTAGGATGTTGTACAGAAGGCCATAATATTTGAGGCCAAACAGCTCTGATGCAATTGGAACGGTCACAGTGAGGCGGACGCCGTAGCATATGCCCACCAGAATCGAGCCAATGTAGAAAGATCCTGGCAAGGCCAAGGCCATGATGATGTATCCTAGAGTCATCAGTATCTGTGAAGCCGCATTCCAGATAGGCCTTGGTGTTCCACGCTTCCTGCAGACGAACAAAACACAATGAAAATGTTGAGAGAAAGCTCATCTTCAATAAAATGTCGAGTCCTCAATTAATATATCGAAAGCTGTCTCTATGCAACTTCAAACGCTCGTAAAGCTAAAGAGTTGAGCATACCAAATGTAGTGTTCTGACACCAATCCTGAGATGATCCTCCCAAAGAATCCCCAGATGCTGGTGAGAGAGATGAAGATTGATACATCAACGTAGCCGAGCGCGAGCCCCATCTGTCCCATGTTGTTCATGAAGCACATTCCCGTGCCCACCCCACATAGGAATGATACAAAAAGTATCCAGAAATCGACCGTCTTCATCATTTCTAACACCGTGTGATCCTCCCCAATCAATGGCTGGTGCTTTTCCTGGACAGATCCTTGAGCAACAGTTTCAGTCAGAGTCACTGAATCTTCTAGCCTCGTTGGTGGGGCAATAAGTGGCTGTTTGATTGCTTGTTCAATATCAGAATTTGGTTTTGACTCGGGCATACCTAAGTAAAAAGGAACACCTAATGGCAGAGCAAGTAAGACTACTAGTCCTATTGCAAATGCCACGGAAAGAACGTGGCCATGACTTCCACTAATGTCAAAGGCCAATAGATAGGAGGCCAGCACGATGGCCATCACATTAAAGGCATTCAAGAGCTGTGTCTCTCGCTTTTCTTCTTCAGGGGCAGTTTTACAGAGGAAAACAGCGGCAACCAGGCAGATTACTGTGGGAACTACGGCAAGCATGAGGAGGAAAGTGGAAGGGTCAGAGGAGAAGAGAGCGGTGCAAATGTCAGTGAATATCGCTGTGCTTAGCCCCACGTATCCCTTGAGAATCCCTGAGACTGGTCCTCGGCTTTTTGGAAAGTTCCTCATGCAAGTCACTAGGACGGCTGTGTTCATCCACGTCGTGCTGTTTCCGCCCATGCACAGGAATATGCACATCTGCATGGACATTGGCAGGGACTTAGTTCTGACCAAAAGGTTGGTCAATAAATGCATGCACACTTTTAAACAGAAGAAAACGTAAGACCTAACTAAAATGAGGATACATTTTAGAGTACTATTGAAAAGGCACAGCCTGTGGTTTCCACGCAGGAATGGTAGGAACACAGCTTACCTGCCAGTAGGGAAGAGGACTGATTCGCTGGCTCACAACAAGCCATTGAGCTCCATACCCTATTAGACCCTCTAAAGATCCAATCAGAAGTATAATCCATGTAGGAAATCGATCCGAGGCAAGGCCAGAGACGAGCCCAAATGCCTTGCCGACATCTTTAGCCACGGATAGATTGTTGAGCTCAAGCAGCAGGAGACATCAGAGATAATGAAGGAAAATACACTGAAGACTGAAGAGGACAAATGGATTTTTCTTCTTTGGGTTTGAGCCATAAGGAGGAGACTGACATGCTTATTTATACATTTGGCATTGCATTCATTAATGAGACAATGATTAGTTTTGCCTGGTTTTGAATGGATTGGAAGAAAGAAGGTTTTGCGATCAAAGGGTAGAACATGGTTTTTGTAGTTTCCGGATTTTGTGATGTACTTGTGGAGAAATTGGATTAAAGAACCAAGTGCATGAATAAATAAGTGCAATATCCAAATGAAGTAATGCCGAAAGTCCAAACAACAAGTGGGCACTCTTGGTCTTTCTTTAATATTTCTGAGGTTTTTGAAGTTGATGGCTTGAATTGCTAAGCAAAACAGCTTCAAAGAAACCAAGTCCTTGAACAGAGGATATGGAAAGCGGCCTCGCCCCTTTTGGAGACCTTTACTTTTGCAAAGATGTGTCAAGGAAATAATCGGAAACGCAATTCTCGATTTTTAAACAAATGATCTTGGGTGGTTCCGTTATAAGCAAGAATCGAGATCTTACAAGAAACCTTTCTCGAAGTCAAATCCTACTTACCGCTTACAACGATTGACTCCGAATGTCATGTGGAGCGACACGGAACTCGCTTGCTTCCTCTAATCAGAACAGGACAAGGATATCATCTATAAAAGTAATTGATTTTTCCAATAATTACAGGATACCGGCATCTTGTTTTCTGCTAGCAGTTGTTTTAAGGATAAGGTGTGGTCTTTTATAGATCAGAAGAAAATGATAAATGTCAAAATCTAATGGAACGGAAGCAGATGAAGACAGAGAGAAAGGACGTGAGCTTGCAAATTCAGATTCCTCTAACTGCCTAAAGCCCCCGAATTTTACCAAGGAAACGCCCACCACTTTGTGTCCCGGTTCATGACTCAGATGTAGGCCCGCTTGCCAACGCTTGAACAATGGATTTGAAGAATACATGCTATCTGGTGCCTAAAACAGAGATTTGCATGTAAAAAGAACAAGGAAAAATACAAGGAACGAAAGGTGCTAACTTATGGAGTAAACAGAATTGAAAGTGCATAGTCCGTATCAGAGAATTGAAAGACAAGTTAATGCGAGTACGTCTCATTGATCGCCGGCTTGAGACGAGAAGAGTCTGATCATTTTCGATGGCAACGCATTGTGGTCACCAGTCCAACACTACTGCAAGATCTGCTAGGCAACTGCATGTATTTCCATGTAAAGAAGAGATTTTGTGAAATAATGATGATTGTCAATTTTACAATTTTTCGATGCTAAATTTGATTGAATCACATATCCACAAAATAAATAAGGGTCCGTGAATTACGCGCAATAGATTTTTACAAACTATACATAATCCGCAACTTAAATGATTCTTCGCATCAAAAGACTGGACAGCCTTCGACGACGACCCCTTTAGCTGTGGGGCAAGCGGCTAATGGACATCCATCAGGATCTTCACCCCACCAACTGAGGCTAACATGGTTCATTCCCAAACACAAGTACAGAAGGACGGCCATAAATGCTAACCCAGCATCAAGTGCGCCCGATAGCGCATAATTGTGGCGACTCCACCAACCTCGATAGTATCGGTAAGCAATGAATCCTGATAAAAATCCAGCGATGATCCAACTGGTGTAGTTAACAGCAGTAGCTGGAGGCATGCTTACTGTAGCACCGAGCAGCACGGGCATTGTGATTAGTCTAATCCACTCCTTGTCCGGAAAGGCCTTATGCGCAAGCCAAACAAGGAAAGGAGCAATGGCCCCTACCAAGAAAAACCAGTTGATGGCGGAGTAGTAGCCGAGATCTCCAAAAATCCTGCGGGGCCCGATCAAACCCCAAACGACTGAACCATCAAAAAATACATGGTCACCAGGGCAAGTCCATGGACTGCCTGCTGGAAGCAGCGCCCGGTTACAAATGTCAGGGACTGTATCCATAAGCCACCACGCCGTTTGGAGATGCACTAATGCTGCAACAACGGTACCGACCACCTGATAGAAGATCAATTCTTACAACAATTTCGGGCAGATTTCAAGTGTACAGAGATTAATTTTGGGGAAATCATTTTTTCACCTCACCAGGAATCCATCAAACTAATATATTTACTTCTATCACTCATCACAGACGGGAAAAGACAAGAGACTAACCTGCGCCATGAACATCTCTCGAGGAGGGATTTTCATGTAGTGCCCAAGCTTGAAGTCTTGTAAGAATGTGATCCCCTGCTTCATACTGATGTACCCATAGACTTTGAACAGAATGTTCGCAACTGGATATCCAGGGTAAATGTACCCAATGATAAATTCTGCGATTACGTTCAAAGCTGGTGTCTGAGCAACACACACGGAACTCATGAGAATATGCAAAGTATTGGGCTTAGAGTAAGAGCAAAGAGTACATAATAATCACTGATCCGCATATTTATGTATTCTATTCTAGAGAATAAACAATCTAATTGACTCATACAACATATACTTAAACATGATGGATGTGCACCTGATTTGTTGTTGCAGTGATGACTCCAACAGGAAGAGTGAAAAATATGGCAAGAGCACATGCTAGCAGAACACCCCACCATGGCAGTTGAAGCTGATCCTTGAAGTACTCACATATAAATATGGTTGCCGCAATATTTACCAAAAGAATACAAGTAAACCACCATTCAGGAACTTGCTTGTATCTTCTCATGAGCTTAGTGTGTATATCCATTTTCTTCTCACTAAAGGCAGATTTGCTCAGCAGCCATATTTCTCTAAAACAATGCCATAACATTAGATCATCTATCCAAGCATGGTTAATAAGAAATTGTAATTCAACTGGATTGGCAACAACCATATAACTCTGTTCAATTAAAAGGTGCGGTGTTATATCAGAATAACGTCATTTGTAGCAGAACTTAACCAACAATGAGACTTACTTTCCATGGAAGAGGAACCCATGAACAACAGTAGCAGTGAGGCAGGCAAAGCTGATGCCATAGTACACAGAAAAGACAGTACACAGATAGAGAGGACCCTCCCTTTCATATGCCTCCGCATCCAATCGAAAGTGTTCGTTTATGATAGCAGAAATATTGTATTCTTGTCCCGAAGATGTGAACAGGCTATCTGAGAATAAGGGAAAAGTCTTGGCTCTGTATACATTGAGCCAGTAAGCTATAGGTGTGATGACATACATGACAAGGGCAAAACCAACAGCAATATTGGCAGTAGCAAACCACGGGCTAGCCAGTGGACTACCGAGATAAGCGGAGATGCTGGACCAGTCAAGTCCGACTGCACCAATCCCAAGACCATGGAGTCCAGAACCTAACTGTTGGGCTAAAACTGAAGCAGGGAATAACCAGCAGATCCATGAAAGAGAGGTCAACATTGGAAAGAGGTAACCTGGAAAGACATAGTAACTGAAGCTACAGATGAAGGCTACAAGGAAAAAATGGTTCCGCGTCAATCCGCCTTTTGGCCTCTGCTCTTTCTCATGCAGTGCTCTGCATTTGACCATAACAGGATCGAATTATATGAGATACTACAAAAAGAAAAGAACTATACAAAATGTTTGGAGGCTAACAAAAGCAAATGTCATCGCCTGACTCCTTGTTTACCAGGACAAAAGCAACTTAATACATATATATTCTAAAAATGATTGCCTGGAGATTGCAGTTCTCAACTGTGAAGCTTTGACACTTTAGATCAACACGATAGACACAATTTGCTGCTGATCTTTGTATGTACACTTGCGCAGCATGGGAAGAGAAGTAAACTGAGACTTAAAAAACTCTCTGAACGGCGAAATTTTCGAACTTCAATAGCTATTAACTGCATGTAAATGGTAGTACCCCGTGAAATCGGGTTCAGACAAATCGACCAATGGAATCAAGACATGGGAATGGGAAAAGATCATGTTAAAGATCTTAGAAAATAAATTCATAAGAACAGAAACAAAAAAGGAAAAGACAATATTTCGGTTTGTCATCTTCCATCTTGTTTTCTTTCACATGTAAATAAAAAGGGTGAAAAAAAAGAGTAGCCTGAAACGAGCTAAATTTAGCCAAAAATTAATGAGAAAGGAATGAAAAGATTGACAAAAAAAACGACGACCTAACAAAAATCCCTAACTACTGACCCAAAAAAACGAAAAACAAAAATCCCTAACCGACAAAAAAAAAAAAAAAAAAAAATCATTATTGAAGGCAAAACATGCTCATTAAACAACACAGTTGCCGACGCACGCCCGACCGACGCACCTGAACAACGAAACTTGCACCAGATTCTGGGGCCACCACATGGCGGCGGGCTCCACCAAGTACCGCCGGAACACCCCGGCCCAGCCGAACCCCAAGACCTGCGTCGTCAAGACGATGACCAGCGCCACGGGAAACGACATCTCCTTCCGGTAGAAGATCTTGACGATGCTGATGATGTGAATCGCGTAGACACTGGACGCGCCGGAGTTGGCAAAGATCGTGATCAGCACGTGCTCCTTGACGTTGAACTTCCCCGGATTGAGCGTGAACTGCCACCTCCGCCCCCCGAAGAACACTTTCCTCGTGATCACTCCGGCCATGAGGTGACCTGGAGCCAGGCACGCTCGTTAGTCCGATCGAATACGTGTACGTACAAGACATCACAGATGCAAAGTACGTACAACCGAAACTTCGTCTCGAGAAGTCGAACTCGATCATTGCACTGAACTGAACTGAACTGAACGGGGGATCTTGAGTCGGAGGCCTACCTAGAGGGACGACGGCGATCTGAGCGGAGACGGAGGTCACGGAGAGGGGCTCGCGGCGGTACCAGAAGAACTGGTTGAGGAAGGAGAGGAGGGAGCACGCCAGGGCGCCGAGGACGAACGTGCGGAACGTGACGGCCGGGAGAGAATGGTCGTCCCCCGTCGGGACCGTGAGCGCGACCTGCTCGACCGGCGAGTTCTCGCCTCCGTCGAGCTCCGCCGCCGCCGCCGAGAAGCCATGAGCTCCGGCCTCTTCCCGGACTGCTCACCAATCATGAAGAAGGAGAAGAACAAGAAGAAGAAGAGACTTTCCGGTCAAGAAATTCACGCGAGAAAGTTGGAGGGAAAGTGAAAGAGAAAATGCGAGAGCGAACTTACGCAGCGGAGCTGAGATGTCTGCAGGATTCATCGTCGGTTCTCGTGGGATAAAATTTTTCGGCCGCTGATCATGATGATGAACGGCTCTGGTTTGACTTCGGCGCGACGGTCCGCTGTCGATCCTGACGGTAAGATTCGATCTGTGAAAGCGGTGACGGGTGAGCCAGGAATCTCGACGTTGAATCGTGGCCGTTGCGTGAAGTTACAGCTTACGTAAAATCAGGGGAGACGAAATAAATGCCCCTCGTGCCGTGACCTAGTATATAACATGATACTTAAATTTTAATACAATATATAACTTAATCTATGACTTTCAATTATTTTAATGTAAACTATGAATTTTAGATGCGCGTTCAATCTAATCCCTACATTACATAAAAATATTCAATATCATCCATAAGTCTGAATTTATGAAATGATAATATTAAATATTTTTATATAATTCAGAATCTGACTTTGACATAAAAAAAAAAAAAAAAAAAAGGTGTTCGATGAAAAATTTTGCTTTTCTTTGAACAGAGGAGAGGAGAGGATGTATCTTCCCCCGTCGAAAGCGCGAGAGACACAGTTGTCGGATTCCCACACAAATGAAGACTTTTATTTTCAAATTAATTGGAAAAATATACACTTTTTTTTTATTGAACAGCTTTTTTCATGTCAAGCTCCTAGTTACACTTTTTTTTTTAACATTTTCATTGTTACGTAATATTTTTCACTTAGTAAATTATACAGGTTAAATTAGGCTGTAATTATTTTGCAAAGAGCGAATGACCTAAAAGGCATTTTCTTAGAAATGATTACTTGTATTGCTTGAATTGATTAATCGATGAAATATGTTTCCATCATTTAATTGAATGAGCAACGTCAGCAAAGCAAAACGATTTCAAATGACACTAATTCACTAATATTGAAAGCAAGGCATCTTTCGAATCAAAATAGCGGGGCTTGCTCAAATGGATGATTGATAGTTTTCGATAAAAAGAAATGTGTTAATTTGTCTTGTCGTATGATAAGAACATTTAAATCATACCATAGCATGCGTATGGAAGAAAGTGCTTCTTTATACGAATTCTTGGCCCCCACCTGTTAAATTCCTCTCATCCCAAATCTCTCTTTGTGCATTTGTGTAGCCAGCCTTTTATTAAGATGAGGTGCTTGGGAATATGCTTTCGGCCCGAATTCCAATGAGTGGTAGACAAAAGGAACTTACTTAGTGGAATTTGCGGAAATGATAAATTTATGCCTAAATAATATCGTGAATGATGCAAATATTTTGTATTCGTTCATTTTTGTAAACGATGCAAGTAATTAATTTTCAAAAACTATCTTCTAAATTATTTATTTTTTCGCAAAATGAACGCATTCTCAATATCGCCAAATTTAATATGAATAAAAGAAAACTGTCTTGACATTAACATGTAAATATAAAAAAGTTCACTGAACATACAATACACTTTTCATCGTGGACATATTGAAAGGATGATATAAAAAGGAGAACATCAAAGGAAGTAATAAAATCACTTGAATTTTAGGCAAAAAAATTGAAATATTGATAAATTCATATATATATATATATATATATATATATAATTTTAAACGTATTACTTACAGGACAAACTTTGAAAAAAAAAGGGGGAAGCAAAATATCGAGACAATTTTTTTCTTCCGAGTGATCTTGGAGATGGCTTTAGAGAATCTTTTCCAATTCCACTGTCGAGAAGGAAATAATACATCGTCTTAAATAGAAGAAATTAGCGTTCCGTTGGCATCAAAATTTTCCTTAATTAGTCCAAAATTATCAATAGACGAAACCACTTTTCTAATTTTAAAAATGAGTTTTTCTTGCTTTCGAGATAATGGATTATGTTCTTTGTAGTTGTTTGAATAACCGATTTTGCAAAAGCCATTTAAACTGTATTCCCATGTGAAAATTTATGTTTTGCTTTCACAAAAAAAAAAAAAAAAGTTATTTATATAAATGTTGAAAGGTCCGAGATTCGCTATCGCTCTTGGCATTGTCTGCCGCTAGACCTAAGCACAAGTGGTTTGCTAAACTTAGACAATTTTGGATGGAATCGAATAATGACATTTAGCAAGAAAATCCAACTCTATCTCGAGATTTTCAAATAAAAATTTCTCGACAAGTCAGGTCATGCAAAAGTTTAGACTTGACCTTAAGGCCCTACTCATCATAGACCCGAAGTTTCGATATCATTCTTCGTAAAAAGTCTAAATTGTGCAGCATATGATTCGTTTGGAATATGTGATTTGATTGCATAAAGATTCAAAATAGTGAATGACAAGGCCTAAGGAGTTATTGCTGAATGGTTTTAGCGGGCGGTTGTTGAGAAGTCATGGGTCAATTACGTGCATTCCCATCACACATGCAAACCGCCATATTCCATTAATTGGTTAAGCAAAGACTGATTCAACCTTTCATCATCAACAGTTGTATTTCAAGATCCCACGTACTAACACGCAACATTTTTTTCCCTAAAAAGTAATTAATTAAATCTAAAAATACTGTAAAACCAACCTTTTCGTGTTGATGTGTATGAATCTATATTCAAGACGACACTTGAAATTTATGTCAAGTGACCATTTCATGGTTAGTTCCAATTCTTGTCGTTATACAAATTAAACATTTTCTATCGTATCATATCATGACGTTGATCTTGAGAAGTTTTAATAAATATTTAAGTTACGTAATTATTATAATCACCGATTATGTGGATATGATTATGATTGTGTTGGTCATGTAGAGAGTAAGGGCGAACAATTAGGACGGCTCAATTCGTGAACCGGCCCGAACAGGCATTACCCAATTGATTCAAGGTTGGTTCACAGGGGACCGTCCAGCTTCCGATCTGAAAAATAAGAAACAAGTCTTGGCGGGTTTGGTTTCCTAGTTTATATCAAGAGCCGACTGGTTTCACCATGCAGATCCTAAAAGGCCGGCTCTAGACAAACCGATTTATCCCTCACCTAAGTAAACAAGAGTTTCAAAAGAGTAGCCATGATGATGATTGTGAATTTTACGATTTACGATTTCTCGGTCGCAGACTTCACAGTTTCACTTATCCACAAGATAAACAACAGACCCGCGCGCGAATTGCACCTAATGGATTTCTACGATCTACATAAATACACACCTCCTGAAATGATTCTTCACATCAAAAGACCGGACAGCCTTCAACGACGACCCCCTTGGCTGTAGGACAATAGGCTAATGGACATCCATCCGGATCTTCACCCCACCAACTGAGGCTGACATGCTTCATTCCCAAACACAAGTACAGGAGGACGGCCATGAAGGCTAACCCGGCATCGAGTGCTCCCGACAGTACGTAATTATGGCGGCTCCACCAGCCTCGATAGAATCGGTAGGCAATGAATCCCGACAAAAATCCAGCGATGATCCAACTGGTGTAGTTAACAGCAGTAGCTGGAGGCATGTTTACAGTAGCACCAAGGAGCACTGGCATCGTGATGAGTCTAATCCACTCCTTGTCCGGAAAGGCCTTGTGCACGAGCCAGACAATGAAAGGAGCTATGGCCCCTACCAAGAAGAACCAGTTTATGGCGGAGTAGTGGCCAAGATCTCCAAATATCCTGCGGGGCCCAATCAGACCCCAGATGACTGAAGCATCATAAAATACATGGTCACCGGGGCAAGTCCACGGGCTGCCTGCCGGAAGCAGCTCCCGGTTACAAATGTCAGGGACTGTATCCATAAGCCACCATGCCGTTCCAAGATGCACTGATGCTGCAACAATGGTACCGACTACCTGATAGAAGATCGATTCTTACCTTAAGCAAGAAAGGCAAAAGAACGAAAGACCTGTCTTGCAACAATTTCAGGCAGGTTTCAAGTGTACAGAGATTAGTTTCTGGGACATTTTTCCTCCTCACCAGGAACACATCAAACTAATATATTTAGTTCTATTGCTTATCACGGACCAGGAAAGAAAGAGACTAACCTGTGCCATAAACATTGCTCGAGGAGGAATTTTCATGTAGTGCCCAAGCTTGAAGTCTTGTAAGAATGTGATCCCCTGCTTCATACTGATGTACCCATAGACTTTAAACAGAATGTTCGCAACTGGATATCCTGGGTAAATGTACCCAATGATAAATTCTGTGATTACGTTCAAAGCTGGTGTCTGGCCAACAGGCATTGAACTCATGAGGATATGCAAAGTATTAAGCTTAGAGTAATAGCAAATGGTACAAAGTAATCACTGCCCTGCATGTTTATGTATTCTACTGTATAGAATAAACGACCTAATCAACTCATATAACATATGCTTTAAACATGATGGATCCGCACCTGATTTGTCGTTGCAGTGATGACCCCAACAGGAAGAGTGAAAAATAAGGCAAGAGCACATGCTAGCAGAACACCCCACCACGGTAGTTGAAGCTGATCCTTGAAATACTGACATGTAAATATGGTTGCCGCAATATTTACCAACAGAATACAAGTAAACCACCATTCAGGGACTTGCTTGTATCTTCTCATGAGCTTAGTGTGTATATCCATTTTCTTCTCACTAAAGGCAGACTTGCTCAGCAGCCATATTTCTCTAAAACAATAGCATAATACTAGATCATCTATCTGAGCATGGTAAATAAGAAATTGGAATTCAACTGGATTGGCAACAACCATATAACTCCGTTCAGTTAAAAGGTGTGGTGTCATATCAGAATAACGTAATTCACAGCAGAACTTAACCAACAAAGGAAGAACACACTCCTACAAGGCCAATCATGTGTCTGGGAACCAGACGACTTCAACACAGATCTCCAAAGTACTGAAGCACTACTTGACTAGTTGACTTGGATTCTTCTTTTATTGTTCTTAAATTGATAAGACATGGGACATAGAAGTGACCAAAATAATGCTGATACATGAACAAAGAACTTGCCTTCTGTTCATGCGATACAAAACAAAAACTTACTGCCAACAATTTACAATTGAGTTTTACTTGGCAAGGCAGATGATTGCAGCCACATCAGAGAAGTTAAACCATATTCTTCTCCTCACATTTAGTCAATAAATAGCAAGCAATTGTGCAGAACATAATGATGTAAAAGAATGCAACTTACTTTCCATGGAAGAGGAACACATGAACAACAGTAGCAGTAAGGCAGGCAAAGCTGATGCCATAGTACACAGCAAAGAAGGTGCTCAGATAAAGAGGACCCTCTCTTTCATATGCCTCGGCATCTAAATGAAAGTGTTCATCTATGATAGTCTCGATGTTGTACTTTTGTCCCGAAGATGTGAACAGGCTGTCTGAGAATATTGGGAAAGTCCTGGCTCTGTATATGTTGAGCCAGTAAGTAAATGGTGTGATGACATACACGACAAGGGCAAAACCAACAGCAATATTGGCAGTAGCAAACCACGGGCTAGCCAGTGGACTACCGAGATAAGAGGAGATGCTGGACCAGTCAAGTCCAATTGCACCAATCCCAAGACCATGGAGTCCAGAACCCAACTGGTGAGCTACAACTGAAGCAGGGAACATCCAGCAGATCCAGGAAAGAGAGGTCAGCATTGGAAAGAGGTAACCTGGAAAGACATAGTAACTGAAGCTACAGACGAAGGCTATAAGGAAGAAATGGTTCCGTGTCAATCTGCCTTTAAGCCTCTGCTCTTTCTCGTGCAGTGCTCTGCATTTGTAAACAGTCGTAACCATAATCACATCGAGTTATATAAGAAACTATGAAAAGTGAAGAGAACGAAACATATATTGAAGGCTAACAAAGCAAATGTCATTGCCCAATTCTTTGTCTACCAAGACAGCAGAAACTTGACATGCAGTTGTCTTCATGCACAAAATGTCATGCCTACTATATATATATGATCTTTTGGAGATTGCAGTTCCCAACTGCGAAGCTTTGACACCATAAATCAAACACAATAGACATAATTTGCTGGTTATATTTGTATGTACGCTCGTGCAGCATGGGAAGAGAAGTGAAGTAAACTGAGACTTAAAAAACTCTCTAAACTGCGTGAGTCTGAAGCTTCAACAGCTATCAACTGCGTTTAAATGTAGTACCCCCTAAAATCGGGCTCAGACAAATCGACCGATGAAATCAAGACATGCGAAAGGGAAAAGATTATGTTAAAGATCGTAGAGAATAAATTCATGAGAACAGAAACAAAAAGGAAAGACAAGATATTAGCTTGTCTGCTTTCATCTTGTTTCTTTTCATTGATGTAGACTACTTTGCATTGCATAATCCACACGTAAATGGAAGAAAAGTAGCCTGAAACAAGTTCTCTTTAGCCAAAAACTGATGAGGGACAAACAACGATGACCTAACGAAAATTGCAGAAATTGTGAATTTAATTCGAGGCAAAACATGCTCATCAAACAACATACTTGCCAATGAACGCACGATCAACGCACCTGAACAACGAGACTTGCACAAGATTCTGGGGCCACCACATGGCGGCGGGCTCCACCAAGTACCGCCGGAACATCCCGGCCCGGCCGAACCCCAAGATCTGCGTCGTCAGGACGACGACCAGCGCCACAAGAAACGACATCTCCTTCCGGTAGAAGATCTTGACGACGCTGATGATGTGAATGGCGTAGACGCTGGCGGCACCCGAGTTGGCAAAGATCGTGATCAGCACATGCTCCTTGACATTGAACGGCCCCGGATTGAGCGTGAATTGCCACTTGCTCCCCTCGAAGAACACTCTCTTCGTGATCACTCCGGCCATAAGGTGACCTAGAGCCAGGCACGCTCATCAGTCCAATATCAAACCAAACTCCACAGCAAAACATCACAGACGCAAAATCACATTCGATTCTCGGAGACTACCGGGCGCTCGAGCTCGAGGCCTACCTAGAGGGACGACGGCGATCTGAGCGGAGACGGAGGTCACGGAGAGGGGCTCGCGGCGGTACCAGAAGAACTGGTTGAGGAAGGAGAGGAGGGAGCACGCCAGGGTCCCAAGGACGAACGTGCGGAACGTGACGGCCGGGAGGGATGGGTCGTCCTCCTCCGGGACCGTGAGGGCGACCTGCTCGATCGGGGAGCTCCCGCCCCCGCCGGCGAGCCCCGGCGCCGCCGCCGCCGACGAGGAGGGGCCATAAGCTCCGATCTCCTTCCGGACTGCTCACGAATCATGGAGAAGCCGGTCAGGGAAAATCACGCGAGAAAGTTGGAGGGAAAGTGAAAAGAGGAGAAAATGCGAGAGCGAATCTTAACTGAGCGGAACCGTGGCGCCTTCTTCATGGCTCGCGGACGTGGCCATGGCTCGTTCGGTGGCGCTCCAGTGTACTTCCGAGATTCCGCCATTTAAGGACCCGTTTTGTTCTGGTGAACGGCTCCGATTTGACCTCGCGACGACCGGCGCCTCTGGCACTGGCCGCTGGATCTTCGATTCGCGACGTCGGTGGGGACGCCCGGATGAAGGGGGATCTCGGGGTGGAATCGCGGCCGTTACGTGAAGTATCTCTCCGCATACGGATCTGTTGATCCACGGCTGAAACTGGTCAACGGCGGGGGCCCACCAGAGTCCGATCGGGATTTGGCCTTTTTACCGGAACGGAGAATGTACTTTCCCGCTCTTGCGTGCGAAATACATTTGTCGGATTTTTTCTTTTTTTATTGTCGGACATTCTGTCGGGTTTTGCTCCCACGTATCAAAAGACTTCCGGATATAAATAAAAGAAAAAATTCCAAGTAAATACCTAAAATATTTTCGCTTTTTCAAATAAGAATTCAAGATAGATCTTATTTTAAATAAAAGCCCGAAATGCTATCGTTTTCTTAAATAAGTATCCGAAATGGATATTGTTTTAAATAAAAGTTTAAAGTACCGTCTTTTTTCTCAAATAAAAGTGTGAAGTAGACTAAAATGTCTATATCAACCTTGAAGAAATGCCTCAACTCACTCGCTATGGAGGGCAATTTTGTCTTTAAATTTTTAAATTTTTCTTTCTTTGTTATGTTTTTTCTTTTCAAAAAATTTTAAAAAAATAAAAGGAAAACACAGGTGGAAGGGTGCTCTCTCCTACTTGTGGCCGCCACCACATCATCGATGGGGTGGTTGCGAAGGCCAGCAACCCTTACCGAAAGGGGGAGAAAGAAACGACCTTTTCTTAGATCCTTTTAGGTAGGCTGAGCAGCCCTCCCCCAAGTGCCCCCACACCTAAGGAGAGGTCTGAAGCACTAAACAAGGACTGACGACCCTCTCCCTCGCCTAGATCTAAGGGAAGGTCACCACCCTTAGGCTCACAAACCCTTGCTTAGGAGATAACAACCCTAATAGCCTTTGTGAGCTCCTAAGTGAGGGTTTGTAGGTAGTAACCTACGTCCTCCTTTTTTTTTTAATCTAATTTAATTTTAATTTAACTTGTATTTAGACAAAAATGTCCTTGATTTGTGGGAACATTTTGTCGACCAACTAAGCTAGGCTTTTATTTGAAACAGTAATAACCACTTCAAGCCCTTATTTGAAATTGATATAAGCACTTGGGCTCTTATTTGAAATACAATCCACTTCAGACATTTATTTAAGAAAATGAGAGCACTTCATTCTATTATTCGGAATTTTCCCTAAATATATATATTTTTAATATTTTCAATCTAGGAATAACAACATAAATGGTCCTTAAATGTTGATTTCATATGCAATGTAATCCTAAGCTTTCAATTTTTTAATTGTGACCCCCAAAATTTTTGGTTATGTTCAATTTAGTCTTCAGATTTTATGAAAAACTTTATATTGTCCTTTCATTAATTTAAATTCGGAAATAACATTGATCATTTTAATATAACCTTGGAACTAAATTAAACATGTATTAACATTCTAGATAATACATTGAACATAATAAAAATTCAGGAATGACATTGCAAATTGGGTAATTTAAAGTTTAATTACCAAATTATACACTAGATAAAATTCATTAACCATTCGAGCCATCTGCCCTTCAATTTATTTGAACATTTGTTGATTTAAAGGGACGTTTAATCGGGTATCACATCATTTTCATTGAATAACATTTATCATGTCCGAGATTACACTTTTATACTTTATTATTCTATAATATTTTTCACCTGTAAAATACACAGTAAAAAACTTAATATATTGACGGATTGGCATGAATAAAAGTTTTGATGTTGTCATTTAAAAAAAAAAAAAGTTGAATAATCGCGCAAGACATTATTATCATCGTAGACATATTTAAAGGACAATATAAAAAGGAGAACATAAAAAGAACATAAAAGGAAAAGTACTACAATTACGTGAATTTTAGCATAAAAAATTGGAACATCGATAAATTCATGTATTTTTATAATTTTGTAAATATTACTTACAAGACGAGCTTTGTTTAAAGAAAGCACAATATCGAAAACAACCTTTTCTTCCGAGTGATCTTCAAGATGGCTTTAGGGAATTTCTTTCAATTCCATTGTGAAGCTAAAAAACGATGCATCAGAATTTTCCTTAATTAGCATAAAGTTATCGATAGATGAAATCGCTTTTGTAATTATAAAAAATAACCCTTTCTTGCGTTTGAGATAATAGATTGTTCTTTATTTGTTTTAAATAACCGATTTTATCTGTAGCCGGTTTAATCTGTATTTTCACGTGAGAAACTATATTTTGCTTTCAAAAACAAAGAAAGAATTATTTATAAAAACGTCAAAAGTCCTCTAATTCAGTTAACCTACTACGTGCACCAAAACAAAATTTGACCTGTCAAAAGCGAGCAGACTCATAGGCTCATAGTTTTACGATCCAAACTAAGTTCATCACATGCATAGATTCGCTATATAATCAATGAAAACAACCATGTAAATCGTGTCTAAGTTATTATCCAAGCTTGTCTTGTGTAATTAAAAAAAAAAATCATCGAAACGTTTCAAGCCAGATCACCCTGGGCCATGGATTTTAAAGTGCATTTGCTTTTTGAGCCTAAGTTGGCTTGGAAAGGCCGAACGTACCGCTCGATCCATGGTCCCGCTAGTCCGTCCCTTGACTGGAGATCACGGATTGAATTACAAAATTAAGCCGGAAAAGGTTCTAGATTGACAGTGGCCGCCGCTAAACCTAATGACGGGCAGCCTGTGAGGCCGAATAAATCTTTGGAGAGATTTGAATAATGGTATTTAGTGAGAAAGTCCAACCCTATTTCGAGATTTGTGAACAAATTTTTTTTTTATGACAAGTGAGTTTAGGCAAGGGTTAAGACCTCATCTTAGGGTCCTATTCGTCACGTGCCTGTGGTTTTGATGCGATCCCTTCATAAATCTGTTTGGAATATGTAATTTGATTTTTGTAAAATTTTGAAATAGTTAATGTTAGGATCAATAGAAATTATTGTTAGATTATTTAATCGGTGCGATATCAAAAAGTCACTTGTCAACCACCCACCAGGTGGCGCGGTTAGCTTTGGGCTCCTCCCCTCACGAAGCCTCCTCCCTCTCACGTGTGAGTTTAGGCAAGGGTTAAGACCTCATCTTAGGGTCCTATTCGTCACGTGCCTGTGGTTTTGATGCGATCCCTTCATAAATCTGTTTGGAATATGTAATTTGATTTTTTGTAAAATTTTGAAATAGTTAATGTTAGGATCAATAGAAATTATTGTTAGATTATTTAATCAGTGCGATATCAAAAAGTCACTTGTCAACCACCCACCTAGGTGGCGCAGTTGGCTTTGGGCCTCCTCCCCCTCACGAAGCCTCCTCCCTCTCACGTGTGAGTTTAGGCAAGGGTTAAGACCTCATCTTAGGGTCCTATTCGTCACGTGCCTGTGGTTTTGATGCGATCCCTTCATAAATCTGTTTGGAATATGTAATTTGATTTTTGTAAAATTTTGAAATAGTTAATGTTAGGATCAATAGAAATTATTGTTAG
Organism: Eucalyptus erythrocorys; assembly: GCA_014182555.1. Classification (NCBI taxonomy): domain Eukaryota; kingdom Viridiplantae; phylum Streptophyta; class Magnoliopsida; order Myrtales; family Myrtaceae; genus Eucalyptus; species Eucalyptus erythrocorys. The sequence goes on from CM024606.1 coordinate 33,164,232, forward strand.
ATTATTTAATCAGTGCGATATCAAAAAGTCACTCGTCAACCACCCACCTAGGTGGCGCAGTTGGCTTTGGGCCTCCTCCCCCTCACGAAGCCTCCTCCCTCTCACGAAGGGGAGGGGTTCGAATCCCCAACGCGTCGCAGGGTGACTTACCTGGTGGCACGTGTGTGGTGGTTAGCACGTGTCACCTCCAGTGGTTTACTCCTGGCATCCGGCTGTGCGGGGTTCCCTGGGTCATAAAAAAAAAAAAAAGTCACATATCAAGTCTAGATCAAACATTTACTGTGGGCATGATAATTGGTATGACAGGGTGCATCCTTTTCGGTTTTTCCACGCTTTTTCAACTTACTGTTGAAACAAGTCTAGATCAATCTTACATCATCAATAATTGCAGTTCCAGATAGCTATTATAAACAAATATTAAGCATCATAATGCATCCCTCGTCATCGGCCCCGCATCATTTTTTACCCTAAAAGTGCAAGTCCATAATTAATCATAAAAATAACATAAAATTGACGGTCTGTATGAATATGTGTGAATTTACCTCTGTGATTGTGATTGAAATTCATGTCAAATGACCGATTTGTGGTTTGTTCCAATTTTTGTCAGTGTACAAATTAAGTATTTTTCTGTCGCATTATTATCACCGTCGTTAGTTAAGTTGATCTCATTATACATTTAAATGACTATGACTGTGTTGGTTATATAAAGAGTAGGCAACTTAGGAATTGGCCCAGACTAATGTATTCTTTTGGTTTGAGATCAGTTTGGTTTTTGGTTTCACTAATTTGAAATTTTGCCTTGGCCATTTTAGTTTCAAATTTTAGAACCTCAAATTGAACCAATTTATCCTTCACCATAAGTAAGTTTATTAATACGTTGAGATCGAATATGCTCTTCACGAATTATTCTCAAGCAGAAAGAATTTTATTCGTGTTTGATATATATGTATCGAATATATAATACAACGGAACAAAGAAAAAGAAGGAAAAAAGAAAAAAGAATGTCCCAGCTTGTATTTTGGTAATTCAGCCCGAAACGACGGAATCGGGACCCGGAGCCAGTCCCAAATTCGGGGCGCGCCGCCGTCCACGTCACCGCGGGGATGGAGCCCCGGCCCACGGGGGCACGTGGCGGCCAAGGATGTCGAGGTCGCCGCCTCTCTCTCTCGACCGCCTCCGGAGGGGCGATAATGCCGAGGCTGCCGCCGCTGTTCCTTCCTTCTCGCGCACGACGCTTCCGAACCGGCGACCGCACCGGATTCCGCTGCGGCCGGGTGGTGGTCTTCTCGAGTGACATAGCACGCTAGAGAGAGAAGAGAGAGAGAGAGAGAGAGAGAGATGAGGGAGGGGTTGGTCGGCCTCGCGTTCGCCATCTGCTGCTGCTGCTCGGTGATCGGACGGTCGTCGGCCACCGTCGTGTTGAAGCCCTCCGCCGCCGCCTTCGACGACCTTCCCGCCAAATTCGGTATCTCTCCCTGTCTCTCTTTCTCTCTCTCTCTCTCTTTCTAGGGTTGACTCGGCGATGGAGAGCCCTTTTCGTTTTCCTGAGCTCTATCTGCTATTGCAATTTCGCAGCCGTAGACGTGGGCGAGGCGGGGATATGCGGAGCGCTGGAGATTGCCGATCCCGCGGACGCTTGCTCCGCGCTGCGCCGCGGCGGCGTTCGATCGAACGGGAACGGGAACGGGAACGGGAACGAGACCGATTTGGTGAGGTTTGCGTTGATCGTGAGGGGCAATTGCTCGTTCGAGGACAAGATCGTGAACGCGCAGACTGCCGGCTTCCGCGCGGTCATTGTGTACGATGACCGCGAGAAGGTCGATTTGGTGTACAGTGAGTCGCTTTTGTCCTTTTGAGCTTTCCATCACCAGTTGATGCTCGATGATGATTTAGTTTGAGTTGATTGGTGTATGCGCCGATGCTTAAATATAACCTTCCTTTGTGGGATTATTTCGCCTAGTTGAGCTCAGTTAATTTTTCATTTTTTTCCATTTTTGGTCGGTTCATACAAGGCTTAAAAGCTCCAAGATGGTGAATTCGATCTGCTGTTCACGATTAGATTTCCCGGAACCTTCAGTTCTCTTAAATGGAAGATTTATTGTGCCATCAGAAGATCATTGTCTTGTGTCGTTGGGAGATTAAGGAGCAAAGACATTTCCCTCGTGCTGTGTCATGAACTTAAATCGGCATTTTGGGTTAATGTTATTGCATAAATGCTGGGCAGTCCAGGGGGCATAAATATCGAGAAACAATACGAGCATTGAATGGTTACTCAAATTATCGATTGATGGTACGTTTTCTAACGTGCAGTGATGGTTGATCCCAAGGATATCACGATTCCTGCAGTTTTCGTTTCGATTGAAGCCGGTCAAAGTCTAAAGGAGCATGCCCAAGTTGGAACTGGGGAATGCTGCATTTACGAACCTCATGTCGAAACAGGCTGGACAGTGCTGGCTATATCTTTCATCTCCCTTATTGTAATATTTGGCATATTGGCTTTGACCTTGTTTGTTCCAAGACGATTGTTCTATTGGCGAGGGAGAACGCATCATGTAAAACATGTAGATGATAAAATCGTGGCAGAACTTCCCAGCTTCGCCTTCAATTCTGCTCGAAGTAGTGACAAGTACACTAGGGAAGTTTGTGCCATCTGTCTCGAGGATTACAAAGATGGAGAGATCCTTAAATCCCTTCCTTGCCATCACGGTACAACATGGCTATCTTTCTTGCTTGTTTTATGCGCATCTTCTGTAGAAATTTAATTTATGGTTCAACATTTTAACCCGGTCACAGTACAGTTCCCATTTCTTCATTGAGCATCCTGCATTCATTTTAATTGAAATTACAATAGAAGCCTTAAGCCATCATGGATTTATCACGCTTTAGGATACTTGGGTGATTTGCTTCACGGGTAATTACAAATTGGTTAAGGAAAAAGATTGAGACTAGTACTGTTATATGACATCCTTATGGAAGTGGTATCACCAGTTTCTTTGTTACAATTCAACGCCCAAATTGTTCAGAAAAGGTTTTCATTGGTATATGTCATTTTGGGGAAACATGGTTTTATCCATGCTTCTTTCCCAGTAAGATAACCAGCATATATAATCTTCTTTAACTTCGAGAGCTCCATCCAGAATTTCATTTGGACTGTGTGGAGTCTTGGCTGAAGAAGGGAGGATTGTTCTGCCCTGTGTGCAAGCATGATGTGAGGACCAAGAGAGCATGTGAAGCGGTAACTTTCTAGAGCCTCTTTTAGTTGCTGTATCTTGATGAATAACATTGCAGTTTTTCCAATGTTTATACAAGGATTTACAATGCTATGATGGCCTCATGCTGATTGAGCGACTACACAATCTGCAATTGCATATTTCTATCATATTGTCTTGAATAAGTCAACTGGAAGCTTGCTTCTGTGGCCATTCTCATTATGGTTAATTCATTTGCTGAAACTATGTTGTTGTTTAGGATCACGTGTGAAAATTGAAAAGATGCTGGTTGGGATCAGTATGGTTATAGAGGTGCATAATTGCTTACATAGTTTTGCCTGAGTGTGGATGTTTCCATGGATACATCTGCATGTACGTGAGGAGTTCCTGTACCAATACGGACTTAGACATGTGTTATGAAGATGGGCAAACTTGCACTTGGTATTACGCTTGCATGTGATGGAGAATTCTTTACAATGAAGTTAAGATAATTGCTAAATACACCAATCCTTAGCTTGAATGATGGGTGGGCCTTCTTCCATTTGGCATCTTGCCCGAGGTGTACTTTTTTAGTATAGCAAAGTACTTTGGGTTTATTGATAGTACAAGGTTTATGATAATCGAGAAGCATTCGAGAACTGCAGTTGACCTACTTAAGATGTTTACTTGAAGCATCTCTGTCTGCATTTGACATTTTGTCCTTGTGTAGTAAAGAGGACCTCTAGTCATTAGATTCCATGCCAGCAACTCCTTGCTGAAGACGGAGACCGTTGGAACTTACAAAGTTATGCTGGGTGCTAGATAGTACTACTGCTGAAGAAAATAGTGGAACATTGTGAGTTTTGTACTAGTAGGCACTGTGATAGTGGGATATAATATAAGCCCTTCTGCTTGTGCTGATTTTGTTCTTGACTAATACCGGTCTTCTGTTGAAGACATGAGAAACTTGTGTCAGGGAGCAGTTAAATCCACTACAAACTGCTTTTGGAAAACTTTCATTTGTTAGATAGATATCATGAAGCAAGGCAAATCTAATTGTCGCAACATGCAGTGGGAATTTTTCAGAATGATATGCATTAGAGATGGAAATCTGAAGTATCAATGGGAGCAACGCTTGGGTTTTTCTTAAATGGATGGGTGCCTGTGTAATTTGTCAAAAGTCCATGGGCTGCATTATAGTTATGCCATGGAGAATGATAGGATATTCTCCATCCAAGCAGCTTCTCAGACTGGGAGAGAGGATTACTTGCTGATGGAAGTTTCTTTGAGCAAGGGGCCAAGTAAAAAAGAAGATACATTCAAGGAAATTAAAAGAAAGATACTTCTGTATATTCTTTTTGATAGGCTTTGGAAGTTTAAAAGTGATTCTTTTTTCGTTCGTTTTAGAGTGGAGTTGCGGGGTGGGGATGGAGATGGGGGGGTGTTTGAGACGTATCTACTTGCCACCCTTGTGCATTGAGGGAATAGTTATTTTGATGGAAATATGTATGGAGAAATTTTTTCAATGATTGCATGGTCAAAATTGTTCAAAATTTTTAAGACCAGCACATAAGTCTATCGAGGTTTAAAGTTAACCGTGTTTTGCAGACACAGCAAGAAACTGGGCTTTAGAATCAAGAAGGAAATGGTGATTTGCTCTGCTATTTGAAACATCAGGTACGAGATGCATCCTTCAGAAATATTTGTTGTTTAAAGTGCATGGATGGCAGTGAATTCGTTCCATCGTCAGATGCAGGAGCTTGGGTAAAACACAAAAGCTCCCACCATGACTCAGGACCCCGATAGTTTGCAAGTTGCCTTTTTGATGCATCTGACTGTGAAACAAGTTGATTTGTGATTTGTGGATCCCGAATTCTCGGACTATGTTAGAGGAGGCGGGATTTACAAGTTGATCCCTGACAAGTGATGCTTTGCCCAACTCGTGTTATTCAGCTATGGTGTTACTCGTCTATCATTTCCAATTTTCTTTTCCCCGCATACTTCTTTCTTCTCCAGGTTCACTTTATTCAGGCTCGAAATGAGTCGGTGCACTCTACTTATGGGATCTTCTCTGTCTTCTCTTTGAAGATGCTGCTTTGAGTTGAAGCTTGGCAATCCTCTCGGTAGCGGCGGCGGCGGTGGCGGCGGCAGCAAAGTCCCTTCATGACCTTTGAGCTTATAGCTGAGACATTGATCTTGTCCCTTCAAGTTAGGACCTTGTCATGCCTAGTTCCTTGTTTATATATTTGTTCATGCTGTTGATCAGATAGATGATCACAAATGAAAAATCAAAAGATCTTCTATCACTATTGTCTCCCACGACTGGCAAAGTTGATGTTTATGAAGCTTTAGTGTATTACATCTATGACACGTAATTTTAATTCACGAAAATGAAACGTTGTCGTGCTGATATGAAATGGACGCCAGAGCGAAATTTGATGGAAGGACCAATAGACGATCCGACAATTTACAGATAATTACATAATCGTTGTCAATCGAAAAGCCTTGACTGGACGTGACAGAGCATTGCAGCGCCACCCTGTTTTTTCCGTGGGAAGATCACCAACTCCTTATCCTTTGTTAAGCTGGATACTAAGATATTAGAGGTGTGTACGACAAAATTTCTGAAATAAAAATTAATTTCTAGATAGAAATTGATTTCAGAAATTGAAAAGTTAAAAATTTTAGTTTCTGAATTATCCTTTAAATTTATTTCTAAAATAGAAATTTGTTCTAGAAATAAAAATATCAAATTACGTTATCAAATAGATTTTTGTTCCAAACCTGTTTTGGGGAACAAAGTAAAATAGAGAAGTATAAATTTTATCATGCGTAATAATCCATATTAAAGTAGTTATAGTAATTTTTTTTTTCTAGGAAATAATATTGAAGTTAGGTTATTATATTCCAATTAAAGTTTTAATTTGTAAAAATCAGAAAAATGTTAGAAAAACAAAACGTGGTTCCTAAGTCATCACATAGAAGTCATTTGAAAATCGATATTTTGATATGCAAAAGCTTGATTTACCGATCACGCTTTCCATGATACTTACTGTATCATTATATTAAATAAAAAGCACAAGTTGATTAGATAGCCTTGAGAAATCATGAATTATCACGCATTTCTTTTTATGTCAAAGGAACGGGTCACTGGAACACAAGTGAGGAAAAAATATTCAGGACCAATTTTCTTCATGAGAATTTCGAATGATAATTGAGGATGTGGAAGACTAAGTTTATGTTGTGAAAATAGGAAATTTCTAATTTTAAGATATTAAATCGTCGCAATGTGAATTTCTATAATAGGAAAGTGTCAATAATCAGGATTTATTTCTTCCAACAAAAAGTAAAATGCCTATTTTTTAAAAAAACGATTACCCAATACAATAAACAGTCAGAACTTGATAGTTTGAAAATATATCCGCGAAGTGCGACGATCACTTATTATTACTATTGATAGTATTTTTTGTGATGGGCCATTTTTGCATCACAGAGCTAAGGTTTTTTTCAAGACATAATCGGTCGAGGAAGGGGCCAAGATGATCGAGAAGCTTTGAGATGGCTAAGCATTATCATGAGTATTATAGAATATTCTCAAGAGTATTATAGGTATTGTACACTTGTATTTTAGAGACTTCTTAGACCTATCAAAATGTGTCAAATTTTTTCTTAACCCATATTTGATGGGTTGAGTTATTATATGAGTTAGTTATATTCAATAAATGTGCTATAGATTGAAAGTCCAAAATAATATGTATGTAAAATGAGCTTACAACTTAACCCATCTTTATGATTCTATCTCGCCCTCACTCATTTTCTATTCTCACCTCAGCTTGTTTCCGAGTCTTCTTATATTGTGTTAAATATGAAAATATTTTAGTAAAATAGATTGGATTAGGTATATGTTGGGCATGTGTTAGTAGATTTATATTGCATAAAAATGAGTAAAAACAAACTAAATGCATTAATTTGGGTCAAATCATTTTCGATCTGATCCAAGCCACACTCAACCATAAGTTTTTTTTTTTTTTTTTTTTTTTTTTGTCGAAACCATAAGTTTGACGGGTGTATAATTGATGGTGTATGTAGTAGACATAGAGGTTGGATGTCTATCGTTGGATCAAGTAGAGGTCTATAGTTATAACTATAAGGGTTTAAAAAAAAAGCATATGTAGGCAATCATATGTACTATGTTTGGTCGTTTGGATTTTTAAGTAGGATAGAATTGAATAGGATATGATATGAAATCCATAAATTTTGCTATATCCTATCCACCATTCGATAAGTCGTAGTAATAAAATTGGATTTATTCACATCATATTATTTACATTTTTTTTATATAAAGGGTATATCAATGTAAATGAACCTAAAGGTTTACAAAGAGAGGTGATAAAAATTTCTCACGACACTCTTGCCTATTTTATTTTTATTGGATTTTGATCTTTTTAAAATTATTTTATTTTTTATTTCCTTTCCCCCTTCCATCATTCTCTAATAAAATTTAATTAAATAGTAAATTATACTAATATATCTAAAATATGTAATGAATATAAATATAACAAGTTCGATCAAAGTCGAATCATGAGCCTACTAATAAAGCAATAACTGGTACCATAAAGAAACAACCATAAATTGGAGAGCCTTGACCAATTTGAAAGATCATTTAATGTAGTCGAAATAATTGAATTTTGAATTGTTCTAGCAGGTAAGGGAAATTCCATGGAATTCATAACCGTCTCAATGTTATTATTATTTTATTTACTTTTTTTATTGCTCGAATATTCATGAATTAAGATCATTCCAATGCTCCTTTTCGCCATGCATAAACTAAACCAACAATTAGGATTGAAAATTAAAGCTTTTATAAATACGGATACCCCGATATATCGAAATCATTACCCATGGATAAAGAAAAAGTATATATTTATATATTGAATTTATATTATAATATATAATTCAATTTGAATATATAAATAAAAATTATTTATTGTTATCTTGAATTTCTTATATTAGAATTGAAAATCATTTATATATAAATATAATTTCAATTTTATTAATTTAAGAAGTTCATTATTAGAAAAAAATAACCTTCTAATTATTCATATTAAAAATCCCGTCCATTTTTATTTCACCTCCTCATGGAATAATTTTTATCCGTCATGTATCTCCCTTGTATACAGTTTTATCCTATCTTGAGTGGGAATCAAATGTAAGATAAAATAAATTTTATTCTAATCATCAAATGCAGCCATAATTCCTACTCCCACATAATTGAAAAAAGATAAAGAGTAGATCAGGGGGGAAAGCCGAGTCTACGGTAAGGAGCGAATTAGCGGAAGGAAGCCTACGTGGCGCGACGTGGCGATTACGACCGCCGGGCCCACGAACTGGTCGTGGAATCCACGGCGATTCCCCCCACTCCGGTCCGGTCCGGACAACCCGAGTCCGACCAGAAACTCTGTCCAGGTTCGGTTTCTCCGGTTGTTGGGACGTCACGTCGCGGGGGTCCTCTGCTCCGGGTCCCCGTGGCGCGACGCGATTGGCTCCTCGTCCCCCGGAAACCCCACGCCCTGCCCTCTTCGAAGGCCGAGCCTTATCTCTCTCTCTCTCTCTCTGTCGCACTAGCAGAGCAGCGAGAGCGTCCGTGATCTTCGCTCGCGAGCTCCGGCGCGGCGACCGTCTCTCCCAGCTGCCGACCCCCAGGCCCGCCGGCGGCGACCCGGATCCGGAGACTCTGCCCCGGTGAGTGGAAGAGCGCTCGGGAGCTTCTCGGTCGCGTTCATGGCTTCTCTCGAGAGGTACGAGGCGGGGATCTTTCTTGATCAGTTTTTGCTCGCGAAGCTCCGTGGAATTCCGAAATTGTCCGACCAACTTCGCCGGAGCTGGTCCTCGTTCATTCGGTTTCTTTTCTAATTTTGTCCCCGGTTTCTCATCGTGCTTGCCTCGCAGCTCTGGACCGGAAGTGGTCACCATCGACGTTCTCGCGGCCAGGGATCTGGTCAGCTCCGGCCACCGTTTCCTGGACGTGAGGTGAGATGAGAGCCGTCCTGCTCGAGAATTAGTCGGAAATTCCTTCTTGCTTCTGCGCTTCTTCTTTTCCACGGATAAATTTAACCAGAACGAACTCATCGTCTGAGCTTCGATTACTCAGGACCGAAGAAGAGTTCAAGGAGGGTCACGCCCAGGCGGAGGACGTCTTGAACATTCCCTACCTCTTCGTTACCCCGGAAGGTGATGGATCATGAGAATTTGTCATCTTCTTTCTGGTTATCGACTGATGCTGAAACTCTCTTGAAAATCTTTAGTGGAGTCAACGTGCTCTTCTTCTTCTTCTTCTTCTTCTTCTTCTTCTTCATCTTCTTGGTGGGGTTTTTTAGGTAGAGTGAACAATCCTCGGTTCATGGAGCAAGTTTCATCGGCCTATGGATTAGAAGATCGCATTGTGGTGGTAATGTTTCCTTTTTCGTTCTCCATTTTTGTTGGGTCTTTCAAGAAGTTCTGCATATACCCTGAAAATGGAACTTGTCAAGTGATGGGTGGGGGTTCGATCGGCCTGACAGGGATGCCGGAGCGGAGCCCGATCGCTGTCTGCCGGCGCCGACATGCTTAAAGCCGTAAGTTCCCTTCGGCTCGTTCCCTTTAGTTCCTGGAACTCTTAGGTGTCCCGGGAAACATGACTGTCTTCCTCATCCATCTAAGCGAAATCTCGCGCCCACCCGGGAACTCTTCTCTCTCTAATCTCTTCTATGTTGTGCGATGAATGCGGTCATACTTGATCGGAGAAAACCCGGGCCGACGATTGAGTGAATTTTGGGCAGGGATACAAGCACGTGTGGAACATGGGAGGAGGTCATCTGGCTTGGGCCGACAAGGGATTGCCTGTGAAGAAGCCACTCGAGGAGGAGATGAAACTTCACCTTGACCCAAAGGCTGAGGGAGTCACCAAGGAAGAGAAACTCGAAGTGGCTACTTAATCAGTTAATTAAGCAAGTGCCAATGTCGGATTTGGCGCATTGTAAAGTACTGTTCGTATTCATGTGATCAAGCTTGTAGCCACGTTTTCCATTTCTGGCCTTAGTTCGTCTGCTACTAAGAGATATGGCCAGATCTTATTTATCTATAGTGGACTCTGTTCGTGTGATTGCTTAGGGGAATGACCATGTTCCTTTAAAAAACTAAAGGAAGAAAGGGCGAAAATGATACCGGTCTCTCGATTATTACCCCCGATCGACGGGAGGATCGTGCATAGGAGGAAATAATGCTTAGGGTGTGTTTGGTATTTATGTTATTCCTGAGAACAATTCTACTCAAAAGTAGTTTTCCTGATTTTATTCCTAGACGAGTTTATAAGAATTGAATGTGTTTGATAATTGCTCAAAATTTATATTTCCAAAATAGAGAATAGAAATGCGTTTGATATAACTTTCATTTTTTTTTTCGACTTAGAATTTCTTTTATTTTTAATAATTTTATTATATTTTTCTTTATCTTTTCCTTTAGCTAGTGGTTGGCCCTTGGAAAGACCGAGCCTCATCGACCCTTGTTTGGCCGGTCACTAGTTATGGCTAAGGCCGACGATGGGTTAAAGGAGGAAGAAGAAGAAGAAAAGAAAGAAAAAAAAAAGAAAATAGTTTGAGCTTGATTCTTGAGTTGTTGTTATGAACAAAGAAACAATATATTTTTGTTTTACTTCTTAATTTTGTTATAAATCTATTTTCAGGAATAAAAAAATTACTAAATAGATTTTTTTTTTTTTTTTTGGGAATAAATGAATAGAATTGGACTTGCCCATAGTCAAATCTAGCCAGGTTGAGTAGTGGACTAGGAAATATTGTCCAAACTGGCGCATGATGCGACGCTAGGACCTTAATGCTTAGGTTGGATTAAACTCTCGCGACGGCCATTTTTCCATACTAGGCTTGTGCCAACAAGGTTCGAGAAAAAAATAATTAACTATATAATATGTAGTTCTGTTTGAGATATTAAAAAACTGATTAGACCGTTCGGTGATTAGGTCTATCATTAAGCTAAAATCCTCACCAGTTCAAATGCTTCTCCAATTCAAATAATTTATTTGCATCGCGTGCCTTTTAATTGATCGAATGTCCAAACATCTCGTGGTCTCTATTCCTTTCTTTTAAAGTGCCTTCTAGTTTGATTTTATCCCTATCATTATGACTACCAAAGGGAAAATTATCAAAAAAATTAGGTGCATTTAGAAAAGCCTTTTTCCCAAAGCCTCTTGGGCATGCAAAGTCCTTGAGGCTAAATAGAATGTGTTTGGTAATTTTTTTTTGAATCCCATTTCTCAAATGCAAGCCCTCCAAAGATTGAAAGCTCAAGGCAGGTGAGGGGATGCCTTGAGCTTTTGCCTTGTGGGCATGGGGAGCTACTGTTCATCTTCTTCTTCTTCTTCTCCGTTGAACAAGACCGGCATGGTTACAAGTGGTTGCCGGCAAAGGGTAGGCAGTCAAGTGACCCTCGGCAACTTAACGCAACCTCGCCACGACCTAGATCTGGGTAACTAGAGGTTGCGCAACCTCGCCAAGCCCGTCCCAAATATGGGTCGTTGGGTCGCCAATCGTGCGACTCACCTCCGGTGACCAATATCTAGGTCACGGCGAGATCATTAACCTCCGATGACCTAGTTTGAGGTCACATTGGGTCGCCGGAGGTCGCGCAACCTTACCGGGCGTGTCCCAGATTTAGGTCACTGGGTTGTCGGTTGTGTGACTCACCTCGGGGGACTCAAATTTGGATCGCTAGAGGTCACATGACCTCCTTGGGCACGTCCAGATCTAGGTTGCTAGGTCGCCGGTTGTGCGACCCACCTTCAACAATCTAGACCTAGATCACCAAATTTCGCATGACCTTGCTAAGCACAACCTAGGTTTGGGTTACGGCGAGGTCGCATGGAGATCGTGGCCACCTATTGGCACCCTTGCTGGGGGTCACCTGACCCCAAGCGGCCGTCATTGGTGGTCTATGAGGGTCGCCCAACCCCAGGCGGTTCTCACCAATTGTCTTCCAGAGCTGCCTGAGGTCTTGCGACCTCATTTGTTGGCCACTGATGATGGATTTTGATCGCCGGCTAACTTTTTTTTTTTTTTGGCAAATTTTTTAACCACAAAAGACTTTTGTAAATATAATTTTCGTAAACATTATTTTTCTCAAAGATACTTCATAATGAACTTTCATATTACAATTTAACAAATAAATTTGCATTTTGAAAAACTCATTTAACTTAAGATTCTTTGCATTTTCCCAAAGATTTTTCCCAAAAATCTAACCAAACGCACCCTCATTATACTTGTTCTAATTTACTCTTAAATCTTTTAGATAATTTGTCGATGTAATCATTTCAGCTAATTTTGACTGAAAAATGCTGATAGTGCATTTGATTCAGCATTTTAGAAACCCATTTAAAAACCCATTGGGCAAATGCAAAGCAGCTTACTCTAAAAGGCTATGGGTAGATTTGAAAAGTAATTTTAAGATGTCGTTTGATAAAAAAAACACATTTGAAAAGTCTTGTGATCATTATTAGTTGTTTTTTTAAATTTTTATTTGTTCAAAATTGAAAAAAAATCAAATATACATTATTAAAAAAGGAAAAAAGACCATTTTTTTTTGCAAAAATAGCGAAGGGCTACATTTGGCAGTGAGCTAGATTTGGCATCGGCAACTGTCGATTGAGATCGTCAAATGTCATCTGACCTCTAGCGAAGGTTGCGCAACCTCGGGCGACCTAGCGACAGTTGCTTGGGGTGCGTGTCCCTCGTTGAGGTTCGCCCAAGGTTGAGCGACCTTGACCGAGGACCACCAATGCCAGATTTGGCTCGTCGGCGGCAATAGCCTTTTGCTGAACCAGCGAAGGGTTTGGCCATTTTTTAATAAAGAAAAATAATGAGGGACAAAATCAGAAATTTGAAGAATTGGTGAGAGTAGTTTTAGAAGGAAAAAATGAATTTAACATTTGGTCAAATGCTGAAAGCGTAAAGTTAGTCAAGCGTAAAGTTAGTCCTTACTAACATTGTGCTTTCAGTCTTCCTAATGCTAAAGCTCATTCAAAATAGTTGTCAAACGGTATAGCATTTCTCCAAAAGATTTTGGAGGCCGAAAGTCCTTTCAGAATATTGAATCAAATGCAGTAGTAATAGTCCAGTTAGTGTTGGTTGTTTTACGTGGCACGTTCAGCGTTGACGTGAATAACTTCATGGAATTTTTGTCTTTTTCTTTTCATTATCGCTGGTGGTCAAGGATTAGCTAAGCGATGATCGATGAGGGCCTAGACAAGGGTTGCTACCTTGTGAGCAGTCGGGTCATCAAGCCCTTGTTGGCCACAATAAATAAAAAAGAAAAAGAAAAAAGAAAAGTAAAGAAATAAATAAATCTAAAAATTTCAATTTTCTTAAAAAAATTATAACAATTGTTGACATTAAGATTGTCGGTCCCAAATAGAACATTTGATGTCAACATTAACGACTTCTGGCCAAAATTATCCACATAGCTATAATGACAAATTGTCAAAAAGTTTATGGTTGAATTAATCAAATTTAAACTTAATACTGAACTTGCACAATCGAATTAAGTTTAGAATACCAATAGTAATTTTTGATATGTTATAAGAATATAATTCGAGCACAATAAGATTTATCAAGAGTGATCGAGCCCATTACACACGTTCACAAGTACACGAATTGACACATTCTTTTTAACTCATTTTTAGGATATGTTTAACTAGGGAAACTTCGTGATAAAGGTTTTCTGAAAATTATTTTTAAGGAAAATGCTTTTGATTTCCATTTAATAATTTTCCCTTTTCGAATTAGGGATTTCACTTTTCACTTTAAGTGTGGAATTTTTTCTTTGCGGTAAATAATTTTCAATCCGTGGATAATTTTTTTCAGCAAATTAATCACAAGAAAGTCTGATAAGCTAATTCCCGAAAATCACTTTCGCTAAAATGAATGCACCTCTTAATTGGAAAGACCGCTAGAATTATCGACACCATGGCCTGAATGAATTGTGAACCCTAACGATGAACGCGTGATTTCTAGTATGATCCTATCTCGATGATAATGAAACCACATGCTCGCATACGGGCGAGCACCGATCTTTTAAGTGCTTGTACACCAACTTTTTATATAGTCTCGATCCTGATCATACATTTTGTCTCTTTCCTCCATATTCTTCCGGGGAGAGAATCATCAAAAGACGTGAAATTCCCCCGCCCGCCCTCTAAGTCAGAAAAACAAGGCCGAAAGCCAAAGACTTCATAGCTTTATAGTGAGAGAGAGAGAGAGAGAGAGAGAGACAAGGCCAAAGCCAAAAACATGATATCTTATACTGTTACACTTACACAGAGAGAGAAGGCCAAAGCCAGGAACTTTATACTTTATACTGTTACACTTACAAAGAGAGCAAAGCCAAAAACTTTTTATCTTATACTGTCACTTACAAAGAGAGCAAAGCCAAAAACTTTATAGCTTATACTGTTACGCAGAGAGAGAGAGAGAGAGAGAGAGAGAGGGAGGAATGGAGCGAGGGAGGGTGGGAGCGAGGGAGGGTCGGTCACTCATTCAAACCACGAGGTCGGCACGAAGACAAAGTTGCAAGAGAAAGACAAGAAAAGCAGAGTCGCTGACGGTGGATTTCAATCGCTAGCGGCCGCCTGCTCTCGTCGGCTAACATTTTTATTTTTTTTTTGGTGAATTTTTTTAATCGTAAAAGCCTTTTGTAAATATAATCTTGGAAAACATTATTCTTTTCAATGATACTGGACTTTCATATTATAATTTAATAAAAATAATTTGTATTTTGGAAAAAATTTTTAACTTAAGGTCCTTTACATTTTCTCAAAGACTTTTCCAAAAAATCCAACTAAACGCACCCTTATTATACTTATGCCAATTTACTCTTAAATCTTTTAGACAATTTGTCAATGTGATCATTTCGGACAATTTTGATTGAAAAACGCTGATAGTGCATTTGATTCAACATTTTAAAAATCCATTGGGCAAATGTAAAGCAATTTACTCTAAAGGGCTTAGGGTAGATTTGAGAAGTAATTTTGCGATATTGTTTGATAGAAAACACATTTGAAAAGTCTTATAGTGATTATTATTATTTTTTTAATTTTTATTTGTTTAAAATTGAAAAAAAAATCAAATATACATAATTAAAAAAGAAAAAAAAAGACCAAACCTTTTGCAAAAATAGCGAAGGGCTACAGCTAGTGGTGAGCTAAATCTGGCATCGACGATCGTTGATTGAGGTCGTCAAATGTCATATGACCTCTAACAAGGGTCGTGCGCCCGAGTAGTAGCAGTTGCCTGGGGTGTGCGTCCCTCGTTGAGGGTCACCCAAGGTTGAGCAACCTTGACTGATGACCATTGGCGCCAAATTTGGCTCGTTGGCAGCCGTAGCCTTTCGCCAAACTAGTGAAGGGTTCTAGCCCTTTTTTAATAAAGAAAAATAATGAGGGACAAAATAAAAAATTTTGAACAATTGGCGAGAGTAGTTTTGAAAGGAAAAAATGAGTTTAGCATTTGGTCAAATGCTGAAAACTCAAAGTTAGTCCCTACTAGTATTGGGTTTTCAGCCTTTCTAATACTAACTTTTAAGTGAAAGCTCATTTAAAATAGTTTTTCACCCAAAAAAAAAAAAGGTTTTGAAGGTAGAAAGCTCTTTTGGAATGTTGAACCAAACACACTAGTAATAGTCCAGTCAGTGCCAGTTGTCTTATGTGGTATGATCAATGTTGATGTGAACAATTTTTTGAAATTATTCTCTTTTTTCTTTTCTTTTTCTTTTCCTTATCGTTGAGGGTCAGGGATAAGCCACGGGCGATGATCGATGAGGGCCTAGACAAGGGTTACTACTCTTGCCAGCAGCCGGGTCGCCGAGCCCTTATTGGCCACAATAAAGAAAAAAAGAAAAAGAAAAGAAAAGAAATAAATAAATCTAAAAAATTTCAATTTCTTAAAAGAATTGTAACAATTGTCGACATCAAGATTGGTGGTCACAAATAGAACGATTGATGTCCACGTTATCGATTTTCAGCCAAAATTGATTAGATGACTACAATGACAAATTGTTAAAAAGTTTATGATTAAATTGATCAAATTTAAATATTTAAGACTAAATTTACACAATGGAATTCAGTTTAGAATACTAACAGTAATTTTTGATATGTTATAAGAATATAATTCGAGTAAAATAAGATTTATCAAGAGTGACCGAACCCATTACACACATTCACAAGTACACGAATTCACACATTCTTTTTAACTCATTTTTGGGATGTGTTTAACTCAGGGAAACTTCGCAATAAAGGTTTTCTAAGGATTTCTCTTTTCACTTTCAGTGTGGATTTTTTTTCTTTGCGGTGAATAATTTTCTATCCATGGATCATTTTTTCAGCAAATTAATCACAAGAGACTCCAATAAGCTAATTCCCGAAAATCACCTTCACTCAAATGAATGCACCTCTTAATTGGAAAGACCGCTAGAAATATCGACATTATGGCGTGAATGAATTGTCGACCCTAACGATGAGCGCGTGATTTCTGGCATGATCTCGTCTCGAATGAAAGTGGCCAGGATAATGAAACTACATGCTCACATATGGCGAGCACTGATCTTTAACTGCTCTTACGCCAACTTTTTATATAGTCTTAATCCTGATCATACATTTTGTCTCTTTCCTCCATGTTCTTCCGGGGAGAGAATCATCAAAAGACGTGAAATTCACCCCGCCCTCGGTCAGAAAACAAGGCCAAAAGCCAAAGACTTCATGACTTTTACTTACTGATACAGAGAGAGAGGGTCAAAGCCAAGAACTTTATAGCTTATACTGTCACACTACAGAGAGAGAGAGAGAGAGAGAGAGAGAGGGCCAAAGCCAAAAAGTTTATAGCTGTTACACTTACATTGGGAGAGAGAGAGAGAGGGCCAAAGCCAGAAACTTTGTAGTCTATACTGTTACACTTACACAGAGAGCAAAGCCAAAAACTTTATAGATTATACTGTTACAGAGAGAGGGGGAGGGATGGAGCGAGGGAGGGTGGGAGCGAGGGAGGGTCGGTCACACGCCTAAACCACGAGGTCGGCACGAAGACAAAGTTGCAAGAGAGAGAAAGACAAGAAAAGCAGAGTCGCTTTCCAAAAACCCGAATTGAACTGGCGGTTGCATGTGGTGGAGATCTTCACCAATGCGTGGGGACCCACCTTTGCCCACTCCGTCCCTAACACCCCATGCACGTCTTCTTAAATGTGTTTTTTCTTTCCCCCTGTACGGTCTCACTTCATTTCTCCCACCAAACGACCCGCCATTAACGCGATCCCTATGAGGAGTTGAGACCTTCCTGCGGGCTGAGTCAAGGAGAGTGGGTGTCTCTTTCTTTGTGTCAGTGGGTCTGGAGATTTAAGAGAAAAGGGAAGAAGGGAGTTCCTGGGTCGGCGTTAGAATGGAAGAAGGAGGGAGATCGCTGGCCGAGACGCCGACGTATTTGGTGGCGACCGTGGTCAGTGTCTTGGTTGCTCTGGGTTTCTTCTTTCAAGGCTCTTTGCGGAGGGTCGGAAAGGTCTGGACTTTTCTTTCTTTCCTGGGCTTTCTCTGTTTATCTTTTGCATCCTTCAAATGTTCGAGAAAGGTTGGAAGGAGGAAAAGGAAGGAGAATGATAATGCGTTGTCATTTGTCACGGGATCGTTTCTAATACTGAAAGGAGAATCCTTGCACGCGGGCACGCGCACACAAAAAAAAGAGATGATTTTGCAGTATGTTTTATTATTGATGTAATGTGAGCATGCTGCGAGGTTAATCCCCTTGCTTGGTTGAAAATTAGAATGATATTTTTGCTTTATGAAGCAAAAGAAAAAGGGAAAGGGATGAAACGACTCTTGAGAATTAATGGTCGACGTTTGCGTCGTCTCATTGTAGTGGTTAGACAAGACTAAGAGGAAATCTCTCCTTGCTGCTTTGGAGGAGATTAAAGGAGGTAAGAAATTATGACATTCGGAGAATTAACTTCTCTTGTTTTTCACCCGGAAGCTGTGAATTTCTGAGTTTAATTTTTATTTGCCATCATCTGCGAGCAGAGCTTATGCTTTTTGGGCTCCTGTCGCTGCTGATGGGTCATTGGATAAGACTTGTGACAAAGATCTGCATCAAATCCTCGGCCTTAAGCAGCCGGTTTTATCCTTGTGCAAGAGGTGACTTTAGAACCAGGGACCACGTTCTCTTTCCGAATTCAGTTTACCCGAACAACTCAAAGGAGCAGGTGATTGCTGGGAAGAATGATTTCTGTCCTGAGGTAAGGACTACTTGTTCAACTTCAATTGCTAATGTTAGTTGTGTTAGGAGGTTAAGTTAGGGTGTTTGGTATGCTTAGCTGCTGTCGTGTTTCTTCATGCACTCACTACGTTGATATGAATTGCAATTTACGTACTGCCACATGTATTGTTAAGAGCAAGCCATTATATAATGTTTATGTTTCTCAGATAGACTGAGTTATTCAAGGTAAGGTCTATTGGTCTTGAAGTTGCCTTTCTAGTCACTAATGGATGGACTTTTAAAGAAAGTCATCTCCTAAGCATCACTTCATTGGTTTGGACAGTTTTGCTTCTGGTATTATATTTGGCTGGCTGTGAGATATGCAGAATGTTTAGCTGTCGTTGTCATTTCCCAGGCAATATGCTCTTATTCTGACAATTTTTTAGATATTCTAAATCATTGTATGCTTCTTGAATGGCTTATGATTTTTCTGCAATGATCTATATAATTTCTTTGACAAATACTGTTGATGCTCATTGGAAAGGACTCACGACTGAATACAATACATTATTCAAGACTCTTTTAACCTACTTTTAACTATTTTTCAGGGTCATGAATCTTTTGCTTCATATGAAAGTCTTGAGCAGCTTCACCGTTTCTTGTTTGTCCTGGCAATCGTCCATGTTTCGTACAGCTTTGCAGCAATTGTGCTTGCTATGATTAAGGTTGTATATCATGCTAGATCACCAACACAGTTTCGTATTTTCCAATGAACTCAATGTGCTTGCCTTGTGTTGTCATGTAGATATATAGCTGGAAAGCATGGGAAAACCAAGCAAAGACGATGTCCACCCAGGGATTACGAGGTCCACATATATTTTTTACGTTGCCATTACTTAAGCAGACTAATGGAGTTGTAGGCAATTCCTTTCGTATTTGTGAGAACCTTTTGAATCAAGTATTTTAGTTGTTCAGATGATTCTGGACAGCTTAGATGAAGTATTTTTATCTCGTGGTTTTACTTATCTTTATTTGGTGTAGTTAACTGTTTAGCCCATTGCATTTTGTCATAGTTTCACCTTGTTACATTTTCCTGACCTTTGTTTGGAACTCATCTAAATTTACCAGGAGAAGCTTCTAAAGATATCAGATTGATGCGGCTATCTACTTTCATTAGTCACCACACATCACATCCATGGAGCCAACACAAGCTTCTGGTTTGGCTGGTATTGTCATTCTAATCCTTGTATTTCTACTTGTAGTCATGTGACTTGGCTCAATGTTGTTTTGCATATTAGATAGTAGATACGTCCCTTGTGCTTCTCGTACTTCTGGAGAGCTTGATTGACACTTTTATTCGCTGGAAATTCTAGTAAACTCGTATCTTTGAAGTTACTTTAGCTGCATCCTAAATAAACTTCTCTTGCTTTCTAATGTAGATTTTAGAATTATGGCTTTATATACCAGCTTATGCTTCTGAAGGGATTGGTAATGATCCCACATATTTGTACTCTTATTCGAGAGTTCTAAAAGATTATACTTTAACGAACTCTGATGTGGAATCCTACTCTGGTCAGCTTTGCTTTAGTCGTCAATTCTGGAGTTCGATAAACCGGCCTGACTACCTGGCACTGCGCTTGGGCTTCATCACGGTGATTTCTCTTGAAGGATCTCTACATTCTAATTTATCTTTAAATGGACATGAAATTATCACATGCATCTCTTTTACTTCATTTGCTGTATATCTAGTTGTCATGTATACTGATTGATAGGGAGAAAAGTTACAGAATCATGAAAATGGTGGAATACTTTTGTGTTTGGGTGGCAAAGATTGAGACTGCTTTTGAATATGTAGTTGTCTGAATTAACAAGTCGCAGTTTCTAACCACTTAAAGGTGATGTCTAAAATCTTATTAAAGGAGAAT
Organism: Eucalyptus erythrocorys; assembly: GCA_014182555.1. Taxonomy (NCBI): domain Eukaryota; kingdom Viridiplantae; phylum Streptophyta; class Magnoliopsida; order Myrtales; family Myrtaceae; genus Eucalyptus; species Eucalyptus erythrocorys. The sequence goes on from CM024606.1 coordinate 33,184,623, forward strand.
GCCTTTGATAATGGAGTAACAGAGCTTGATGTGTTCCATCGTGATATATTCATGAATGCTCTTCCATTTTTTGTGTGTTGTGAGTTGCAGACTCATGAACTCCCTCTATCATATGACTTCCATAATTATATGCTCCGCAGCATGGAGGAAGAATTTCGCGATATTGTTGGGATTAGGTAATATCTCCTTGCCCTGCCTTGAATTTTGAATTGAAGCATTTACTCCTGCCAAGTCTATTCCGTATAGTATTAGAGGTTATAGCAGGAACGGAAGCTGTGTTCTCTTCAGACAGACTTAGTTGGGGCAATTTTAGATTGGAACTGTACCTTAAAACCATGTTGAGCCAATGTGTTGTCCGTGTCCAGTGCACATGCTTGAAGATATAGCTTTCCAAGGGTAAGATGTGCGGAGCGTACTTATCTACAATATTTGACCTGATGAAGCATCTCATCGGTCTTGACAAGGAAGCTGCTATGATGAATTTACTAGAAAATTATGGTTCTCACCCTGGAATCTGGGCTAAATGGTTTCTTTATTCCAAAGTCGGATGATATTTTCATAATTTGTTTTAGGTGTACCATTGAATGAAACAACTGAAACGTATGCCAAATATCTCATTCACTAAATAATACAGTAAAACACTAGAGAGTAGATATTCACTAAAGTTAATGTGGGTGCACAGGAATCTGTATGTCCAAGAATTATGACTGCTTCTAATGCTGTAAACGAACTAGATATGATTAATAAACACTGGAGTCTTTCAAAATGTGAAGTTTGGGCTCACAACTCTGACTTTTTCAGAGTCTTTTCCAGCTATTCATGCAGCCATTTGTTTTGCTATTCTTTTGCAGCGTGCCACTCTGGATATATGCCATTTTCTGCATATTCCTGGACTTCCATGGTAATTCTCTTTAGATCTGGAGGGTAAATTAGAAGCTACATTTTGTTTCGGTAATTCAACACATGTTATCCCATCTGTCGTATTTTCATTTTTATGGCCTCAGCTAGTACGTTTTTTTTCAGAGACATTATTAGGGCAGTGTCATGTCTGCATCAAATCGGAGGATATGAATGTCCACTGAAATGCATTTATGTCTCTTCATACCGAGATATGATCCATATAACATTATTAGAAAGATTTGCAAGATGTTCACTGGTTCATTTTACTGAAGTGCTGAGTCAGTGATGGAGTGTTGGAGTAAGACATAAAACTAAACTTTCAAAGGAGAAACGTGACTTGTACTGATGAGTTAAGATTTTGCACCAATCATTTGATTCTGATCCTTAAATGCATCAATTGGTTGTGGGTTTATCTTAAGGGACAACTCTTATGTTTTTTTTTTTTTCACTATTTTTTCTATCAGGAAGCAACATCTATTTTTGGATTTCCTTCCTTCCATCAATTGTAAGTCGTAGTATGTCATGTTATTGGTTTATATGTTCTTTTTCCTTTTTTTCCCCCTCTTTTAGAATTCAGATATCACTGACTGACTTTGCTTTCCTCTCTGTCTCTCTCAAAAGTTGATCCTGCTGATGGGTACCAAGCTTCACCATGTTGTTGTGAAGTTGGCTGTTGAAATCATGGATTCATGTCCCCCAAAAGAAAATCGTCAATTTAAACTGAGGGATGAGCTCTTCTGGTTTGGGAGGCCACGGCTTCTGTTGTGGTTGATACAGTTCATATCTTTTCAGGTGAGCAATCGGGGAAACCAGCTATCGATTGTTGCAGTTGTTTTATACACCTAATTGCTTCTCCATTCAAGAACCCTTCTTTATATTGCAGAATGCGTTTGAGATGACAACTTTTATCTGGTCCCTGGTAAGAAACCGACGTTGGCCATAGTCAGTTCCCGAACATGTCTTTGTTGCATTGCATCTGAGGTGAACTTTGCCATTCTGACATGAGAATCTAAACCAGGAAAGTGCGACGGCGTGAAGCGAAGTTTGACTTACCTCTTGATGTGCCACCAGTGCATTCTTTTTATGCACTTAGATGACTTCCCCAATGGCATAGTAATCTGCTGACGAATAACCTTAGTTGAGCAATCTGAACTAGCCTTAATCTATTTTGTCTGTACTGTGAGATAGAGCATCTTCATCATTGATACTACTTACCTCGACAATGCCTTGTTTAGATCAATTATTATAACGGATCATTGTTGGATTGCTGCTGTCATCCCTAGAAGTGCATCTGCACGGTTTCTAAGTGTGCCGTCTCCTCGCCACAAATATATCTAGTATTTGTCACTAAGACGTGGTTGGGGAAATCAAATAGACCTGGCCGTGTCATCTCGGAACTTGAATCCAACAAGTTTTTCATTTCTGCGCCAGAACAAAATGCACATCATGTTCTTGTAAGGTCCCTATTCTGCTGATTCGATTGATCATCCAAAATGACACGATCTTTTTTCGCAGTGGGAGATAAGGGAAACTACTTGTTTCATGAATAATCGCAGCTTGCTGGTGACCCGATTAACGTTCGGGTGGGTCTTCCTTCGCTCACCTCCTACTTCCTCTTATGATTAATCCTGAGATATTAGCTCATACAAACATTTTGTACATTTATGCAGGGTTGTCTCTCAGTTCTGGTGTAGCTTCATTACTTTCCCTCTATATGTCATTGTTACACAGGTCTCTCTCTCTCTCTCTCTGAACTGTGATCAGTCTGAGTCTATTCACTCGACACCTCTCAAACTCGAGGTCATATGGTGCAGATGGGTTCCAAATTCAAAAAATCGGTGATCTCCGAAAGCATGAGGGCATCGCTGCACGGATGGCAGAGGAGGGCCAAGGCCAAGCACACCTCATCGACTCCGCTCCTTCGTGACGCGTCGGTCACATCCCTGGATTCCTTGGCAGACGACATGGACAGATTCGAAGGTCTAGGCCACCACCAGATCAGCATCGAAGGAAGCTCTCCGGATGCAGGAGATACCTCGTTTTCACATCACAACGAGTCTGAGGGACCGAGTTCCAAACCAGCCCTACAAAATGACCATGCCCTGGGCCGAGTCTGTTCGGGTCCTATTTTCGACATCTGCAGCAGTGACGAGGACCATGATCTCGATGCATACAATGACACAGAAGACGGGTCACATGGCGCTTCCACCATCCTGACGATCTGAGAGTCATTGTCAACATCGAATCTCCAGAGGAGCAGAGATTGCCATGAGGGGGAACTCTGGAGGACATTTTTATTTCGACCGTGTACTCCATTTATGTACGCTCATGATGTTCGGACACATGCTGCGAGCGTCCCTTTCATGCCAGATCGCTACAGCACTAGATGTCGAGAGGATCGTACCGTGTAAATAATCTATAGCCGCATTACTCGAACAGCTCTAGATGGTTTTGCTCGAGGTGAAATCGAGCCATATTCGCAGCATTCACTAGCTAATGTGGAAACTTGTTTACTTTGATCAAATATAATGTATGAGGTTTTGTCTTTTGTCAGGATGAAATCGAAAAAAATTGCCCTTTTCATTTCCATATTAGCTTCTTAAAAAGAGTTATAATACGCGACAATTGAAAGTCTCTTTAAGCAAGAATTTTGTCAAAAAAGAGAATTTTCATATCAAAGAACTCTTATGTATTGATTTCAATCACGATCTAAAATTTAAAGAAAAAATATATTGATTTCAATCACGATAAATGGCATGGAAATTATTATCACCTTCAAATTTCAGTGAATTTAAAAATTCCTTTCGAAATAAAATGTGATTGAAAAACCAAACGAGGTGCAATGCATCGTATGGTGTAAGAAAATATCAAAATCAGGCAAAAGGCGCAAAACTTCGAAAAGTTTCGGGGGTGGTAACGAAAAGATTCTCGCAAAACTCTCCGCACCAAAGATTCAAACGTGGCAACTTCCGATTGGACGGCACGCGGAGGAGCATCTTCAAGACGCTGATCGCGACCGTGCGGGATCGCAGCTCCCGCTACCCTCTTAACAAGCAAGCCCCCACCAGCCCCCCCCCCAATAGCTCCCTCAAGTTTTCACCTTCACCTCTTCCGTGCTCTCTGCAAATTCCGATCTTCGCTTGCCGAGCTCAGAAAATCCATCGATCATGGTGCTCGAGGTGAGCTCTCCGCGATCCTCCTCTCCTCTCCGCGAATCCCCCGGTGCTCGCGATCCCGATGGTGTCCTCGTATCCGCGTCGCGGATTTAGGGTTTCGATGCGGCTGCATTTTACGTGGCTGATCAGATTTTGTTTTGGATGGGCAGGCGACGATGATATGTATCGACAACTCGGAGTGGATGCGCAATGGCGATTACTCCCCCAACAGGTTCCAAGCTCAGGCGGACGCCGTCAACCTCATCTGCGGCGCCAAGACGCAGGTGCGGTGATGCGGCCTCCTCGTTCGAGGCGTCGTGTTTCGCTAGGTTAGGGGCGGGGGTGGGGGGGGGATGGGGAGTTTGATTGGGGAACACGCGAATCCATTTTGAGCGACTTACTCGTGGTTTTGTACGGGGGATGTGCGCTGTAGGGTTTGTGTTTTTGTCTATGTGGTTGATCAGTCCTTCGAGAGATCTGCGGTCGGTTCATTTTTAGTTTACTAGGTGTTGTTAAAAGAGGGAAATGGTTTTTGAGATTCTGTCCTGGTGTTGTGTGCAGTCGAATCCGGAGAACACTGTTGGAGTCCTAACTATGGCGGGGAAAGGAGTTCGAGTCTTGGTTACTCCGACTAGTGACCTTGGCAAGATATTGGCTTGTATGCACGGTGCGTCTCCATTTGCACTTTCTCAGTGTTCGGTTTATTTTGGGTCTGTGGTAGAGGAGGGTCGTCTGCTGAAATGCCTCTGGTCTTCCAATAATTTGTCGGCTCGTACAACTGTGTCTGTGTATTTGCTATGGCTTTACACGAAGGGTGTCTGTGTCCACAGGTAGAGTTGAGCAATTGTATTCCCAACGAATTTGGCATTCTCAGTAGATTATTTTATTTAATCAAAGGGTTTGGAGAGCTGTTTGATGGTTTCTTTTTAATCCTGATGTTTTGGGGAATTGGCTTTGGAAAGATTGTTGTGGTCGTCTTTTTTTTTTTTTTTTTTTTTTTTTTTTTTTTTTTTTTTTTTTTGGAGGGGGTGAGGTTAAGTCATCCCCTGAGATAATTTTGTTGGAATAGCATGAAAATTATGTTAAGACATTTTTACGTCTCATTTATGTGGAGAATTTAGGCCTGGAAATTGGTGGTGAGATGAATCTGGCTGCGGGAATCCAGGTGGCTCAATTGGCACTAAAGCATCGCCAAAATAAAAAGCAGCAACAACGAATTATAGTCTTTGCTGGAAGGTGCTGGGAGTTTTTTTTTTCCCCCTTCCTGTTCTCCATTCCTCAATATCATGCTTTGCTTCTTCAATTGGATATTGATATTGGGTGTTTTCAGTCCCATCAAACATGACAAGAAGTCACTGGAGATGATTGGAAGGAAGTTAAAGAAGAACAGTGTAGCACTTGATATTGTTGACTTTGGGGAAGAAGATGAAGGGAAACCTGAGAAATTGGAGGCTCTGCTTGCTGCTGTGAATAATAACGACACCAGTCACATTGTTCATGTTCCTCCTGGTCCAAATGCTCTTTCTGATGTTCTGATAAGGTAGAGGCCGTTTTGATTTCATCCTAGAAATTTTGTTGTCAACGCTAGAACATGTTGCGATTTTTGTAATGTATTTGATTGTTTTGTAGCACTCCTATCTTTACTGGGGATGGGGAAGGTGGAAGTGGTTTTGCTGCATCGGCTGCAGCAGCTGCTGCTGGTGCTGTCGCTGGTTTTGATCTTGGTGTTGATCCCAGTCTGGATCCTGAGCTGGCCCTTGCTCTTAGAGTTTCCATGGAAGAGGAAAGAGCAAGGCAAGAAGCGGCAGCTAAGAAGGCTGCTGAGGATGCTGCTAAGCAGGATAAAGGAGGAGAACAACAGCCATCATCACAAGATGCAACGATGACTGAAGGTGCCAGTGGTTCAGCTTCTGAAGTGGATAACAAAAAAGATGATTTAATGGTCAGTATCGTTGTTAAGCCTTTCAAGTTGCCTGGTGTTATCAAGCCCATTTCTCAGTCAATTAAATTAACAGCCTAGGAAGATCCCAAGCTATCAATTTTGAGGAAACTGTCCAGTTTTTGTCTGAGAGATCCCCTGATTTTTTTATCCCATATGCCAGGATAAGTATATTCTTGTTTAGAATTTATGCAATTATCTGACAGGAGAAAGAGTCTCTGAAGGTGATTGATATCTAGATGATGATTTCATAAGCAAAGCAAGTGTGCTTCTATTTTCCCATCTGGTTTACATTCTTGACTTTATGTGAGTTTTAAGAATATCACATCTGTCTGCATACATTATGGGGCTTTTGCTTTGTTATTATTGAATCATCGAAATTTATTGTCTCTTGTCGACATTATAGCACGAGGTTTCATTGGTTTTTCAAGGTTGAAGCAGATTTTGAGGCGCTGAGGGAAATATTGATTATATGGTGTTATTCCCAGAGGTTTTTAGATTATCTAGTTCTTCTGTGTTGTTAATCAAATGAAGCAGACTAAAGGATTTAATGCTTTAAATGTCTACTTGCGAAAAATTTGCTGCATATTGTTTTGATGCCCAATTTGGGCTGCCTATTTTTGGATTCTCACAAAGTCACCAATGTTTACTGCATGATGGTGAAACTAATTAACCCCATCCTCTATGGTCATGATTGGCCTGTTTTACCTTACTTTTTTGAAGGGTTGCAATGCACCGAACAGTTATCATAATTATGTGGGGGATGCAATTTGCAAAAAACGTGTTTTCATACTTTTGTCCTCTTTTTGTAATCTGGGATTGCACTTAACGTTATTTTGCCAGCTGCTACTTTTCTTTCAGGGGAAATATTGAATTTTACTTGTAAGATTATTTGTTTGTTGGCCCTGGCTCTGCACTTGTACTGGTTGGACTCGGACTAATATCTGTTTACATGGCAGGATGACGAAAATGCTTTGCTACAGCAGGCCCTTGCTATGTCGATGGATGATACCACCTCTGGCCATGATCTGCGAGACACTGACATGTCAGAGGCAGCTACAGATGATCCGGATTTGGCTCTAGGTTAGATCTTGTGACTAAGTCTCAAGTCTTGTGTCCACCCCCGACAGATGGGTGAATGGTGTTCACCTGTGGTCTTGTGTGCTATTGTATAGAAGGAATACTTTTGGAAACTCACATTGTCTCATGGTATCATATGGGAAAGAGAGACTGCACTGCGTGTTGACATCTTTCAACACTAGTTATGCCTTCTGTGAATTGTGCAGAGAAATATGGATTGGCATGCTATCTCTTACTTTTGTCGCAAGGATTTTCGAAGCATATTAAAGACAATGTTTTTCCTTCTTGCCGGTTGGTGGTTTAATACATTACTCTGTGGTGCTTGCAGCTCTTCAATTGTCGGTCCAGGAGAGTGACAGAGATTCGTCAGGCCAGACAGATATGAGCAAGTTGTTGGCGGACCAATCCTTCGTGTCATCTATTATTGCATCGGTACATATGATGCATCTTCCATTCAAACCTTGACTTATTGGTTTTTAACATGGAATAGAATTGGTTGCCTAGCTTCCATATATGATGATGATTTGTTGCTCCTGCAGCTTCCTGGAGTGGATCCAAACGATCCTTCCGTCAAGGATTTGCTTGCTTCTATGCAAAACCAATCTCAGGTGCGATTTTGACAGTAATAGAAACCCTGGTGGAAGTAAGATCTTTTGTTGCTTTTGTGTATCTGTTATAGTTCATCATAGTGATTCATCAGTCCGGCGGTTCATTCTTGGGTTTTGTGTGCAAGTGAGGGTGTAAATTGGTTGGAATTCAATTAAGTTCGACTTGTATTGTCTACATGATTACTTATGGATGTTCCTGCATGAGTATCGTAGAGAATGCTATATTTTTTCCTCGACACTTTGGTTCCTATGTTAGAGCTTCGGCTTATGCAAGGAGTGTATGTTATAGCATATGTGCTATGAGCCTATGGCTGTAGAATGATTATATGCTCTTTGACAAACTGCCATGTTCTCTCTACTGCAGAAAAAGGATGAAGACAAGGGGCCAAATGAAGAGGAGAAGCAGTGATTTCTGTAGTTATTATTTTTCTTTCAGGTTATTTTTCTTGTGAAATAGTTGTAGCAACATGTGATCATCTGTGAAATGTGAACTTACAAATGGAATGATTGGTTCTAATGAAAATCTCATTGCTGTGGGTGTTTGGTAGGTTAGCGATCCTTCCTCTGGAGCCATAGAAGTGCATATTCACATGGGAAGAATTCAAGAGGGCAAAGAGTGAGCCGAAAAGTAGTTACAAAGTCGAGCTGACAACTTTTATGGGGTTATTGAACATTGAGCTCGGCTCTGTAGTTTGCTAGGGGTTTAAAGCTTTCTGGAACTTTTATGTTGTGCTATTTCACCCCTCTTTTAATCTCTTTACAAAAGCAGTTCATTACAGAAATTGGATGTTAATATTTCAATGATCATGCTTTGTCTGAGTGCTATTTCATTGATACTTTAGATTTTTTAAGCTCTGTATTGTCTTTGTTGTAACCTGTCTAGATCGGCCGTGCAGTCATCTCACTCAAGAATCCTCTCCTCTGGTCAACATTCCTTCCGAAAAGCTTAAATTGTTGAGTGTACACAAGAATGCCATTCGACTTAAGCTTTATTTTTCCTCCAAACTTGCTGGTAGCATGAATCGAGATTTGCAGAGGAGCTGGAAGTTCGTTGGGGATAGACGAATGCTTGCTCAAGCTTTTCTTCGGTAGTTTGGCTGGATTTGGGGTTCGATCAAGTCAACATGTACTTGATTTTTGGTGCCAATGTGCTAAACCTCTCAGTGTCTCCTGTGCTGTGAAGCTGCTTAATGTCACGCCTCTTAAGTCTCTGCAATGGTTCCGGCACCCGAACAAGCAATGAATTCACAGGAAACTGAAATGTTAATAGGTCAAAAAGGTCCTGTCGTGGTGGTCCAAAAGTTTTCTGTCAATGCTCTAGATCGACCACCATACATGACGGGGAGAGAGCTTCATTTACACTGGCGAAAAAGGTCCGACGACAATTGCAACAGGCTTTTTAATGTTCTTAGGTTAATTGCCATCATGGGAATGAAAGAACTTCATTCCAAAATCTGGGTAGCTTCGAGTTTAGCTTGGGGAGATTAGCTATGGTATCATCTCATGATCAGAGGGGATCATTGGCTGGAGATGAGCTCTGCCCAAGCTCACCCAGGCCCGAGGAGATCGAATCGGCATATGGATGAGATTGGACGACGGGTTTCATCTATTGATAACGTGAATCGATTACACCTCTAAGCATTCTTCTTAACAAAATTAGGAATACTAAGATCGGCGTGTAAAAATTGATATATTTAAAAAGATAAGACGGATTATTAGGGAAAAGAAGCATTCTAACAAGAAAAGCAATACTTCACACACCAGTTGAATCCTGCACCGAATAACGTTAACGTTATCGAAATATTCCTTGCACAAATCAACTTCAGCCCCACTGCGACAGCGACTAAGCCGGTCGCTGCATGCATAAGACGGCACGTCGTGTTCGGTTTGACGTTTCCAGCTTCCGCATTTTATACCAGTCTTCCACTTGTCTTTTTGCACGATGAATCAACCGTTATCCTCGTCCTGTTAAAAAACATCTCCCCCGTCTCCTCTCTTTCCGGGCCGGCTTCGTCCGGTCTCTTGGCTCTGGACAAAGTCCCCACGGCTTCTTCTCTATGGAAGTTCCTTCGTTGCTTGGTCTTGGGCAGGTCTTTTTGTACCTGCTCTTTTGACGAGATTCAATTTGGCGCGATGCATCTGTCTGTCATGGGGTTCGTTCGTAAGTTTGTCCTCGCTTTTGGTCAATCTAAGGTCACTCCATTGACGTTCTTGTCAAGAACCGTCGTGTGAATTACGGTAGGTGGTCGGATGACATGGCCTAAATAAGATGTAACTTCCCACAAACATCGAACTCGAGTCGAGGGACTTCTGGTGGAATTTACCGATCTGTCGCATAGGTTGCTCTGAATCAATCATTTTCCTCGAGGATCCCATGTTGGTTCTCTCCTACAAGGGACGAGGGAACCGGTGATAGGATCTCTTTTGACATAAAGGAACCAACAGACTGACTTGCATGAAAATAGAGATGAAGTTCGATGAGTACGTATTCCATTCACCCGATTATACCGCTCGCACTGACAACGTAGGCAGAGATTGTCAAGGTTGTCTGACTTTTATAACCGCACGTGATCATTTTATCGGATGAGATCGAGTTTTTTGTTTTCACATAGACAAGTATATCTGGCGCATGGTACTTGCCGCAATTTGCATGCTTGCTTTTGGCCTCGCTGGATGGAGTTTAATCAACCAATGTGCCCAAGCATTGAATGATGACGCCCAAACAAAGTTACTTTGCAATTTCTACTATAGAAAGAGAGAGTGAAGCAAAAAAGGTAGGCCTTTAATGATATACCATTTCAGAATCTGTGCCAAAATCACTGTCAAGAGTCAACAGGGCCGGGCAGTAAAATCCAATATAACCAGACGAGCTCCACCTGTCATCACTCCATCACTGGTCCATCTCTTTGGTGATTTCATCATTCATCAACCTTATAAATTCAACAGTTACTGAGCACAATGAACGGAGAGAGAGAGAGAGAGAGCGCGAGTGTGTCACTGTTGTTGCTGAAATGGGCACTCTTGTGGCTTGTTGTTTTGTAGTCGTGATTTTGGTGATTGTGGGTTTGTATGGAGGAGTTGCTGGTGCTTACGTGAAGTACAACACTGGTGCTGGGGTTGTGGAAGGGAAGTTGAACGTGCATTTGGTCCCGCATTCGCATGACGACGTTGGATGGTTGAAGACCATCGACCAGTACTATGTTGGATCGAATAACTCCATCCAGGTCCTTAAATATTCGGGATTAAACAGAGAAATGTAGTTTGGCTATATCGTTCAGTTGATGAATAATTATGGGTTTAGGTGAATGGAAAAATGTTTTGGTGCGTTATTGGTTTTGCAGGGCGCTTGCGTCGAGAATGTGCTTGATTCCGTCATCGAAGCGTTGGCACGAGATCCCAATAGGAAGTTTGTGTTTGCCGAGATGGTAAATTCTGCTGATTTCAGCCTCTCTCAGTATGTGTTTCATAGCGTTATCTTGATTAGAAAGCATATCTCTGAAGGCTCATTTTTGTTTTGATCATCTCCAAACCCTGCTTTTAGCCTCTCTGCAATCAGTCAATTTTGCTATCTCAGGCTTGAATCTAGTTGATCAGCTTGAGTCCGCCGGTCTAAAGCATTGTCGTATAACTTTTATCCAATTTCTGCATATCCATTATGGTTGACATGAAGACACCGATGGATTTGGCCTTCAAGAAATTAAAACCTTTATGCAATTTTGCAATCCAATTGCATCAGACGAGTAACTGAACTTCCAGCCATGCCACCAAGACACACTAGACAGAAGATATTGAAGTCCAGCATGACAGTCCCAAATAAGATCAAAATGGCAGTTGCGCGATTCTCATTTTATAATTTCATGACGATGACAAAGGAGTACTTTGGCCAGATGAACCTTAGGGATTATGTGGCTCTGTGCTTTCTCTGTCTTTCATGCTTCATGAACACTAAATTCGATAGTACCTGCTACCATTTTTTCCCCATGAACAATGGTTATTACTCTGCAGTAAGGACGTCTACCATTTATTATTCTAAACACAGAAGAAAGATTTGATGCCTCAGAAAATTCTATCTTTAGAATTCCATTCAACTATACATCTATATTCTCGTGGACTTGCATACTAGTTCTCTGAGTTTTATCAGCCTCAGATTATTCCACTTAATTGCTTGTTCTCAGAGCCCTCTTCTATTACCCTCAATCCATGGCTAAAAATTCAATGTGCAGAGAAAGTGTAATTTAACCAAAATTGATTTTAATTATAACACTTTTGTATTGCAACGTGTACACTTTATTATTGCTGTAAGACTGAACTTTGAAGTAGTTGTTTATTTTGAAGTGTACCTCACACATTGTTTGCTCACAAATTGTTAGACACTTCTGGTTTCTGTGAACTAACAGTTGTTTTTACTCCACTGTCCACTTTCGAACGAGCTTAGCTTGATATGGCCACTAATGAATTTCATGAAAATTATAGGCTTTCTTCCAAAGATGGTGGTTAGAGCAAAGTCCAGAAACGCAAGAACTAGTGAGGAAACTTGTGAATGCTGGCCAATTGGAATTCATGTATGCAGTCAGGATGCTTGTACTGTGTCTATGGCAATTTCTGCACTATTACTGTCCTGACAGTAATGTTGGCAATTTGCAGAAATGGTGGATGGTGTATGCACGATGAGGCCACAACTCATTACATTGACATGATTGACCAAACAACTCTGGGTCATGGCCTGATAAAGTCAGAATTCAACAAGGTTCCTCGAGTTGGATGGCAAATTGATCCGTTTGGACATTCTGCCGTGCAAGCTTACCTACTCGGAGCTGAGGTAGAAGATCTCAATGTCATCCTTTTTCTTTTTTCAACTGTTGCACATTTACAAGTATCATGTTGTCTAACTCTCTATGTCCTCAATTGGAATGAGCATGACCCAAGAAAAAGAAAAAGAAATTGGAACGAGAGTTGGTTAGCATGGTTGTTTTTCCTCATAAATTGTCCATGCTTTGTGTTGTATTTCCTATAAAGGACAGTCACAAAATTTGCAGGTTGGATTTAATTCCCTGCATTTTGCGAGAATCGATTATCAAGACAGAGCGAAACGCAAGGATGATAAATCTCTTGAGGTTATATGGCGTGGATCTAAAACATTTGGTTCTTCATCTCAGGTTTGAATTTGTTTGCAGCCTGATTACCTTCATTTCTCTTGGTTACTTAGCTTCAACAATTAATATCATGCACTTGTCTGTACCCCGCAGATTTTCACAAATGTCTTTCCTGATCACTATGGTCCACCGGAAGGTTTTAGTTTTGAAGTGTTTGATGATTTTGAGCCTGTTCAGGTGCTGATATTCAACCAAATCAGTCATCTTCAAGTTTTTCATTTTGTTCATTTTTCTAGCAGAAAGATTCACAATTGCGATATTGATACTGCAGGATAATACTCTCCTCTATGACTATAACGCTGAAATAAGAGTGAATGATTTTATTAGTGCTGCAATGACACAGGTATACTCTTAGCTTTTTGCAGACAAGCTTTGTTGTATCTTGGTTTGTCTCTGACTGAGACAGACAATTATCGAGTAATTAGTTGATTAAACATCATTGAGGTACACATTTAGGAGCTCATTTTTCCCATGAACAGGCAAATGTGACTAAAACAAATCACATTATGTGGACCATGGGTGAAGATTTTACCTACCAATATGCTGAGTCTTGGTTCAAGCAGATGGACAAACTCATTCATTATGTTAACAAGGTCAAACTACATGCTCTATCATTTTCTTTTATAATGTTAATAAGCAAGTGGTTATGCTTCGAAACACTTGAAGTTTTGCAAAAACTCATTTCCAGTCCCAGATAATTTGGAGACTTCCCTAGGCATGGTACTTTCCCTTGTTTCTTTTTCTTTGGATGTAACCCAAAAGGATCTATAATCAGTTCAAAGTAGGACTTTCCTAGCTTACTCTGGAGAGGAGAGATGCTTTTGCCCTTTCCTTTTCTTTCAATGCATTTGCCATAATTTTCTTTTCCTGTTCCTGGTATTTCTTCTCTCTCAGGATGGTCGGATGAATGCATTATACTCTACGCCATCTATTTACGTCGATGCCAAAAATGCAGAGAATGTATCATGGCCTTTGAAAACCGATGATTACTTGCCGTAAGTACCACCTTTTGACCTTTCCCAGTTGCCTCGATGCAATATTTCTATTTTAATCACCATTGCCTAGATATATGACGTGCGCTTTCTTCTGTGTACAGCTATGCAGATCGTGATGATGCCTATTGGACTGGTTTCTTTACTAGCCGGCCAGCCCTGAAACGATATGTCAGGATGCTAAGTGGATATTATTTGGTATTGTTTCTCTCTTTTGGAGCTCATACTATATCACAACACTGTATATCCCTTCCTGTTGTTGCCGAGTAGACTGCCCATGACACTTCAGTGTCTTTTGTCTATATAGGCAGCTCGCCAACTTGAATTTCTTGTGGGGCGAAGGTCCAGTGGTCCTAGCACTTATGGGCTAGGAGATGCCTTAGGAATAGCACAACATCATGATGCACTCACTGGTACTGCTAAACAGCACACAACCAATGATTATGAGAAGCGCCTAGCTATTGGAGCTTCTGAGGTGGGATACTAAATCCTGTTGAATTTGCCCTTTTGGGGTTTTTTATTCTCAACTCTTAATTTATTTCGAAATGCCTTTGTTCTAAAATTGATTAGGCAGAAGCTGTCGTTGATAATGCTCTCTCGTGCCTAGTTAGTAAGAAACCAGGAGGTCAATGCTCATCACCTGCTTTAAACTTTAGCCAGGTAAGTTTTAATTTAATCCCTTCAGTTTCTGACTAAAAGGATTTGTAAACGTTCTTCAAACTATAACATAAGCAAGTCGGTTTATTGGGACTTAAATTTTGTCTGAAGACTAGATGTTTCACTTACTCAAGATGACCTGTATTCATCTCTTGTTTCCGTCACTTCCTTTCCAGTGCCAATTGCTCAATATAAGTTTCTGCCCAGCAACGGAGGAAGATATTCCAGATGGAGAGAGTCTGGTAACTTTTTGGGTTTCATGCTGTAATCTCTTTAAATAAATATGTATGTTCTAATAGAAATTTTCTGTATCAGGTTGTGCTAGCATATAATTCGCTTGGATGGAATAGAACTGATTATATAAGGATCCCAGTGAGTGTTTGCTTCTTTCCTGTTGTGCCAATAGTTTATGTATCAAGATATTGATAATTGCTCCTCGATATAATTTGGCAATGACTATGTCTACCAGGTTACTGATTCAAATTTTGTCGTCCGTGACTCTTCTGGATATACTGTTGAAGCACAATTTGTTGATTTGGATAATGTTACAATCAACTTGAGGAACTTCTACGTTAAAGCCTACTTGGGATTGTCGCCAAAGCAGGTCCCAAAGTACTGGCTTCTATTTCAAGTTTCATTACCGCCATTGGGTTGGAACACATACTTCATTTCTAAAGCAGCTAAAGAAGGTTGGTATTTACGTACTTGATTCTTGTTTTCAAGCCTCTGAGATTGATATTTATGTCATCTGCCATGGCTCACTAGAGTAGATTTCAAGAACAGGAAGTAGAACAAATAATGAGTCAAAATTCAAACCCATAATAATCAGCATTAGGTAAAATGCATTATGTAGGAGTGGAGATTATCCTGGGCATGCTCCAAAACTGGTCAGAACCCATTTGTAGTTGTGAGATTTTGTAGGACCATTGCCAACTGTTCTAAAAGCTTAAGCTGTTAAATGAAGGCATGGTTTATTATTTAAATATTCTAACACTCCCCCTCACGCTTAGTCTGGTCTTTTGCCTATACTAAGCGTGGAAATTTAATTGGGGAGGCAAATAGGGGCCTGGAAAATTCGAACTCAGGATCTCATAGTTCTGATACCATGTGAGATTTTGTGGGACCACTGCCAACTGTTCTAAAAACTTAAGCTGTTAAATGAAGGCGTGATTTATTATTTAAATATTCTAACAGTAGTGCATGTGGCCGTAAAACCAATCAGCTCAATTATCTGGACACAGCTGCATAGTTGTTAGTGAGCCATGTTGATGTTTAAATTTATTTTCCCTTCTTTGGGCTTCAAAATGATGCAGGGAAAACTAAAACCAGTTTCGTTTCTACACTGGGCAATCCACAGAAGGATATTATAGAAGTTGGACCAGGGGATCTGAAGATGCTATTTTCGTCAACTTCTGGGCAACTTGTCCGGATATACAACTCTAAAACGGGGGTGAGTCTAGTGAACGTTATTGATTTTTTTATAGCGGTGAGATTTTCTTCCAAAGTGTGTTCACTGTTCTGTTACCATTTCACTATGCATAAATAATTCCATTGAAATTATCAATCTCATTCACTTCTTTCAAGTTCTTTGGACCAGAATCATACTAGCAACTTTTTTGTAGAAAGAACTTGCTCTCTTACAAAGATAATTTAAAAGCCGAAATACCTGGCTCTAAGAAAAGGGCTTATTTCGCATACTGCCAAAAGTATGTCTAAGAACATCTCAGTCACCAGTTTCTCTTGAAATCCAAAAACCATATGTACACTAGTCATGTTGCTCATTGACAGACAAATCGGGTATCCAAACAAAAATGGGTTCTGGAATGCAAGTGGCTGTTTCAGCTTTGTAGCTTAGATCGCATGTTCCAAATGATAATTTTGGATGCCTATTGATTGATATACTTGTTCTATCCTCGTTTTCCACTAAGGATCAGTTGAGTCAATCTTTTCTGTTATAGAGCACCTTCTCATCTCCTTTTCTTTTGCTTCTTGGATTGTGTCTCGTAGTTGGCATCTTAACCTACTTCATTAATATGTCTTGGATTTAAACTTTTGCAGCGCCTTTTTGTCCTCTTAGGACTCGAGACGAATGTGTAATTCTAGTTTGAAGGTCATGGGACAATCTATCAGTAAATAGGAAGCGTCCATTCATAGTAGCAAAAGCGAAAAAAAGATGAGAACTCGTAAAATCAGACTTTTTGATTCATGTTTGACAAGAATTCAATGTTCTGCAAATAACACTTCTTGTCCTTCCTTTACTATTGGATTACCTTCCAGTGGATTCACAAGGGTTTCGTATATGCTACTGTGAGGCTATGCCAAATTCACTGCATAGCATCTTTAGTTGACTGACTCAAATTTACCAGGTTGATGTACCAGTACAGCAAAGCTATCTGTACTATGCCTCAAGTGTTGGAGATACAGATAATCCTCAGGTAACTCTTTCTATGCTTGGTTTGTGATACGATGCAGTCTAAACCTATTCACAACACAAATCAAGGAGGGTAAGATAGATAAGTGCAAGCGCTCAGCAGAGTTCTTATGTCGCAGGCTTCTGGTGCGTACATCTTCCGTCCAGATGGGGCGCGTTCAACTATTGTTTCAAGAAAAGTAAGCAGCTTGCCATTACTCTGCTGTGCATGCGCCAACTGACTCTTGGAACATTAAAATACTACCCATGCAGCAATGTTCTCTATTAAATCTTTCCTAACAAAAAGATTGGACACATAAAGTTTCATGACCCATTTCAATTCTCACAGGTGCCCATGAAGGTTGTTCGTGGGCCACTAGTCGATGAAGTGCATCAACAGTTCAGTTCATGGATCTACCAGGTCATTTGTTTGATAAATAATGTCCAAGCCCAGATTGTTCTTGCTTATCCCAATAATTTGCTTTGCTGTCTCTCTAATTTTCTTTTCAAGAACCTATGGGTTTTAGCTTTCATGGGCTTACAAATCTCAAGATACCTGAAGGACCAAAATGTCAGTGAACACAAACAGTAATTAAGTTTGTTTTGTACTCGAACGACCTTGCTATCTTAGCAAACAAACAATTTAAGGATTTTGAAAAAGAGGGTAGAGAAGTGGAAGTTAATTTACTTCTATTATGCCCCATTTTTCATAGCTAATTCAGATCCACTATGTCATGTTACAATATTCATTCCAGAACACTCGAAGCAAGAAATCAGGACATTCTTGAAAAACCCGTTTTGCTCCTTTGGGTATGAATTGCTGCTATGAAGTGCTTCTTGTGAAGTTCCGGACTGGCATAATATCATCATGAGTCAAATGGCTTGATTCCCTGACATCTGATTTTACCTTTTTTCACTTAATTAGGTCACGAGATTACACAAGGACAAAGAGCATGCTGATGTTGAATTTACAGTGAGTTGCCCTTTTCTATTTTTGTTGTTTGTAAACTATGTTTTTCTACATATCACAGAGTTATGCAACAAAACAGTTGATTGTAACTTTCAATGCTTTGCATGCAAAGTCAATGGATTTATTGTCACTGATATCTACGTACTAAAGCTTTAGCGTGTTCAGTCTCCAAGAAATCCTCCTAAAATTTCTTGCTTTGAACTTTGAAGATTGGACCAATTCCAACAGATGATGGAGTTGGGAAGGAGGTGATAACACAAATGACAGCGAATATGGCAACGGAGAAGACCTTCTATACCGATTCTAATGGAAGGGATTTCATAAAACGGGTAAACTCTGAAACCTACATTTCCTGTAGATGCCGCCTTTGCTTACCTGTTAAAATAATTGACATTCTCAACAGATAATCTGTGTATCAGTACTGGCAGATCGTATGCAATGTTTGCTAGACTCGTTATTGTATTCAAACTCACTCCATTAAGCATTTATCCTAGTTTTAGATTTATTAATTATGATGTTCTCTGAGCATTTCAAATTCCAAATGTTGTTTAAAAGAAAAGTTAGTTCAATTATCATTGAAAGACATGAGCTGGAATCTGCATTTTCCTTATATTGCCGAAAAAAAGAAATGGTGTGCAGCATATTATTCGCTTCCAGTCAAAGCGTTAATTCATCCAACGGCCATCTTGCTCGATTGTTGTAGGCTGATGCGAAAAGGCTTACTATGATTCGTGCAGGTGCGAGATTATAGACCAGATTGGTCCCTCACTGTTACTGAACCTGTTGCAGGAAATTACTATCCAGTAAGTTCTTTCATTAAACGATTTAGAAAATGATTTTTTAGTGATGTTATGGTCCTTGAATAGATGAAATTTCATCAACCGACATCATGGAATCATAAAAAAGTTTTTTTCCCTAGAAATGATCCCCTCCTCCTTCACTATGCTCTCAGATTAATCTCGGAATTTTCACCATGGACAACAAAACTGAATTCTCGGTCTTAGTGGATCGTGCCGCTGGAGGAGCCAGTATCAAAGATGGGCAAATAGAGTTGATGCTTCACAGGTTCTACATGTTATTTCCATGCTTTGCCCCATGCGATTACTTCCTTTCTTCAAATTAAAAATCCTTTACCTTCTCTTGCTTTGTGCACCAGGCGAATACTCGCTGATGACAGCAGAGGAGTAGGTGAACCTCTCGATGAGATAGTGTGCATTGCAAATAATAGTACGTGCGAAGGACTAACGGTACGTTATGTCGCTAGAAGTTATCTGTGGACGAACAATTCTTTCTCCTTGTTTGTTTTTCCTAGGTGAAGTTGTATTTCCAGGTACGAGGCCACTACTACATAGGCATCAACAAACCCGGGACAGGAGCTCGCTGGCGTCGGACTACCGGCCAAGAAGTGTACTCACCTTTAGTTTTGGCTTTTGCACATGAGGTAGGGATTATATGAATTAGCTTTTCTTGGTCTATGCTTAAGCCTTTACCTGAGCAAAAGATAATGACCCTGCAGAAGATGGAGGACTGGACAGCATCTCACCTTACCGTGGCGACTACAATGGATTCGAGTTACAGTTTACCTCAAAATGTCGCATTAATCACTCTGCAGGTAATTGAGTCTTAACTCAAATACTCTCTCTCTCTCTCTCTCTCTCTGAGATTAATTGACCTTTCTGTTTCGCAGGAGTTGGATGATGGAAGTGCACTTCTACGTCTTGCCCATCTTTATGAGGTGAGAAAACTACTTCATTTATCCTTTTAGCCCGAAAAGGAGCTTTGTCGACCTATTTCATTCGAATGTGATGTCATTGGGCTACGATATGAAAATCCATGTGAGATCTAGAATCAACAATCTTCGTGAACCCACAAGGGAGAGTAGTCCAACTATGGAGGCATCGCCTCTTGGATCGACTACACCGACTCTTTTAAGCTATTCACTCACTACCACACTTTCCATCAATTCGACACACTCATTAGTCATTTGGTCCAACTTCAATCAAAGACAGATGATTGACAGACACCACACAGTATTCACTTCCATCTTTCTTGTGAATATATGTAGCCTGGTGAAGATGCCGAATATTCAAACTTGACTAAAGTCGAGCTGAAGAAGATGTTTAGCGGAAGGACGGTACGTTAAGCCTTTATAGCTCCGTTCCAATTATTCTTAGTATCTGCATACCACACTAAAGTAGTTTCTCATACTGATGGACATAATGTCGTTGATATGTATGGTCGTGAGTTCAGATAAAGGAAGTAAAAGAAACGAGCCTGTCTGCGAACCAAGAGAAGTCTGAAATGAAGCGGATGACATGGAAAGTCGAAGGGGAAGTCATGGCAGAACCAACGCCCCTGAGAGGTGGCCCTGTCGCTGTGTCGGATCTTGTCGTCGAGCTCGGTCCCATGGAAATTCGCACTTTCTTGCTGAAATTCTAAGCATTGCAGTTATGTCTCATTTCATGGAATCAAATCAACTTTCGATGTCTCTTTCAAGCATCTTACAGTAAAGAGATCAACCAGTGCCCGAAAGGGTCCGATTTAGCATAAGTGCACTCATAGTATAAATGAAGAAGAAACCAATTTAGGCTTTGTTTGTTTTGGAAAAAATTGACATTTCTTGAAAATCGTTTTCAAGAAATAATTTATGAGAAAAATGATAATATTTTTTAGTGCTCCACTAAAATCTAAAGGTAATTTGGACATTAGTATGTGGGCATGGGCATTTGGGTCCTTGGCTTAAGATCCTAGTGTCACGGGCCGAAAGAAGACCGATCCAAGAGGTTCCCGGAGCCCGACCGTGACACGTCCATGGAGGACCTCCTGCTCTCACTTGGATTATCTGCAAGTCTTATCCCCGAAGTTTCCAAGGGCGGGCGAAACCGTCATTCCACCCGATTCTAGAAGCCCCTCATTTATGTCGGTGGTTGGTTGCTTCCGTTATTTATGTTGGTAGACGGTAGTTGATATTTATGTCGGTTGTTGAGGCGGTGCGATCTCGCCCGTCGGATGAAAAGTAGATCAACGGTTGTAAGCCGAGGCCCTCAACTATAAAAGGGGTGTCCTCCCTCATTTGTAATCATCCAACATTTCAAGTAATCCAAGTTCACTTTCCTTCCGAGCTCCTCTCTCTAAACTTTCTCTCTCTAAAAGATCCCGGTTGTGCAAGCGAGTTGAGCGATTGATCGAGTAAGGCTTGGCTTGGGTGATCCAAAGTTGCTCGAGTCGCCGCTAGGTTCGATCCCAAATCGATCGGCCCGTGACAAGTGGTATCAGAGCAAAGGAGAGTTCCGTTTGGAGAAGGAGTGCCAACTGTTCGAAGGAATGTCGAGCCAAGAAGCTGTTATGGAGGGAGAGGCCGCGCAAGTCAAGGAGACCCGTGGCCGAGCAAAGAAAAGAGACGCCTCGATGGAAGCCGTAGCTGCGTTCGATGAGAAGATCGCGAAGGTCCGGAGTGCCGTGCTCGAACTCATGGAAGGTCTTGACGATGTGCGAGACCGAATCATGGAGGTTGAGACCTCCCTCTGTGAAGACTTCACAACCGGCCTCAACGAAGCTACCGCCCCTTTGCACGAGAAGGATGAAGCCCTTGAAGCATCGATCGATGTCTTGAAGGAGCGTGTCCAAGTGATCGAGGAAGAAGGTCCACGGAAGGACAAGGTCGAAGCCATGAAGGCGGAGATCCAAGAGCTCAAGACCGAGCTCGCCCTATGCAAGATGAGCATCGCCAATGGAGCGATGCCTACTCAAGCGGTGCCCAAGATCGAGGTGTCAAAACCCAAAGAATTCAAAGGCGAACGATCCGCCAAAGAGGTGGACAACTTCGTTTGGAGCATGGAGCAATACTTTGGCGCCGCCAACATCCACGACGAGTCGATCAAGGTACGAACCGCTTCCATGTTCCTTACTGATACGGCAATGCTTTGGTGGCGAAATAGGTGCGACGAGACTAGACGTGGTGCCAATCTCGTGGAAACATGGGATGACTTCGTAAGGGAGTTCCGCGACTACTTTTTCCCCGAGTTTGCTCAACAAGAAGCCTGTAGCAAGCTCCATCGCCTCGAGCAAAGAGGTACGATCCGAGAGTACGTGAAGGAGTTCACGGAGCTCAAATTCCAAATTCGCAACATAAGCGAAGAGGAGGCTCTCGGAGCGTTCATGGATGGGTTGAAGCCATGGGCACTTCTTGAGCTCAAGCGTCGGGACGTGAGTAGTCTTGCGCGAGCGCTAAGCGTGGCCGAGTCGCTCGTCGACCTCACCAAGACCGAACCAAGGAGTCGATCGTGGAGGTCGGATCGATCCGAGGACGAAGGAAGAAACACTCTCCGAGGCGTGCACGATCAAGGTGGCCGAGCCAAAACATGGGGAGAAGGGTCTTCCAAGCCGTCCTTCCAAAGAGGTCGATCACAATCGGACTGCACGACAAGTAAGTTCGATCAACCCCCGCCTTCTCCTTGCTTCATTTTCCAAGGTCCACACTGGACTCAAAAATGCCCGAAGAAGGGCCGAATCAAAGCCCTCCTTGCCATCGAGGAAGAAAAGGAGGAGCCCAAAGAAGAAAGGCGGCAAATTCGACTTGGAAGTGTGAAGACAATCAACTCCGTCCGAGCCCGATCGCCGTCCGAAGAAGGAATCACACCAAATACCGAAATGTTCTTCGTGGAAGTTGAGGTATGTGGCCAAACGCTTTATGCCTTAGTCGACACTGGTGCGTCCAATATGTTCATGTCGACTGAGGTTGCAAAGGCCTTGAAACTTCGCGTGGAACCAATTGATAAGACGTTCAAACCAATCAACTCGGAAGGCGTCCAAGGCGTAGGATCGACTTCGGACGTGGATATCAAGATTGGTGGATGGAAGGGCAAGATGGATTTCGAGGTAATCCCTCTCGATAATTATGATCTCATCCTTGGTATTCAATTTTTCCATAATGTGAGATCCATGATCAATATGAGAACCAAGTGCCTCGTGATCCTCGACCCGAAATACCCAACAACGATCCCAATGATCAAAGGGGTGGTTGACACCAAGACCATCGCCACGATCCGACGCCTCGACAAGAGCTTGAAGGCCGTGATGCGCATCAACAAGCTAGAGGTGAAGCCGAAGGCCAAATTGGATCCTACTCCAACGCACTCTATGCCGATCCAAGTGCTCTTCCCCGAGGTCGAGTGCTCACCGCATGCCACGCCTAAGCCGAAGGTGGAGTCGCATGCCAAGCCCGAGCGGACCATAGAAGGATGTGGCCCTTCGTTTGTGAGCATCCGAGCGAAGAGAAACAAGAACAAGAGAGCTCGTGCCAAAGCCCGTGCTCGCGCCAAGAAGGCCGACCAAGCTGAGAGCGACGAGGACGTCGCTCGATTGAGTGGGGAAAATGTCACGGGCCGAAAGAAGACCGATCCAAGAGGTTCCGGAGCCCGACCGTGACACGTCCATGGAGGACCTCCTGCTCTCACTTGGATTATCTCGCAAGTCTTATCCCCGAAGTTTCCAAGGGCGGGTGAAACCGTCATTCCACGATTCTAGAAGCCCCATTTATGTCGGTGGTTGGTTGCTTCCGTTATTTATGTCGGTAGACGGTAGTTGATATTTATGTCGGTTGTTGAGGCGGTGCGATCTCGCCCGTCGGATGAAAAGTAGATCAACGGTTGTAAGCCGAGGCCCTCAACTATAAAAGGGGTGTCCTCCCTCATTTGTAATCATCCAACATTTCAAGAATCCAAGTTCACTTTCCTTCCGAGCTCTCTCTCTAAACTTTCTCTCTCTAAAAGATCCCGGTTGTGCAAGCGAGTTGAGCGATTGATCGAGTAAGGCTTGGCTTGGGTGATCCAAAGTTGCCCGAGTCGCCGCACGGTTCAATCCCAAATCGATCGGCCCGTGACACTAGCACTTGTGCATAGGTCTCGGTTGCCTGAGCTCTAGTTTTGAGAGACTAGGCTTGGGACCTGGTGCCTATGCGTGAGTCTCTAGTGACCAAGCCCATGTTCATCGTGATAAGGCCCAAGTGCATGGAGGCTAGACTTAGGACTCTAGTGCTTGTGTTTGGATCTCGGTGCTCGAGTCAGGTCCGTAGAGGTGGGGCTCAGCCATATAGGCCAAGCAAAGAAACCCAGTGCTTGTGTTCAGATTCCCGGCGCTTGACCTCAAGTCCATCGAGGAAGGGCTTGGGTCTATAGAGATCGGCCCAGTCCATCCAAGCTTGGCCCAATTCCTTTAGAGAGCTCCATGCTTGAGCTCAATGGCCCCTGACTCGATAATCAGTGATCCAAGCAGGGGTGTCGGTGTCCCGGCTTGGTCTATGGATCTGAGCCAAGGCTTGGCCTCAATGGACTAAGATCTTATCTCGATGGGCCCGAGCCCAAGCGCCAAGGACTCAGGCCTAGGCAAGTTTCCATCTAGTTAAAGATTTAGTGTTATTCCACGTCATTTCTCTGTTTTTTTGTTGATTTTTCTTTACCTTATTTCATTTCATCTTCTTCATTGTGAAGGTTGTAGTTGCTCAAACCCTCAAACTATAGAGAGGGATATAGATATACATGTGGAATGACATGTTGTAACTTTTAATAGCATTAGTGGATAGAAAAATTTGATGGGGATCGGAATTTAACAATTGAGATGGGCAACTTTATACTAGAAAAAAAAGCAAATATAAGCCATAATTTAGATTCGGCTTAAAATTAGTGCTTTTAAGATATTTGCGTTCAAGCGCAGCGTGAAAAAACTATCATTTTAACTTGAATTTGCTCATGTAATTACAGATGCTTCAAATGTTGTGGTGCCAAACATTGTAATGTATATGTGCGTTTGTGGGGCTCAGAGAGACAAAAAGTTAAATTTTTGTCGTTACTTATAAGAGATAATACCAAAAATAATGAAGAAACATTTAATTTTTCCTCGAGGAATATCCATTTTTTTATACGCGTGATAATTGTCTTGTGGACTTATCTGTCACGGCACCAATGAATCAATCGCTGATCTCGTCCGGTCCGAAAAAGAACGGACAATCAATCTCGACGAACGTGCCTCGCGATTCGTCTCCCTTGTTTTCTATTCTTCTCCTTTCCTCGGCCGTCTCCTTTGACTTTCCTCGGCCGTCTCCTTTGACTTCCTCGGACGAAGTCCCCACGAGTCACGAGGAGGGCCACGACTTCCTTTCATTGGAAATACTCAGTTTTTTTTAACCACTCTTATTCTGGTTCATGTCAGATTACGGTCTGCATATTTCCTTTTGTAATAGAGAAAATATTAGCTACGCCTCATGCCTTTCATGAAGGTCCCTCCTACGAGTGATCTGTTTGGTGGATCAATCATTTTCGTCCTCTCGAGACTCTGACATAATTCTTGCATTTAATTTAGCACGAAGTGCATGGGACCATCTACTTTTTATTTGTCTTCGTGGGATGATAACGAGTGATGACATGAAATGAAGAAATTAGCAGCATTTGTCGTGTCAAATTATAGAAAATCTCATCTAGGATCACGTCAATCGCGACAAGCTTTTTATTCATTTTCATTTGAACACTGCACACAATTATTATTACTTTTTTTTTTTCGAAAAAGTACTGTTCGACTTGCATATGGATAGAGATGATGTTCAATGAGTACGGATTCGATTTTTGCCGAGACTTTTACAGAGGAAGCCTGACCATCATAACCGGACATAATCATTCCATCCGAAAAGATCCTTTTTCCTCAATTAGCATCGACAAGTGCCTCACTAAATTTTAATAATTCAATGTGCTCAATTATTGAATGATTGCGCCGACACGATAAGGTATCTTTGTACTTCTAAACTGGAGAAAGGACGAGGCAAAAAGATCTGGCCTTTTAATATAGTTCCATTGCAGGATCTGTGCCAAACGACAGTCAAAGTGCCCAAATCCGACGCAACACCCTGCGAATAACAGGCTGTCCACTAAAGCCCAATGTAACTGGCGGAGATCCGCACGGTCACCCAATCAAGTCCAGCTCTTTGGTGAGTTCACCACTTACAAATCCTAATACAGTCCCTAGCCGCTGAGAGAGAGAGAGAGAGAGAGAGAGAGAGAGAGATTGTGAGTGTGTGTGTGTAGTTGTTGCTGAAATGGGTACTCTTGTGGCTTCCTGTTTCGTGGTTGTGATTTTGGAGATTGTATGGTTGTACGGAGGAGTGGATGGAGCTTACGTGAAGTACAACACTAGTGCTGCGGTTGTGGAAGGGAAGTTGAACGTCCACTTGGTCCCGCATTCCCACGACGACGTCGGATGGTTGAAGACCATTGATCAGTACTATGTCGGCTCGAATAACTCCATCCAGGTCCTTAAAATTTCAAGTCCCAAGAGCATAGTGAAGTTTGGCTATATTATACTGTTGATGTATAATTATGCGGTAACGTGGATGGGAGAATGTTCTTATGTGTGTTATTGTTAGTGCAGGGTGCTTGCGTCGAGAATGTGCTTGATTCTGTTGTCGAAGCATTGTCGCGAGATCCCAATAGGAAGTTTATATTCGCCGAGATGGTAAATTCTGTTAATTTTAGATTCTTTCTGATGCATACTTCTGAAGGCTCATTATTGTTTGGATCATCTTCAAATCTTGTTTTTGAGTTCATTGCAATCAGTCAAATTTTCTATCTCAGGCTTGAATCTAGTTGATCAGTTTGACTCCGCTGGTCTATAGCATTGTGGTAAAATTTCAATCCAAATGACCGTCGTGATATTAATCCTTTTCATATTTATAGCTAGCAAATCTGCAAATCCATAATGGCTGACATGAAGACACCGATGGTTTTGGCCTTTAAAGAAGTTATAATCTTTGTGCAATTTTGCAATCCAATTGCATCAGAAGGATAACTGAACTTCCAGGCATGCTGCCAAGACAAACTAGACCGAAGATATTTAAGTTCAGCATTACTGTCCACATGAAAATTGCCATTACATGATTCTTATTTTTATTTCATGTTGATAGCAAAGACTACTTTTGAAAGATGAACCTTTGGGATTATATACCTGCATGCTTTCTGTCTTTTGTGCTTCATGAACACTACATATGATAGTACCTGTTACCATTTTTTCCTGTGAGTGTTGGTATTACTCTGCAGTAAAGACGTCTAGCATTTAATAATCTAAACAGTAAACACAGAAGAAAGATTTGATGCCTCAGGCAACACAATCTTTGGAATTTTACTCACTTTTGCATTTATATTCCCGTGGACTTGCATTCTGATTCTCTTAATCTTATCAGCATCGGTTTAATCCACTTAATTGCTTATTCTCAGAACCCTTTTCTATTACCCTAAATTAAGTAGAGAGAGAGAGAGAGAGAGAGAGAGAGAGAGAGAGAAGAGACAAACATTTAACCAAAGTAAATTTAACATATCAAAATGCTGGAGAGATAGAAGAGACAAACATTTAACCAAAATAAATTTAACTAATCGAACATTTATGCTGGAGAGAGATAGAAGAGACAGACATTTAACCAAAATAAATTTAACTTATCAAACATTTATGCTGGAAATTGTTTACTTTGTTATGCTTGTAAGATGGTGCACTTTGTAATATTGGTTTATCTTGATAGATGCGGATCATAGTCAACTTCTGCTTCTTTTGAAGTGTACCTTTGCTCACGATTGTTGAACAATCATGGTTTCTGTGAACAAACAGTTTGTTCTTAGGCTATAGCTTCTTCACATCAGGCCTTCCATCATCCCCTCCACTGTTCACTTACAAACGAGCTTAGCTTGATACAGTCACTAACGAATTTCATGAAAATGATAGGCTTTCTTCCAAAGATGGTGGTTAGAGCAAAGTCCAGAAACAAAAGAACAAGTGAGGAAACTTGTAAATGCTGGCCAATTGGAATTCATGTATGCAGTCAGTAAGCATTTAAATTGGTCTATGGCGATTTTTGCACTACTACTGTGCTGACGGCAATGTTGGAAATTTGCAGAAATGGCGGATGGTGTATGCACGATGAGGCAACAACTCATTACATCGACATGATTGACCAAACAACTCTGGGTCATGGCCTGATAAAGTCACAGTTCAACAAAGTTCCTCGAGTTGGATGGCAAATTGATCCGTTTGGACATTCTGCTGTGCAAGCTTACCTGCTCGGAGCTGAGGTAGTAGATTCTATCTAAGGTTTTCTCAATGTCGACCTTCTCTGTTTTCACCTTCCAATCAGTCTTGAGTGCAGCTCTGAGTTATTTTTGGTTTGATCTCTGCACACTATGATGCAACCATTAGACTTTGAGAAGTATCATTTTGTCCAACTTTCTCTGTCCTCAAATGAAAAAGGACTTGCCCAGCATGGTTTTTTTCCCAGTAAATTTCCATGCTTTGCGTTGTATTTCCTATGAAAGGACCATTACCATTTTTGCAGGTTGGATTTGATTCCCTGCATTTTGCAAGGATCGACTATCAAGACAGAGCGAATCGCAAGAATGATAAATCTCTTGAGGTCATATGGCGTGGGTCTAAAACATTTGGTTCCTCATCTCAGGTTTGAAGTAGAAGATACCTCATTACCTTCATTTTTCTTGGTTACTTTGCCTCAAGATGAATATCATGCACTTGTCTTGACCCTTGCAGATTTTCACAAATGCATTTCCTGTTCATTATAGTCCGCCGGACGGTTTCGATTTTGAAATGTCTAATGATTTTGAGCCTGTTCAGGTGTGTGCTGTTATTCAACCAAATTAATCACTTTCAATTTTTTTTTCTTCTGGCAGACGTATTCACAATTGAGATATTCAATCTGCAGGATAATATTCTCCTATATGACTACAATGTCGAAAAAAGAGTGAATGATTTTATTAGTGCTGCAATGACACAGGTATACCCTTAGCTTTTTGCAGGCAACAGCTTTGTTATGTCTTGGTTTGTCTCTGACTGAGACTGACTATTGTCAAGTAACTATATGTGTGAACATTATTGAGGTACACATTTAGGAACTCATTTTTCCCAATGAACAGGCAAATGTGACAAGAACAAATCACATTATGTGGACCATGGGTGATGATTTTCAGTACCAATACGCTGAGTCTTGGTTCAAGGAGATGGACAAATTCATTCATTATGTTAACAAGGTAAAACCACCTGCTCTGCTATTTGCTTTTATGATTGTAATATGTGAGTTTTTATGCTTCAAAACACTTGAAGTTTTGCAAAAACTCATTTTTGGTCATGCATAATTTGGAGATTTCCCTAAGCATCAAGGTTATGATACTTTCGCCAGCATCTTTTTATTGAGATGTAACCCAAAAATCTATAATTAGTTTAGACGACTTTCTAAGCTTACTCTGGAGAGGAGAGTTTTTCCTTTTCTTTCAAAGCATTTGCCATAATTTTCTTTTCCCATTCCTGGTATTTCTTCTCCCTCAGGATGGTCGGGTGAATGCATTATACTCTACGCCATCTATTTACGTCGATGCCAAAAATGCAGAAAATGGATCATGGCCTTTGAAAACCGATGATTACTTTCCGTGAGTACTGCTTTTTCACCCATCTCAGTTGCCTCTATGTGATATATCTCTTTTAATCACCATCAACTAGATATATGACCAGCACTTGCTTCTGTGTACAGGTACGCAGATAGTAAAAATGCCTATTGGACTGGTTACTTTACCAGCCGGCCAGCCCTGAAACGATATGTTAGGATGCTAAGTGGATATTATTTGGTATTGTTTCCCTTTCTTGGAGTTCATACTGTATTGGAACACAGTATATCTCTTCCTGTAGTTGCCTATTTCAAGCCGAGGGGAACACCTGCGACTTGAATGATTTTGTCTTCATTTTGTTTACATCTTCGTGACTTAAGTTTCTGGAGGGATGAGTTGTGATATTTTTTAATTTTCTTGGTGCCATGGGCAGGGTTAAATCTTCAAATGATTATCTGAGGAGATAATGTGTTTTTCCCCCTTGCTTTGATGATTAATGTCATCTTATCCACATATATACTATGTATAGCATCGTTAAACATTGCCACGACTTTGCTCTCTTTTGTCTATATAGGCAGCACGCCAACTTGAATTTCTTGTGGGGCGAAGGTCCAGCGGTCCTAGCACTTACGGGCTTGGAGATGCCTTAGGAATAGCACAACATCATGATGCTGTCAGCGGTACAGCTAAACAGCACACGACAAATGATTATGAGAAGCGCCTAGCTGTTGGAGCTTCTGAGGTTGGAAACTGAAATTTTGTTGAATTTTCTGTTTAGGGTTTTTTGCTCTCAACTCTCAATTTGATCTCTAAATGCTCTTTGTTCTAAAATCGATTAGGCAGAAGCTGTCGTCAATAATGCTCTCTCATGCCTAGTTAGTAAGAAACCAGGTGGTCAGTGTTCATCATCTGCTTTGAACTTTAGCCAGGTAAGTTTTAATCTAATTCCTACAGTTTCCAACCGTAAGGATTTGTGATGTTCTTCAAACTATCATATAAGCAAGTCAGTTCATTGGGGCTTAAATTTTGTCTAAAGACCAAATGTTTCCATTACTCAAGATGACCTGTATTCATCTTTTGTTTACATTTTTTTACAGTGCCAATTACTCAACATAAGTTTCTGCCCAGCAACAGAGGAAGATATTCCGGAAGGAAAGAGTCTGGTAACTTTTTGAGTTTTATGCTATGAATTCTTTAAAGAAATGTGTATATTCTCATTGAAATTTCTTTATCAGGTCGTGGTAGCATATAATTCCCTTGGATGGAATCGAACGGATGTCATAAGGATCCCAGTGAGTATATACTTCTTTGCACCAATAGTTTATGCATCAAGAGATTGACAATTGCTCCTAGATATAATTTGGCAAAGAAAATGTCCACCAGGTCACTGATTCAAATTTTGTCGTCCGTGACTCTTCTGGAAATACCATTGAAGCACAATTCATCGATTTGGATAGTGTTACAATCAACTTGAGGAACTTCTACGTGAAAGCCCATTTGGGATTGTTGCCACAGCAGGTCCCAAAGTACTGGCTAATATTTCAAGTTTCAATACCGCCATTGGGTTGGAGCACATACTTCATTTCTAAAGCAGCTACAGAAGGTTGGTATTTACATACTTGATTCTCGTGTTCAAGCCTCTGAGAATGATATTTATATCATCTGCCATGGCTTGTCAGAGTAGATTTCACGAACATGAAATAAAACAAATAACGAGTCAAAATTCAAACCCATAACAATCAGCATGATGTTAAAATGCATGCAGATGAGCCTAGACATGCTCCAAAACTATTCAGAGTCCATTTGAAGTGCATGTGTCCGAGGCCATAAAACCGATCAGCACAATTAATTCAACACAGCCTCATGGTTGTTAGGAAGCCATGCTGACTCCTTTAAATCTATTTTCCTTATCTGGGCTTCAAAATGATGCAGGGGAAAGTAAAAGTACCGTCCTCTCTACACTGAGCAATCCACAGAATGATACCATAGAAGTTGGACCAGGGGATCTGAAGATGCTATTTTCGTCAACCTCAGGGCAACTTGTCCGGATATTAAACTCTAAAACTGGGGTGAGTCCAGTTAGTGTCATTGATTTTTGTTTAGCAATGAGATTTTCTTCCAAAGTGTGTTCACTGTTCTGTTACCATTTCACTGTACATGGATAAATATTAAATCCATTGAAATTGACAATCTCATCTTAATTCACTTCTTCAAAGTTCTTTGGATTAAAATCATACTCGTGACTTTTTTGTAGAAAAAAGGTGCCCTCTACATAGTTCTTCTACAATTTGATAAAACTTTCTCTAAGAAAAGGGCTGTTTTTGTACTGCCAAAATAGATAACTGCAAGTGTTCAGAAGGAATACTAGATAGATAAAATTAGATTGTAACTGCAAAAAGACAACTGAAAGTGTTGAGCTCTTGAACTTCTACGAACTTCTGTGTTGAAATATTTCAATTTTCAATCTAACAGTTTTTTTAAATGCGTTGCTCCTTGACAAACACATTGATTACCAACAAGTGACCACTATGAAAATGGGTTCTGGAATGGAACTTGGCTGCTTCTGCTTTCTAGCTTCAATCATGTCTTCTAAATAATAATTTTGGATGCTTAATTGATTGATGTACCCGTTATATCTTCACTGTCAATTGAGGATGAGCTTAATCAATCTTTTCTATATAAAGCACTATCTCATCTCTATATTCTGCCTTTTCTTCGGCTACTTGGAGTGGGTCTTATGTGGTTGGCATCTTAACCTACTTTATTAGTGTGTCTCGTACTCCAGTGTTTACAGCACTTCTTTGTCCTCTTAGGACTTGAGATGAATGTGTAATTCTAGTTTGATCAGAACAGCAATGAGAACTTCTCCTAAAATTAAGACGTTTCCATTAATACAATAACATTAGCTTTTCTTCAGGGTTTGACGAGAATTCAATGTTCTACTTTTATAACACTTTTTGTCCTTCTGTTACTTTATTTATTGGATTATCTTCCAGTGCATTCACAAGGGTATCTTATGTGCTACTGCGAAGCTCTGCCAAATTCACTGCATAGCCTCTTTAGTTGACTGACTCAAATTTACCAGGTTGATGTACCAGTACAGCAAAGCTATCTCTACTATGCCTCAAGTATCGGTGACCCAGTTGATTCTCAGGTAACTCTCTGTGCTTGATTTTGACATGATGTAGGCTGGTATCTAGACCTATTTACGGCACATACCCAGGAATGGTAGATAGATGACTGCAAGTGCTCAGCAGAGTTCTTTTATTGCAGGCTTCTGGTGCATACATTTTCCGCCCAGATGGTGCTCGTCCAACTATTGTTTCAAGAGAAGTGAGTCTCCTCTATTACTCAGCTGTGCATGCTTTAACTAACTCTCAGAACATTGATTAATACTATCCATTCAGTGATGCCTAATATTAAATCTTTCCTAACAGCAAGATTGGACAGATAAGAGTTCATGACCTATTTCAACTCTCACAGGTACCCCTGAAGGTTGTTCGGGGACCACTAGTTGATGAAGTGCATCAACAGTTCAGTTCATGGATCTACCAGGTCATTTGTTTAATAAATTAACTCCAAGCACACATTGTTCTTGCTCATCCCTATGATTTGCTTGGCTGTTTCTCTTTCTTTTCAAAAACCTATGGGTTTTAGTTCCTGTGGGCTTACAGAACTCAAGATACTCGAAGGACCCAGAGATGTTCAGAACGTAGATATTTCAGTACAGAGTTTGACTGAAGCATTGTAGCTAACATTGGGCTTGAATAGCTAAGCTACTAATTAGAAGTGTCATTCATTTAACCAGAATCCTTGACCCAGAAAAAGAATGACGCTTGTTCATTGTACGCTGGGCATTCACATTAAAAGCTTAAGTTTTCAAGTTTGATCTGAGTTTGAGTTTGCTTTTGCACTCTGAACCACATTGCTACCTTAGTAAACAATCAATCATAAGGATTTTGATTTGATTGAGAGAACAGGAGGGTAATTTACTTCTATAATGCTCCCTTGTTGATTGCTAATTTAGATCAAGTATGTCAATCAACCAACTTCATCCCAAAACACTAGGAGCAAGAAATCATGAGATTCTCAAAAAAACCCTTTTTTCCCCATCTGGTATGAATTGCTGCTATAAGTGCTATATCTTATGTTGTTTTGGACTGGCACAAAGGGAACACACGAGACAAATGGCTTGATTCTCAGACATCTTATTTCGCTTTTCCACTTAATCAGGTCACGAGATTATACAAGGACAAAGAGCAGGCTGATGTCGAATTCACAGTGAGTTGCCCTTTTCTATATTTGTTGCTAAGCAAATTATGATTTTTTACATTATGATGGAATTAGTAAAATTTATTAACAAAACAGTTCATTGAATTTTCAATGCTTTGCATGCAAAGTCCATCGATTTATTGTCACTAATGTCTACGTAGTAAAGATTTAACCTCAAGTCTCCAAGAAAATCCTCCTAAGACTTCTTCCTTCAAACTTTGAAGATAGGACCAATTCCAATGGATGATGGAGTTGGAAAGGAGGTGATAACACAAATGACGGCAAATATGGCCACGGAGAAGACCTTCTACACTGATTCTAATGGAAGAGATTTCATAAAACAGGTAAACTTTAAAACCTACATTTCCCTTGGATGCCACCTTCGCTTATCTTTTGAAATTATTGATGTTCTCAACAGATGATCTCAATATTAGTACCAGCAGATGGAGAGCGAGGTTTGCTAGACTTATTATTGTATTCGAACTCTCTCCACTGAGCAACATCTATCTGAGTGTTAAGTTATAGCTTGTGATGTTCTTCGAATATTTCACATTTCAAAGGTCGTTTCAAAGAAAAGTTGGTTCACCTAACATCAAAAGACATTAGCTGGAATTCACATTTTCATTATCAACTGAACTACATCTTCAGTGACATTATGTGCAACATTGTCTTCCAGTCACAGCGTTAAGTCAGACAAAAGCCATCTTGCTCGTTCATCACTTGTCCTAGGCTGACGCAAAATAACTTATTATGGTTCATGCAGGTGCGAGATTATAGATCAGATTGGTCCCTCACTGTTACACAACCTGTTGCAGGAAATTACTATCCAGTAAGTTCTTTCAATTTAATGATTTACCAAATGACTGAGTAACAACATGGTGTTTGAACATATGAAATTCTATCAACCTGTAACACAGACTCCTGAATATATTTTTCCCCTAAAAATGATCCTCTCTCCTACGCTATGCTGTCAGATTAATCTCGGAATTTTCACCAGAGACAACAAAAGCGAATTCTCTGTCTTAGTGGATCGTGCTGTTGGGGGAGCTAGTATCAAAGATGGGCAAATAGAGTTGATGCTTCACAGGTTCGGCATGTCCTTTCCATGCTCTGCCTCATATGAGTCCTTCCTTTCTTTGCATTAGAAATCTCGTACCTTCTATTGCTTCATGCACCAGGCGAATACTTAAAGATGACAAAAGAGGAGTGGGGGAAGCTCTCGATGAGATGGTGTGCATTGCAAATAACAGAACGTGCAAAGGACTAACGGTGTGTTACATTGGCAGAAGTTATCTGTGGACGACCAATTGTTTCTCCTTGTTTGTATTCCAAGTGATTGTATTTCCAGGTACGAGGACACTACCACATAGGCATCAGCAAACCAGGAGAGGGGGCTCGCTGGCGACGGACAACTGGCCAAGAAGTGTACTCACCTTTAGTTCTGGCTTTTGCACATGAGGTAGGGATTGAATGGATTAGTTTATCGTGGCCTATGCTTAAGCCTTTTAACTGAGCAATAGATAATGACCCTGCAGAAGATGGAGGACTGGACAGCTTCTCATGTTACCAGTGCGACTACTATGGATTCAAGTTACAGTTTACCTCAGAATGTCGCTTTAATCACTCTGCAGGTTATTCAGATTTGTCTCAAATACTCTCTCCTTCCCTCCCTCCCTCCCTTCCTCTGCGAGATTAATTGACCTTTCTCCTTTGCAGGAGTTGGATGATGGAAGTGCACTACTACGTCTTGCACATCTTTATGAGGTGAGAAAAGAACTTCATTTACCCTTTTAGCCCAAAAAGAAAGAACTTTGTCAATCCATGTCATTTAAATGTGATGTCGTTGGGGCTGTGATGAAAACTCCATGTGAGATCTAGAATCAACAGAACAATGAATCTTTGCAAACCCTGGAGAGACTGTAATTTAATTATGGAGGCATTGCTTCTTGAATTGACTAGACTCTAATTTAATTATGGAGGTATTGCTTCTTGAATTGACTAAACTAACTCTATGAAGCTATTCACTTACTGCCACACTTTCCATCAATTCGACACTTTCATGAGTCATTTTTTCGTACTTCAATCAAAAAAGAGGTGATTGATATATACCATATCGTATTCATTTCCATCTTTCTTGTTGTGAATATATCTAGTCCGGTGAAGATGCTGAGTATTCAACCTTGGCTAAAGTCGAGCTGAAGAAGATGTTCGCAGGAAGAACGGTATGTAAAGCTTTTACTGCACTAATGCCAAGGCTCTTCTTAGTGTCTGCCAACTGCACGAAGTACTGTCTCATACCAATGGACATTGATATGTATGGTTATGACTACAGATAAAGGAAGTAAAGGAAATGAGCCTGTCTGCAAACCAAGAGAAGTCTGAAATGAAGCAGATGACGTGGAAAGTCGAAGTGGAAGTCGTGGCGGAACCTACGCCTTTAAGAGGGGGCCCTGTCAATGTCTCGGATCTTGTTGTCGAGCTTGGTCCCATGGAAATTCGTACTTTCTTGCTCAAATTCTAAGCATTGTACGTAATGTCTCTTTTCACGTAATCAATTAACTTCCAGAGTCTCTTTCATACATTTTTTTTCATAAAGATGTTAACCAGTGCCCAAAATGCCCAAAATGGGTACCATTTAGCTCAATATGAAACCAATAAGTGCAGGTTTTTTTTGGCTTTCCTAACAAGTGCACTTCCAGCATCAATAAAGGAGAACGGTAGTTTAATTACTTGCTTAGTGTATTAAAGCAAACAGACAACGGCCTTCACATGTACTCGTCAAAGATTAATCGTTAACAACTACTTGCCTGGATGATCGCCAGTTCAAATGTACAGAACTGTGTCCTTCAGGGGCAGTCCTCTTCTCTGCTTTGGACTACGCCAAGAGTGCCCATCTCCAGGTTGCATCAGTTATGAGAGATTAAGAAATGAACATATAAACTTACCTAGGAACATCTCACGTTCGATGTCAGCGTGTGTTCAAGCTGAAAAATTACAGCGATGTTGCCTAGGTAAGGGTTCTATTCATCTTTTTCTTTTTAATAAACAAAACTAGAGATGCCGAAATCAGCCAAGAAAATTCATGTAGGAGACGACTGAATCATTAGTGAAAAACAAAATTCAGATAAGTGAGCAATGTTCACAAGTGTGACCATGGAGAAAAATCTCAACGAGTGTCGGTCAGTATCCTCGTCCCGATCCGGAAAGAAACTGACAAACGTCTCGACGAACGTCACTCGCGACTTGTCTCTTTCCTCTTCTCTTCCTTGGCCACGCTTCGTCCGTTTTCTTGGCCTCGGATGAAGTCCCCACAACCACTTCTTTTCAATGAGATGCTCGTCTTATTACTGTTATTCTTGTTTTTGTCAAAATAAACTTCCGCATATTCACACCCTCTTGTCCGAAAATTATTGAGGATCCCCCTCAGGATCACATCGAATCCCACGAGCCCTTTATCCATCACCCGGGACGATTGCTTTCTTTTTTTCTTTTATTTTTTTGAAAAGTGCGGTCTGACTTGCATATAGATAGAAATGAAGTTCGATGAGTACATGTTCGATCTTTGCCGGGGTTGATAAAGAAGAAGCCTGACCATCATAACCGGACACAATCATTTTATCGAAAAAGATTGATTTTTTTTTTTTTCCGTTTACATGAACAAGTGAAACCGCCACATAATTCTTACTTTGGCCTCACCGGGTTCTAGTTACCCGATGTGCTCAACTATGGAATGATTGCACCAACACAAAGGACGAATGTTTGCACTTCTAACTAGTAGGAAGAGAGAATGAAGCAAAGACTGTGGACTTTGATGGAGTTCCATGGCAGCATCTGTGCCAGATCACAGTCAAGAGTCGATATCCTACACACACCCCACAAATTACAGGCCGTCCACTAAAGTCCGATGTAACCGGCTAAGATCCGCGCACCACCCAATCATTGGTCCAACTTTTTGGTGAGTTCACCATTTATCAATTGCATCAACTCAACAGTCCCTGTGTGTGAGAGAGAGAGAAGGGGGAGGGGGGGATTGTGAGCGTGTGTGTGTGTTTTTTGCAGCTGAAATGGGTACTCTTATGGCTTCTCTTTTTGTGATTGTGATTTTGGAGATTGTATGGTTGTATGGAGGAGTGGATGGAGCTTACGTGAAGTACAACACTGGTGCTGGGGTTGTGGAAGGGAAGTTGAATGTGCATTTGGTCCCGCATTCCCATGATGACGTCGGATGGTTGAAGACCGTCGACCAATACTATGTTGGCTCAAACAACTCCATCCAGGTCCTTAAATATTTGGGATCGAAAAGCATAGTGAATTTTCGCTACACTTTTCAGTCGATATATAATTCTGCAGTTATGTAAATGGGAAAATGTTTTTATGTGCGTTATTGGTTGTTCAGGGCGCTTGTGTTGAGAATGTGCTTGATTCCGTTGTTGAAGCGTTGGCGCGAGATCCCAACAGGAAGTTTGTGTTTGCTGAGATGGTAAATTCTGTCAATTTGAGACTCTCTCATGCATATCTCTGAAGGCTTCTTTTTGTGTTGATCATCTTCAAACCAAGTTTTTAAGTTTTCTGCAATCAGTCAATTTTGTTATCTCAGGCTTGAATCTAGTTGATTAGCTTGACTCTGCCGGTCTAAAGCATTGTGTTCTAACTTCAATCCAATTGACCATCCTTATATTAATCCTATTCATATTTGTAATCAGCAAATCTGCTAATCCGTTATGGTTGACAAGAAGATACTGACCGGTTTGGCCTTTATCGAAGTTAAAATCTTTGGGCCATGGTGCAACAGAATTGCATTAGAAGAGTAACTGAACTTCCGGGCATGCCACCAAGATGCACTAGAGAGAAGACATTGAAGTTCAGCATTACAGTCGCACTAAATGTGAAAATGGCCATTACATGATTCTCATTTTTCATTTCATGTCATTACAAA
The DNA here is from genome assembly GCA_014182555.1 of Eucalyptus erythrocorys. Lineage (NCBI taxonomy): Eukaryota > Viridiplantae > Streptophyta > Magnoliopsida > Myrtales > Myrtaceae > Eucalyptus > Eucalyptus erythrocorys. Next base: position 33,223,115 of record CM024606.1, read on the forward strand.
GACGTATTTTGGCAAGACAAACCTTTGGGATTATATGGCCGCGTGCTTCCTGTCTTCTATGCTTCATGAATACTACATTTGATGGTACCTGTTACCATTTTTTTCCCGCGAATATTGGTTGTTATTCTGCAGTAAAGACATCTGGTATTCAATGATCTAAATACAGAAGAAAGATTTGATGCCTTGGACTCTACAGTCATTACTCACCTTTTGCATTTATATTCTCATGGACTTGCATACTGGTTCTCTTCATATTAGCGTCAGTTTATTCCCCTTATTTGCTTATTCTCAGAGCCCTCTTCTGTTGCCCTCAATTGAGGCATAAAATGAAAAAAGAGAGCAGATAAACTGCGATTTAACCAAAACAAATGTAAATTATCAAATATTTATGTTGGAAATTGTATGTTTTGGTATGCTTGTAAGACAATGCACTTTGTGATGATTGTTTATCTTGATAGATACGGATCATAGCCAACTTCTGCTTCCTTTGAAGTGAACCTCATTAATTTTTTGCTCACGATTGTTAAACAATGGTAATTTCTGTGAACAAACAGTTGTTCTTATGCTATAGCTTCTTCACTTCAGGCCTTCGCTCATTCCCCCCGCAGTCCACTTCTAAACAAGCTTAGCTTGATCCAGTAACTAACGAATTTCATGAAATGATAGGCTTTCTTCCAAAGGTGGTGGTTAGAGCAAAGTCCAGAAACACAAGAACAAGTCAGGAAACTTGTGAATGCTGGCCAATTTGAATTCATGTATGCAGTCAGCAAGCATTTAAATGGGTCTATGGCAATTTCTGCACTATTACTGTCCTGACAGTAATGTTGGCAATTTGCAGAAATGGCGGATGGTGCATGCATGACGAGGCAACAGCTCATTACATCGACATGATTGACCAAACAACTCTTGGTCATGGCCTGATAAAGTCACAATTTGACAAAGTTCCTCGCGTTGGATGGCAAATTGATCCATTTGGACATTCTGCTGTGCAAGCTTACCTACTTGGAGCTGAGGTAGAAGATTCTATCTAAGGTTTTCTCAATGTCGACCTTTTCTGTTATCACCTTCCAATCAGTCTAAAGTGTAGCTCTTGAGTTATTTTTTGTTTTGATGTCTGCACACTATGCTCCGCATGGTTTTTTTCCTAATAAATTTTCCATGCTTTGTATTGTTTTTCCTATAAAAGGATCACCATGATTTTTGCAGGTTGGATTTGATTCCTTGCATTTTGCGAGGATTGATTATCAAGACAGAGCGACCGCAAAAATGATAAATCTCTTGAGGTTATATGGCGTGGGTCTAAAGCATTTGGTTCCTCATCTCAGGTTTGAAATAGAAGCAACCTCATTACCTTCATTTTCTTGGTTACTTCACCTCATTAATATCATGCACTTGTCTGTGGTCTTGTAGATTTTCACAAATGCATTTCCCATTCACTATAGTCCACCAAAAGGTTTTAATTTTGAAGTGTCTAATGATTTTGAGCCTGTTCAGGTGCGTTCTGTTATTCAACCAAATTGACCACTTTCAAGCTTTTCTTTTTCTTTTGGCAGACAGATTCACAATTGAGATATTCAAACTGCAGGATAATACTCTCCTATATGACTACAATGTCGAAAAAAGAGTGAATGATTTTATTAGTGCTGCAATGACACAGGTATACTCTTAGCTTTTCGCAGACAACAGCTTTGTTGTATTTTGGATTGTCTCAGACCAAGACTGACCATCGTCAAGTAATTATATGTGAATAAACATGATTGAGGTACACATCTAGGAGCTCATTTTTCCCAATGAACAGGCAAATGTTACAAGAACAAATCACATTATGTGGACCATGGGTGATGATTTTGTGTACCAGTACGCTGAGTCTTGGTTCAAGCAGATGGACAAACTCATTCATTATGTTAACAAGGTAAAACTACCTAATCTACCATTTGCTTTTATGATTGTAGTATGTGAGTGTTTATGCTTCAAAACACTTGAAGTTTTGCAAATATCATTTCCAGTCACAGATAATCTGGAGAGTTCCCTAAGCGTCAAGGCTGTGGTACTTTCACCAGTATCTTTTTCTTTGAGATGTAACACCAAAGGATCTACATTTAGTTTAGAATAACACTTTCTAAGCTTACTCTGGAGAGGAGAGATATGCTTTTGCCCTTCCTCTTTCGTTTTTTTTTTTTTTCTCTCAATGCACTTGCATTAATTTTCTTTTCCTGTTCCTGATATTTCTTCTCTCTCAGGATGGTCGGGTGAATGCATTATACTCTACACCATCTATTTACATCGATGCCAAAAATGCAGCAAATGTATCATGGCCTTTGAAAACCGATGATTACTTACCGTAACTATCTCTCTTTTACCCATCTCAGTTGCCTCTATGTGACATATCTATTCCAATCACCATCGACAAGATATATGACTGATGCTTCTTTGTACAGGTATGCAGATGGAAAAGATGCCTACTGGACTGGTTACTTTACTAGCCGGCCAGCCCTGAAACGATATGCTAGGATGCTTAGTGGATACTATCTGGTATTGTTTTTCTTTAGTGGAGATCATACTATATCAGAACACAGTATTTCTCTTCCTGTTGCTGTGCTATTGTAAGCAGAGTAGAATACTCACAACTTAAATTATTTTTTCTTCAGTGTTTTCTTACATCTATGTAATTTAGGTTTCTGGAGGGATGAGTTGCAATATCTTCGAATTGCTTATGTGCCATGGGCAGGGTTGATTTTTCAATTGAACATCTGAGGAATTGTGTTTCCCCCCTTCCTTTTATGATAAATATCATCTATCCCACAAATGTACTAAGTATAGCACCATTAAACGTTGCCATGATTGTGCTCTCTTTTGTCTATTTAGGCAGCCCGCCAGCTTGAATTCCTTGTGGGGCGCAGGTCCAGTGGTCCTAGCACTTCCAGGCTTGGAGATGCCTTAGGATTAGTGCAACATCATGATGCTCTCACTGGTACTGCTAAACAGCACACAACCAATGATTATGAGAAGCGCCTAGCTATTGGAGCTTTTGAGGTTGGAAAATAAAGTCCCATTGAATTTGCCCTTTTGGGTTTCCTCGTTCTCAACTCTCAATTTAATCTCTGAATGCTCTTTCTTCTAAAATCGATTAGGCAGCAGCTGTTGTTGATAATGCTCTCTCCTGCCTAGTTAGTAAGAAACCAGGAGGCCAGTGCTCATCACCTGCTTTGACCTTTAGCCAGGTAAGTTTTAATATAATTCCTACAGGTTCCAGCCAGAAGGATCTATAGATGTCCTTCAAACTACCATATAAGCGAGTCAGTTCATTGGAGCTTAAATTTTGTCTAAAGACCAAATGTTTCCCTTACTCAAGATGACCTGTATTCAGCTTTGGTTTACATCACTGTTTTTACAGTGCCAATTACTCAATATAAGTTTCTGCCCAGCAACAGAGGAAGATATTCCGGACGGAAAGAGTCTGGTAACTTTTTGGGATTTATGCTATGAATTCTTTAAAGAAACGTGTATATTCTCATTGAAATTTCTTTATCAGGTTGTGGTAGCATATAATTCCCTTGGATGGAATCGAACTGATATCATAAGGATCCCAGTGAGTATATACTTCTTTGCACCAATAGTTTAAGCATTAGGAGATTGATAATTACTTCTGGATATAATTTGGCGAAGAAAATGTCTACCAGGTTACTGATTCAGATTTTGTCGTCCATGACTCTTCTGGAAATACCATTGAAGCACAATTTATCAATTTGGATAGTGTTACAATCAACTTGAGGAACTTCTATGTGAAAGCCTACTTGGGATTATCACCACAGCAGGTCCCAAAGTACTGGCTTATATTTCAAGTTTCATTACCGCCATTGGGTTGGAGCACATACTTCATTTCTAAAGCAGCTACAGAAGGTTGGCATTTACATACTTGATTCTCGTATTCAATATGCTGAGATTGATACTCATGTCACCTGATGTGGCTTGCTAGAGTAGATTTCACGAACAGGAAGTAGAACAAATAACGAGTCAAAATTCAAACCCATAACAATCAACATGAGGTAAAATGCACCATGGAGGAGTGGCGATTAGCCTAGACTCGCTCCAAAATTCAAACCCATAACAATCAGCATGAGGTAAAATGCGTCATGTAGGAGTGGCGATGAGCCTAGACAAGCTCCAAAACCATTCCGAGTCCATTAGAAGTGCATGTGTCTGAGGCCGTAAAACCGATCAGCACAATTAATTCGACACAGCTTCATAGTTGTTAGTAAGCCATGCTGACTCGTTTAAATCTACTTTCCTTAGCTGGGCTTCAAAATGATGCAGGGTATGAAACTACTGTCCTTTCTACACTGAGCACTCCACAGAATGATACCATAGAAGTTGGGCCAGGGAATCTGAAGATGCTATTTTCGTCAACCTCGGGGCAACTTGTCCGGATATTAAACTCTAAAACTGGGGTTAGTCAAGTTAGTGTCATTGATTTTTGTTTAGCAATGAGATTTTCTTCCAAAGTGTGTTCACTGTTCCGTTATCATTTCACCACGCATGGATAATTCCATTGAAATTGTCAATCTCATCTTATTCACTTCTTCAAAGTTCTTTTAACCAAATCCAAACTAGTGACAATTTTGTAGAAAAAAGGTGCTCTTTCCAAACTACTTGTACAACCCTGATAAAACTTTGTCTAAGAAAAGGGCTATTTTTGTATTGCCAAAATAGATTACTGTTCTCAGTAGGATTGCTAGATAGATAAAATTGATTGTAACTGTAAAAAGATAACTGAAAGTGCTGAGCTCTTGAAATTCTACAAACTTCTATGTTGAATATTTCAATTTTAACTCACCAATTTCTCTTGAAATGTGTTGCTCCTTGACGAACACATCAATTACCAAACAAGTTACAACGATTCAAATGAGTTCTGGAATGCAACTTGGCTGCTTCAGCTTCCTAGCTTCGATCACATCTTCCTAATAATAATTTTGGATGCTCAATTGAATGATGTACTGGTAATATCTTCAATGTCAAGTGAGGATCAGCTGAATCAATCTTCTCTGTTTACAGCACTCTCATCTCCACTTTGTGCCTTTTCTTTTGCTTCTTGGATTGGGTCTTGTGGTCGGCATCTTAACTTACTTTGTGAGTATGTCTCAAGTTGTAAGAGCACCTCAAGGCCCTCCTACGATTTGAGATGAATGTGTAATTCTAGTTTGATGAGGATTTCTCCTAAAACTTAGACGTTTCCATTAATAAAATAACGTTAGCTTTTCTTCAGGATTTGACAAGAATTGAATGTTCTACTATGTAACACTTCTTGTCCTTCCGTTACTTAACCTATTGGATCACCTTCCAGTGCAATCACAAGGGTTTCTTATATGCTACTATGAAGCTATGCCAAATTCACTGCATAGCATTTAGTTGACTGACTCACATTGACCAGGTTGATGTACCAGTACAGCAAAGCTATCTCTACTATGCCTCAAGTATCGGCGATACAGATGATTCTCAGGTAGCTCTTTCTGTGGTTGATTTGTGACACAATGTAGATGGGTATCTAGACCTATTCACAGCACAAGCCCAGGAATGGTAGATAGATGACTGCAAGTGCTCAGCAGAGTTCTTTTATTGCAGGCTTCTGGTGCGTACATCTTCCGCCCAGATAGGGCTCTTCCAACTATTGTTTCAAGAGAAGTAAGCAGCCTGTATTACTCAGCTGTGCATGCTCTAAGTAACTCTTGGAACATTAACGAATACTATCCATTTGATGATGTCATATATTAAATCTTTCCTAACAACAAGATAGGACAGAAGAGTTCATGACCTATTTCAACTCTCACAGGTACCCCTGAAGGTCGTTCGGGGACCACTAGTTGATGAAGTGCATCAACAGTTCAGTTCATGGATCTACCAGGTCACTTGTTTGATAAATTAACAAGAAGCACACATTGTTCTTGCTTATCCCTATGATTTGCTTGGTTGTTTCTCTTTCTTTTCAAGAACCTATGGGTTTTAGTTACCATGGGCTTACGGAACTCAAGATACTTGAAGGACCCAAAGTCCAGAATGTAGATATTTCAACAAAGACCTAGACTGAAGCATTGTAGTTAACATTTGGCTTGAATAGCTAACCTACTGATCAGAAGTGTCATTCATTTAACCAGAATCCTTGACGCAGAAAAAATGCTACTTGCTTATTGAATGTTGGACATTCATGTTAATTGCTTAAGTTTTCAAGTTCGATCTGAGTTTAAGTTTGCTTTTGTACTCTGAATAAGGTTGCTACCTTAGTAAACAAGCAATTATGAGGATTTTGATTTTGATGGTAGAGAACAGGATGGTAATTTACTTCTATAATATCCCCTTCTTGATTGCTAATTTAGATCAAGTATGTCAATTGATCAACTTCATTCCAAAATACTTGGAGCAAGCTATCATGATGTTCTCGAGAAACCCTTTTGCCCCATCTGGTATGCATTGCTGCTAATGAAGTGCTATATCTTATGATGTTTTGGACTGGCTCAAAGGGAACACATGAGACAAATGACTTGATTCGCATACATCACATTTTTCCTTTTTACTTAATCAGGTCACGAGATTATACAAGGACAAAGAGCAGGCTGATGTCGAATTCACAGTGAGTCACCCTTCTCTATATTCGTTGCCTTGTAAACTAAGATTTTTAACGTATGACAGAATTAGTAGATTTAGCAACAAAACAGTTGATTGGATTTCCAATGCTTTGCATGCAAAGTCCATCGATTTATCGTCACTAGTGTCTATGTATTAAAGATTTAACCTTCAGTCTCCAAGAAAATCCTCCTAAGACTTTTTCCTTCGAATTTTAAAGATAGGACCAATTCCAACAGATGATGGAGTTGGAAAGGAGGTGATAACACAAATGACGGCAAATATGGCCACGGAGAAGACCTTCTACACTGATTCTAATGGAAGGGATTTCATAAAACGGGTAAACTCTGAAACCTACATTTCCTTTAGATGCCGCCTTTGTTTTTTTTTTTTGGTAAAAGGTAATAAATAAATATATATGTGTATATATATATATATATATATATATATATATATATGTATATGCGTATAAAGCTAAGGCAAAATACAAAAGACCGGCACCAAAAACCTACACTCAATCCTCAAAAGGAGACAGAGTGTAGGGGAGCCAATGTAAAAAGCCACAAAGGCAAACAAGAAAGCCACAAGGGCACAGCAACAAAACAACAAGCGGGAAAGAGATAACAACAAGGCTGACCAATATTAGTACTAGCAGATGGAGAGCAAGATTTGCTAGACTTTATTATCGTATCGAACTCTCTCTACTTAGCAACATCTATCCGAGTGTTTAGTTATAGCTTGTGATGTCCTTCAGAAATTTCACATTTCAAAGGTTGTTTCAAAGAAAAGTTGGTTCACTTAACATCAAATGACATTAGCTGGAATTTGCATTTTCATCATCAACTGAACTACATCTTCAGCGAAATGATGTGCGACATATTCTTCCAGTCACGGCGTAAAGTCAGACAACAGCCATCTTGCTCGTTCATCGCTTGTCCTAGCTGATGGGAAATAGCTTACTATGGTTCATGCAGGTGCGAGATTATAGACCAGATTGGTCCCTCACCGTTACGCAACCTGTTGCAGGAAATTACTATCCAGTAAGTTCTTTAAATATAACGATTTACTAAATGACTGCAAGTAACAATACGGTGCTTGAACATGTGAAATTATATCAACCTATAGCATAGACTCCTGAATATATTTTTCCCCTAAAAATAATCCTCTCTCCTACACTATGCCGTCAGATTAATCTTGGAATTTTCACCACGGACAACAAAACCGAATTCTCGGTCTTAGTGGATCGTGCGGTTGGGGGAGCCAGTATCAAAGACGGGCAAATAGAGTTGATGCTTCACAGGTTTGGCACGTCCTTTCCATGCTCTGCCCCATATGAGTCCTTCCTTTCTTCGCATTAGAAATCTTTTACCTTCTCTTGCTTCATGCACCAGGCGAATACTTAAAGATGACAACAGAGGAGTGGGGGAAGCTCTCAACGAGACGGTGTGCATTGCAAATAACAGTACGTGCAAAGGACTAACGGTGCGTTACGTCGCCCAAAGGTTTTTGTGGACAATCAATTGTTTCTCTTCGTTCATTTTTCCAAGTGATGTATTTTCAGGTACGAGGACACTACTACATAGGCATCAACAAACGGGGGACAGGATCTCGCTGGCGACGGACAACTGGCCAACAAGTGTACTCACCTTTAGTTCTGGCTTTTGCACATGAGGTGGGGATTGAATGCATTAGTTTTTTGAGGTCTATGCTTAAGCCTTTACCTGAGCAAAAGATAATGACCCTGCAGAAGATGGAGGACTGGACAGCTTCTCATGTTACCATTGCGACTACTATGGATTCAAGTTACAGTTTACCTCAGAATGTTGCTTTGATCACACTGCAGGTTATTCAGATTTGTCTCAAATACTCTCTCCCTCCCTCCTTTCCCCTGTGAGATTAATCGACCTTTCTCTTTTGCAGGAGTTGGATGATGGAAGTGCACTACTACGTCTTGCACATCTTTATGAGGTGAGAATCATTTTCCCTTTTAGCCCAAAAAAATAAGAGCTTTGTCAATCCACTTCATTTGAATTTAATGTCGTTGATGCTGTGATAAAAACTCCATGTGAGACCTAGAATCAACATAAATATGAATCTTTGCAAATCCACGACCGTAATCTAACTATGGAGGCATTGCTTCTTGGATTGACTAAACTAACTCTATCGGGCTATTCACTTACTGCCGCACTTTCCATCAATTCGACACTGTCACAAGTCATTTTTTCCTACTTCAATCAAAAGAGAGGTGATTGATATATACCATATCATATCCATTTCCATCTTTCTTGTTGTGAACATATTTAGCCTGGTGAAGATGCTGAATATTCGACCTTGGCTAAAGTCGATCTGAAGAAGATGTTCGCCAGAAGAACGGTACGTAAAGCTTTTACTGCACTAATGCCGAGGCTCTTCTTAGTGTCTGCCAACTGCACGAATTACTGTCTCATACTGATGGCATTGATAAATATGGTCATGACTACAGATAAAGGAAGTAAAGGAAATGAGCCTGTCTGCAAACCAAGAGAAGTCTGAAATGAAGCGGATGACATGGAAAGTCGAAGGGGAAGTTGTGGCTGAACCGACACCTTTAAGAGGGGGCCCTGTCAATGCCTTGGATCTCATTGTTGAGCTTGGTCCAATGGAAATTCGTACTTTCTTGCTCAAATTCTAAGCATTGTATATAATGCCTCGTTTCATGTAATCAACAACTTCCAAAGTCTCTTTCATACATTTTTTTTCATGAAGATGTTAAAAAGTACCCCAAAAGGGTACCACTTAGCTCAAGATGAAACCAATAAGTGCAGGTTTTTTTTGGCTTTTTCAACAAGTGCAGTTACAGCATCAATGAAGAAGAATGGTAGTTTAATTACTTGCTTAGTTTATTAAAGCAATCGGAAAATGGCCTTCACAAGTTTCCCAGCGAGTACTTGTCAAAGATTAATCTTTAAGGAGTACTCGCCCCGATGATCGTCAGTTCAAATGTACACAACTGTGTCCTTCTTCTCTGCTTTGGACTACGCAAAGAGTGCCCATCTCCAGGTTGCATAAGTTGCGAGAGATCAAGAAAATGAACATTTGAACTTACCTAGGAACAACTCATGTTTGATGGTGTGAGTGTCCAAAGCTTTCTGACACAGGGCAGAGGCAATAGAAAACAACAAATGTTTTCATGACTCTGGTCATCATCAAGGTGACAAAATTCATTCATAACCTATTTAGGAACACGGTTTCCATCTTTATTGGCATCACCAGAAACCGTATTTTAGCTTCTGAGGAAGAGGAAGACCATCGCTCACACTCTCTGCCATGAAAGAAGAGTGTCATTTACTCGGTTCTTCTCTTTTTCTCACGTGATTATCGCTTCGTTTTATGATGCAAATGCAAGCGTAATTCTTATTCCTCTCCTTTTCTTTGCCCTTTCAATGTCGTCCGCAAGTCGTTCGACCAAGCACTACAAATTCGATATCAGTGTGTGTTCAAGCTGAAAAATTACAGCGATGTTGCTTAGGTAAGGGGCTGTTTCCCAGATTTCAGGGTTCTATTCATCTTGAGGGATTCTAGGCCTTGTCCAATCAAAAGGTCTCGTCTTGTTCTCCTGACGTCATAGCTCATGAGAAACCCAGAAAAGATTTCAGGTCGAAGAGAAGAAGCAGGCGGCTGCAGATGTGCTCGATCAGTACTCACAAGTCTGTCATGGCCTGGACCGAGAAACCATCCGACATTGTCATTTGAGGCTGCATCTGATGAAGGTACCAAATTCCATAGATTCTAGAGCATAGTGCCACCGACTGTCTTCTCCACCATAAGATTTTTGCCTGGACCGGGAGCAGGGACACGGTCGATTTTCTTCCGGATCGGCGAATTTCCATCTCGCTCTTATCTTTCTATTTGTTGGAATTGTTCAGGACATTTCTGACCTGCCTGCATTAGTAAAGAAAGAGCCATTCCATTCTCCAGCAAACTCCGATGCCGTGGGTGAAATTGTCGAGCTCTGGTACAGCTAGACTTGACAAGCAAGACGGTTCTCGAGCTTTATAGTCCATGGTCATCTGAAGCAGAGTTTCTGGATATTTTGCCGTATAAGAAGCAGGTTGTATCTTAATTGTTCTAACATATATTTTTTTGAGATAAGTGCGTTGGAAGCTCTCAAATTTATTGATAAAGTGTAATTTAGTTTTAAAATTTTTAAAAAGTTCAATTAAATCCTAAAACTTATAATAATAGTACAATCAAGTTCTAAAATCTTTAAAAAGTGTAATCGAATACTAAAACTTGTTAAATTAATCAAATCAAATCACTTTTAGGATTTATTGCCAAATATGTAGCCAGTAAGCCTCACAATATGTAAATATAATGTCGAAATGATAAGTAGACAAAGCAAATAATGACACTAAAAATTTAACGTGAAAAACTCGATGCGGGACCACGAACCACCCAAAAACATCCACTAATCACGAAGAATAGCAGGTGCACAAAGTATTATTTTCTAATCATACACTAGAGTCTCCACATAAATATTGCAAGCTCATTTCATCGTCACAAAGGTAAATAAACATAAATGAGTCTAGAATACCCTAATCATAATACGTGAATTTGGAGGTGGTTCTCGACGAACGAAAATCATCAACTCGTAGCCCTCTCTCTCATAAATAATATACTCAAATTTGAGCTGATTCCGTAAATATTTGGCCTTCGAATCGGGATCACAAATTGGCAGTTCTCTTCTTTTCTTTCCTTCTCTTCTCCACTGTTACGGTAATTTCTATTTTCTCTCTCTCTCCTTACTACTTTTTGGATGCACACCGCCCGACCACCACTTCCATTTTTTTTCTTTTCAATTTTTGACTTTTCTCCTTTTTTTTTTTTTTTTTTAAATTTACATATTTACATATTGGCTGGGCCCACAAATGAGGCAGACCCAGCCAACACCTGGGTCCTTCTCTTGAGTTCTGTCGGCTCATGGGAACTAAAACCCATAGGTTCTCGAAGAGAAAGAGAAACAGCCAATGAAGTCATAGCCTCATAGGGATAAGCAGGAGCAATCTGTGCTTGGACCCAATTTACCAAACAAATGACCGTTGAGCATTCGTGTAATTTGGAGACTTTTGATCTTTTCCTGTTCGGTCTTTGCAATTGATTTTCAAGGCTGTCTTGATCATGAGAATTTGGATAGCCCACTTTTGTTCAACTGATATTGGAATCCTTTGGCCTATGGACTTGTATGTGTTGTGCTCGTCGATTCGGTGGCGAATGACAGTTGCTTGATTAGACACACAATGCAAATGTTGGGTTCTTGATGAATGAAGAATGACATAGACATTCCGGAATAACTTTGGATGATCTAGAGTTTACATTCACGGGGTGAGATTTTCTAGTCTTTGGACAAGTTTTCACTTTGTAACGAGGGCATCCTATCTTTTTAGAAGTCAAGTCAATGTAGCCTGTAATTTAGGGAGTTTGAGAGTGCAGCAGCATCCTAGTAGGTCTAAATTGCTCTGATGGCACAATTAAATTTATTTGCAATTCCTATGATATTCGTATCTTTGAATTTGGTAGTAGACTTCATTGAAAGCAGATCATGAAGCTAACATCTTCTGTGCTTTCGGACATGCACACATCAGTTTGGCGCAGAGGTGTGTCCTCGGACATGCACACATCAGTTTCAGCAACGGTGCGTCCATGTTCTTTTTGAACCATGACGAGCTCACTTCCCTAAATGGCTCAGATGCAGGTTTTGTCCTGCAACAGGGACAATCTGGCAGGGCAGGAGAGCTTTGCAATGTTTCTGCGAAGCACCGTGCAACGCCAATCTCTGCGTGCTTGGGACGCGAGGCGGCGTCTATCATAGGTAAGTGGGGATCGCCTTTAGCCGTGTTCTGTGGAATAACAAAGGTTTGGGGAGTGAAACCACCGATTTGTTCGTTAGTCTTGGGAGAAGTTTGGTTCTCCCAACAATCTGATCTCCTGGTGAAAAACATAGACTCGAGGTATCTCATACTCTGTCGAACAACACAGACGGACAATGAGGCAGCTTAAGGAGATCGATGAGAAGCAAACGACACTCCATCCGGAAGACACTGTCCTTGCAGTGCCTGTTACAATCTTGGTACTTTCCATGGGCGAATTCCATTTGGTTACAACGGTTGGAAGGGCGAAGGTTTAAGGCGAAATGAATCGACATGCGCCGAACTGTGTAGTGCATGCTTGTCGTCTACTGGCAGAACGAATCAACACACACCGAATTCGCGACGTGATCAAATTCACCCGAGACCCCACAAATCGAGAATTATAAACCCGAGTAAATGTGGTGATAGTTGATATTTAGAGGTGACTTATTGCCTTGTTAATGTGACAAATCAGTTCTTGCGGGCCGAGGCATTTGCTCATCACTGGTAGTGCTCTGTTGCTCTGTTGATCCGGTTTTCCAATTTACGTCTCGCTTTTGGATTTATGTTTTGTGTTGAAGCCTCTATGCGGCCTCCACGGGATAATTTCGACTGATGAATGAAATGTTTATTTGACAAGAAAAGAAGGATCTGGAGACCTATAACCAGAGATCGGTACAAGAAACAATTCAAAGCAAAACCCAAATGACCGAAAACCACAACGACAAAAGAAAGAAGAGAAAGACCAGAGCCCAAGAAGAAGTAGAAACCCAACGATGGAGGCTCTCGAAGGAGGAGGCCACAAGATCAATGGCGTTGTAGCAGGCCAAGACCAAGATGCCCGCAACGGCATGCAATGCGTCGAACCCCATCATGGTTGGGGAGTGACATGTGAGATGCAAGCGCTGACTGGCCGGCAGGCGAGTTGTAACCCTATTTGAGACAGACTTACTCAACAACTTCGAAGACCATTTATTTGGAAGAATGACTCCACTTAGAATCCTCACATAGCACATGGATGCTTACATGAATTCCCACTGTAGAAACAATCGTATAATATTGGGTTGACAGCATTCAGCACCAAAACGAAGGACAGAAATTCGATTTCTAAAGTGAAATGAATGACAAAAAATCTCTCCGGCACCAGAGAGAATCCCTGGCCAGATTGTGAAGCTACACACGTTGACTCGTATGGTGAACGTCGGCGAATTTGCACCTGCAAATTCAAGAAACAGAGCATGAGATCAAAAACCCAAGCCGAAAGCACCCAAAATTTTTGGAGCGTTAAACTTGAAACGAACTGCAATTTATGTGATTTTGAGAGGAAAATAGAAAGGCCAAGACAAAAGGCTCTTTTAACACTTGAACTTACCAGGGAACAAGAAGATCAAAAGGAGGAACAATAGAGCTGTGGCGAAGATTCTGAGTGAAGCCATTGGGTTAACGAATTTAAGAACGAGGAACTGAATCGAAATTCTGGATACCACGCTTGCTCGAGTCAATTCTCTCTTCCTCGCTCGCTAGCAAAATGCTCGTTTCACAAGCAAAGAGGGAAAGAGAGAAGTGGGCGGAGGGAGAAGGGGGAGGGGGAAAGGGTGAAGGTGAAGCGAGGGCGGGCGGGCTGCTATTTATACAAAATTTCTTAGTATTTGAAAAGACGCATAAATATCATAGACATTCCTAACTAGATCTAATTTTCATTTACAAGAAGACCGTTAAACTATTAGTGAGCTACAGACATTAATCCTCATGCATACACTTCGAAATTTAGATTGAAGCTGATACAGATCATCCATCTAATCGGGTTTCATCCTTGTTAATAAACTTCGAAAAATTATAACAGAAAATAATATGTGATTGAATGATTGGAATTGCTTTAGCACACCACCCTCTGATATTTAAAATACGTTCTCAACTCTACGAGATACTTAACAAATTTATATCGCTAAGGAAAAATATACTATTTCTATCTATGTTGGTTTGTATAGCATACATGTCTTTAACCGTACTCTAGATCGACACTGCAGCTACAACTTCAATCTCTCTCGAAAGAGGTGATATTTCCCCGAAAGAACCAAGGGAAGATTGCCCCATCTCCACGGGGTCTGCGTTGGGCGGGGCTACAGTTGGCCGAATGCACGACGACAAGAATCGATCAGCATCAATCGAAATTTATCAAGGTTTTTTCTTTTTTTGTCAGTCGAAACTTATGAAGTTGACTAACCAAATTATTTATTTCATTCAATGCTCAAAATGTATGGTAGACCCTATGAACCTTCCACTCCGAGTCCTCAAAATTTCTAGTATTTGAAAAGACGCATAAATATCATGGACATTCCTAACCAGATCTAATTTCCATTTACAAGAAGACCATTAAACTATTAGTGAGCTACAGACATTAATCCTCATGTATACACTTCGAAATTTAGATCGAAGCCGATACAGATCATCCATCTAATCGGGTTTCATCCTTATTAATAAACTTCGGAAAATTATAACAGAAAATAATATGTGATTGAATGATCGGAATTGCTTTAGCACACCACCCTCTGATACTTAAAATACGTTCTCAACTCTACGAGATACTTAACAAATTTATATCGCTAAGGGAAAATATACTATTTCTATCTATGTTGGTTTGTATAGCATACATGTCTTTAACCGTACTCTAGATCGACACTGCAGCTACAACTTCAATCTCTCTCTGAAAGAGGTGATATTTCCCCGAAAGAACCAAGGGAAGATTGCCCCATTTCCACTCAACGCCTCCTTTCGCAATAAAAATCAATTTGACTTCTTTTTCGTGTTGTCGTCAAACTCTCTTCTTCTTCCTATAAACTTTTTCTTTTCTCATGCATAATATCACCGATTCCATTCAGGTGCTGAATTTACGAAAGAGCCCATGGTCAGGTGTTGAATTTACAAAATTTACTATGTCCAGAAATTTATGGTGGACATAGTAAATTTCGTAAATGCCCGCCTCCTTTGTCCAGCAATTGCCTGATGCCCAGCCTCGCGTCACCGTGGACTTGCTCCGCTTGAACGAGATCATGTCCACCGCAGTCATGGCCCCAATGGGTGGACTCTCTGAGGTTGGCACAGAAAGGGTGGTCAACACACTGCATGCCGTCGCGGGCGTCTTGGTCTTGGCCTGCCACAACGCTGTTGATCTTGTCGCCTCCTCCTTTGAGAACCTCCATCGCTGGGTTCCTACTTTTTCTTTGGCTCTGGTCCTCTCTTCTTTCTTTTGTCTTTGTGGTTTTCGGTCATTTGGGTTTTGCCTTGGATTGTGCTGATCTCTGGTTCTAGGGCCCCAGTTCCTTCTTTTCTTGTCAAATAGACATTTCATTCATTAGTCAAAATTATCCCGTATGGCCTGCATAGAGGCTTCAATACGAAACACAACCCCAAAAGCGAAACCTAAATTTGAAAACCGGATCAACGGAGCACTACCAGTGATGAGCAAATGCCTTGACCCGCAATAACTAATTTGTCACATTAACAAGGCGATAAATAACCTCTAAATATCAACTATCACCACATTTACTTGGGTTTATAATTCTCGATTTGTGGGGTCTCCGGTGACTTTGATCATGTCGCGACTTCAGTGTGTGTTGATTCGTTCTGCCAGTAGACGACAAGCATGCACTACACAGTTCGACGCATGTCGATTCATTTCGCCTCAAAACTTTGCCCTTCCAACCGTTGCTGTTGGAGAAAACTCCATTGGTGTTTTGAAGTTAACAAAACATCTTCGTCAGTCTAGTCTAAAGAGTTCAAGATCCAGATGTTTAAGTCTGAAGATCTCTAGACTCTATCATCAAAGTCTTAAGATCTCTAGACTCTATTATCAAAGTCTGAAGATAGTTAGACTCAAATTTCAAAGTCTGCCCAAGTTAATAGCTTTCCAATCTAATGGTTTAAGATTTTACAGATTGGATAATATCTTCAAAGATTTATTCTTTTTTATGGAAGATCTTTGGCTGGACTTAGCTCGAAAATTATTTGGTTATTCTCATCAAGATCTATCTCGATTTAAATATCCGTTAAAGAACAAGCAAAATTTAGAAGATTCTATTTATGGAAACTCAAGATCCTGATTGTATGGGCGAGTAGGATTGACGAGCTATCTTACATATTCATTCGACAGCTTGAAGATCACCTTAATTGATTCATTCAAACAGATAGATTGAATGAACTCCTTTGGAAGGTGCTAACGGCGATGAAGGCATGGGGGAGTATTTAAAGGTAAAGTCATTGTTGTTCGAAGAGGTGCGCTGATAGAAAAATTTCAAAGTCTGAATCTCTAAAGCTCCTTGTTCTCACAATTCTTTGAGCTATAGTTGTGTACAAAGAAGAGAAACATACAGTGAGGATTTGTGTGTGTAATAGCTAAGACTTTCTACTGAAAAAGTCTACATCACAAGCTATACAAATCTCTTTTGATTCATAGTGAAATCTAGTCGATGGGCTGTCAGCGTGGAGAGTGGACGTAGGCTTGGATTAAGCCGAACCACTATAAACCTCTATGTTTAAATCTTCTTACCTTAATCTCTTTACTTATATTGCTTCACAATTTAATTCTTTAAGTGTTTTATTTCAAGTTTTTATACTCTGATTTTTAATTCAAAGTTGAGTGAATCATCTTAAAGTTTTCAAAGGAAAATTATAAACACCTATTCACCCCTCTCTAGGTGTGCTTACTAGCTTTTATCAGTTGCAACCAAATAGAATTCGCCCATGGAAAGTACCAAGATTGTAACAGGCACTGTAAGGACAGTTTCTTTCGGATGGAGTGTCGTTTGCTTCTCATCGATCTCCTTAAGCTGCCTCATTGTCCGTCTGTCTTTAGCCCAAAAAGCATTACCTTGCCTTGTCGTTCGACAGAGTATAAGATACTTCGAGACTCTACTTCTCCCCAGGAGCTCAAATTGTCGGGAGAACCAAACTTCTCCCAAGACTGAGGAACAAATCGGCGGTTTCACTCCCTAAACCTTCGTTATTCCAGAAAACAGGCCAAATGCGATCCCAACTTACCTATGATGCCACCTCTCGTGTCCCAAGCACGCAGAGATTGGCATTGCACGGTGTCTCCTGCCCTGCCAGATTGCCCCTGTTGCTGGACAACCCTGCATCTGAGCCATTTAGGGAAGTAAGCTTGTCATGGTTAAAAAAGAACATGGACACATCTTTACGTGAAAATGATGTGTGCATGTCCTAGAGCACAAAAAATCATGATTCGCTTTTAATGAAGTCTACTACCAAATTCAAAGATACGAATATCATAGGAATTGCAAACAAATTTGATTGTGCTATCAGAGCAATTTAGACCTACTAGGATGCTGCTCCACTCTCAAACTCCCTAAATTACGAGCTACATTGACTTGACTTTTAAAAAGATGGGATGCCCTCGTTACAAAGTGAAAACTTGTCCAAGACTAGAAAACCTCACCCCGTGAATGTAAACTCTAGATCATCCAAAGTTATTCCAGAATGTCCATGTCATTCTTTTTTTTGGGTGAAATGTCTATGTCATTCTTCATTCATCAAGAACCCAAGATTTGCATTGTGTGTCTAATCAAGCAACTGTCATTCGCCACGAAATCGACGAGCACAACACATACAAGTCCATAGGCTAAAGGATTCCAATATCAGTTGAACAAAAGTGGGCTATCCAAATTCTCATGATCAAGACGGCCTTGAAAATCAATTGCAAAGACCGAGCAGGAAAAGATCAAAAGTCTCCAAATTACACGAATGCTCAACTGTCATTTGTTTAGTAAATTGAGTCCAAGCACACATTGCTCCTGCTTACCCCTATGAGACCATGACTTCATTGGCTGTTTCTCTTTCTCTTCAAGAACCTATGGGTTTTAGTTCCCATGGGCCGACAGAACTCAAGATACTTGAAGGACCCTAAGATGTCCAGAATGTAGACATGTCAACAAGGAGTTAAGATTGAACCATTGTAGTTAACATTTGGCTCGAATAGCTAAGCTACTAATCAGAAATGTCATTCATTTAATCAGACGTTGGGACGGTCACATTGATTGTTTAAGTTTTCAAGTTCGATCCGAGTTTAAGTTTGCTTTTGTAATCTGAACAAAGTTGCCACCTTGGTAGAGAATTATGAGGATTTTGATTTGACCGCCCAGGGTTCTGCTTTTATTTAATTCTATGATGCCCCCTTTTTTATTCCTAATTTAGACCAAGTAAGTCGATAAACCAACTTCATTCCAAAATACTTGGAGCAAGAAAGCATGAGATTCTTGATTAACCCTTTTTGCCCCATCGGGTACGAATTGCTGCCAATCAAGCGATCTATTTTATCATGTTTTGGACCGGCACAAAGTGAACGCACGGGACAAATGTCTTGCTTCTCAGACATCTCATTTTGCTTTTTCGCTTTATCAGGTCACGAGATTATACAAGGACAAAGAGCAGGCTGATGTTGAATTCGCAGTGAGTTGCCCCTCTTTGTATCTGTTGCTTTGGTAAACTATGCTTTTTAACATGCGATAGAATTGGTGAATTTAGCAACAAAACAGTTGATTGAATTTCCAATGCTTTGCGTGCAAAGTCGTTCGGTTTATTGTCCCTAATGTCCACGTAGTAAAGATTTAACCTCCAGTCTCCAAGAAAATCCTCCTAAGACTTCTTCATTTGAACTTTGAAGCTAGGACCAATTCCTCAAGATGATGGCCAAGGGGCAGACCTTGTACACCGATTCTAATGGAAGGATTTCATAAAACGGGTAAACTCCAACACCTACATTTCCCTTAGATGCCATCTTTGCTTTCTCTTGAAATTATCGACATTCTCGACAGATGATCTCAATATTAGTACTAGCAGATGGAGAGCGAGGTTTGCTAGACTTATAATTGTATGCAAACTCTCTCTACTAAGCAACATCTATCCTAGTGTTAGGTTGTAGCTTATGATGTTCTTCGAATGTTTCACATTTCAAAAGTCGTTTCAAAGAAAAGTTTGGTTCTCTTGACATCAAAAGACATTAGCTGGAATTTGCATTTTCATCATCACTGAATTACATCTTCAGCAAAATGATGTGTAAAATACTCTCTAGTCACGGCATTAAGTCAAACAACAGCCATCTTGCTCGTTCATCGCTTGTCCTAGGCTAACATGGAATAGCTTCTCATGGTTCCTGCAGGTGCAAGATTATAGACCAAATTGGTCCCTCATTGTTACTCAATCTGTTGCAAGAAATTACTATCCAATAAGATTGTATTTGGTAGTCAAGATAAGATTTAGGATAGGATAAAATTTATCCTATCGTGCGTACGATGAATGTTCAAAATATGATAAAATTGAAAATAAGGAGAACATAGACTGGATAAAATTATCTCATGAGAGAGGTGTGATAAAGGTGAATTAGATTTCTAATATTTATAATAGAAAAGTTATTTTCCTCAAATGACAAACTTCTTAAATTAACAAAATTAAAATTATATTTCAATATAGTTAATATTTGAATTTTAATACAAGAAATTAAAAAAATAATAATACTTTAGTTATTTTAATTTAATCTTATTTTTATTTATATATTCGAATTTAATTATATTTTATAATATAAATTCAACGTATAATTATATTTATTACATATTTTAGTTATTTTAGTATTTTAGGCATATTAGTACAATTTACCATTTAATAAAATTTTATTAGAAAATGATGGAAGAGGAACAAAGAAATAAAAAAAGAAATTAATTAAGAAAAGAGAGGAAAATAAAATAAAAAAGCAAATAAAAATAGAGTAGGCAAGAGCGTGCCCAAAGATATTTAACATATTTGTTTGTAAAATTTTTGGTTCATTTATGTTAATATGCCGTTTACACTAAACAATATATATGATATGACGTGAATATATCTGATTTTATTACTATAATCATCAAACAATTGATAGAATATAACAAAATTCTTGAATTTTATATCATATTCTATTAAGTCATATCCTAGTAAAATATCTGAACAACCGAATATAGTCTAAGTTCTTTAAATTTAATATTTAACAACTGACTGCGAGTAACACTATGGTGCTTGAACGTATGAAATTCTATCGACCTATAGCATGGACTTGTGAACATAAAAATGATCCTTTCTTCTACGCTATGCCGTCTGATTAATCTCAGAATTTTAACCACGGACAACAAAACCATTCTCGGTCTTAGTGGATGGTGCCGTTGAGGGAGCTAGTATCAAAGACGGGCAAATAGAGTTGATGCTTCACAGGTTCGGCACATCGTTTCAGTGCTCTGCCCCATACGAGTCCTTCCTTTCTTCGCGTTAGAATTCTTTTACCTTCTCTTGCTTCACGCACCAGGCAAATACTTAAAGATGACAGCAGAGGAGTGGGGGAACCTCTTGACAAGATGGTGTACATTGCAAATAATAGTACGTACAAAGGACCAATGAGGCGTTACATCGCCAGAAGTCATCTGTGGACGACTAATTGGTTCTCCTCGTTCGTTTTTCCAAATGACGATGTATTTCCAGGTACGAGGACACTACTACATAGGCATCAACAAAGCAGGGACAGGAACTCGCTGGTGACGGACTACCGGCCAAGAAGTGTACTCGCCTTTAGTTTTGGCCTTTGCACATGAGGTAGGGATTGAATGCACTACTTTTTGGGTCTATGCTTAAGCCTTCACCTGAGCAAAACATAATGACCCTGCAGAAGACGGAGGACTGGAGAGCTTCTCATGTTACCATCGCGACTACTATGGGTTCGAGTGACAGTTTACCTCAAAATGTTGCTTTGATCACTCTGCAGGTTATTCAGATATGTCTCAAATACTCTCTCTCCCTCCCTCCTTCCCTCCCTCCCTCCCTTCCTCTGTGAGATTGATCGACCTTTTCTGTTTTGCAGGAGTTGGGTGATGGAAGTGCACTTCGTCGTCTTGCACATCTTTATGAGGTGAGAAAATTACTTCATTTACCTTTTTAGCCCAAAAAGAAAGAGCTTTGTCAATCCATTTCATTTGAATGCAATGTCGTTGG
The DNA here is from genome assembly GCA_014182555.1 of Eucalyptus erythrocorys. Classification (NCBI taxonomy): domain Eukaryota; kingdom Viridiplantae; phylum Streptophyta; class Magnoliopsida; order Myrtales; family Myrtaceae; genus Eucalyptus; species Eucalyptus erythrocorys. The sequence goes on from CM024606.1 coordinate 33,244,636, forward strand.
GCCTGAGATTAAACTCTATGTGGGATTTAGAATCAACAGAACTCTGAATCTTCACAAACCCACAAGAGACTATAATCTAACTATGGAGGCGTTGCTTCTTGGATTGACTAAACTAACTCTATCAGGCTATTCACTTACTGCCGCACCATCAATTCGACATTCTCATGAGTCATTTTTTCCTACTTCAATCAAAAGAAGGTGATTGATATAAACCATATCGTATTCATTTCCAGCTTTCTCGTTGTGAATATAGTTAGCCCGGTGAAGATGCCAAATATTCGAGCTTGGCTAAAGTCGATCTGAAGAAGATGTTTGCCGGAAGAACGGTACGTAAAGCTTTTACTGCACTAATGCCGAGGCTTTTCTTAGCGCCTGCCAACCACACGGATTACTTTCTCAAACTGATGGACATTGATATATACGGTCATGACTACAGATAAAAGAAGTAAAAGAAATGAGCCTGTCTGCAAACCAAGAGAAGTCTGAAATGAACCCTGAATCCAATAGGGATTGGGGTAATAACATCGCTGTCCTTCCATCTAAAGGACACCGTCTCAAACCACCCAAAAACCAACTCCCAGAAATTCCAATTCTCCATCAATCTTTTAGGCTTCACTATCACCGCTAAGTAAGGAACCTAAGAAGATAGGCAAAAAGAGGGATAAGCAACCACAATTCAGCGAATACCATGCATCTCTTCTAAGTAGATTAAGCACCCACTAAGCATTTTACAAAACAATATCATAACTCATTTACTTAATTTTAGTATATAATATGCATACAAAATATAAATGAGTTATATTGCTTTAACATAATCATATACATATCAGAAAACACTTGTTAAATCAATAATACCATAACAAATATCAATTGTCTAATCCATTAATTAATCTCATCAATTCATACGTTAATGGTCCATTCCATTAGTTAATTTCATGCCGTACATTAATGATTTATTCCATTGATCCATTTCATATGAAATCACACAGAGATGGTACATCCATCTACCAATCTTTGGTTGAATATCAAACATTGACACAACACCTAATGACGAGACAATCAAGATTTCCCCTTGACAAGATCTTTACTTACAAAGCTGGTGACTCGGTGCAAAAGGGTATCCTAAATGTAATATGCATACCAATAAGCTCCTCAATGGGCTCACAACAATATTGAGCAGTAAACTCACATTCTCCAATATCCAAAAATTCAATCTATAATCAATCTCATAATCCGCAATGCATTTCATAAACCAATCATACAGCTTTTTATAACTCAATTCATCAAATAAAATACACTTCACAAGACATTTTTCGTAACGTTTTGAACTCCATTTCATAAACCCTCAACATTTTGAAAAGCCTTTTATAAAAGGTTTCTCAAATCATTATAAATTAATTGCATAAACTAGTTCATAACACAATAATAGAGATATATAATATCCTTTCACAATATTTTTCTTAAAACCATTATCAAACCATTCACAAGTTCCAACAGGTTGTAAATGCTCAATCCGACTTTTTATGTAACAACAATGCCATTTCATAATTTATATATAATTCATTGTATTTTTGAATTACTATGAATTATGAGTTTTACAAACTTAAAAAAGAGATAGCATCATTCACTTGGATATGCCCTAAACCAAACAATAAGACTTACTCTAATTAAAGAACTCACAATTCTATCATATAAATGAGAAATAGCACCAAAACCAAGTAAATATTACTGCTCTTCTAAACTGAGTTTAAATGCTAACAAAATAACTCCCACACAATAACAAATCGCTCACCTAAAACAATTATTCAAACCTAAGCACAATGCGAACTCTCACGCGAAAACCTAACATTTCGTTTTGATCAAACCATTGCTTCAAATCAACGACTGTCAAACCCCATGTCTCTACAACACCACTATCCACCATTCCCAATAAATTTCATAGCTTGACGACTCAAAAATACTAATTCACACTCGATTTTCTCAAAACTTTGAATTTACGACATAATTTCAAAAACTAGCCCTATTGGATGAACAAGGGAGACAAATACTTATGGGCATCACGATGCCAAGTTAAATCAACTTGGTGAGGTCCCCGTGTCGTGCACACGTAAAACCCCATTCTTCTTCTTATTTCTTCTTCTCCTTTCCTTATTATTTCCGCCACCCGTTTTCTTTTATTCCCGAGTTGCTCTTTGTCTTCCCTCTCTCTTCCTTTTATCTCGGGGGTCTCTTTTTTCCACCCTTTGACTTTTCAAAACCCATATTTTACGCTCTTAGTCATGCATCGATCAGAGTTCTTACTTAGGGTCCGTTCGTTTCACGGAAAATGGGCCATCTCCGGAAAATATTTTCCCAGAAGTCATTTTCCAGGAAAATGACAATATTTTTTTGTGTTCGGCTAAAATCTGAAAGTGTTTCGGAAAATATTTTCTGGTGTTCGGTAAGGAAAATATTTTCCGCTCACCAAATTGACGAGCACGAGTGCCAAGCTCGAGGCTCGCCAGATCGACGAGCGCGAGTTTAAGATCGATGAGTTTTAGGTTCACCTAGTTCAACAACTAGCCAATAAAGAAGAAGATACGAAACAAAAAAAAAGGAAAAGAAAAAAAGAAAAGAAAAGAAAAATGAAATTAAAAATAATTCAAATTAAAAACGACGAAGAAAACTAAAAAATAATTCAAATAAAAAAAAGGAAAAAAGAAATGAGAGGAGAAAGTGAAGATTTGTATAGGTGTGAGGTAAGAGAGATCAAGTGAGGAAAATGTTTTCCACTTTTCAAAAGTGGAAAACATTTTCCATTACTTTAGAAGACCTTTTTCCTTGGATGGAAAACATTTTCCCCAAGGAATTCATTTTCCATGAAACGAACACTAGAAAATCCGGAAAACGTTTTCCCGGAAATTATTTTCCGCGAAACGAACGGAGCCTTAAAGTGTCTTTGATCTAACCGCTTTTTTATTTTCCCTTTTTTTTGTGTCTTTGCTGACAGGGATTCTTCAGCTTACTGTGAGGAGGGAAAGTTTAGGTGATGTATGGAAGTCCATCATCAAGGGCTCAATCCCTTTAAAAAGCATCGAGTTTAGGTCGGATTAAAATCCGAACCTTGTTTGTTTGGCATAAAAATACCAACTTTCACTCGATTATCAAATCTGGCCACTTTCTGTTCGATGATGCTGTTAAAGATCAGAATTGTCGTCTGTTATTTTTCTTCGTTTCTTTCCCTTATTTCACTTCATCTTCCTCGTCACAAAAACCATGGCCGCTTAAACTTTTGAAGGGAGAGAGAGATGTACATATGGAATGACACGTCAGTTTAGTCACATCATTGGGTGGAAACTTGACAGGAGCTGGATTTAGCTGGCGACTGAAGTCAGTATTTTTTTATGAGACAAAAAAAAAAAAAGTTTTGAGCCAAAATTAGGACACAACCTAAAATTGGTGCTTTTGAAGGGATTTGGGCCCAAATATAGCTAGAAGGAATTTCATTTTTAACTTAGAATTTGCTCATGTAATTTCACATGATTCAATTCCCGTGGTGCCCAAACATTTCTATTCAGGCCTCATCGAGACAAAAAGTTAAATGTGTAGGGAGATAATACCAAAAATAATGAAGAAACATTTAATTTTTCCAATAGTTTAAGGAGTATCGGATTTTTTAAAATGCGATAATTGTCTTGTTTGACTTTTGCTTTGTCAGGTATCAATGTATCAATCGGTATCCTTGTCCGGCCCGAAAAGAAACAGACAAATGTCCCAAAGAAAGTCTCTCGCGATTTGTCTCTTTCCTTTTCCATGCATGACGAGGCAACAACTCATTACATCGACATGATTGACCAATTTCTCTGTCTACCTTTCTATGTCCCTGAATGGAAAAACAGAGTTGCTCAGCATGGTTTGGTATGACAGAGAAAGTATTCGGTGGCAGCATAATACCATAGGCTGACAGGGCATTCACTAACGTAGCACAACCCAACTAAAAATTAACATAAGTTTCCGAAGTGGTGACCAAACCAAACAAAAATAAAATATGAAAAGTCGGCCTTCCTTTTTTCTCTCTCCTTTCCTCGACCATCTGCAGTCGTCGATTGGCAGATCGAGAGGTCCATCGTCGAGCCATCCCTCCGTCCTCGTCGTGACTCGCAAATGGAGCCGCATTCTTTATTGTCGTTCACGGCCATTTCGTCCGTTGCAAGATCTGGATTCCATGGTCCATGGCCAAGCCACCCCTTGATTATCGTCACTCGCGACCGGGCTCTTCCGTCGCCAGATCCAAAACCGTCTCCTTTGCCCAACCCGCCACAACCTCCAACCTTGAGCACACCGCCCCATCGTGGTCGCCACATCCAGCGGCAAGTTCAAAAGAACAGCCGCTCGAGAATAAAGACAAGGGATCGTGGATACAAGACTTTCAAAAGCAGAGGAATGCAGAAACAATTGATGGAAACCGCTTGAGGAGAATGCAACCGCTAGAAACCTCTGAAGGCAATTACCACACAATCATTATAAATACAACCAGTGATCCACTAGAGAGCCTCCACTCAAATCAAGCAAACTTACTGTCTATTTCAGTATGTTTACTTTCCTACGCTACAATTTTAGTTTCCAAATTCGCATTGTCAATTAAATTCCAACATGTTCTTAGCTATAGCTATCAAATCCGCGTTGTCAATTAAATTTTTGGCATGTATCTTATCCTAGTGTAATATCGTCAATTAAATTCCGTCATGATGTCTTTACATTCTTAAGCTTTGCCATCGATTAAATTTGGACAAAGTTGGTTTACGTTTGGTTTGTTTGTCATTATTTTGCTTGCCAAACCTTGCCATCGATTAAATTCTAATATGGTTTGTGTTTGTGTAGTTTTATCTAAAGTGAAGTTGTTGATTCTCTCATTCTCATGAATGTTTCTTATTTGGAGTTGTCACAGAACCCGTCTCTTTTAATAAAAATCAAAGATCAACTTCCAGTAAAAAAATATTTTGTCACCGGCGAAATTCCGCCTGAACAACTTGATAGATGTTGCTGAGTGGAGAGAATTCGCAAACAATGATAAGTCTAGGAAACCTCGCACTCCATCTGCTAGTAACTAATATTGGGATCATCTGTAGAGAACGTTGATAATTTCAAGAGATAAGCAAAGGCGGCATCTAAAGGAAATGTAGGTTTTTGGAATTTACTTGTTTTATGAAATCCTTTCCATTGGAAGCAGTGTAGGTCTGCTCCATGGCCAAATTAGCCTATCATTTGTGTTATCACCTCCTTTCCAATAGAAAAAAAAAATCAAAAAAATCTTAAACTTATTACATTAGTACCAATTCAATCATAAATATTTTAATTGAATCAATTTAATCATAAATCTTTTCACATTTATATCAAACTAGTCCATTCGACCAATTTAGATCGGAAATCGCTGACAATGACACTATAGTCCAACGTGGCACGACCGGCATTGACATTGACATTTTTAAATATTTTTTTCGATTTTTATTATTCTTTAAAAAAATTTCCTTTTTTATTTTTTATTTTTTATTTTTTTCCTATTCTTTTTCCTTTGGATTGTGGCCGATACCAGTCACAGGCAAGGGCTGACAAGGGAGTCGCAGCCCTCGCAGCAAGGGCTTGACCCTCTTTGCTTGGGTGAGGGCGGCCCTCACAGATCCGGTGAGGGCTCGACCCTCATTGCTCGGGCAAGGGTCGCCCTTGTCGCCCTCGCCAAATCTAGCGAGGGCCTCCCTCACACCCAGGTGGTGAGGGTCTAGCCCTTTCCAGATTTGGTGAGGGCCCCCCTTGCCTAGGTTACGAGGGTTGTGCTGGTCCAAAATATCATAAAATATGGCGCTTGAGTAGCGCCAATTCGTACCCGATGGGGCAAAAAGGGTTAATCAAGAATGTCATGCTTTCTTGCTCCGAGTGTTTGGGAATGAAGCTGGTTAATCGACGTACTTGATCTAAATTAGCGATAAAAGGGGGCATCATAGAAGTAAGTTACCCCACCCCCCCGGGGTTTTTCTACTATCAAATCAAAATCCTCATAATTGCTTGTCTACCAAGGTAGCAACTTCTGATTAGTAGCTTAGCTATTCAAGCCAAATGTTTGACTACAATGCTTCAGTCTTAACTCCTTCTTGACGTACCTACATTCTGGACATCTTTGGGTCCTAAGTACGGGAACTAAAACCCATAGGTTCTTGAAAAGAAAGAGAAACAGCCGAGGAAACCATAGCCTCATAGGGATAAGCAGGAGCAATGTGTGCTTGGACTCAATTTACCAAACAAATGACAGTTGGGCATTCATGTAATTTGGAGACTTTTGATGTTTTCCTGTTCGGTCCTTGCAATTGATTTTCAGGGCCGTCCTGATCGTGAAAATCTGCATAGCCCACTTTTGTTCAACTGATATTGGAATCTTTTAGCCTATGGACTTGTTTGTGTTGTGTTCATTGGCTTCGTGGCGAATGACAGTTGCTTGATTAGACACACGATGCAAATCTTGGGTTCTGGATGAACGGAGAATGATATAGACATTCTGGAATAACTTTTGATGATCTAGAGTTTACATTCACGGGATGAGGTTTTCTAGTCTTGGAAAAGTTCTCACTTTGCAACGAGGGCATCCCACCTTTTTAGAAGTCAAGTCAACGTAGCCCGTAATTTAGGGAGTTTGAGAGTGCAGCAGCATCCTGTAACGCTATGGTAGGTTTAAATTGCTCCGATAGCACAATCAAATTTGTTTGCAATTCCTGTGATATTCATGTCTTTGAAATTTGGTAGTAGACTTCATTGAAAGCGGATCATGAAGCTAACACTTTCTGTGCTCTCGGACATGCACTCATCACTTTCGTGTAAAGATGTGTCCATGTTCTTTTTTAACCATGACGAGTTTACTTCCCTAAATGGCTCAGATGCAGGGGTTGTCCAGCAACAGGGGCAATCTGGCAAGGCAGGAGACGCCGTGCAATGCCAATCTCTGCGTGCTTGGGACACGAGGGGTGGCATCATGGGTAAGTTGGGACCGCCTTTGGCCGTCTTCTCTGGAATAACGAAGGTTTAGGGAGTGAAACCGCCGATTTGTTCCTCAGTCTTGGGAGAAGTTTGGTTCTCCCGACAAGTTGAGCTCCTGGGGAGAAGTAGAGTCTCGGAAGTATCTTATACTCTGTCGAACGACAAGGCAAGGTAATGCTTTTTGGGCTAAAGACAGACGGACAATGAGGCAGCTTAAGGAGATCGATGCGAAGCAAACGACGCTCCATCCGAAAGACACTGTCCTTGCAGTGCCTGTTACAATCTTGGTACTTTCCATGGACAAATTCCATTTGGTTGCAACGGTTGCAAGGGCAAAGCTTTAAGGCGAAATGAATCGACATGCGCCGAACTGTGTAGTGCATGCTTGTCGTCTACTGGCAGAACGAATCAACACACACCGAAGTCGCGACGTGATCAAAGTCACTGGAGACCCCACAAATCGAGAATTATAAACCTGAGTAAATGTGGTGATGGTTGATATTTAGAGGTGACTTATCGCCTTGTTAATGTGACAAATCAGTTCCTGCAAGTCGAGGCATTTGCTCATCACTGGCAGTGCTCCGTTGATCCGGTTTTCAAATTTAGGTCTCGCTTTCGGGGCTGTGTTTCTTATTGAAGCCTCTACGCAGGCCATACCGGATAATTTTGACTAATGAATGAAATGTCTATTTGACAAGGAAAGAAGGATCTGGGGCCCTAGAACCAGAGATCAGCACAATCCAAGGCAAAACCCAAATGATGGAAAACCACAGAGACAAAAGAAAGAAGAGAGAGACCCAAAGAAAAAGTAGTAGCCCAGCGATGAAGGCTTTCAAAGGAGGAGGCGATAGGATCAACGGCGTTGTGGCGGGCCAAGACCAAGACGCCCGCGACGGCATGCAATGTCTCGACCACCGCTTTTGTGCCAACCTCGGAGAGTCCACCCATCGGGGCCATGACTGCGGTGGACATGATCTCGTTCGAGCGGAGCAAGTCCACGGTGACGCGAGGCGGGGCATCAGGCAATTGCTGGACAAGGAGGTGGGCAACGACCGACTTTAGCCTTAGGCGGCGAGGTGGCAGCTGCAGCCGACAGAAGTCCAAGATCTTCGCATGCTAGGCAACCAGAGGGTGAACAGAGAAACCAAAGAAAGACGTGAAAAAAGGAAGGAAAAACATTGAATGCCCCCGTCATGGTTGGGGAGTGACATGTGAGATGCAAGCGCTCACCGGCCGGCGGGCGAGTTGGGACCCTATTCGAGACAGACTTACTCAACAACTTCAAAGACCATTTATTTGGAAGAATGACACCACTTAGAATCCTCACGTAGCACTTGGATGCTTACATGAGTTCCCACTGTAGAAACAATTTAATAATGTTGGGTTGACAGCATTCAGCACTGAAACGAAGGATCGAAGTTCGATTTCTAAAGCGAAACGAAAGACATAAAATCTCTCCGGTGCCGGTGAGAATCCCTGGCCAGACCGTGAAGCTGCACACGTTGACTCATATGGTGAACGTCGGTGAATTTGCACCTACAAATTCAAGAAACAGAGCATGAGATCAAAAACCCAAGCCAAAAGCACCTAAAATTTATGGAGCGTTAAACTTAGAATGAACCCCAATTTATGTAATTTTGAGAGCAAAACAAAAAGGCCAAGACAAAAGACTCTCTTTTAACACTTGAACTTACCAGGGACCCAGCAGATCAAAAGGAGAAACAACAGAGCTGCTGCGAAGATTCTGAGTGAAGCCATCGGGTTAACGAATCTAAGAACAAGGAACCGAATCGAAATTCTTGATATTGCTCGAGTCAATTCTCTCTTCCTCGCTCGCTAGCAAAATGCTCGTTTCACAAGCAGAGAGGGAAAGAGAGAAGGGGAGAGAGAGAGAGAGTGTGTGTGCGCGCGCGCGAGGACTCGGAGTACAGAGAAGGTGAATCCTCTTAAAACATCCGGAGCTGGTTAGAGGGTAGGTAAGATTAAGAATGTGTACTTTCAAGAAGCAAGCCTGGCGAGGACGTGTTATGTTGGGCTCCAACTGAATTTTGTAAAAGGAGAAGAAAAAAATCAAATCTTGTCATCGAGGGAGGGATGAGTAATGGGCCCGATTGTGCATTTTTTGTCTCCATCCCAGAGGTTAAAAAGAGTTTTAGGGGAGAAAAAGGACACTCCCATATAAACCCCCTCCACATATTTATGTCCCCTCTCCCGACTTCGATTTTCTTTATTCTAAAGCTCACAACCTTACTCATGCCGACGGCTCCCTTTGGTCTTCCTTGTCTTGTCGCCCTATTTCCCTTTGATCGACGGAGAACGCTGGCATTCTTAGGATCTCCCGTTTCAGCCGTCCGCCATGAAAGAGGGCGTGTGTTTCTTATTGATTGTGCTATCGGAGCAATTTGATTATACTATCGGAGCAATTTAGACCTACCATAGCGTTACAGGATGCTGCTGCACTCTCAAACTCTCTAAATTACAGGCTACGTTGACTTGACCTTTAAAAAGATGGGATGCCCTTGTTGCAAAGTGAAAATTTTTCCAAGACTAGAAAACCTCACCCCGTGAATGTAAACTCTAGATCATCCAAAGTTATTCCAGAATGTCTATGTCATTCTTCATTCGTTAAGAACCCAAGATTTGCATCGTGTGTCTAATCAAGCAACTGTCATTCGCCACGAAATTGACGAGCACAACACATACAGGTCCATAGGCTAAAGGATTCCAATGTCAGTTGAACAAAAGTGGGCTATCCAAATTCTCATGATCAGGACGGCCTTGAAAATCAATTGCAAAGACCGAACTGGAAAAGATCAAAAGTCTCCAAAATCAATTGCAGAGACTGAACGCTGGCATTCTTAGGATCTCCCGTTTCAGCCGTCCTCCACATATTTATGTCCCCTCTCCCCGACTTCGATTTTCTTTATTCTAAAGCTCACAACCTTACTCATGCCGACGGCTCCCTTTGGTCTTCCTTGTCTTGTCGCCCTATTTCCCTTTGATCGACGGAGAACGCTGGCATTCTTAGGATCTCCCGTTTCAGCCGTCCGCCATGAAAGAGGGCGACAAGACAAGGGAGACCAAAGGGAGCCGTCGGCATGAGTAAGGTTGTGAGCTTTAGAATAAAGAAAATCGAAGTCGGGGAGCGGGAACATAAATATGTGGAGGGGGTTTATACGGGAGTCTCCTTTTTCCTCCCCTAAAACTCTTTTTAACCTCTGGGATGGAGACAAAAGTGCACAATCGGGCCCATTACTCATCCCTCCCTCGATGACAAGATTTGATTTTTTCTTCTCCTTTTACAAAATTCAGTTGAAGCCCAACATAAAACGTCCTCGCCAGGCTTGCTTCTTGAAAGTACACATTCTTAATCTTACCTACCCTCTAACCAGCTCCGGATCTCCCGTTTCAGCCGTCCGCAATGACGCCGCACACATGTTTTCAACATTAGATTAATTAATCTACAGGAAGATTCGTGAGAGCCCATGGTCACCAAGGCTCGCGCTAATCCAGAAATGAGAAGAGTTTCAACTCTTGCCCTCTTGCATCATCAGCAAGCATCGACAAATACGGTCACCAAGTCTCGCGCTAATCCAGAGGGCGGGTTGCGTGATGGGCCCGATTGTGCATTTTTTGTCTCCAACTGAATTTTGTAAAAGGAGAAGAAAAAATCAAATCTTTGTCATCGAGGGAGGGATGCGTGATGGGCCCGATTGTGCATTTTTTGTCTCCATCCCAGAGGTTAAAAAGAGTTTTAGGGGGGGAAAAAAGGACACTCCCATATAAACCCCCTCCACATATTTATGTCCCCTCTCCCCGACTTCGATTTTCTTTATTTTTAAAGCTCACAACCTTACTCATGCCAACAGCTCTTTCGTAAATTCAGCACCTGACCGTGGGAGGCTAAATTACATTGTACCTGAATTTATATTAAAAAGCCACTCATTGTACCTGAATTTATATATGCTCTCAGGATGAGATGGCTCTAATACCATGTGAAGATCAGGAAGAAGAAGAAGGAGAATACAGAAACAAAGATGATAACAGAGACAGGAAAAGAAAGAACAAAGAGAAAGTATAAAGTCTTTGTATTCAGCAATGATCGAATGAATGAGTCTATCTCAGAACCTTACATCACGATATCTCTGTACTCTATTTATACAACAAGAGGATGACGACATTTGGTTGAGCAAAGAACAACAAACTGACAAACAAACTAACAGAAACACTTTAACAGACAATGAATCAGTTACAACTCAAAATAGAGTATCTGTTCTTCAATGAGCACGTGTTGGTGAAGCTGCTTATCCCATCATCTTTCTTCCATTTGTTTCTGTTCATATCAGCTACTTCAACTGAATCAGTGGTGATGGTGTTCAACCTTTCAACATGCTACTTTACTTCATTTTCTTTTATTCCATCAGACCTCAATTCTCTAATATCAGTAGCATGCGCAATATGTGTTTTCAATCTATATCCTTTAAAATCCCCCCTCAAATTGGGAAGGGGTAGAGAACCCATACCCAATTTGATTCGTATATCCAAATGTGCCATTCGGGATAGAGGTTTTCTAAAAATATCCGCAAGCTGACAATTGCTTGGAACATACTTCACATGGAGTGACCCTGAGGAGATTTTCTCGCGGACAAAGTGGAAATCCACTTCAATATGTTTAGTGCGAGCATGTAAGATGGGATTGACAGTGAGAGAAATGGCAAACTGATTGTCACAAAATAGAAGAGTGGGAGATAAGAGAGAAAAACCAATGTCATGAAGAACAAAGCTAATCCAAGTAAGATCAGCAGTAATGGAGGCAAGGGCACGATATTTAGCTTCTGTAGAGGATCAACTCACTGTTGGTTGCTTCTTTGCTGCCCAAGAGATGAGGTTAGAACCAAGGTATGTGCAAAAACCAATTGTGGATCTTCTAGTCTCAGTGCATCCAGCCTAGTCAGCATCTAAAAAACCATAAAGATTCATGGAACTTCAAGAATGAAGAAACACCCCAAGGCAAACAATTCCTTTAACATATCGTAGAACCCTCTTGAGCTTATGAATATCTGCAACAGTGGGCTTCCGCATTTTCTAACATAACAAATTTGTAGCATAGGCAATGTCAGGACGAGTTAATATTAGATATTGGAGACCACCAACTAAGCTTCGATATTCAAGAGGATTGGATAGAAAAATGGCATTAGTTTTCAGAATAGTTGATCTCAGTGACAGAGGAGTGGAGTTTGGTTTACAATCAACCATATGAGCTCAAGTAAGAAGATCAAGAGCATATTTAGTTCGACAAAGAAATAGATTGTCAGAGGCACGTTTAGCTTCAATGCCAAGAAAGTAGTGAAGTGCACCAAGGTCTTTCATATGAAACTGGAGACTTAGAGAGTGGATCAGTTTAGAAAGCAACTGGTGTGAGCTACCAGTTAAGACAATATCATCAACATAGAGTAATAGAAGTATTGTTTCTATACCAACATGAAGTATAAACAATGATGGGTCAGTCGTACTACAGAAGAAACCATATTCAAGTAAGAAATTACTGGATTTATCAAACCAAGCACGGGAGGCTTGTCAAAGACCATAGAGAGATTTCTTGAGAAGACACACATGGTGAGGTGTCTGTGGTTGTATAAAGCCAAGAGGCTACTCCATATAAACTGTTTCATTTAACATGCCATGTAAAAAGGCATTCTTAACATCAAGTTGATGAATCGGTCACTATTTCATCATTGCTACAGAAAGCACTATTCGAATTGTAGCATGCTTGACAACAGGGCTAAAGGTTTATTTAAAATCAATGCCTTCCTCTTGATGAAAGCCTTTAGCCACTAGTCGAGCTTTCAATCTATCAAGACTTCCATCATGTGCAAGTTTTGTTTTAAACACCACTTGCAACCTATCACATTCATTTGATCAGTTCTAGGAACTAATTCCCAAGTCTGATTCTAATACAGAGCATCCATTTCTTCTATCATAGCTTTATACCAACCTTTATCTGCTAAGGCTGATTTAATGGACCTTGGTTCAGTAGGTACTTCATATGCAGCAAGACATGCATATCTGGGATTTTTCTTTATAATGCCAGATTTTGATCGAGTCTGCATGGGATGAGTTGAAATTGTACCTTGTGAGACATAGTGAGAAATGGAATGATCTGATCCAATACTGATATCATCTAGGTAGCACCGACACGGACATGCGACACGCGACACGACACGACACGACACGCAGACACCTCATTTCTTAAAAATAGAGAATTTCGACACATTTCGACACGTTATATATTAAATATATTTTTATATATAAATACATAAATAAATAATAAAAATAACCTAGAATTAATTTACATAAAAAATATTAAATAATATCATTCATTATTTTAATTTGTTATAATAATACACAAAACTCAGAGGAAAAAAATATTGTTTGAAAAAAATGCTGAAATGATATTTTTAAATTTATTTATTTATCATATATAGCATTTCTTATTACTTCTTTCATAGTAAAAGACTTTTAAAAAAAATAAAAAAATTCTAAAAGACAAAACTGAAAAAAAAAAAATATTGACCCCATGCGTGTATATTTATAGCAATTTTATTACTTCTTTTATTACTTCTTTTGTGTATATTTATATTTTGAACCCTCAAGTATTAGAAATTTTTAAAATTGACCCCGTGCGTGTCGGAGTCGCGTGTCGGAATTCTAAACTCGTGTGTCGGGGCGTGTCGGAGAGAGTTGACCACGTGTCGGATTTTTCGACACTCGTTGACTGCGTGTCGGAGCGTGTCGGGACGTGTCGGAGCATGTCGAACACGTGTCGGAGTGTCGGACACGACACGGAGGCTTCCGGAGAGTGTCTGTGCTACATAGGATATCATTGGATGTTGCAACTTTAGTAGAAGATACTTCTTGATTTTGTACAAGTGAAGAAGATTGGTTAGTAGAGGTTTCATCTTGTGTTGTTGTTACAGAAGTAGGATGATCTTGTGCCATAGTTTGCAGATGTGATGGACAGGCAGTAAATGGCATTGTGACTAGCTGAATAGGATGGAAATTATCTGCAGTGATGTTTCCATTATCTTGCAAATGTTCTGCATAAATCTGTGAAAAGGGGGGCACTGTTTCTTTACTTACTAAGTCCAGAAGTTTAACCTCTTCTGTCCATAGTCGATAGAGTGTTGTAAGTGGTGTATACTCGATTATACATGTCTTAGTAAAAGGGAAGAGATTTTCATCAAACATGACATGTCAACTAACATATACACGACCAACGGTAGGAACAAGACATCTATATCCTTTATGACGTTCACTATAGCCAATGAACACACATGTGAGTGATCTTGGATCAAATTTGTGCTGGGCATAGGGTCTGAGACAGGGATAACATGCACAGCCAAAGACTCTGAGATGATCATAACTTGGTTCTTGCTGATATAGTCTACTGTGAGGTGACTGCATTTGTAATTTTGGTGTTGGAAGTGTATTGATAACATAGTTAGTTGTCATGAATGCATCAACCCAATATTTCAAAGGAATTATAGCATGATAGAGCATGGCACGACCCAATTAAAAAATATGACGATGTTTCCTTTCAGAAATGCCATTTTGTTCTGGTGTGTAAGGACAAGATATATTTTGTTTAATGCCACAACTCTGTAAATGAGTCTGAAACTTGTGGCTAATGAATTCTCCTTCACCATCACATTGAAAATTCCTGATTTTGGAATCAAATTGATTTTCTACTTGTCTTTGGAACGGAACAAAGATGTTATAGAATTCTAATTTCAATCTCATTGGATAGATCCAGTTGAATCGAGAGAAATTGTCTCCAAAATTGACATATACTTGAAGTGTTGAAAAGAATTAACAGGTGAAGGACCCCAGATATCACAATGAACCTTTTGTAAAGGCATAGATGCTACAGACTCTGATAATGGAAAGGGAAAAGGAGTTTTTTTAGCAATTTGACAGCTTCTACACATGGTTTGCACTCTGGTATTGCAATGAATCAGTTGTTGTACTACAGGTACTTCAGTGTTTTTAGATTGATGTGTGCTAACCGTTGATGCCATATATCTTCTCCTACTACTTTGTCTCTGAGTTAGGAATGCCTCTGTGGTATGAGGATTTAATCGATACAACCCTTTAATTTTCCTCTCGAGCAGCAGAGTTGTGTTGGTGCAATTGTCCTTTACATATACACCAATTTTATCAAAAACAAATGGACATGGATAGTTATCTATTAGTTTAGACACTGATAGAAGATTCTTCTTTATATCAAGAACAATGAATACATCATTCAGAGGTAATGAATTTACTTCAATATGTAGCAATGCATTACCAGTATAGGTAATAGGCAGACATGATCCATCACCAATCATAATAGTATCAGTACCATTGTATTTAGAGGGATAATGAAGTATACTAGGATTGGCAGTAATATGAGCAGTTGCACTAGTATCTGGATACCACTCATTTCCTTTCGAATCTTCGAGGTGCATTGCTGCTAAAGCTGTTGGAATTTCCTCAGCTTGATAGGAATTATCAAAGCGATACCAACAATGCAATGCATCATGTCATGGTCGCTTAGAGATTTGACACTCCAATCTAATACTGTCAGTTTATTTCTCAGCCTACAGATCTTTAGAAAAGGTTAGATTTGAAGTGGGATATGATCTAGTTTCTTGATACCTCTGTGAGGAGCCAGCATAAGGACGAAAGCCTGGATTAGAAACAGAGCTAGAGGTGTTACTGAATTACTTAAATTTCTGACCCTCCTGAGCATAGTTGAGGTTGTTCGATTTGTAGCTTAAATCTCTTCAAGGATATCTATAACCACGACCTCTATTATTGAAGAATCGTCCTCTTCCATAGCTGTGTCCTCCACGACTATTTACCCTTAAAGCTCCAAAACTAGAGTTTTGCTGTATAAGTTCTCTGTCAAGTTCTTCCCTTTGCTGAACTTCTATTTTTCTTTGACCATAATATGCTAGAGTAGGGTTGTATGGATTCGATGAGTAATTCTATAATCTTACTTCAAACCTTTCTAGTTGAGACATTACCTCATCATAATCTGGTTGAGGTTTCAAGCAGTATATAGTGGTTTTTTAAAGTTCTCATACTCAGATCCTAAACCCTCCAAGACTCCAAACAACTTTGTTATCTCATCTATGGGCTTCCCTATTGCATTGAGTTGGTCACATATCGCTTTATACTCTTTGAGATACACTGATAGTGGTCGATCTCGCTTTTGACATGCTTGCAGCTTTCCTCTTAACTCAAACTCTCTAGCTACAGATTTTTGCGTGAATCAATTGAGTAAGGTTTGCCATACCTCATATGCAGTGTCCAAGCCGATTATCAGACTCAGTATGTTTTCTGAAATGGCTCCACTGATCTAGGATGACACGAGTTAATCTGTTTTGATCCAATCATTGTAGTTAGGATTCGCGACTTCTGTAACATTTCCTTCAGCTTCGACCTGTAAAAGCTGTGCAGGTGAGGGAATTTCTCCATTGATGAATCCAAATAGTTCCTAGCTGCGAAGAAACCTATGGAACTATGCTTGCCACAGAAGAAAATTATCTTCAGCTAGCTTTATACTAACAAAGTTAGCAATGTTAACATGGATTGGGAAAGGATATTTTGATATTCTTGCTGCCATCTTGCTTTTTTAGTTTTTGGATCGTGCACAGAGAACAATTCTGTGTTGTATCTGTACATTAGATTCTTGATCTTCTATTAGCTTGAATGATTCTTTAATCTGTCGTAACTTTCATCATCTGAGATGATATATGCTCTCAGGATGAGATGGCTCTGATATCATGTGAAGATCAAGAAGAAGAAGAAGAAGAATACAGAAACGAAGATGATAATAGAGATAGGAAAAGAAAGAACAAAGACAAAGTACAAAGTCTTTGTAATCAGCAATGATCGAATGAATGAGTCTATCTCAGAACCTTATAACACGTTTTCTCTATACTCTATATATACAACAAGAGGATGACGACATTCGGTTGAGCAAAGAACAACTAATGGACAAACAAACTAACATAAACACTTTAACAGACAATGAATCAGTTACAACTCAAAACAGGGTATATGTTCTTCAATGAGCACGTGTTGGTGAAGCTGCTTATCCCATCATCTTTCTTTCATTTGTTTCTGTTCATATCAGCTGCTTCGACTGAATCAGTGGTGATGGTGTTCGACCTTTCAACATGCTGCTTTACTTCATTTTCTTTGATTCCATCAAACCTCGATTCTCTAATATCAGTAGCATCCGCAGTATGTGTTTTCAATCTATATCCTTTAACACTAGGAAGATGCCCAACAAAGGAAGACGGGCAAATGCCTCAACCCCTGCAATGGTTGGAAGGGCATGGGCGAGCTAAGAAATGAGCCTGTCTTCCTTTACTTCTTTCACCTTCCATGCCCTTCCAGCCATTGTAACCAAATGGAATTCGCCCATGGAAAGTACCAAGACTGTAACAGGCACTGCAAGGACATTGACTTTCGGATGAAGCCAGGCTCATTTCTTGGCTCGCCCCAAAAACACAGGCTCATTTTTTTTACTTGCTTTACTTCCTTTATCGACATCGAGCGAGCGAGATGAGCCTGTCCCGTGGGAACCAATAGAAGTCTGAAATGAAGCGGATGACGTGGAAAGTCGAAGGGGAAGTCCAGTCTTCTCTCGAATCTGTCCAAATCTATGGATTTGGAGAGAAGACTGGCCTCCCCACGATCTCGCGAAATGACTTTGGTACCCTTTCAAAGATGGCAAGCTTTCTCCATGCATGCATACCTAATTTTGATTATGAATAATCCTCAAATGGCAATCCCAACCCTTTTTTATATTTTCTTATAGTGTATAGGTCATTTCTTTTTTTAAATTAATTGCATGGAAAACAGCAAGTCAAGTCGTGAAACTGGGAGGAACTCCAGCATTTTGGATCCGAGGTCCGGTCCTTTCGAATCCTCAGAAAAAGGAAAGTGGGCAGTGGCGGTCCCATTGCCTCCTCGGACGGCCCCCACCGGTTCACACATGGCTTATAAATGTTAGATGCGAAAACGCAATTTCACGATTTCCCCAACTATAACAAGAACACATGATTTCTCTAATTATAACAAGAACATATATAATCGAGTAGAAAGATTAATGCATATACTTCGGAATCAATCGTTCTTGATATGGAAAAGTAATGATCCAAGCACAAATGCTTCTCCTCTATTGCCATCTTCTATTGCCCTTTGTGCCCATCACTCTTAATGCTTGGTAAACACTCATTTATGAGAATAATTATATGTGTTAGGGTTAGAGAAAAACTTAAACATTATTTATAGAATTTCCAGCCAGATCATCTTATTATAGGCCAGGCTCAACTTGATCCATACTAACTAGTCTCATATTAGAGTAATTATGATAACCCTTAATCTCAATTTAGACCAATCCCGTAAAACAGTAAAATTATAATATTAATTAATGTAACCTACATAAGAAAAACTATTACATTTTCTTATTTAGGTTATATTAATTGAAATAGTATTGTATATGCGCACATTAATTTAAAGATAATTTTTAATAGTCAATGCTATCCCATAAAATCTTAAATATTGAATCATAGTACTAACCGCATGTATACACGTAGAGCCTTCTATGATCTAATTGATTTTATCTTTATTGATATGGATTCAATATGATAGTTTTGCAAATAGATAACATTTCTCATAGAGAGTAACACCTTATCTATTATCTCATTTATCAATCAACATTCTCTTATCTTAACTGTCACAAAAACCTGTGTCACCCTATATTCTTATCCTTACGGTTAACATTTCTTTATGCTCAAGATTAATAACTAGATGCCTCTAACCTTCATTCAAGATTTATATAATGACTTGAGATTTTTATCAATATATATTTAGCAAAATAAAAATACATTCATAAATACTTTATTAAATGCAAAAGTTGATACATATCAAAATGTTATTAAATATAACAAACATAAATGTAAATTTTATTGGAGAAAAAATAAAAAAAATTCTTTTTAAAATAATAAAATCCCATGATACTCCTAAACCCATGTTGATGACATGTCGCTTAAATATGCAAGGGCGTGAGATCAAAATTCGTGTCGAACGGACCTAACATTTTTGGAGCGTTAAACTTAGAACAAACTACAATTTATGTGATTTTGGGAGGAAAACAAAAAGGCCAAGACAAAAGACTCTCTTTTAACACTTGAACTTACCAAGGACCAAGAAGATCAAAAGGAGGAACAACAGAGCTCCTGCGAAGATTCTGAGTGAAGTCATTGGGTTAAAGAATCTAAAAAGGAGGAAGCGAATCGAAATTCAAAATACAATGGTACTAAGGATGAGCTTTTCTGAGAAACATAGAATGAATTAATCTTCTACCAACGATTTTTGAGAGCAAATGAGGGAGGCAATGAGATGAATTTATAGGAGAGATAGGACCCTCCCGGTTCAGCTGAAATCCTCCAGGGCCGTCGAATTCCCCCACCCCGACCCCACCCCCACCCCCCCCAAAAAAGCCTGTGGACGGTCCGGATCCCGACACGTGGAGGAGCCTGCGAAATCTCTTTCCGGATGCTCTTCTGTTCAGACGCCTAAACCTCGCCAGGGCATAGCCACCATTACGTCGTTAAGCTGAAATCCTCGAGGCCGTCGGATTCGCTCCCGCTCGAAAAAAAATATAAAAGCCTATGGACGGTCGCGATTCGGACACGTGGAGGACCTCACGACGTCCGGAAATGGAGAACGAATGAGATAAAATTTATAGGGGAGGTGGGACCTGCCCGGTTAAGCTGAAATCCTCCGGGGAAAAAAATAAAAGCGTGTGTCTGGAAATGGGAAAGGAATGTGATGAATTTATAGGGGAGATGGGACCCGCTCGCTTAAGCTGAATCTTCCGGGGCCGTCGGATTCGTCTTCCCGAAAAAAAATAAAAGCCTGTGGAAGGTCGGGATCTCGACACGTGGAGGACCTCATGAGGTCCAGAGATGGAGAAGGAATGTGATGAATTTATAGGGGAGATGGGACCCGCCCGCTTAAGCTGAAATCCTCTGGGGCCGTCGGATTCGTCTTCCCGAAAAAACAAATAAAAGCCTGTGGACGGTTAGGATCCCGACATGGAGGACCTCGCGATGTCTCTTTCCGGATGCTCTTTACAGAAGCCATTACATGGTTAAGGGTGCGTTTGGCACCAGCTTTGAAAGGGGCTTTGGGAGGCTAAAGGTGTTTGGGGCAAAGTGGAGGTGTTTGGGAAGGACTTTCGAATGGGCTTATGGGGGAAGCTGGCTTGTGCAATGCTAAAAGCCCAAGGCAGGTCTAGGGCTGCCTTGGGCTTTCAGCATTCTCGGAATGCCGGAGCCACTGTTCACGTTCAACTGTTCATCTTCTTCTTCAGCGGCGTGGAGGAGCTCGAGAGGCCGGCGATGGACTCACCTGAGAAAGGCGAGGTCGCGGCGAACATCACCGGCCAGGCGCGCGACCCCGGCGAGTCGCAGCAACGGCTCGCGAGTCGCGGCGACGGCCTGCGAGTCGTGGCGACGGCCCGCAAGTCGCGTCGCCGCGACCCGGCTCCGGGTCGCGCGACCTCGGCGCGACCAGATCCGGGTTGCGCCGATGGCTGCGCGCGCGACCCGGATCGGGTCACCGGAGGTCGCGCGACCTCGGGCGCGACCGCGCGACCCAGATCTGGGTCGTCGGAGGTCGCGCGACCTCGCGGAGACCGGCGCTACCCGGATCTAGTCGGGAGGTCGCGCGACCTCCGGCGACCAAATCTGGTCGCTGCGAGGGGCGCCGCGAGGTCGAGCGACCTCGCCGCGACCGGGGCGAGGTCGCCGCGAGGTCGCGCGACCTTCGGCGACCGAGATCCGGGTCGCGCGACCTCCGGCGAAGGGCCGCCGGGGGTCGTCCGACCTCGGCGACCCTCGCCGGAGGTCGCCCGACCCTAGGCGGCCCTTGCTGGCCGTCTCCGGGGCCGCCCGAGGCCGCCGACGGCCGCCCGCCTCTCGCCGGAAAACTTTTTTTTTTTTTTTGATAGTTTTTTTTTTTTTTTATTAATCACCAAGTCCTTTGTAAATGTGGTCTTTCCAAACACTATTTTTCCCAAAGTTACTTCAAAATGGACTTTCAAAGTATAATTTACCAAACACAGTTGCATTTTGGAAAACATCTTTAACTCAAAGGTATTTGCATTTTCCCAAGGACTTTCCCCAAAAGTGGTTCCCAAACGCACCATAAGCTGAAATCCTCCGGGGCCGTGAAGATGGTCCTCCACGTTTCGGGATCCCGACTGTCCACAGGCTTTTACTTTTTTTCGGGAAGACGAATTCGACAGCCTCGGAGGATTTCAAAAGCAGGCGGGTCCCATCTCCTCTATAAATTCATCTCATTCCTTCCCCATTTCTAGACCTCGCAAGGTCCTCCACGTTTTGGGATCCTGACCGTCCATAGGCTTCTATTTTTTTTTTTGGGACGAATCTGACAGCCCCGGAAGATTTCAGCTGAACCGGGAGGGTCCCATCTCCCCTGTAAATTCATCTCATTAATCTTTGGCAGAAGATTTATTCATTCTATATTTCTCAGAAAAGCTCATCCTCAGTACCATTGTATTTTGAATTTCAACCGGGTTCCTTGTTCGTAGATTCGTTAACCTAATGGCTTCACTTAGAATCCTCGCAGGAGCTCTATTGTTCCTCCTCTTGATCTTCTCATCCAGGGTAAGTTCAAGTGTTAAAATGGAGTCTTTTGTCTTAGCCTTTTTGTTTTCCTCCCAAAATTACATAAATTGTGGTTCATTCTAAGTTTAATGCTCTAAAAATTTTAGGTGCTTTCGGCCTTGGGATTTCGATCTCATGCTTTGTTTCTTGAATTTGTAGGTGTAAATTTGCCAAGATTCAACATTCGAGTCAACATGCGTAGCTTCATGGTTGGCCAGGGATTCTCTCCGGCACCGGAGAGATTTTATGTCTTCCGTTTCCCTTTAGAAATCAAACTTCTGTCTTTTGTTTCGATGCTGAATCCTGTCAACCCAATATTATTCTATTGTTTCTACAGTGGCAAGTCATGTAAGCATATGTGAGGATTCTAAGTTCTAAATAAATGGTCTTTGAAGTTGTTGAGTAAGTCCTGTAGAATATTATTTACACAAACAACTAATCAATCAAGAACAAACGGATCCATATATGACTGTAAAACACCAATATCAATAAACACAGCGGAATTAAAGCATACCTATTTGAGCAATCGCTTCAAGTGAAGAAAAGTAGATCACTCTGATAATCAGGGACCTATCGGAATGCCAGATCTTCCTATCTATGACCTATTTCAGTATAACAGCTTTCAATGGGAGTAAAGCGACTGATGGGTATAACATATCCTATTTATAGGCTAGAGAGGGGACTTAGCAAACCCTATTCAACAGCGTGTCAACTGGGCCCTTCCCATTACGGGCTTCAATTAAATACAATTGCCTATACTTTGCTGCTCAATTAGGCCCGTTATCAATAGATGCCAATACCCAATTTAATCAGATCACTGTAGGGTTCAACAAATATTGGAATATCTATTAATCCAATTATTTAAAATAGGAAATCAATTAATTAATGTAAGCCCATATTATAAGAAATTTCCAACATTCTCCCACTTGGGCTACATTAATTAACTTATTTTATTTTGAAAAAAACAATTATATTGAAAACGACACTATCGAGTTAATAACTGAAAAGTTTGTTTTATGTGGCCACAACTTTTAAAAAAAATAATATTCCAATAATAGCATCTCAAAATCAATCCATTCCTATATAACCTCAGTATAGAACTATGGAGATCAATGTGTTAAGAAAATACCACAACACATGATCTTCCATAATCACATATAATAAGTATTATATTTTCATGGATCATGGGCCTAGTAGTGTAGTAAGAAATAGTGCCAACATGTGATCAAAATATTCACTATTTCTTATTGGTCCTTAATGCAATTTCTCAATGACATGAAACTGCATTAACGCAATTTCTAAACTTCATGAAATTGCACGACTATGTCACAATCCAACATGAGATCTCATAATTAGTGACATCCAGTCATCTTTAAACTAAAATTTGTTTAAAGATACTGTTTTATATTTCCATTTCTCAGTCAACAGGAGAAAGGATAACAATAGAATCAATAATAACAATCATTGATAAGGCCATTTGCACTTTCACGGATCACTGTTCATCCGTCTCTCTACCGCGTGCGAATGGGTTCCTGTAGCTCGCGAATCTGATCTCCTCGGTTCAGCGATTGGTTGACCGGTTGGTGGGGCTTCTCTTTGGCGTTTTGCAACCTCATCAACCTCGTATTGAAGCCTCGGTCTTCTATTTCGGGTACGTGTCCTCTCAGATTCGATTATGGCCCTCGTTAGGGTTTTTCTCGATGTTCTGTTTTCGTGATTTGGATGGTGGGTCCATCTGGTGACGGTGAAACTCTTTTATTGATGGATGAGGGGATGGAAACACGTGGGAAATCTCCTTTATTAGTGGACGAAGGTCCCTCTGATTTGCTTCACTCGGTCTCCCGTGATGATGATACTGTTCATGCGCAAGAAAAACAGGGTAAATCCCGTGTTCGCTCTGCTGAGTGCGCTTCGTCTAGAGGTAGATCGGTCTCTAGAAAGCCTCTTGGCCGCAACAAAGCCGGTTTTGCTCAAAAGAAAACGTGGGTGGCTGTTGCTCGAACGGTGGCTAAGGGCTACGATTTGGTCTTCACGCCGCCTACTTTGGTGAATAACAAACCGGTAATTGAGATAACAGAGCGTGATCTAGAGGCTGTTGACCCGAAGCTTCATAGTTGCCTTATGGGTCACTTTATTGGTTGCAGACTTCCTTTCAAAATGGTAGAAGAAGCCTTGAAAAAACTTTGGGGCCCTAACCTCTTTGAGGTGATGTCCAATAGCAAAGGTCTGTTTATGTTCCATATCCCCGACAATGATTTTCGCAGGAAAGTCCTTGAAGGTGGAAGAATCACGGTTGCTAATGTGCCTTTAATCTTGCAACAATGGACGCCGGGACTTGAGCTGAGGAAAAAATCGCATCCCACTGTCCCGGTATGGATCCGCTTATTTAATCTCCCCTTCTCATGTTGGTCGGCACATTTTATTGGTAGAGTTGCTAGTGCCATTGGGAAACCAGTGCATGTAGACCAACGAACTGAACAGCTCAAAAGCATGTCGTTTGCACGTGTCTGTGTAGAAGTAACCCCTAATCAGGAGTATGAGGAGGTTATTGAAGCTACTTTTGACGGAGAAAAGTATGAGATAGGGGTTGAATATGAATGGATCCCTCTGGCATGTGCTAGACGTGGAGTTTTTGGGCACAATTGTGCAGGAAAACAGGGAGCCAAACACAAGGAACCGTCTGGTGGTTCTATTCGTCCCGAGGAGGTATCTCGAATCCCTGAAGTTACTGCTCAGACCACTTCAACTCTGCAATCTGCCCTAAATCAAATCCACATTGAGGAGGAGCCTTTGCCGACCTTGTGTGTGTCTAACTCTCTTATCCCGAAGGACCCTAAAGTCCCCGAAGGAGTTTCTGCTGCCTTGCCTTCTCAGGATCTGGGATCAATGAGTGAGGCTGCTGAGCCTTTGTCTGAACCGGATGAAAGTGGTTGGAACCAGGTTAAATCGAAGAAGAAGAAAAAGCACCAATTTTACATGGACCCTGCTGCCTTCGAACTCTCTCTAATGAATGAGGAAGGCCATGTCCTGAAGCTCAAGGAACCTAGCGCCTCGCATTCGGTATTAGAGGATGTTTCTCGCCTCTCTCAATCAAAGATAGCCGCTGGTTCCTCTGTACCCACTTCTTCCTCCCAGGAGAGGGAGACTTGCAACTCTTCCCATGGAGATGCTTCTTCAGTCAAATCTAAAGGCCCGGGAGACTTTGCTGGGAAAGGCGCTGTTCACAAATAACCTCCTGATCCGCCTGATTCGACTCAGCCAGAGATTTCGAAGGCGACTAAATCAAGTCGCAAGGCCTCCAATCGGAGGTAGGCATTCTTCTCCTTTGTGATTTTTTTGGGTTTTGGAATGTTAGAGGCATTATGAACCCTGTGCGCAGGGCGGAAGTTAGAAAGCTTGTGATAGCTAATAAGCTTTGCCTAGTTGGCCTTTTTGAGACTAAAGTGCCGGAGCAATTTTTTGATTCCATTTCCTCCAATCTCGTTAGAGGATGGAAGTGGATTGCTAATTATGATTATGCTCCTAGAGGCAGAATTTGGGTAGGTTGGGATCCAAACTCTGTTGTTTTTGATGTGGTTTCTTCTAATGATCAAGCCATTCATGGCCGGCTGTCTTCGGCTTCTTCTAATATCAATTACTGCATTTCTGCTATCTATGGAGAGCACTCTTCTGCGCGTCGAAGACCGCTTTGGAATGATCTTATTTTCAGTGATGATCTCTTTCAAGAGTCGGCTTGGTTTGTTGCGGGAGATTTCAATGCCTTAAAGGATCCTTCGGACCAGTTGGGTAGCTCTAACAATTGGATTCCTTGCTTTGATGAATTTAAGCAATGCCTAGACCAAACGGAGCTTGAGGATCTTAGATACTCTGGATTTAGATACACTTGGTCTACTTCGGTGGGGGCGGCTGGAAAATGAGGAAAATTGACAGGGTTCTTGTTAACTCAAAATGGAGGATGGAGTTCTCCTTTTCAGAAGCGTCTTTTCTTAGCCCCGGAATCTCTGACCATGCTCCTATGTTGGTTAGAGTTGTCAATCCTCGGCCAAAAAGGACTCCTTTCAAGTATTTCGTCTTCTGGGCTGATCACCCAGACTATAATTCTATAATTTCGGATGCCTGGGGTAGCCGTGTATGGGGTGCTCCTATGTATCGGCTTGTGACCAAGCTAAAACGAGTGAAAGCCAGCCTTAAGACTCTTAATCTGGATGCTTTTTCGGATATCTCTCAGAGAGCTTCTTTTGCGAGGGACAGCTTGAATTCCATGGAGAATTTGCTTCAATCAGACCCTGATAACGCCTTGCTAGCAGAACAAGAGAGAAGACAACGAAGTGAGTTTGTAGATCTTCGCCGTAAAGAAGAATCCTTTTACAGGCAGAAGTCAAGAATTAGATAGCTAAAAGAGGGTGATCGCAACACTAAATTTTTTCATAATCATGTTAAAGCGAGATGTCTGAATAACCGAATTCTTTCGGTAAAAGACTCCTCGGGCTCGGTTATTGCGGATCCAAATTTGATACCTCAGGTTTTTCTCAATTTCTTCAAGGACCTCCTTGTCTCTCGGGTTCACACTTCAAAACTTGACCTTCAAGATTTGATTCCTTTTGTTCGGAAGACTATCCCGGATGAGCAGGTTTGTTCTTTGACTGCTTCGGTCTCTGCTTTAGAAGTGAAAAATACTTTGTTTTCTCTTGCCAAGGGCAAAAGTCCAAGCCCGGATGGTTTTTCGGCCGAATTCTTTAAGAGAAACTGGAATGTTGTTGGCCCCTTACTCACGGAGGCGGTCCAAGATTTCTTTAATACGGGGCTGTTGTTGAAACAAGTAAATGCCACTATTTTAGCCCTCGTTCCCAAGGTTCCTAATGCGAGTGAAGTGAAAGATTTCAGGCCAATTGCGTGTTGTAACACAGTTTATAAGCTTATTACAAAAATCTTGGCCAATCGTATTGCTTCGGTTCTTCAGGATCTCATTAGTCCCACTCAAAATGCGTTTGTTAAAGACAGGCATATAAGAGATAATATTTTATTGGCTCAAGAGTTGTTTGCGGGTTTTCATCTACACCCTTATTTTCCTAAGTGCGCGGTGAAGGTGGATTTCTGCAAGGCTTATGACACTGTTGATTGGGACTTCCTTGAGCTTACTCTTAAAACTTTTCGGTTTCCTTCTTGGATCATTACCCGGATTATGGCGTGTATTCGCACACCTAGTTTCTCCATCGCTCTCAATGGGGAACTCCACGGGTTCTTCCCGGGTGGTCGAGGCCTCAGGCAAGGCGACCCCTTATCGCCTTACCTATTCACTCTTATTATGGAGATTTTTTCGGGTATCCTGGCTCAGAGGACTTCTACCGAGGATTTTAATTACTTCTGGAGATGTAAGTCTACTAAACTTACTCACCTCTTCTTTGCAGACGATGTGTTTTTGTTTAGCCGGGCGGATTGGTATTCGGTTATTGCTCTCAAAAGAAGTCTTGATATCTTCTCCTCTTGGAGTGGTCTTCTCCCCAACAAAGACAAAAGTGAAATTTTCCTATCTGGAGGTGACCCTATTATTCGGGAAAGAATTCTTCTTGCTTTCGGCTTTCAAGAAGGTACCCTTCCTGTTCGTTATCTTGGAGTGCCTATTATTTCCAAAAGATTGACCAAAAGTGACTGTACTCAACTTGTTGATCGCATCACTGGGAGAATCCGCTCTTGGTCCCATCGGTTTCTTTCCTTTGCAAGGAGGCTTCAACTTATTAAATCAGTATTGCATGCTATCCAATCTTTTTGGGCTAGTGTGTTCACTCTTCCGGCTTTGGTGATTGTGGGAATAGAAAGTATATTGAGACGGTTCCTTTGGAAAGGTACTTCTTTGAGTCCTGGTGGAGCTAAGGTGTCTTGGTCAGACATCTGTCTCCCTAGGGAGGAAGGGGGGCTAGGCTTGCATGGTATAAAAGATTGCAATAGAGCCTCCATGTTGAAATATATCTGGATATTATTCACAGACAAAGAATCACTTTGGTGCCGTTGGATACATTCCAACTTCTTAAGCAAACACAACTTCTGGGTTGCTCCTCAGCCCACAATCTGTGGTTGGAGTTGGAAAAATATTCTTCATTTGAGGGACCCCTTGTGGCATCCCGGAATTTTTAACTAAGAACCTTTGAGGTATGGATAGGCGAGGAAAATTTTGTGATTTTAATTAGCAATAAAATAGCCCATGACTCGTACCGAGATTCGGCCATGAGCTTGTAAGGAATATATATTAATAACACAAGACTTTGGCTATGTGATTTGAGGTTGTCTATGTTATAAGTTAATTTAAATTCTTGATTTAATCTAATCAAGAAATTATTATTATTAATTAATTAAAAATTTATTTAATTAAATTTAGAATTTAGGGCCGAAATTGAGTGGGCCTGCGACAGGCCAAGTGGGCCGGCCACAAGCCCACAAGGCCACCGGCCCATGACCCATAAACCATGGGCGACCGACGCAAGGGGGGGAAGACCGGTTTACATGCAAAATTGCATGTAAACCAAGTGTTAAAAGACATCATTGCATGTAATGATGACTTAGTGGGGAAATAAAAGGAAGAGGACCGGTTCTAAGGGGGCTTCGACGGGCATAGAGAGAGAGAGAGAGTGAGAGAAAGAGAGAAGGAAGAAGAGAAGGAGGAGAGGAAGAGGAGAGAGAGAGCTGCCGTACCTCCGCCGTGTCCATCGCCCCTCTTTGCTCTATTTTCTTAAGTCTAAGGCAAGTGATTAGTTCCCTCATCTACTTTTGCATGTGTTGGTGTGGATCTAGTGTGGTTTTGTGGTAGAAATCGTGGATGGTGTGAGCTGGAAGTAAGGTTTTGGACTGGGTTTGCTTGCTGGTGTTTTCGGTCTTGTGTGAATCCGCATGCGCCAGAAACTTAGATGGACTTGCATGTCACTTTGGAGTGAGAATTTCATCTCGACTTCTTCATGAGATTTAAAGAGCACATTCTTAATTTTAACATACTAAAAATTGAGAGAAAAAGAACAAGATTTGAGGGGTGAACTCTATTTTCTAAGAAAATGTTCAGATCTGGTGATGCATGTTGAGTCCGAGTGATTCTGGTTGCTGTATCTAAAATTCTATTGAGAATCTTGCTTCGATGTCTTCATGAAAATTGTAAAGAACATGAAGAGGAACAACATATCAAAAATTGAGACCAAATAAACGAGAATAGCCTAGGGAAAGGTCGATTTTTCTGAGAACGTGAGTACCGGGTGAACTGTACTGGACATCAGTAGCTTCGACAGCCTATAAGAGGGTTTTTCTTTGGGTTTTTCACTTCGATGTCTAAATGAAAGTTGAAGAGTATCCTTTAAACAAGAACATATCAAAAATTTAGAGAAAAATAAGCACAATAGGTTGGTCATACGTACTGATTTCGGAAGAAGGACGTGCTGGGAACATCGTTTTATGAGCAGAAATTCTTTTTACTTATAATAAATTTTCTATAATGAAATTGGTCTAAGTGTCTTCATGAGAAACTTATATTAGAGTCTTGTGGATCATACGGTAAATTTTTATAAATTTTTAAAGGCCAATTGGTTGTTTAATTTTGAGGAAAGGTGAATATTATCATCGGGCATAAACTGGAATGCAACGATGTTGGAGCAGTAGCTTAAAAATGTTACACTTAATTATTTAAAATGAATTTGACCCGAATGCCTTAATGAAAAACATACTTTAGCATCTTGGCTATTATGTGGTAAATTTTTATAATTTTGAAGCTCGTTTAATATTTAATTTTAATTAAATTGAAAAATGGTGCAGACCGTGTATATTAGTGTTACACCCCTTCATGAATTCTTTTGGATGGGAAGTGGGCAATGGTCATTCAATTTCCTTATGGTTTGATTCATGGTTGCCATGTGGCCCTCTTCATCTTCAAGTTCCTCATCATTTTTTATTGGACCCAAATCTTCCTGCGTCTGCTTTGGTGGCCTCTCTTTTTTCTTATGCTGGTGGTTCGTGTAAGAGGCGCCTTGAGGACGTCGGCTTTTCCTTTCCGGCTCTCAAGGTTAGTAAGGATCGGTTTATATGGCTTCATCATCCCTCGGGGATTTTCTCGGTTGCCTCTGCTTGGAATCGCTTGAGATCTTCAAAACCGAGAGTCTTCTGGTCCTCTTTTGTGTGGAACAAAGATATTGCTCCAAGATTTCAATTCTTACTTTGGCTCATCACTAAAAAGCGCTTGCCAACTCAAGCCTTTCTCCTTTCCTATGGAAGAATAGACTATTCGACGTGCATTTTCTGCAACTCTCAACTGGACTCTATCAATCATCTTTACTTTGAATGCAATATTACTACGTCGCTTGTGTTCTTCTGGGCCACCAGGTGTAATCTTCCTTGGAGGTACGGTATATGGGATGAAATCCTTGCTTGGGCGAAAGATTTTCTTCGTGGTAATGATTTTTATCATAGCATTGCGCGGTTCTCTTTCGGTGCCCTCTGTTATTTGATTTGGAAAAAAAGGAATTCCATGATCTTTAGGGGTGAATCCCTTGATGATCCCTCGATGAAGAACCATTTGATTAGAATGGTTAAGGAGAAAGCTCTTACTTTCAAAGATGTTCCTAACTCTTCAAGGAATAGACGCCTTCAAAGGGGCTGGGGTTTTGACTCATCCATATTTGTGTGACTGCCGTTGTGGATTGCTTCTCGGGTTTGCTTCACTTTTGGCCCTGGTTCTTGCGCATATATCCCTCCTTCTTCCGGAGTCCTTGGAGGTTCGGCTGATTGGTGCTGCTTGCTCGCTGTTGGCTTTCGTCCTTAGTGTATTTTGTTGGTTGCTGTTGTTGGTTTTCTACTTTGTTTTCTTTCTTCTTTGCCTATTGGCTTTTACCCGGCTCCCTTCCACTCTAGTTCTCTCTAGAGTGTAAGTTTTTGCGCCAGTTTTGTACATTTGGCCTTAGCTATCAATTTATTTCTTACTTTACCAAAAAAAAAAAAAAAAATAATAACAATCATTAAAAATAAATGCTTTAATAGACATCATAAAAGTATTATCAGTCTGCATATATCTATAATATCCAAAAATACAAATTATGATATAGGCTAGTGAATCCACCTAGAGGGGGGTGAATAGGTGATTATGGAATTCTTTTGGACTCTTTTGCTGAAATATACTTTGACATGAAAATCATATCAGAAATAAATAGATCATGCATCCATAAAATAAGTAGAATAGGGTAAGAGAAAATTGACACAAGAATTATAGTTGTTCGGCTTATTGCAAGCCTACATCCACTCTCCACACTGGCAGCCAACTGACTGTAATCATTATGTAGCAAATGAGAGCTGTTACAATACACGAACTAGACTTCTTCAGTAGAAAGTCTCTCCTACAGCTTCTAGCTGTTTCGCACTATAAGCGACTCTCTTTGATACACAATTTGAGCACAAGAGATTTTGAGAACAAGAGACATCGGAGGTTCTAACTTCGAAATTTTTCTATCAGTTCTCTCATTACTTTCGAATAACTCCAACCAACCTTAAATAACCTTTGTGCCTCCATACCCGTTAGCACTTTCCAAGAATTCATCCAATCAACCCATTGGACAGAATCAATTTAAGTGATCTTCACGTTATCGAAAATATAAGTAGAAAATAGCTCGTCACTCCTGCTCGCCTATACAAATAGAATCTTGAGTTTCCAAAATTAGATCTTTCCAAAAATTCGTTTAATCTTCAACGGATAAAATTCGAAGAGAAAATCTTTTGAGCTCACAATCACAGCCAGAGATATTCCATGGATAAGTTAGGGAAGATAATATCCAAATCTTAATTTCCTTAACCATAAAAAAATAACCGCCGTCGCCTTGGTAAAGTCGCAAACTGTCTTCAGACTTTGATTTGGGTCTGGAGAACTTCAGACCGTAACTCTGGGTCAGACTGTCTTCAGACGGAAAACTTCAGACCGTAACTTTAGGTCTGACTGTCTTCAGACGGAAATGCTTGGTTCTTGAACTCTTCAGACTTAACCGACTGGGTCTTGGATATTTCAGACTTTACTAACGAGGTTGTTTTGTTAACTTCAAAACTTACAAGGGATTTTTCTTCAACAAATTATATAACTCCCACTAACAAAAGAAATGAAAAGAATCTAAGACACCCATATTCTTTACATGTTCTTTAAACAAAATGGGTTGTAAGCCTTTTGTTAGAGGATCAGCCAACATGGACTCAGTTCTGATATTTTCAATCACAATATCTCCCTTTTTGACCAAGTCCTTAACAGAATAATATTTGATCTCCATATGTTTGGACGTATTGCTAATCTTGTCATGCTTTGAATAAAACACAGCTGCAGTGTTGTCACAGTAAATCACCATAGGTCCAGTAATAGAGTCCATAACTCGTAATTCTGAGATCAAATTTCTAAGCCAAACCGCTTGAATTGACGCGCCGTAGCACGCTACAAACTTAGCATACATTGTAGAGTTCGTAATCAAGGTTTGCTTTGTGCTTTTCCAAGAAATAGCACCTCTAGCCATCATAAAAATATATCCAGAAGTTGATTTTCTATCATCTGAACAACTAGCAAAATCGGCATCTGAATATCCAATCACTTTTAGATCCTCAACTCTGCTATACACAAGCATGAAGTCCTTTGTTCGTTGTAGATATCTCATCACCTTCTTAGCTGCAACCCAATGTTCTTGACCTAGATTTGACAAATATCTTCCAAGAGTATTCACTGCAAAAGCAACTCAAGTCTAGTACATACTTGTGCATACATAAGATTACCAACTGCACTAGCATATGGAACATTCTTCATGACTTCTTTTTCAACATCATTCTTGGGCCATTATTCTATACTCAATTTATCTCCTTTCACAACAGGAGCATCACCTGACTTGCAGGTTTGCATATTGAATCTTTTCAAAACACGATCTATATAATTTTTCTGAGATAACCCCAGAACCTTCTTAGGTCTGTCACGATGAATCTCAATGCCTAGAACAAAAGAGGCTTCCCCAAGATCTTTCATATCAAACTTTGTAGATAGAAACCTTTTTGTGTCATTCAATAGATTCACATCACTGCTAGCAAGCAAAATGTCATCTACATAAAGTACTAAGAAAATATATTTACTCCCACTTACTTTCATGTAGATGCATTAATCAAACTTGTTTTCTTCAAAGCCAAATGATCTCACAACTTTGTGAAGTTTTAAGTACTACTGACGTGATGCTTGTTTGAGACCATAGATGGACCTTTGAAGTTTGCACGCCATATGCTCTTTTCCAGCTTCTTTAAACCCTTCAGGTTGTTGCATATATACTTCTTCATCCAAATCTCCATTTAGAAAAGCTGTCTTAACATCCATTTGGTGAAGCTCTAAGTCAAAATGAGCCACTAATGCCATGATTATCCGAAAAGAGTCTTTAGTGGACACTAGGGAAAAGACTTCAGTATAATCAATGCCTTCTCTCTGTGTGTACCATTTTGCAACTAACCTTGCCTTGAATCTCTCTATGTTGCCTTTATTGTCTTTCTTGGTTTTGAATACCCACTTGCAGCCGATCGGTTTATGCCCATCAGGTAAATCAACAAGTTTCCATACTTGATTAGTTGACATGGAAATCATCTCGTCATTCATTGCTCCTAACCATTTATCTGCTTGATCACTATTAAGTGCTTCTTTGAAGGTCGTCGGATCAACTATATTTCCAATGTCAAAATTAGCTTCTCCAAGATAGACATGATAATCATTTAGAAGTATTGGTCTTCTTTGTCGCTGTGATCTTCGCACAGGCATTTCTGGAGCTGCATCATTCATCTGGGAAATTTCATTTGTGGTAGGAGGATCTACCAACATATTTCCAGTATCAGCATCTTGCTAAACTTCTACTATGCACGGCTCTCGCATAGAATCATCATGCAAGATGGGTAATGGAATAGAGACCGTTTTGTTTGGTTCTTCCCTTTCGAAAGATTGAGAAGAACTCTTTTCAGCAACATCCAATTCCAGGAATTTGGCAGTTTGAGATTCAATGACTCTAGTGCCACGAGTAGGACAATAGAACCTATGCCCTTTAGAATGATCAGGGTATCCAATAAAATAACATCTTGTAGTCCTAGATTCGGTCTTCTTTTGAGAAGGATCATAAATTTTCACCTCTGCAAGACAATCCCAAACTCGAAAATGATTCAAGCTTGGTTTCCTCCTTGTCCACAATTCAAAAGGTGTTTTCGGCACCGATTTACTAGGTAAACGATTCAATATATAAGTTGTTGTTTTAATTGCATCACCCCATAAATATTCAGGTAAGTTAGAACTGTCCATCGTACTTCGTTTCATCTCCATGAGTGTGCGATTGCGCCGTTCAGCTATACCATTCTGTTCAGGACTCCTAGGCATTGTATATTGAGCGATAATACCACAGTCTTGCAAATATTTTGCAAATGGTCCCTTTTGCTGTCCAGTCTTAGTATATCGCCCATAATACTCACCACCACGATCAGACCTGACAATCTTGATAATTTTTCCCAATTGTTTCTTAACTTCAGTACGAAACACTTTGAACATTTCAAGAGCACCAGTCTTCTCCTTAATTAGATAAATATAACAATAACGGGAGAAATCATCAATGAACGTGATGAAGTACTTATTTCCATACAAAGTGGTTGAGTATAGTCCACTAATATCAGTATGAATTATCTCTAATAGACTTTGACTGCAAGTAGTGCCTTTCTTCTTGGTTTTAGTTAATTTTCCCCTCACACAATCAACACAAGTCTCAGTATCATCTGAGTCAAGAGGAGGAAGAATATCAACCTTGATAAGACGCTTTATCCTTTCTTTGGAGATATGCCCTAATCGTTTATGCCATAGCAATGAAGATCTTTCTTTGATAAAAGATCTCTTAGCAACATTATTCTCAACATTGAAAGAGCAATATGGTCTATCTAGAGATAAAGATAATTGATATAATCCATTAGAAAAAACACAATTCCCAATAATTCTGGAATCATAACTCAAATCCACTCTCTTATTCGCAAAATGAAGACAAAATCCAGCTTTGTTAAGCGAAGAAAGAGATACTAAGTTTCTCCTAAAATTAGGAACATAAAAAACATTGTTCAAGATAAGCTGAAAACCAGAATCTAAATTCAAAACAACTGTCCCTATGCGCTTCACATCAACTCCAGTATTGTTTCCAACTTTAAGCTTTGACTCCCTCAGACTTGGATTCCTTAGATTTGTGAGACCCTGTAAGGTATTAGTCACATGAATAGTAGCACCAGAATCAAGCCACCAAGAATCCATAGGAACATCAACTAGATTTGATTCAAAACACACCAACAACTCACCTCGGTGACTTTCTTTTCTTGTTTTTAGCCAAGCTTGGAACTTGTAGCAATTGGCTCTCCTGTGACCCTGCTTCTTGCAGTGAAAACACTTGAAATCCTTATCTCCATTTCTCCCATAATTCCCATTTTTCTTGAAGTCTTGCCCTTTCTTTGGACCATGAACATTTGATCCTTTAGGCTTCCATTTGCCTTTAGATGAACTCAACTTGGCATTGACAGTTAAGTGGCCAGACTCATACTTTTCCTTCTTCAACTTCTCTTCCTCAGTCACACACTTGGTAATCAAAGAATTAACACTCCATGTCTCATTCTAAGCACTATAAGCAGTCTTAATCTGGCTAAATTCAGCTGGCAGAACATTTATTGCATGATGCACAATATAATTTTCAGAAAGAACAATTTCATGGGCCTTAAGTTTGGACTGAATGTGGACCATCTTCAGTATAAATTCTCTAACACCCATAGCAGCATCATACTTCATGTTTGTTAACTCACTCAGCAAGTTTCCAACTTCAGCCTTATCTAAGACTCTATATCTTTCTCCCACTACTTCAAGAAACTGTCCAGCATTTGTATCTTCTGGCAAACCACTAATGAGGTGCTCAGCAATGGACCTCTTCATAACAATGAGGCTCAGCCGGTTAGATTTTTCCCATCTAGCATAATGGGCCTTTTGATCTGTAGTACTTTGATCATTGGGCTTGACAGGTTCATCCTCACGTAGAGCCAAGTCCATATCGACGATGCCCAGAGCAAACTCTATATCTTGCTTCCATCTCTTAAAGTTTGATCCAGTTAACATTTGAACCGTGGCATTATTGTTATTTACAGCAAAGGTAACTGTTTGTTACATATAATGCAATAAGATCAATTATAGGCAATGAGTATTTCAACAAAAATAATTAGTACATTATAAACTCTCCTTTGAGCAGAGTGTATAATGCACCATTATTTTTCATAGCATGAAGTTTATAAAGCAACAAAAAGGAGAATTATATATAATTTTCAAGGATCCATCCCCTTTGGGCAGACAAATCCTTTAAATCATACATCTCCATAATATCAACATAGAGGGGAATTACATATAATTTTCAAAACATTTATCCCCTTTGGGTAGAAAAATATTTTTCAATTATACATCCCCATCTTTTAAATATAGGGATTAAACTTCATACTGTTTTCCAAATTAATATACACAATAACTCCCTTTGGGCGAGTAATTGCATATACTAATCTTTATCAATAGGGAACTCCAAAAATTTATGCCCAAAATTCATCAAACAATATGAAACACTTCACAACATGTGTTTCCAATTATCATATTGCCAGATCACTCTAATAATCAGGGATCTATCGGAATGCCAGATCTTCCTCTCTATGACCTATTTTAGTATAACAACTTTCAATGGGAGTAAAGCGACTGATGGGTATAACCTATCCTATTTATAGGCTAGAAAATGGACCTAGCAAACCCTATTCAACAGCATGTCAACTGGGTCTTTCCCATTACGGGCTTCAGTTAAACACAATTGCCTACACTTTGCTGCTCAACTAGGCTCGTTATCAATAGATGCCAATACCCAATTTAATCAAATCACTGTAGGGTTCAACAAATATTGGAATATCCATTAACCTGATTATTTAAAATAGAAAATCAATTAATTAATGTAAGCCCATATTATAGGAAATTTCCAACAAGTTCGTCTCAAATAGGGTCTCAACTCGCCGGCTGGCCGGTGAGCGCTTACATCTCACACATCACTCCCCAACCATGACGAGGGCATTTTCCTTCAGGGCAATGTTTTTTCCTCCTTCCTTTTTTCACGTCTTTCTTTGGTTTCTCTATTCACCCTCTATTTGCCTAGCATGGCGGAGATCTTGGACTTCTAGTCGTTGCTCGCCTCCTTGTCCAACAATTACCTAATGCCCCGCCGTGTTCACCGTGGACTTGCTCCGCTTGAACGAGATCATGTCCACCGCAGTCATGGCCCCGATGGGTGGACTCTCCGAGGTTGGCACAAAAGGGGTGGTCGACACACTACATGCTGTCGCGGGCGTCTTGGTCTTGGCCCACCACAACGCCGTTGATCTTGTCGCCTCCTCCTTTGAAAGCCTCCATCGCTAGGTTCCTACTTTTTCTTTGGCTCTGGAATCTCTCTTCTTTCTTTTGTCTGTGGTTTTCCGTCATTTGGATTTTGCCTTGGATTGTGCTAATCTCTGGTTCTAGGGCCCCAGATCCTTCTTTTCTTGTCAAATAGACATTTCATTCATTAGTCAAAATTATCCGGTATGGCCTGCGTAAAGGCTTCAATACGAAAACAGCCCCGAAAGCGAGACCTAAATTTGAAAACCTGATCAACGGAGCACTGCCAGTGATGAGCAAATGCCACGACCCGCAAGAACTGATTTGTCACATTAACAAGGCGATAAGTCACCTCTAAATATCAACCATCACCACATTTACTCGGGTTTATAATTCTCGATTTGTGGGGTCTCCGGTGACTTTGATCACGTCACAACTATGGTGTGTGTTGATTCATTCTGCCAGTAGACGACAAGCATGCACTACACAGTTCGGTGCATGTCGATTCATTTCGCCTTAAAGCTTCACCCTTGCAACCGTTGCAACCATAAGGAATTTGTCCACGGAAAGTACCAAGATTGTAACAGGCACTGCAAGGACAGTGTCTTTCGGATGGAGTGTCGTTTGCTTCTCTTTGATCTCCTTAAGCTGCCTCATTGTTCATCTGTCTTTGGCCCAAAAAGCATTACCGTGCCATGTTGTTCGACAGAGTATGAGATACTTCGAGTCTATGTTTTTCACCGGGAGCTCAGATTGTTGGGAGAACCAAACTTCTCCCAAGACTAAGGAACAAATGGGTGGTTTCACTCCCCAAACCTTTGTTATTCCATAGAACACGGCCAAAGGCAATCCCCACTTACCTATGATAGATGCCGCCTCGCGTCCCAAGCACGCAGAGATTGGCGTTGCACGGTGCTTCGCAGGAACATTGCAAAGCTCTCCTGCCCTGCCAGATTGTCCCTGTTGGAGGACAAAACCTGTATCTGAGCCATTCAGGGAAGTGAGCTCGTCATGGTTCAAAAAGAACACGGACACACCGTTGCAACACATGTCCGAGGACACACCTCTGCGCCAAACTGATGTGTGCATGTCCGAGAGCGAGAGCACAGAAGATGTTAGCTTCATGATCTGCTTTCAATGAAGTCTACTACCAAATTCAAAGATACGAATATCATAGGAATTGCAAACAAATTTGATTGTGCTATCAGAGCAATTTAGACCTACTAGGATGCTGCTGCACTCTCAAACTCCCTAAATTACGGGCTACATTGACTTGACTTCTAAAAAGATGGGATGCCCTTGTTACAAAGTGAAAACTTGTCCAAGACTAGAAAACCTCACCCCGTGAATGTAAACTCTAGATCATCCAAAGTTATTCCAGAATGTCTATGTTATTCTTCATTCATCAAGAACCCAAGATTTGCATTGTGTGTCTAATCAAGCAATTGTCATTCGCCACGAAATCGACGAGCACAACACATACAAGTCCATAGGCTAAAGGATTCCAGTATCAGTTGGACAAAAGTGGGCTATCCAAATTCTCATAATTAGGACGGCCTTGAAAATCAATTGATACGAGAAAGGGCCCCTTTGGTGGTGAGGGGAGGACCGACAGCTACCAAATGAGGAAAATGTTAGCTGGGTTCACTCCTATGTGGAGGAGACCCAATGAGTTGCAAGCCCAAAAAGGGCTTGAGCCCATATAATAAGTTATATGAGGAAATAGGGTTTCTCACTATCTATATAAAGTGATAGCTGCAAAAGGAAATAGTAACAAGAGAAAAAGAGAAAGTAGAAAATCTGGGGGTTGAGGCAATATCTGATTTACATCAAGCTGGCGTCAAAGGTCGATTCATGGTCCGATTGAGCTGAAAGTTTGTCAGCATGTTCGTGGCGCAATCTTCTTGAATCTGAACGGTTTGATTTTCGTTTGAAGATGTCTACATCAGGTTTTTTGTGGATTGATCAAAACCTGCGTTTTTGGTCAAATTTATCCTTGATCTCTTGTGAAGTTTATGTGTATTGCCAAGAATTATGTTCTTGAGGTTTTTGCTACTATGTACCTCTAGTATTTGCTAGAGAAGAATAATTTTGTTGATAGTGAAGAATTTTGGGTGGACTCCAGTCCCGTGGTTTTTTATCTCCTCACATCGAGAAGGTTTTCCACGTAAAAAATCGTCTTGTGTTCGCGTGCTTTGTATTTATTTTATTCTACTATATCAATTTCTATTAGGTTTACACAAGAGGGGAGATTATTTTATTCCGCTACATTGATTCGATATTGTTCGAATTGTTATCGTTCTCCCATCAGAGTGGTATCAAAGCATCTGGTTATTGCTTGATTTTTTCTGCCTTGTGTTCAACATGGAAACGAATACGAGTAGAATGGTTATACTGAATGGTTCGAATTATCATATTTGGAAAGGGAAGATGGAAGACCTTTTATATGTGAAAGATTTTTATTTGCCCGTATTTGCCGAGGAGAAACCGAGAGAATAAACCGATGCTTTGAATGGTCTATATTTCATCGTCAAGCGTGTGGTTATATTAGGTAGTGGGTGGATGATAATGTTTTGAACCATATTATTGAGGAAACACATGTACGCAGTTTATGGGATAAGCTCGAACAGTTATATGCTCGAAAGACTGGGAATAATAAGTTATTTTTGATAAAACAGATGATGGCTCTGAGATATCAAGATGGTACTTGTTTGACTAATCATTTAAATTCTTTTTAAAGAATTATAAATCAGTTGGCTACGATGGGAATCAAGTTTGATGATGAGATACAAGCACTATGGCTACTTGGTACCTTGCCGGACTCATGGGAGACGTTCCGAACATTTTTGTCTAACTCTGCCCTGGATGGTATGATTACCATGGATTTGGCCAAGAGTAGTATTTTGAATGAAGAGATGAGAAGGAAAACACAAGGATCATCCTCTTCACATTCTGATGCCTTGGTTGTTGAGAAAAGGGGTAGAAGTGAGTCTCGAGATTCGAGAAATAGAGATAAAAGTCGAGATAAAAGCAGAGGTAAGTATAATAAATTTGCTAATGTTGAGTGCCATTATTGTCATCAGAAGGGACATATTCAGAGATTTTATCGCCAGTTAAAAAGGGAGAAACAAAAGGAGAAAGGTAAAGAGAAGAAAGTGATAATGACGGGATAAGTACACTAATGGTGCCAAAAGTTTCCGTCGGATCATTTAAGTGCAAAAAAATTTGAAAAACGCTCA
Source organism: Eucalyptus erythrocorys (assembly GCA_014182555.1). Classification (NCBI taxonomy): domain Eukaryota; kingdom Viridiplantae; phylum Streptophyta; class Magnoliopsida; order Myrtales; family Myrtaceae; genus Eucalyptus; species Eucalyptus erythrocorys. The sequence goes on from CM024606.1 coordinate 33,285,048, forward strand.
TTTTGGTGCCAACGCCGATCTGATCCGCCGGAAATCTGACGTGGCCTTTTTTTATTAATTTTCTATGCTGATGTGGCTCGCCGGAGTCTCCATTGGATCACTTAGGCCTTCAAACGACGTCGTTTTAGCATCCTAACACCAAAACGACGCCGTTTTGTGTCTTTTTCCCCAAATTCAAAACCCTAAATCCCCAAACGACACCGTTTTTTGTCGTCTTCTTCCCCGAACCAGCAACACCACCAACGCAGAACCAGCAACACGTCTTCTTCCTCGAACCAGCAACACCAGCAACACAGAACCAGCAACACCAGTAATTTTCTAGAAAAGAAACCACGCATTTGCCTCCGCCCTCCCCCAGTAGTTTTCCCCCATTTTCAATCACCTTATCAACCTTTCAAATCCCCGAATCTCAACCCCACCTCCGCCTTTTCCCAAGGAATATCGTTGGGTGTAGAGGAAACGTGAGCTTAAAGAATCTCTAGAAGCACAAGCAATCTGGCCAATGGTAGCCGCGAAGATCTGGAACGCCGCAGAGGTTGTCGGCAAAGCCAGCTGCTACGAAGGCGGCAGCCATGGCCCCGCCATCCCTTCCTCTACCCTCATCGTCGACACCTCCCTCTCTCTCGGGATTTTATGTTCGTTTTTTTTTCTTTTGTCTTGCTGTGGCAAGCAACTATGATGGAGGTTGAGGGATGGCGGCTGAGCAACGGTGGCCAAAGGACGACGGCCAAGTGACGGTAGCCGAGTGACGGCGGCCGAGTGACGGCGAACAAAAAAACCCTAATTTCAATCTTCAAACAAAATAATTAAAAAAAAAAAAAACGGCGTCATTTTTGCGAGGATATCCACGTAGGATGGCAAAACGATGTAGTTTTTGCGAGGGTATCCACGTAGGATGGCAAAACGAGTCATTTTCTTAAGGAAGACAGAAAACGACGTTGTTTAAAAGATTTCTCGATTTTTTTAAAAAAAATATAAAAGCCACGTAATCATTTTGGCCGGAAATTCTCGCCGGTGGCACCAAAGTGAGCATTTTTTCTCCGATTTGGCACTTAAGTGATCTGGCGGAAACTTTTGGCACCAAATGAGCGCCGTACACAACTTTTGGCACCATTAGTGTACTTATCCCCAATAATGACTGTGATGACAATCGTGTTGCTATACTTAAACAAGACTTTCTTATTATTTTTTATGCTGATATGGTGAATTTTGTATCTCATGAGACCAGTTGGGTAATTGATAGTGGTGCATCAGTTCATGCTACGTCTCGTAGGGATTTCTTTACATCATACAAGTCAGATGATTTCGGATCTGTGAAGATGGGAAACAATGGGCTAGCTCAAGCTGTAGGCATCGGTGATGTGTGCCTAGAAACCAGCAATGGCACAAAGTTAGTATTGAATAATGTTAAACATATACCGATATCCGCTTGAATTTGATTTCTACGAGCAAGTTGGATGATGAGGGGTATTGCAGCACCTTTAGTAACGGTCGATGGAAACTCACCAAAGGTTCTCTTGTTGTGGCTAGAGGTGAAAAATATTCTTCGTTGTACATTATGCAGGCAAAGTTGTCCACAAACAAAATTAGTGCAGTAGACAGCGAAGATGCAGCTAAGTTATGGCATAAGAGGCTCAGTCACATCAGTGAGAAGGGTTTGTCAATATTGGCCAAGAAGAAACTCCTTTCAGGATTGAAAAGTTCGACGCTAAAAAAGTGTGCTCATTGTTTAGCAGGAAAACAGAACAGAATTGCATTTAAAAGCTCCCCTCCTTCAAGAAAGTCAGGTATATTGGATTTAGTGCATTCTGATGTTTGCGGTCCTATGAAAATAAAATCACTTGGTGGATCTCTTTATTTTGTTGCCTTCATAGATGATTTTTCAAGGAAAATTTGGATTCATACCTTGAAAACTAAAGATCAAGTGTTAGATGCTTTTAGGCAATTTCAGGCTTCAGTTGAGAGACAGACTGGAAAGAAATTGAAATGCATCCGAACTGATAATGGGGGAGAGTATATTGGACCTTTAGATGAATATTGCAGACAACAAGGTATTCGACATCAAAAGACACCTCCCAAGACACCTCAATTAAATGGCTTAGCTGAGAGAATGAACAGAACACTGGTTAAAAGGGTAAGATGCTTACTTTCACAGTCAAAGCTACCTGGATCCTTTTGGGGTGAGGCTTTAAGTACAGTTGTGCATGTATTAAATCTTACTCCATGCGTTTCTTTAAAGTTTGATGTTCCTAACAGAGTTTGGGCAGGCAAAGATGTTTTTTATGATTATTTGCGTGTCTTTGGGTGCAAAGCATTTGTGCATATTCCCAAAGATGAGAGGTCTAAACTTGATGTGAAAACACGACAGTGCATATTTATTGGTTATGGAGAAGATACGCTTGGTTACAAATTTTATGATCCGGTTGAAAAGAAAATTGTAAGAAGTAGAGACATTGTGTTTATGGAAGATCAAACAATATAGGATATTGAGAAAACAGAGATGACTTTAGCACCACAGGTTAGTGATAATTTGATTGATTTGGATTCGGTTCCTCTTACAAATATTCCTACACAGGTTGATGAAGAGCAGCAGGAAGTCAATGTTCCAAATAACGCACATGTTCATGAACATGATGAAACGGATAACAATATTCCTGAATCAGAGGCTCAATTAGATGTTCCACTGGATGTTCCAGTCCGGAGATCCATTAGAGACCGACGACCTTCCACCAGATATTCTAAAGATGAGTACGTATTATTGACTAATGCAGGTGAACCAGAGTGCTATGCAGAAGCAATAGAAGATGAGTACAAAAGCAACTGGTTTGATGCTATGCGAGATGAGATGCAGTCACTTTATGATAATCATACTTTTGAGTTGGTGAAGTTACCTAAAGGTAAAAGAGCTTTGAAGAACAAGTGAGTATATAGGTTGAAGCAAGATGAACATTCTTCACAACCACGGTACAAAGCTAGATTGGTTGTTAAGGGATTCGGTCAGAGAAAGGGTATTGATTTTGATGATATATTTTCTCCGGTAGTGAAAATGTCTTCTATCCGTGTAGTACTAGACTTGGCAGCTTCCCTAGATTTGGAGATTGAGCAAATGGATGTCAAAACAACCTTCCTACATGGTGACTTGGAGGAAGAGATATACATGGAACAACCTGAGGATTTTAAAGTAAACGGGAAAGAGGATTATGTATGCAGATTGAAGAAAAGTCTCTATGGCCTAAAACAAGCACCGAGACAGTGGTATAAAAAGTTTACGTCAGTTATGACAGAACAAGGCTATAAGAAGACTTCCTCGGATAACTGTGTGTTTGTCCAAAAATTTTCTGATGATGACTTTATTATTCTCTTACTTTATGTTGATGATATGTTGATTATTGGCAGGAATGCTTCAAGAATTAAGTTATTGAAGAAACAATTGAGCAAGTCTTTTGCCATGAAAGACTTGGGCTCGGCGAAGCAGATTCTTGACATTAGAATTACCCGAGACAGAGATGCTAAGAAGTTGTTTTTGTCGCAAGAGAAATATATCAAGAAGATCCTTCAGAAATTTTACATAGACAAGGCTAAAGTGGTTAGTACTTCTCTTGCTGCCCACTTTAAGTTAAATATGAAGCAAAGTCCTACAACTGATAAAGAGAAGAAAGATTGGAAAGTGTTCCATATGTCTCAGCTGTAGGAAGCTTAATGTATGCGATGGTATGTACACGCCCAGACTTGGCGCACGCAGTTGGCGTTGTTAGTCGCTATTTGTCAAATCCAGGCAGAAAGCACTGGAATGCAATGAAGTGGATTATGAGGTATCTTCAGGGAACTTCAAATTTGAAACTCAGTTTTGGGACCGGGAAACTTGAGTTAGTTGGATACACGGATTCTGACTTGGCATGAGATATTGATACTCGTAAATCTACTTCTGGTTATTTGATTTCTTTTGCGGGAGGAACTGTGTCTTGGAAGTCAAGATTGCAGAAGTATGTTGCACTTTCTACAACCGAAGCTAAATTTATTACAGCGACTGAAGCTAGTAAAGAGATGCTATGGATGAAGAAGTTCTTAGAAGAACTTGGGTTCAAGCAAAAAGAGGTATGTGCTATTTTGTGATAATCAAAGCGCAATTCATCTTGGTAAGAATTCATCTTTTCATTCTAGATCGAAACATATTGATGTTAGATATCATTGGATAAGGGATGTTCTAGATGAAAACTTGTTGGAACTTGAGAAAATTCATACAGATAATAATGGCTCTGATATGATGACGAAGACTCTACTAAGAGATAAGCTTGAACATTGCCGATTGATAGCAATGATGGTGAATCCCTCCACATTGTCGTGAGAGGGAGATTTGTTAGTTGGGTTCACTCTTATGTGGAGGAGACCCAATGAGTTGCAAGCCCAAAAAGGGCTTGAGCCCATATAATAAGTTATATGAGAAAATAGGATTTTTCACTATCTATATAAAGTGATAGCCGTAAAAGGAAATAGTAACAAGAGAAAAAGAGAAAGCAGAAAATCTGGGGGTTGAGGCAATATCTGATTTACATCAAGTTGGCGTTGGAAGTCGATTCGTGGTTCGATTGAGCTGAAATTTTGTCAGCATGTTCATGGTGTAATCTTCTCGAATCTGAACGGTTTGATTTTCATTTGAAGCTGTCTACATCAGGTTTTTCATGGATTGATCAAAACCTGCGTTTTTGGTCAGATTTATCATTGATCTCTTGTGAAGTTTATGTGTATTGCCAAGAATTATGTTCTTGAGGTCTTTGCTGCTATGTACCTCTAGTATTTGCTAGAGAAGAACAATTTTGTTGATAATGAAGAATTTTGGATGGACTCCGGTCCCGTGGTTTTTGATCTCCTCACATCGAGGAGGTTTTCCACGTAAAAAAATCGCCTTGTGTTCGCGTGCTTGGTATTTATTTTATTTTACTATATCGATTCCTATTAGGTTTACACAAGAGGGGAGATTATTCTATTCCGCTGCGTTGATTCGATATTGTTCGAATTGTTATCGTTCTCCCATCAGAAAAGGGTACCGTCAAAGTTAGGAGATAACATATGATGATGAAAATACACGGTGACGCGCCCAGCATGTTGGGGGAAGCTACCATTTTGAATTGTTCTCTTTTCTCTTTTCACGTTTTAAAAAAATGGAAGGGTAGAATCGTGGCTAGCCCACATGCAGTTGTTTTCTAGGAAAGATTATTTGGAGCTAAAATGCAGATTTCGATTGTTTAAATACTTTATCCCAACATTCTAATGTTGAAAACCTTAATCTAATGTTGAAAACAATTGGAATTGTTCTCTTTCATATATTATCGGCTCTTCTATTAGCAATGACACCGCACGCATGTTTAATCTAATGTTGAAAACCTTAATCTAATCCAATCCACCTAAATTGCTGTTGACCTTAATCTAAACCAATCCACCTAAATTGCTCTAATGTCAACATTAGATTAAACATGCGTGCAGCGTCATTGCTGATAGAAGAGCCGATAATATATGAAAGAGAACAATTCCAAATGTTTTTAACATTAGATTAAGATTCATTAGAACGTTGGAATAAAGTATTTAAACCATCGAAATCTGCATTTTAGTTCCAAATGATCTTTCCTAGAAAACAACTCCATATGGGTTAGCCACGATTCTGCCCCTCCATTTTTTTAAAACGTGAAAAGGAAAAGAGAACAATTCCAAATGGTAGCTTCCTCCAACATGCTGGGTGCGTCACCGTGTATTTTCATCATCATATGTTATCTCCTAACTTTGGTGGTACCCTTTTCCTCATATGGTAGCCGTCGGTCCTCCCCTCCCCGCCAAAGGGGCCCTTTCTAGTATCACCAATTTCATGCTCTTTTTTTAATACTAGAAAGTCCTCCTTCTTTCGTAAATTCAGCACAGTGCCGCACCATAAGCTCGCCCCATAAGTAGCTAGCCCAGCCCCCCCTCTCTTCACCTTCACCCTTCCATTCCGAGTCCTCAATCCGAGTCCTCGCACTCTCTCTCTCTCTCTCTCTCTCTCTCTCTCTCTCTCTCTCTCTCTCTCGCCCCCCCCCTTCTCTCTTTCCCTCTCTGCTTGTGAAACGAGCATTTTGCTAGCGAGCGAGGAAGAGAGAATTGACTCGAGCAAGCGTGGTATCCAGAATTTCGATTTGGTTCCTCGTTCTTGGATTTGTTAGCCTGATGGCTTCGCTCAGAATTTTGGCAGCTGCTCTGTTGTTCCCCTTTTGATCTGCTTGGTCACGAGTAAGTTCAAGTGTTAAAAGAGTCTTCTTTTATCATGACCTTTTTGTTTTCCTCTCAAAATCAAAGCAATTTAGACCTACTAGGATGTTGCTGCACTCTCAAACTCCCTAAATTACAGGCTACATTGACTTAGACTTCTAAAAAGATGGGATGCTCTCGTTACAAAGTGAAAACTTGTCCAAGACTAGAAAACCTCACCCCGTGAATGTAAACTGTAGATCATCCAAAGTTATTTTAGAATGTCCGTGTCATTCTTCATTCATCAAGAACCCATGATTTGCATTGTGTGTCTAATCAAGCAACTGTCATTCGCCACGAAATCTACAAGCACAACATGTTGGGAAAATATGGCTACGAATTAAGTAGAACAATGAAGTCGGATCTTTATAGTATTCAAGTCGGATTTTGAGGCATGATATCACTTTCTTTAAGGATTTATTTGCCCTACAAAGTCGCTAATGGTCATTGGCAAATTTCCTCCAGGATACAACAAAGTCTCAAATGAGAATACTATATAGCAATTCTAGTAATTCTCCAAGGTCTCTCTAGGAAACAATTACAAAGGATGACTGTAGTTTTTTTAGAAAGAACACTCGAAAAGATAAAAATGATTGCACTCTATTCTTCCAAAAACTGACACACACACACACACACACACACACACACACACATAACACTCTTAAAACACATGCAACTTTTCGTGAAAAAATTGCAAAAAATTAACAAATGTGTCCTTTCGAAAATTGTCCGAATGAACAAAGGCATCCATTCGTAAGAAGTTAAAAAACGAATAAATACAACTCTTCGGAAAAGATTGGAAATTGAACAAGTATCATTTTCAAAAGTTGTCTTGAAAAGATACACATAAAATTCGGAATAATAATAATAATTTTTTAAAATAAATAAAATTCCAAATTATTATTATTATTATTATTATTATTATTATTATTATTATTATTTAAATAATTTTCGAAAATTCTCAAAAACAAAAAACAACCTTTGAATTTAAAGTTAATAAGATAACCATACGAAAGAAAAGAAAAATAAAAAAAATAAAATTGGAAAGGGATTAGTGCTAATTAAACCGCTAAGTGCTAAGTGCGCCAAATAATCGCGCACCCGCACGCGGGTATGGTGGGGTCTAGCCCCACCCAATCATTCCTTTGGTTATACAAAGGAAATCCCACACTTATTAATTGACCCACTTCCTCCCACTTTTCTTATGTAGGACAAGGAAAACGCACTTAACTTGTTTTTACAAACAAACCTCCAACAATCCCCCACTTTGTTTGTAAAACAAAGATTTAAATATTAAAATTTTCAGTAAGATTAATATACATACATAAAGGTCTCTTTCAAATTAAACATTTACTTAGTGCAAATATATCAAAGCTCTATCAAAGTGACAAGTAGCTCGGCTTTAAACTTATACTTTTATATAATAGAACCAGATATACCGCTTTTACGTTGACATTTTGTTTTAGCGAGAAATTCTATATTACTCCGCACTATTATGGCCTGTTTCATGAGCTCTCTAGAAAGCAACCCTAACTTTCGTAAGAAGCGGCACCACTTCTAAGCTCATATAGGTGAAGTATCTACTATGTGTTTCTGTTATTATCAACACATTACAAATTTGTATTATACTTCATTAAGAATTCGATTCAACTTACAAAACGTAACGGACGATACTAACTTCACATATCAGGGCTACGTCAGTATGAAATAATCACATTCAATAACTTGTTCTTACCCAGCCCCATTTCTCGTGAGATCATTATTACCATGCGTCTTGGTAAAGACTTCGTCAAAGGATCGGCAAGGTTATTACTTGACCTCACATAGACAATTGTTATGGTACCATCTTTAATCAATTGTCTTACATATTCATGTCTTAGATTAATATATCTAGACTATCCAACAATAAGTTCCTAATCCATTCAACATCTTTTCCCAGTTGCCCAAGAAAGAGCATGTCTAAACTATCCAACAAAAAATTCATAATCCATTTAGCCTCTTTTCCCAGTTGCCCAAGAAAGAGCACCTCCAGCTAATGTGAATATCCATCTAGAAGTGGAACGCTCATCTCCCACACTTGTAATCCAACTAGCATCGGTGTATCCACGCGGGTATGATGGGGTCTAGCCCCACCCAATCATTCCTTTGGTTACACAAAAGAAACCCCACACTTATTAATTCGTCCACTTTCTCTCACTTTTCTTATGTGGAATAAGGAAAATGCACTTAGTTTGTTTTTACAAACAAACCTCCAACACGACACATACGAGTCCATAGGCTAAAGGATTCCAATATCAATTGAACAAAAGTGAGCTATCCAAATTCTCATGATCAGGACGGCCTTGAAAATCAATTGCAAAGGCCGAACAGGAAAAGATCAAAAGTCTTCAATTTACACGAATGCTCAACTGTAATTTGTTTGGTAAATTGAGTCCAAGCACACATTGCTCCTACTTACCCCTGTGAGGCTATGACTTCATTGGCTGTTTCTCTTTCTCTTCAAGAACCTATGGGTTTTAGTTCCCATGGGCCGACAGAACTCAAGATACTTGAAGGACCCTAAGATGTCCAGAATGTAGACATGTCAACAAGGAGTTAAGATTGAAGCATTGTAGTTAACATTTGGCTCGAATAGCTAAGCTACTAATCAGAAGTGTCATTCATTTAACCAGACGTTGAGACGGTCACATTGATTGTTTAAGTTTTCAAGTTCGATCCAAGTTTAAGTTTGCTTTTGTACTCTGAACAAAGTTGCCAAAGTTGCCCCCTTTTTTATTCCTAATTTAGACCAAGTAGATCGATAAACCAACTTCATTCCAAGATACTTGGAGCAAGAAAGCATGAGATTCTTGATTAACCCTTTTTGCCCCATCGGGTACGAATTGCTGCCAATCAAGCGCCCTATTTTATCATGTTTTAGACCGGCACAAAGGGAACGCATGAGACAAATGGCTTGCTTCTCAGACATCTCATTTTGCTTTTTCACTTTATCAGGTCACGAGATTAAATAAGGACAAAGAGCAGGCTGATGTTGATTTCGCAGTGAGTTGCCCCTCTTTGTATCTGTTGCTTTGGTAAACTATGCTTTTTAACATGCGATAGAATTGGTGAATTCAGCAACAAAACAGTTGATTGAATTTCCAATGCTTTGCGCGCAAAGTCGTTCGGTTTATTGTCCCTAATGTCCACGTAGTAAAGATTTAACCTCCAGTCTCCAAGAAAATCCTCCTAAGATTTCTTCATTTGAACTTTGAAGCTAGGACCAATTCCTCAAGATGATGGCCAAGGGGCAGACCTTGTACACCGATTCTAATGGAAGGATTTCGTAAAACGGGTAAACTCCAACACCTGCATTTCCCTTAGATGCCATCTTTGCTTTCTCTTGAAATTATCGACATTCTCGACAAATGATCTCAATATTAGTACTAGCAGATGGAGAGAGAGGTTTGCTAGACTTATAATTGTATGCAAACTCTCTCTACTAAGCAACATCTATCCTAGTGTTAAGTTGTAGCTTATGATGTTCTTCGAATGTTTCAAATTTCAAAAGTCGTTTCAAAGAAAAGTTTGGTTCACTTGACATCAATAGACATTAGCTGGAATTTGCATTTTCATCATCACTGAATTACATCTTCAGCAAAATGATGTGTAAAATACTCTTCTAGTCACGGCATTAAGTCAAACAACAGCCATCTTGCTCGTTCATCGCTTGTCCTAGGCTAACATGAAATAGCTTCTCATGGTTCCTGAAGGTGCAAGATTATAGACCAAATTGGTCCCTCATTGTTACTCAACCTGTTGCAAGAAATTACCATCCAATAAGATTGTATTTGGTAGTCAAGATAAGATTTAGGATAGGATAAAATTTATCCTATCGTGCATATGATGCCTGTTCAAAATAGGATAAAATTGAATATAAGGGGAACATAGAATGGATAAAATTATCCCATGAGAGAGGTGTGATAAATGTGGATTAGATTTCTAATATCTATAATAGGAAAGTTATTTTCTTCGAATGACAAACTTCTTAAATTAAAAAAATTGAAATTATATTTCAATATAGTTAATATTTGAATTTTAATACAAGAAATTCAAAAAAATAATACTTTAGTTATTTTAATTTAATCTTATTTTTATTTATATATTCAAATTTAATTCTATTTTATAATATAAATTCAACATATAATTATACTTATTACATATTTTAGTTACTTTAGTATTTTAGGTATATTAGTACAGTTTACCATTTAATAAAATTTTATTCGAAAATGATGGAAGAGGAACAAAGAAATAAAAAAGAAATTAATTAAAAAAAGAGAGGAAAATAAAATAAAAAAGCAAATAAAAATAGAGTAGGCAAGAGTGTGCCCAAAGATATTTAACATATTTGTTTGTAAAATTTTTGGTTCATTTATGTTAATATGCCATTTATACTAAACACTGTATATGATATGACATGAATATATCCGATTTTATCACTATAATCACCAAACAATTGATAGGATATAACAAAATTTCTTGGATTTCATATCCTATTCTATCAAGTCCTATCCTAGTAAAATATCCGAACAACCAAATATAGTCTAAGTTCTTTAAATTTAATATTTAACAAATGATTGCGAGTAACACTATGGTGCTTGAACGTATGAAATTCTATCGACCTATAGCATGGACTTGTGAACATAAAAATGATCCTCTTCTACGCTATGCCGTCTGATTAATCTCAGAATTTTAACCACGGACAACAAAACCAAATTCTCGGTCTTAGTGGATAGTGCCGTTGAGGGAGCTAGTATCAAAGACGGGCAAATAGAGTTGATGCTTCCAGGTTCGGCACATCCTTTCCGTGCTCTGCCCCATATAAGTCCTTTCTTCGCGTTAGAATTCTTTTACCTTCTCTTGCTTCACGCACCAGGCAAATACTTAAAGATGACAGCAGAGGAGTGGGGGAACCTCTTGACAAGATGGTGTGCATTGCAAATTATAGTACGTGCAAAGGACTAATGGGGCGTTACATCGCCAGAAGTTATATGTGGACGACTAGTTGTTTCTCCTCGTTCGTTTTTCCAAATGCTGATGTATTTCCAGACACTACTCCATAGGCATCAACAAACCAGGGACAGGAGCTTGCTGGTGACGGACTACTGGCCAAGAAGTGTACTCGCCTTTAGTTCTGGCCTTTGCGCATGAGGTAGGGATTGAATGCACTAGTTTTTTGGTGGTCTATGCTTAAGCCTTCACCTGAGCAAAAGATAATGACCCTGCAGAAGACGGAGGACTGGACAGCTTTTCAGGTTACCATTGCGACTACAATGGATTCGAGTTATAGTTTACCTCAAAATGTTGCTTTGATCACTCTGCAGGTTATTCAGATTTGTCTCAAATACTCTCTCTCCCTCCCTCCTTCCCTCCCTCCCTCCCTTCCTCTCTGAGATTGATCGACCTTTTCTGTTTTGCTGGCTTCTCCGTCTTGCACATCTTTATGAGGTGAGAAAATAACTTCATTTACCCTTTTAGCCCAAAAAGAAAGAGCTTTGTCAATCCATCTCATTTGAATGCGATGTCGTTGGGCCTGAGATAAAACTCTATGTGGGATCTAGAATCAACAGAACTCTGAATCTTCAGAAACCCACAAGAGACTATAATCTAACTATGGAGGCGTTGCTTCTTGGATTGACTAAACTAACTCTATCAGGCATTTCACTTACTGCCGCACCATCAATTCGACACTCTCATGAGTCATTTTTTCCTACTTCAATTAAAAAAAAAAGTTATTTATATAAACCATATCGTATTCATTTCCATCTTTCTCGTTGTGAGTATATCTAGCCCAGTTAAGATGCCGAATATTCGATCTTGGCTAAAGTCGATCTGAAGAAGATGTTTGCCGGAAGAACGGTACGTCGGTACGTAAAGCTTTTACTGCACTAATGCCGAGGCTCTTCCTAGCGCCTGCCAACCACACGGATTACTTTCTCAAACTGATGGATATTGATATATATAGTCATGACTACTGTTGAAGAAGTAAAAGAAATGAGCCTGTCTGCAAACCAAGAGAAGTCTGAAATGAACCCTAAATCTCATAGGGATTGAGGTAGTAACGCGGCCGTCCTTCCACCTAAATGACGTATTCTCAAACCACTCAAAAACCAATTCCCAAAAATTCCGATTCTCCATCAATCTTTTAGGCTTCACTATCGCCGCTAAGTGAGGAACCTAAGAAGATAGGCAAAGAGAGGGATGAATAACCACAACTTAGTGAGTATTGCGCATCTCTTCTAAGTAGATCGAGCACCCACTATGCATTTTGCAAAACAATATCATAACTCATTTATCTCAATTTTAGTATATAATACACATGCAAAATATAAATGAGTTATATTGCTTTAACATAACCATATACATATCAGAAAACACTTGTTAAATCAATAATACCATAACAAATATGAATTGTCCAATCCATTGATTAATCTCATCAATTCACGCGCTAATGGTCCATTCCATTAGTTAATTTCATGCCCTACATTAATGATTTATTTCATTGATCCATTTCATATGAAATCGCACGGTGATGGTACATCCATCGACCAATCTTTTGTTGAATATCAAACCATGGTCACAAAGACAATCAAGATTTCCCCCTAAAAGATTTCCACCTACAAAGTTAGTGACTCGGGGCAAAAAGATATCCTAAATTCAGTATGCATACCATAAGCTCATCAATGGGCTCACAATGATATTGAGCAGTAAACTCACATTCTCGAATATTAAAAAATTCAATCTATAATAAATATCATAATCCACAATGCATTTCATAAACCAATCATACAACCTTTAATAACTCAATTCATCAAATAAAATACACTTCACAAAACATTTTTCAAAACGTTTCAAACTCCATTTCATAAACCCTCAACATTTTGAAACGCCTTTCGTAAAAAGGTTTCTCAAATCATTATAAATTAATTGCATAAACTAGTTCATAACACAATAATAGAGATATATAATATCCTTTCACAATATTTTTCTTAAAACAATTATCAAACCATTGACAAGTTCTAATAGATAGTAAATGCTCGATCCAACTTTTTATGTAACAACAATGCCATTTTGTAATTCATAATATATATATATATATATATAATTTATAATTTTTTCGAATTATGAGTTTTACAAACTTAAAAAAGAGATAGCATCATTCACTTGGATATGCCCTAAACCAAACAATAAGACTTACTCTAATTAACGAACTCACATTTCTATCATATAAATGACAAATAGCATCAAAACCAAATAAATACTACTGCTCATCTAAATTAAGTTCAAACGCTTACAAAATAACTCCAACATGATAACAAATCACTCTCCCGAAACAATTATTCAATCCTAAGCACAACGCGAACTCTCACGCGAAAACCTAACATTTGGCTCCGATCAAACCATTGCTTCAAATCAATGACCATCAAACCCCACGACTCTATAACACCACTATCCACCATTCTCAATAAATTCCATAGCTCGACAACTCAAAAATACGACTTCGCACTCGATTTTTTCAAAACTTCAAATTTACGACATAATTCCAAAAACTATCCCGATTGGACGAAGGAGGGACACGAATACTTACCGGGCATCACGATGCAAAGTTAAATCAACTTGGTGAGGTCCCCGTGTCGCGCACATGTAAAACCCCATTCTTCTTCTTCCCCTTTCTTCTTTCTTCTTTCCTTATTTCCGCCACCCTTTTTCTTTCATTCCCGAGTTGCTCTCCGTCTTCCCTCTCTCTTCCTTTTATCTCGGTGGTCTCTTTTTTCCCCCCTTTGACTTTTCAAAACCCATATCTTACGCTCTCACTCATGCATCGATCAGATTTCTTACTTAAAGTGTCTTTGATCTAATCGCCTTTTTTTTTCTTTTTTTTCTTTTTTCTTTTGTGTCTTTGCTAACAGGGATTTTTCAGCTTGCTGTGACAAGGGAAAGTTCAGGTGATGTATGGAAGTCCATTATCAAGGGCTCAATCCCCTTAAAAGGCATCGAGTTTAGGTCGGATTAAAATCCGAACTTTGTTTGTTTGACATAAAAATACCAACTTTCACTCGATTATCAAATCTGGCCACTTTCTGTTCGATGATGCTGTTAAAGATCAGAAGTGTCGTCTGTATATTTTTCTTCGTTTCTTTCCCTTATTTCACTTCATCTTCCTCGTCACAAAAACCATGGCCGCTCAAACTCATGAAGGGAGAGAGAGATGTACATATGGAATGACACATCGGTTTAGTCGCATCATTGGGTGGAAACTTGACAGGAGCTGGATTTTAGCAAATGACTGAAGTCGGTATTTTTTTTATGCAACAAAAGAAGAAGAAGAAGAAGAAGTTCTGAGCCAAAATTAGGACACGGCCTAAAATTGGTGCTTTTGAAGGGATTTGGGCCCAAATATAGCTAGAAGGAATTTGCATTTTTAACTTAGAATTTGCTCATGTAATTTCACATGATTCAATTCCCATGGTGCCCAAACATTTAAATCTCTAGTCAGACCTCATCGAGACAAAAAATTAAATGTGTAGGGAGATAATATAAAAAATAATGAAGGAACATTTAATTTTTCCAATAGTTTAAGGAGTATCGGATTTTTTAAAATGCGACAATTGTCTTGCTTGACTTTTGCTTTGTCAGGCATTAATATATCAGTCGGTATCCTTGCCAGTCCGAAAAGGAACATACAAATGTCCCAACGAACGTCTCTCGCGATTTGTCTCTTTCCTTTTCTATGCATGACGAGGCAATAATGTAAGAGTTTTTCCTGATTTGTGGACTAAATTATTTTGACATTGTTATTGTAATTTACCATTTAACGTTTACCGTTTTACGGGGTTTGGTCTTAGGTGAGATAGAATGTTTCTTAATTAGTCTAATATGGGATCGGCTAGTGTGGGCCGAGTTGAGCGGCTTTGTAATGAGGGGGACTGGCTGGAAACTCTATAAATAGTGCTCAAGTCTCTCCTCTAGCCCTAATCTCACATATTCTCACCTAAGGGACGTTGCTCTAACGTCAATCGTGAGAGGCCGCCTCATTGAGCCAGTGATTCGGAGGGTAATAGAGGAGAAGGATTTGCGCAAGGAACATTGTGTTTCTTCCGCTTCCGCTCAAGAACAATGGATCCTAAATCAGGTGCGTCAATCCTTCTGTTTACAATTGCTTCTTCTTATATTCTGGTTATGGAGATCTTGGGTTGTGCATAATCTGCACCCAACATGTGGTATCAGAGCCTCCATAACCCTAGAACATGAACGCAATTGGTTTTACCCTGATCTGTACGAATTTGCCCTAAATTATACTGATTTACCCTAATTAGTATAATTCTTGCCCTAATTTGCGATTTTCGAGATTTTAAGTTTGATAAAAATCAAATTAAATTGCAAATTGGGACTCGGCTCGACGAGACGGTGAAAACCGTCGGCAGCGCGTCGCCGTGGGACACCGCACGCGCCCCCACCCGCGGCCACGCGCCGCTGGGGGTGTCGAGCACGTGCCCATGCGCGGCCACACACCTCCACGCGCGGGGCATGCGTCGCACGCGGCCGCTAACGTCAGCGTGACGTCAGCGACCCGGGTCAGACCCGATGCGTGCGTCGCACGTGACGCTAACGTCACGGTGACGTCAGCAACCCGGGTCGACCCAACCCGTAGGCTGACCCGATGACGTCAGCACGCAACCCGATGACGTTAGCAGACCGGCCGACCCGAACCGGCCGGCGTCTAACCCGAACCGGCGACCGACCCGACCCGGGATCCGACCTGACCCGACCCCGGATTTGACCCGACCCGGTCAACGGTTAACCGGTCCAGTCAGCCGGTCGAACCGGGCGGTTGGATCGGACGGTCGGACCAAGTAACTGGTCGGACTGCCATCGGTCGGACAGGTTTTTGGCCGGCTTGACGTCAGGCGTGTGAGCCCCACGCGCCGCGCACTCAGGCGATGCGTGCGAGCGCGTGGGGACTCCTTTCGGCGAGTGGTTGGCGGCGTTGAATTCGTATGAAGATTTCATATCTTGTGGCATATTTATTTTATATGTTTGATGATTTTATGGATGTGAAATTGCATATAAAGCTTTGAATACGTGTATTTTTGATGATTTTCTGCGTATTTTTCCTTGTATTTTTCTGTGATTTTGGAAATACAAATGCTAGGTTACAGATATGCTATTTTGTTCATTGATAAGGCAGATTAATTAGCATGTTATGTGATTTGAGTGATATGTGCCTCTATCACTAAAATTAAATCACATGTATATGGTGTGTGTGAGATAAATATATCCCTGATATGAGAGAGTTTCAAGGACTCAATTGAGTTGTGACCGCCAAAGTGGCACACTTGATTAGGTTTAAGAAATTTCTGTCTCGTATGTTGTCTGGGATTTCTCCCGGTCTAATGCGTAGTCATACTCCCACAGGAGGTGATTATGTATTAGCTCATGGAAGGATACATGATGATGTGGTGGAGGATTGTCTAGTCTTAGTGGTTCTTCTGCCCAAAGGTGATGAATCCACGAAGATTGGAATATATTCTCCTGACCGCTGTCATGTGGGAGTGTACAATTGCATGTCATGTATTCTGCCCAAAGGTGATTATGTGATTTTGCATGTAACTCTCTGGATGTGTACTTGTGTACACAATACTCACATGATGCTAATTGTTATATACTACTATTTTTCAGTCACCTTTTCTGTAAATGGTAACTTCGTCACTATTGAGGTTCTCACTGGTTCCAACTTTAAGAAGTGGAAATAAGATTTTCCGTTTGCCATGGAGATGGCAGATGTTCATTTGTCTCTTACTGCTGATCGACCGGTAGCCATTACTACTGAGAGTACAAAGGATCAGAAAGCACACTTTACTGCCTGGGAAAAGAGTAATAGAATTTGCTTGCTGTCTATGAAGCGTTCAATTCGGGAACACTTGAAAAGTGGTTTGCTCGCGAACCGCACCTTTGTTAGGCAACCGATGGAAGCTTTGGTGGCTAGGTACCGTGTGTCATCTAATGCCGAGATAGGGACACACATTCATACACTTGTTTATCATGAAGTATGATGGTTCTAGTGGGATAAGAGATTATATTCTGAGAATGGTTGATTTGCAGATCAAGCTTCAGGCTCTCAATGTTGCCATTCGCACTACCTGCATCGTGCATCAAGCTTTAAACACTCTTCCTCCTGATTATGGGATTATCAAGACTAATTATAGTTCCCAAGATGAAGCCTGTTGACACCTAAAATTTAATAAAAATTCTGTTTGAATTATAATAAAATAAAAATAAAAAATAAAAAAAAAGAAAAGAAAAAGAAGAAGAAAATCAAAATAGAAAAATCGGGAAATAAAAAAAAAAAAGAAGAAGAAGGTCGAAATCAAAGAAAATAAAAAATGGAAAATTAAAAAGTCAGAAATTAGAAAATAGAAAAATTAAATTGACGAAATAAAAACGCGAAAAAAAAAATTAAAAAATGGAAAATATAAATAGAAAAGATTAGGGTTTTCGCGGGGGGGGGCTCGACACTCTCTCTCTTCGGCCATTCCCTCGCATTTTCTCTCTCCCGGTTCTCTCTCTCCCCCCGACGCAGCCTACCCCCAAATTTCTCTCGGGAAACCCTAGATCGGGCCTCGATCTAAGGTTTCGAGGAGAGATTTCCGAAAAATCTCTTGGAATCGACCCCCAAAAAGACCGATCCTATCTCCCTCTCACGATTTTCTCTCCCCCACAGCATCCACACCAAGCGACGGCAGCGGTGGTCCTTGACGCGACTCTTCCATCTTCGCCGACGATTGGGTAGCGACAGCCTTTGATTTAGGGAAGATCGACGCTTATTGGGAGGCCACGACATCAGATCCACGGTCGGCCAGGGAGATTCGAGGAGTACGAACCCAGATCCGGCGTAGACAGGTGACGACGATGATGCTGTAGATCTGAGTCCGATTGGCCGACGGAAGGGATTGATCGTAGAACCTCAACCGAGATCTCCTCTTCCCGAAAACCCTAGGAGACCGATCCGCGTTACAAAAAATCGATGAGTTCCCCCCTTTTTCTTTGCCGATTAGTTTCCTTTTAGGGATTCGATTTTCTTCCTCCCTTTTCTTCGTTCCCTTTGTCTCTGAACACATTTTTTTCTCTTTCTCTTTTGTTTTCTTTGTTCGGTTCATCTCGGTCGAAACCGCCGACGGACGGATCGACTCCCTCGAGGATCATTGGCGGGCGATTCTATTTTCAAGAAGACCATTGACGAACGGATCTGACCATTTTCTTTTGTTGCAGATCATATTTCAGAGCTTGACACATTAGAGTTGGATTTATTCCAAGTTAGAGGTTTCGGTTTGTTCCTCAAGGTAAGAGAAATCCGAAACCCTAGGCCTTAGTCGCTCTTGTTTTCGGTCGATCAAGTAGGGATAAATATGTTCGATTAGAAATTTAGTGATGCATGAATCTCTATGTTAAATCCGAACATGGTTTTTCATCATTTCTGCTTATAGATTTCTTCGGCCGAAATATTCGATGTCAGTTTGAAGGAATTTCCAAATCAGATTAATGTGGGTTTCAATTCTGATTCTGATTGGGGGTCTCCATATGCCTTTTCGATATATGGATTCTACTGTATTGATTTAGTTTGAATTCCTTAAAATAGATGCTATATAACTTGCTGTATTGGTTAATCAGTAAGCATATGACTTACCCCCATCGCCCAGACCTTTGCTGCTTAATAGGTACAATTCTGAAATTATTGAAGAATATGAGCCATGACCGAACACTTTGCGAATGTTTTGAATGCCTGTCAGTGTTTAGTAGTTAATTGTGCTGATTTTCTTTGTTACGTTATCCATCTGTTTTGTTTAGCCGCCTTGATGTTTGCTGTTACGAAGTTTCTAAATTGCAGCTTTGATATACCGCTGTTGTGGTTGCTATTACCTCTTTCTCGCTATTAGATGTTCAGTTGTTTTTGCTCTATTATTTGTAGGCCTGCTATTTCATGAATTCAGTCTTGCCGTTTGTTTTTTCGGTGTTACGGTTCAGTTGTTTATGTTTCTATATTACCTATACATTGTCTTCCACTGCTGTTCTTTTTGTTTTGTTGCACTGTTATTTTTAGTTATATCAGATCGATGCCTCATTGCTTCTTCTTTACTGTTCCGCGATTCCGCAGCTGTTGTATTGCTGGATCAGCTTTATTGCTTTGTTGTTTCAATGCTATGGTTCTATTGTTTGATTGTTCCCATGCTACTGACGTGCTGTCCCTATATCACTGTCTTGTGGTTTCTACGGTGTCGTGCCACTATTCTGACTCAAATGTTTAATGTTTTGTTATTCCAGTTTTACTGTTCTTGTTGCCTCCGTTTCAGTATTATTATAATACTTGCTGTTTTGCTATTTTCTTGTCATCATGTCGCCACTTTGCTGTCTTTATTTCACTATTTTTATAGTGTTATTGTTTTTACTTTACTGTTCTTGTGATCTTTGCTTTATTATGCTGCTGCTCCATTAGCTTTATCTTGTTGTTTCTATTATACTGCATTGTTGTTTTCGCTCCAAAGTCTGCTTTTCTTGATACTCATGCTATGAAATTAGTTGTATTACTGTTTCAGCTTTGTCATATTGTCACCTTGATGTTTGCTTTACTGTTTTGTTGATTTCCTGAAGTCACATTGCCGTTTCGTTATCTTTGTTTTCGCTGTTTGAGGTTCTATTTTGTAGATTCTATTTTGCCATTGCATCACTTTATTTCTAGCTTTACATAATGTCTTTACTTAGTCACTTCATTTTGAAGTCAGCATTAGTTTCTTTTTTAATTCTTTAGTCTAAGCTTAGAATTAAGACTTTGAAGATGAAGAAGCCACGGAGATGGAGGAGGGTCGATGTCCATTCCGACCTTTATATATGTAATCTTCTTCTCTTTTATATTCCCGATATATGTTTCGGGTTTTTAAGATTGTATTAAAGCCCGACGAGTTGCGGGCCTTTTATTTTTCTTTTTTCTTTTATTATGTTTTCCTTTATGTTCTTTAGGATTATATGCTTGAATTTACTGCTTTATATTGACTGCTTTATTGCGTTTCAATTGGTTATTTTCTTTACAACTTCTCTTATAATTGCATGTTCTGGTTTTTTTTTTAGGTTGCTTGTTTATCCATCTTATAATGGCATGCTTATTGTTTGTTTTCTTTCTTTTAGGAATAAAATGAAATGAAACCGAATTCACCACGCATGATTACTTAGTATAGGATTGATTACCTTGAAAAAAACTTAAAGGACGCATGGAAACAAAAAAAATATATAAAAGAAAAATCAAAAAATCAAAAATAAAAGATCAAAAAAAAAGAAAAAAAGAAAAAAAACAACAACAAAAACAACAAAAACACAACATACCATTAGGTACCGAAAGGGCGTTAGTAAAAAAAAAAAAAAACACTAATGTAATCCAGGTCCTCGAGCTTTAGATCTCTGGTTGCGTAGGGATCGAGGGAATCTCCCAACCCTCGATTAGGTTTCTAGCTTGCCTCTAAGATAAGCTAGTGGCGACTCTGTTTTGTTTAGGATTGATAATATGATTCAATTTTATAAACTTTTGTTGTGCCTAACGATTAGCTTGGGAGAGCTCGGGTTTGCATGTTTAAAATCCGAAAAAGTTAGGCGCGACAAAGCCTAGTCAGTTAATGAACTGATTCTAGGGTGGTGGCAGAGGAAGAGAAATTGAAGAAAGACAAAGGGCACATTGCTCTTTATACTTCAAGCTCTGCCACTGATAAGGGTAAGAGTGTGAAGAATTATACTCATAAGAGAAATTCTGATGCAACTGGGCCTTCCAATGGTAAAGGAAATTCTGAAGGTGCTGCTCCTTCTAATAGTGTTGGTCCTTCTAACAGTTTGGGTCCTAAGAAAACATTTCCTAGAAAGAGGGGTGTTTTTTGCCACTTTTGTAGGGAGAGAGGACATGTAAAGAAGGACTGCAAAAGGTTTAAGGATTGGCTGTCTAACAGAAACAAGAAGAGTGAGCCTAAAGGTAATGATTCGTTGGCATTAGTTTATGAATCCAATCTATCTAAAGTTCCGACTAATTCATGGTGGCTAGATAGTAGTGCAACTAATCATGTTGCGTTTACCATACAGGGGTTCATAAACAGAAAGACGCCAAATCAGGATGAATCAAAGCTCACTATTGGAAACAACATTGGAGTTGATGTCGAGTTCGTGGGAGATGTTGTTTTGGTTTTGGATTCTGGTTTTAGGATGATGTTAAGGAACACTTTTTATGTACCTTCATTTAGGCGAAATTTAATTTTTGTGTCTTGTTTGGACATGAGTGGATACTCTTTTGAGATAAAGAGTAATGCTATTGCCATCTTTTATGATTCCAATAAGATTGGGTGTTGCAATTTATCCAATGAATTATATCGATTGAGTTTATGTCCCAAGGACATGTATGTTGCATATTCAGCTGAAAAAGGTGTTTCCAAAAGGCCTCTATCTAAGGAACAGTCTTATGCATTGTGGCATAAACGACTTGGTCACATCTCCAAAGAAAGAGTAGAGAGGCTTGTTAAGGCTGACATCCTACCTACTCTTAAAGGTGATCAAGAGACTTGTGTAGACTGTTGTAGAGGTAAGATGACGAAAATAAAGAAGAAATCAGCTGTTCGAAGTTCTGGCTTGTTGGAGATTATTCACACCGATATTAGTGGGCCATACACAGCTACTTTATGCAGAAACTTTTATTTCATCACATTTATTGATGACTATTCCCGATATGGATACTTATATTTGATTAAATAAAAGTCTGAGTCCCTTGACAAATTCAAGATTTTTCGGACTGAAGTGGAAAAACAGTTGGGAAAAGTCATAAAGATTGTTAGATCTGATCGTGGTGGTGAATATTATGGTAGGCACGGTGATGCTGGACAACTTAAAGGGCCGTTTGCCAAATACTTAGAGGATTCTGGGATAGTAGGTCAGTTTACTATGCCTGGAAGTCCTAAACAAAACGGCGTAGCTGAAAGACGCAATCGAACTCTTATGGACATGATGAGAAGTATGATTAGTAGGACCAATTTACCTACTTTTCTATGGGGTGAAGCTTTGAAAACAGCTCTCTATATTCTTAATCGTGTTCCTAGTAAAGCGGTTCCATTGACTCCTTTTGAGTTGTGGACTCGGACGTAAACCTAGTCCGAATCATCTTAGAGTTTGGGGATGTCCAGCAGAGGTGAAGTTATATAATCCTACACTGAATAAGCTGGATTCCAAAACTACATGATGTTATTTTGTGTCTTACCCAGATCATTCAAAGGGGTATCGGTTTTACAACCCCAATGGGGGTACAAGAATTGTGGAATCTCAGACTACAAAGTTTCTTGAATTTGATGTAGCTGAAAAGGGTAGTTGTTCACAAACTTCTGAAGATGATAGTATGGTGGGGATTACTGGATCCTCATCTCATCCTGTGCAGACAATTTTGGATCCTCTTGTGTCACAAAATGAACTTGTTGTGGCTCAAGATCCCATTGTTGAGATGGTTCCCGATGTAATTCCTCAAGCTCCTCAAGTTCAGAATGAGGTTGAAGTAGCTCCACTCAGAAGATCTGCTAGGGAAAGACGTTCTGCTATTCCACCAGACTATGCGGTCTACCTAGGAGAGCATGATTATGATATTGGCTGTGTTGTTGATCCAGTCACTTATAAGGATGCTATCTTATGTCCTCAATCAGATTTGTGGCTAGATGCGATGAAAAATGAGATGCAATCTATGAAACACAATGGTGTTTGGGAGCTTGTTGAATTACCTGAAGGTTGCAAACCTATTGGCTGCAAATGGGTATTCAAGACTAAAAAGGATTCCAAAGGAAAGATTTAAAAGTTTAAGGCCGACGGTGGCTAAGGGTTTCACTCAAAGAGAAGGAATAGATTATGAAGCAACATTTTCTCCAATTTCTTCTAAAGATTCCTTGAGTGATCTTGGCATTGGTAGCTCATTTTGATATGGAGTTACACAGATAGATGTTAAGACCGCATTTCTTAATGGAGACCTCAATGAGGAGGTTTATATGGTGCAACCTGAGGGCTTTACAGTTGATGACTCAGGTAAGCTTGTTTGTAGATTGAAGTAGTCTATTTATGGCCTTAAACAAGCTTCTAGACAGTGGTATTTCAAATTTCATAGTGTTGTCACTTCATGTGGATTTATTGAGAATAAAGTAGATCAGTGCATATACACCAAGGTCAGGGGGAGAAAATATATTTTTCTCATACTTTATGTGGATGATATCTTGCTTGCAAGTAGTGACATTGGTTTACTGCATGAGACAAAGCGGATGTTATCGAAAAATTTTGATATGAAAGACCTTGGTGAGGCGTCTTTTGTTCTTGGCATTGAGATTCATAGGGATTGCTCATGCCATTCATTGGGCTTATCTCAAAGGGCATATATTGATCGTATTTTGAAAAGATTCAGTATGCAAGACTGCAAATCAAGAATTGCTCCCGTTATTAAAGGTGATAAATTGAGTCTTTCACAATGTCCTGTTTCAGATTTTGAGAAAGCTCAAATGAAGAATGTACCTTATGCTAGTGTGCTTGGAAGTATCATGTATGCTCAAGTTTGCACTAGGCCGATATTGCTTTTGCGGTTGGACTTCTAGGCGAGATATCGACAAATCCAGGATACGATCACCTGGGTTGCTGCCAAGAAGGTTTTAAGGTACTTAAAGAGAACAAAGGATTATATGCTGATTTATAGACATGTTCCTGACTTGCAACTAGTAGGGTATTCTGATGCAGATTTTGCTGGTTGTCAAGATGACAAAAAGTCAACCACAGGATACATATTTATGTTGGCAAGAGGTGCAGTATCATGGAAGAGCGAGAAACAGAAATCCATATCTTCTTCTACCATGCAAGCGGAGTTCATAGCATGTTTTACAGCTGCTACTCAGGCTATTTGGCTCCGGAACCTCATTAGGGAGTTATCAGTTTTTAATTTTGTGGATCGACCCATACAACTATATTGTGACAATAATTCTGCAGTGTTGTTTATTAACAACAACAGAAGTCTCAAGGGGTCTAAACACATGGAGGTCAAGTTTTTTACTATAAAGGAATCAGTGCATAATGGTGACGTTATCGTAGATTATGTTTCTACGAGATGATATGATTGCAGATCCACTAACTAAAGGCCTACGCCCATGTGTGTTTGATCGACATGTCCTTAGTATGGGCCTAGGAGCATCTTGGGATGCTGTCATTTAGTGGGAGTTATATTTTATTTTTTCTTAAATAAAGTTTATATCTGCATTTGTTACAATTTAGTAACGTTTATATATATATATATATATATATATATATATATATTTCAACTTTTGCATTCAATACAATATTTTGAATGGTTTGTTATTTCGTTGAATATATATATTGTTATCATTCTCAAGGTATTACCTTGAGTGAAGGCTAGGGGCAATTCATTATTAGCCTTGTGCATATGTTCTTGTAAAAGGTTAACCATAAGGACAAGACATATGTGGGTTCATTAGAACCATAATTTCATTCTCTTGTGGCATAAACTTTTGTGTCGCCTAAGTAAGAGAATGGTGACTGACAAATGGATCTCTCTATGAGAGATGTTAGCCATTTGCCACACTACCATATTGAATCCATATCAAATAAAGTTGAAAACACTTGTGACCATGGAAGGCTCTATGTGTATACATGCAGTTACCGCCATGATTCGGTGTTAGAGGCTTTATGGGATAGGATTAACTATTAAGAATTATCTCTGGACCAATGTGCGCACATACAATACAATTTCAATTAATATAGTCCAAGTGGGAGAATGTAAGAGCTTTTCCTGATTTGTGGACTAAATTATTTTGACATTGTTATTGTAATTTACCGTTTAACGTTTACCGTTTTATGGGGTTTGGTCTTAGGTGAGATAGAATGTTTCTTAATTAGTCTAATATGCGACTGGCTAGTGTGGGCCGAGTTGAGCCTGGCCTGTAATGAGGGGGACTGGCTGGAAACTCTATAAATAGTGCTCAAGTCTCCTCTCTAGCCCTAATCTCACATATTCTCACCTAAGGGACGTTGCTCTAACGTCAATCGTGAGAGGCCGCCTCATTGAGCCAGTGATTCGGAGGGTAATAGAGGAGAAGAATTTGCGCAAGGAACATTGTGTTTCCTCCGCTTCCGCTCAAAAACAATGGATCCTAAATCAGGTGCATCAATCCTTCTGTTCACAATTGCTTCTTCTTATGTTCTGGTTATGGAGATCTTGGGTTGTGCATAATCTGCACCCAACAAATAACTCATTACATCAACATGATTAACCAATTTCTCTGTCCACCTTTCATTCCAATCCGTCTTAAATGTAGCTCAAAGTAATTTTTTGGTTTGATGTCCGCGCACTATGATGCAGCCATTAGATTTTGAGAAGTATCATTTGTCTACCTTTCTATGTCCCTGAATGGAAAAACAGAGTTGCTCAGCATGGTTTCGTATGACAGAGAAAGTATTCGGTGGCAGCATAATACCATAGGCTGACAGGGCATTCACTAACGTAGCACAACCCAACTAAAATTTAACATAAGTTTCCGAAGTGGTGACCAAACCAAACAAAAACAAAATATGAAAAGTCGGCCTTCCTTTTTTCTCTCTCCTTTCCTCGACCATCTGCAGTCGTCGATTGGCAGATCGAGAGGTCCATGGTCGAGCCATCCCTCCGTCCTCGTCGTGACTCGCAAATAGAGCCGCATTCTTTATTGTCGTTCACGACCATGCTCGTCCGTCGCTAGATCTGGATTCCATGGCCCATGGCCAAGCCAGCCCTTGATTATCGTGAATCACCACCGGGCTCTTCCGTCGCCAAATCCAAAACCGTCTCCTTCGCCCAACCCGCCACAACCTCCAACCTTGAGCACACCGCCCCATTGTGGTCGCCACATCC
The DNA here is from genome assembly GCA_014182555.1 of Eucalyptus erythrocorys. Classification (NCBI taxonomy): domain Eukaryota; kingdom Viridiplantae; phylum Streptophyta; class Magnoliopsida; order Myrtales; family Myrtaceae; genus Eucalyptus; species Eucalyptus erythrocorys. The sequence continues at coordinate 33,311,299 of CM024606.1, forward strand.
AGCGGCAAGTTCAAAAGAACAGCCGCTCGAGAATAAAGACGAGGGATCATGGATACAAGACTTTCAAAAGCAGAGGAATGCAGAAACAATTGATGGAAACCGCTTGAGGAGAGTGCAACCGCTAGAAACCTCTGAAGGCAATTACCGCATAATCATTATATTATCACCAGTGATCCACTAGAGAGCCCCCACTCAAATCAAGCAAACTTACTGTCTGTTTCAGTATATTTACTTTCCTATGCTACAATTTTATTTTCCAAATCCACATTGTCAATTAAATTCCAACATGTTTCTTAACTATAGCTGTCAAACTCGCATTGTCAATTAAATTTTTGGTGTGTATCTTATCCTATGTAATATCGTCAATTAAATTCCATCGTGATGTCTTTGTTGAAAATTTCCTATAATATGGGCTTACATTAATTAATTATTTTCCTATTTTAAATAATCGGGTTAATGGATATTCCAATATTTATTGAACCCTACAGTAATCTGATTAAATTGAGTATTAGCATCTATTGATAACGAGTCTAGTTGAGTAGCAAAGTATAGGCAATTGTGTTTAACTGAAGCCCGTAATGGAAAGGGCCTAGTTGACACGCTGTTGAATAGGGTTTGCTAGGTCCCCTCTCTAGCCTATAAAAAGGATAGGTTATACCTATCAGTTGCTTTACTTCCATTGAAAGCTGCTATATTGAAATAGGTCATAGAGATGAAGATCTGGCATTTCAATAAATCCCTGACCATCAGAGTGATCTACTTTTCTTCACTTGAAGCGATAACTCAAATAGGTACGCTTTAATTTCGTTATATTTAGTGATATTGGTGTTTTACAATCATATATGAATCAGCTTCTTCTTGATTGATTAGTTGTTTATGTGAATAATATTCTACAGTCTTTGCATTCTCAAGCCTTGCCATTGATTAAATTTCGGCAAAGTTGGTTTACGTTTGGTTTGTTTGTAATTATTTTGCTTGTCAAACCTTGCCATTGATTAAATTCCAACATGGTTTGCGTTTAATTAGTTTTATCTAAAGTGAAGTTGTCAATTATCTCATTCTTCTAGATATTTCTTATTTGGAGTTGTCACATAACCGTCTCTTTTAATCAAAATCGAAGAACAACCTTCAGTAAAAAAATATTTTGTCACCGGTGAAATTCCACCTGAACAACTAGATAGATGTTGCTGAGTGGAGAGAATTTGCAAACAATGATAAGTCTAGGAAACCTCGCACTCCATCTGCTAGTAACTAATATTGGGATCATCTGTAGAGAACGTCAATAATTTCAAGAGATAAGCAAAGGCGGCATCTAAAGGAAATGTAGGTTTTGGAATTTACTCATTTTATGAAATCCTTTCCATTGGAAGCAGTTTAGAAGGTCTACTCCATGGCCATATCCGCCTGTCATTTGTGTCATCACCTCCTTTCCAATAGGAAAAATAACCAAAAAAGTCTTAAACTTATTATATTAATACAAATTCCATCATAAATATTTTAATTGGACCAATTTAGTCCTAAACAATTTCACATTTATATCAATTTAGTCAATTCAGCCAATTTAGATCAGAAATAATTGACAGGGACACCTATAGTCCAACATGGCATGACCGGCATTAATATTGACATGTTTTAAATATTTTTTTCGATTTTTATTATTTTTTAAAAAATTCCTTTTTTATTTTTTTCCTTTTTTTCCTATTCTTTTTCCTTTGGATTGTGGCCAATACCACTCACAGGGCCCGATGCTTGCCATAGTCCAAAGGAAAAAAATAGGGAAAAAAATAACTTTTTAAAAATATATTTAAAAAAATTAAAAACATCCATATCTTCACCAGTCGTGCCACGTGGGACTATCGGCATCCATGTTAGCAATTTCCGATCTAAATTGATTGAATGGACTAAATTGGTGTTAATGTAAAAAATTTAAGGACTAAATTGGTCCAATTGAAATGTTTATGATTGGATTAATACCAATGCAATAGGCTTTATAACTTTATTCGTACTTTTACCCCTTTCCAACTCCATCATCTGTTGGAATTGGTCCTAAACACAACCCGAACTCAAACACAAAACGCTAAAATTTTGCTCCGACCAACCCATAGCTTCAAATCAACGACCGCCAAACCCCATGACTCTGCAAAACCACAATTCACCATTCTCAAGAAATTTCATAACTTAACAATTCAAAAATTAAATTTCACAATTTTCACAAACTTTGTATATGCAACCTAATTCTAAAGACTGACCGATTAGACCAATGGGGGACACAAACACTTACCGAAGCGATGAGAAGTTGAATCAAGTTAACGAGGTCCCCATAGTTTGCACATGTAAAAACCCCCCGCCCCTCCCTCCCCAGGCCCGCCGAGGCCCCCAAATCCCCTTCTTCACCTTTCTTCTTCTTCTTCCCTTCTTGCCCTTTCTTTCCCGAGTTGCTCTCCGTCTTCTCTTTCTTTCTTTTATCTCGGTGGTCTCTTCTATTCTTTTTCTTTTGACTTTTCAAACTTCTTTTATTTATGTTTTCTTTCCGCCTTTGACTTTTCAAGACCCTTATCTTGCACTCAGTCATGAATCGGTCAGATTTATTACTTAGGTGTCTTTGATCTGATCGTTTTTTTTTTTTTTTTTTTTTGTCTTTGCTAACGGGGATTTTTCACCTTACTGTGACAAGGGAAAATTTGGGTGATGCTTGGAAGTCCATTAATAAATATAAGGGCTCAATTCCTCTAAAAAGCATCAATATTAGGTTGTATCCAATTCTGATTCGAACTTTGTTTGTTTGTGTTGTGCTCGTCAATATCACGACGAATGCTAGTTGCTTGGTTAGATACACAATGCAAATCTTGGATTCTTGATGAATGAAGAATGATATAGACATTCTGGAATAATTTTTGATGATCTAGAGTTTACATTCACGGGGTGAGGTTTTCTACTCTTGCACAAGTTCTCTCTTTGCGAGGAGGGCATCCCATCCTTTGGAGTCAAGTCAATGTAGCCTGTAATTTAGGGAGTTTGAGAGTGCAGCAACATCCTTTAATGCTATAGTAGGTCTAATTGCTCCGATAGCACAATCAAATTTGTTTGCAAATTCCTGTGATATTCGTATCTTTGAATTTGGTAGTGGGCCTCATTGAAAGCGGATCATAAAGCTAACATTTCTGTGCTCTCAGACATGCGCACATTAGTTTCGTGCAAAGGTTTGTCCATGTTCTTTTTGAACCATGATGAGGTTACTTCCATAAATGGCTCAGATGCAGGGGTGTTGAGTAGGTCACTCCTAATTGGAGAAGCCAACACAATTATGTATATCTGTAGTATAATATGTATGGTAGTGCGTATGTAAAAGTAAAAAAGAAAAAAAATATCGAAAGAGATCGGGAGATAAAAAAATCAATGTGGTCTTCCATATCTAGAAAATCAAGAGAGATTAGGAGAGAAATCAAAGTGATCTTCTCATATGTACAAAATCACGAGAGATTAGGAGATAAATCTAGATGATTTTCATATCGTACAATTCCAATTAGGATTGCATTTGCACCTATAAATAGGAGTCCTCCTCAATGGAGAAAAATATACAAAAAACAATAGTATCAGAGCAGCGTAGTAGAAGAAATAGTTATTTTCTTCCAAGAAAGAGAGTTATATTTGAGTGAGTTATTCAGTTTGTGAGAAGTTCAGATCCACAAATTAAAGACACATTTGGGTGAAGTTGTATTCCATTATTTGAAGATAGTGAGAGATCCATATTTGGGTGAAGTTGTATTCCATTATTTGAAGCGGACTACGATCCTGTTGTTTTTCACTTGGAGGAGGGTTTTCCATGGTAAAAATTCTAATGTTATTTACTATTCATTTTTATTGTTTCCATTTAATATTTTATCCTATTTAATTTTCACAGAAATAATAGTGGGAAAAATTATTTGGGCCTTCCTCATGAATATTCTTTTCTTTTTCCTAACAAGGGGTTGTCCTGCGACGGGGAAAATCCGGCAGGGAAGGAGAGGCCGTGCAATGCCAATCTCTGCGTGCTTGGGATAGGAGGTGGCATCTAACAGAGGTAAAAAGTCGGAATAACAGAGGTTTAGGGAGTGAAACCACCGATTTGTTCCTTGGTCTTGGGAGAAGTTTGGTTCTCCCAACAATTTGAGCTTCTAGTGAAAAGAATAGTCTCGAAGTATCTTATTCTCTGTCGAATAACATGGCTGATGTTTTTTGGGCTAAAGACGGACAATAAGGCAGCAGAAGGAGATCGATTAGAAGCAAACGACACTCCATCCGAAAGACACTGTCCTTGGTTTTCAGTCTTGGTACTTTCCATGGTTGAATTCCATTTGGTTGCAATGGTTGGAAGGGCAAAGTTTAAGGTGAAATGAATCGACATGCGCCGAACCGTGTAGTGCATGCTTGTCGCCTACTGGCAGAACAAATCAAACACACACTGAAGTTGCGACGTGATCAAAGTCACTGGAGACCCCACAAATCGAGAATTATAAACCCAAGTAAATGTGGTGATAGTTGATATTTAGAGGTGACTTATCACCTTGTTAATGTGACAAATCAATTCTTGCAGGTCGAGGCATTTGCTCATCACTGGCAGTGATCCGTTGATCCGGTTTTCAAATTTAGGTCTCGCTTTCGGGGTTGTGTTTCGTATTGAAGCCTCTATGCAGGCCATACTGGATAATTTTGACTAACGAATGAAATGTCTATTTGACAAGAAAAGAAGGATTTGGAGCCCTAGAACCAGAGATCAGCACGAGAAACAATCCAAGGCAAAACCCAAATGACCGAAAACCACAAAGACGAAAGAAGAGAGACCAGAGCCAAAGAAAAGTAGGAACCCAACGATGGCGGCTCTCAAAGGAGGAGGCGACAAGATCAACGGCGCTGTGGCGGGCCAAGACGCAGTGTGTCGACCACCCCTTTGTGCCAGCCTCTGAGAGTCCACCCATCGAGGCCATGACTGCGGTGGACATGATCTCGTTCAAGCGGAGCAAGTCCACGGTGACGCGAGGCAGGGCATCAGGCAATTACTAGACAAGGAGGCGGGCAACGACGGACTTTAGCCTTAGGCGGCGAGGTGGCAACTGCGGCCGACAGAAGTCCAAGATCTCCGCCATGCTAGGCAACCAGAGGGTGAACAGAAAAACCAAAGAAAGACGCGAAAAAAGGAAGGAGGAAAAAACATTGTGATGAAGGAAAATGCCCCCATCATGGTTGAGGAGTGACATGTGAGATGCTCACATGAATTCCCACCGTAGAAACAATCAACTAATATTGGGTTGATAGCATTCAGCACCGAAACGAAGGACAGAAGTTCGATTTCTAAAGCGAAACGAAAGACATAAAATCTCTCCGGCATCGGAGAGAATCCTAGCCAGACTGTGAAGCTGCACACATTGACTCGTATGGTGAACGTCAGTGAATTTGCACCTGCAAATTCAAGAAACGGAGCATGAGATCAAAAAGTCAAGCCGAAAGCACCTAAAATTTTTGGAGCGTTAAACTTAGAATCAACCGCAATTTATGTGATTTTGAGAGGAAAACAAAATGGCCAAGACAAAAGACTCTCTTACCGAGAAGATCAAAAGGAGGAACAACAGAGCTGCTGTGAAGAAGATTTTGAGTGAAGCCATTGGGTAAACGAATCTAAGAACGAGGAACCGAATCGAAATTCTGGATACCACTCTTGCGCGAGTCAATTCTCTCTTCCTCGCTCGCTAGCAAAATGCCCGTTTCACAAGCAGAGAGGGTAAGAGAGAAGGGGGGAGAGAGAGAGAGAGAGAGAGTGCAAGGACTCGGAGTGGAAGGGTGACGGTGAAGAGAGGGGGCTTAGCTATTTATACAGGGTTTGCGTTGGGCGGGGCTACAGGAAAGCTGTGGCATTTGGTACTCGGTAAATTCAGTTTTTTGCTCGAACTCCTTTTTCCTATGACCCCACTAGGAAAAAGGAGTTACTGGGGAAAAAGGAGTTCGAGCGTGGTATTCAGAATTTCGATTCGGTTCCTCGTTCTTAGATTCATTAACCCAATGACTTCACTCAGAATCTTCGTAGCAGCTATGTTGTTCCTCCTTTTGATCTTCTCGGTAAGAGAGTCTTTTGTCTTGTCTTGGCCTTTTTATTTTCCTCTCAAAATCACATAAATTGCGGTTGGTTCTAAGTTTAACACTCCAAAAATTTTAGGTGCTTTCGACTTGGCTTTTCGATCTCATGCTCTATTTCTTGAATTTGCCAGTGCAAATTCACCAATGTTCACCATAAGAGTCAATTTGTGCAGCTTCACGGTTTGGCCAGGGATTCTCTCTGACGCCGGAGAGATTTTATGTCTTTCGTTTCGCTTTAAAAATCGAACTTTTGTCCTTCGTTTCGGTGCTGAATGCTGTCAACCCAATATTATTCGATTGTTTCTACGGTGGGAATTCATGTAACCATCCAAGTGCTATGGGGGGATTCGAAGTGGAGTCATTCTTCGAAAAAAATGGTCTTTGAAGTCGTCGACTGTCTATCTTAAATAGGGTCCCCACTCGCTGGCCGGACGGCAACCACTTAGCATCTCACATGTCACTCCCCAACCATGATGGGGGCAATTTTTTTCCTACTTCATATTGAATCATATTGTATGTCTTTCATTTCGCATTGGAAATCGAATTTCTGTCTTTCGTGTCGGTGCGGAATGCTGTCAAGACAATATGATTCGATTGTATCGACAATGGGATTTCTTGTAATCAATTAACTTCATACATGTCCAGAGGGTAACCATTCAGCTCAAGAGGAAACCATTAAGTGCAGTTTTATTGGCTTTCCTTAACAAGTGCACTTATAGTATTAATGAAGAAGAGCGGTACTTCAATTGCTTCCTAGCTTACAAAAGTAATCGGACAACAGCCTTCGCAAGTTTCTTAGCGAGTACTCTTTGAAGATTATTTACTTGGTCAGTAGCAAATAACCTTCAGCGATTACTTGCCCACGTGATCGCCAGTTCAAATGTGCATAATCGTGTTCTTCAACTGCAATTTTCTTCTCTGCTTTCAGGCCGCGCGAAGGGTTCCCATCTCCAGGTTTCATCATATGCTAGACATTAAGTAATGTACCTAACGACCCCTAAAACTACCGCGAGCGCGGAAGCTAAGCTTGTTTGAACCAGTCGCGCTAGACTAATGATCTCTCCACTGACCATTTCCACAGCCTGTCCTTAAAACCCGCCTGCGCGATCGCTCAATATGATTGCTTTCCGAGATCAGAATATGAAGAGAGCGCATCATGGCTCTTGGAACTCTAGGAACAGCTCAAGTTTGACAGTGAGAATGCTGTCGTTTGAACCATTTCCACAGCCTGTCCTTAAAACCCGCCTGCGCGATCGCTCAATATGATTGCTTTCCGAGATCAGAATATGAACAGAGCGCATCATGGCTCTTGGAACTCTAGGAACAGCTCAAGTTTGACAGTGAGAATGCTGTCAAAAAGCTTTCAACGCAGGTAGGGGCAATAAAAACTCCAGATGTCTGCATTAATAAAAAAAAAAAAAAAGATTAATTATTATAGTTTGGCCCATGCAGGTTTCGAACCTGCGACCTTCGCGTTATTAGCACGACGCTCTAACCAACTGAGCTAATAGGCCAATACGTTTGTTGGACTCATCAGATATTTAAAATAATAGGCATGAATTTACACCACCACGGTGATCTTCGCGCTGGTCACGCGCAGAGCAAAGAAGCAGAGAAGCCATCGTTTTAGCTCCTGAGGAAAAGGAAGAGCGAGGACGACCCGTCGCAGTTTCCGCCATGAAAGAAGATTACGAGGTCGGTCGCTTCATCACTTACTTCGATTCTTTTCCTGTTTCTTTCTTCGAATCGCCGCTCCGTTTCGTGTCCCGAATCGAGCGTAATCGGTGTTCCGCTCCTCTCGTTTGCCCCTTCTGATGTTGTCCGCAAGTCGTTCGACAAAATACCACACAAGCTTTCGGCTGAAAAGAATTACCGCGACGTTTGGTTTGGTGAGGGATTCGTCCCGGATTCTAGGGTTCCGCTGATTTTGAGGGAATCAATCGTAGTCGAGGGGGCAAAAGAAAACGTGGGTCGGTGCGGATCGAGGTTTTAAGATCGCAAGATGTGATTTTTGCGCGATCGGAAAAGGTCCCGTCTTGTTCTCCTGACGTTTCGGCTCACGAGGGACTCGGGAAAAATGATTTCAGGTCGAAGAGAAGAAGCAGGCCGCCGCGGATGTGCTCGATCAGTACTCCAAGTTCGTCCTGGCCTGCATCGGGAACCAAGTTCGGCCTTGCGATTTGAGGCTGCATCTGATGAAGGTTACTTGAAATTCCGTAGAATGATGAATTAGGATCCAGAATAGCGAATTTCCATCTCATTTTTTTGTTTCTGTTTGTTGGAATTGTTCAGGAGATTTCTGGACTGCCGACCTCTCTAAAGAGGGAGCCCTTCCCTTCTCCAGCAAACTCCGATGCCATGGGCGAATCCTCGAGCTCCGGGACAGCCAGACTCGATAAGCAAGACAGTTTTCGAGCTTTATAGTTGATGGTCATCTGGATCGGAATTTCTCGATATTTTCCCCATGTAAGATGCCGGTTGAACTATCGTCGTTCTTAGATTCTTTTAAACTAAGTTGCTCTAGTAGTAAGATGTAGGTAGTGAATTTCTCTGGAGTGAGATGTATTTGACTGCTGAAAATCTCATGTAATGTGATCTCTGTCTAGATGAGTTCATGCACCCGGTTCACGAATTTCTTGTTTACCCTAAATCGGTGTTATGAGAAGCTGAAATTCTGCTGCCATCTGCGGAATATGGTACTCAAAGATTGCAGCCTATAATAAGCATATGGAGCTAGCTGAAATTACTCTAGCCGCGTGGTCATTGCTCTTCGCAGTAATTTCTAGGCAGGTTTTTTAACCTAAGTAATCTCAAATTACTGGTTCCTAATATTGTTTTACTTGGAGGAGTTGTTGGGGCCTGATAAAACAATGACTTTATGAGGGCATTGATACATAGTAGTGGCTCAAAAGCACATAATTCATTTGGGTTTCACTGTTTTCTTCACCGGTGTCAGTCTATGGAAGTTGTCGCTTGAGGGGTTGCTAACAGAGTTGAAGCCAGATTTACCATCCTTCGAGGGATTTTTAACTTACCGGTGACGGGGGGGAAAAGTTCGGTGATGTGTGGAAATCCATCGTCTGGTAGAGCGCGCAAGAGCTTGCAAATCCTTTTCCTTATCTTGTGTTACTTTTTATACAGAATGTCTTGAATGGGAGGTGCGCGAGAAATCCTTAATGAGCTTTTTTCAGTTATATCACAGTTTATCTTGACACTTTTTGGCCATGTTTGGTCCAACGTGAAGTTGGATTCCGCCAGGTTAACTTGTTATTGGGATGCCGCGGGCGTTTGTTATAGACAAATGTAGCAAATTATTAACACAAACCTGAAAGAGTTGTAGCAAACACGAGAAAATAGAATTAGAAAGCTAAAACGTGCCCCATGCTTCTTTGTCTGTCGGACGTTGCCGGAGGTGGACTAGTGAACATCTTGTGCCTGGCTGCCGCTGTCCGTCTTCCTCTGGATCCCTTAGTGACGCCAAAGAATGGCAAAACACTGCAAATCGACAGATTCAAGCCAGCAGTCACACCACTGTGGCCATGGAGGTCACCGGCCTGCTGCAGCCACGGATCTTGAGTTGCGACAAGGCAGGCAACCTCCATCCAAGTGTGAATCAATGGAGGTCACAACCTTCATAGCTGCAGGGTCATCTCTCTGCGCTTACTCAAATCCAGCCAAGAGACGGAGACCAGCCCCGCGACCGGAGGGGCCGTGACGGCGAGGGCTCCTGGCAGCGGTGGTGGGAAAGTGTCGAGGTCTTTTGCAGTGTAGTCTGTTGGGTCTAGAAAATTGAAAAAAAAAAAAAAAAAAAAAAAAAAAACGCATCTACTTCATCTCATTGAAGAATCGTGTTAAGAGTTCCCTTTTCCCAGAATATGCAGTCATCCGAACAGGTGGAAAAGAGAACCATTCCATTAGATTAAGAATGCTAGAAATGGAAATCCACTTCGGTTTTCTTGTCTATGGAATCAAGAACGAGAGGTCTTTGTCGATTCACGGTGGAGCCTCATCCAGGACATGACAAGGACATGAGATGTAACGTAGACGCTTTTGGCTCTGAGCAATTACGGATCCTCCGGGAGTAAATTGTCCTGAGACTCTTGAATCGATTGGAAGCATCTAAAAATCACAAGAGGAGGTTATAAAACCCTAATAAAGAGATGAGTTTCCAATAGTTATAATTTCTACAATTAATTAAAGGCCACAAACAGTATTTTTCCTATCGAAATTCAAAAGACTATTCAAATTACATAAATTTATGAGAGGAATTTATAAGTGAATTTACATGTCAACAATTAAGTGTGGTGAAGCTTCAGAAATTTTAGATTTAAAAGAAATCCAAATGCACAGACCAGAAAGTAGAAAGTAAGCTTAAAGTAAGAAGAAAATGTCCATCTGGCTTCTAGCAGAACTAATTAATATTCCTTGTGCCAATAGTAACTTCTCATTTGGTAACCAAGGGGAAAGACGGCAATGTTACGTATCATTTTGAAATTACATATTTTGTATTGTGATAATGTCTTATCCTTGTTATGATTGGAAACTAAATTAAAGTTGAAAAATTCTCGCGAAAACATAGTTTTGTATTATTCCTATTTCTAATGTAAGGAAAAAATGCCAACCGCATTTTCTAGTCTTTTTTTTTCCAAGAAAATGATAAATTCAAAGAATTCTCTACAACTACATAAACAGTTCTTGCGATGGTTCTATCTATTAGAAGAACCATTATTTATTTTTGTGAGTATTTGTAACGAAAACAGAGAGTTCTTGTTTCTGAAAGCCTTGATAGATCATCTAGCTTGTAAAAAAATTAGTGTTAATTTTGGCTAGATTCCATGCACAAAGAAGTTGATATCCTAAAAATCCCAAACCAATACACCTATGACAAATTTACCTCAAACTATTTTTTTGACCACCAAAAATCTCAAACCGGTATACCTTTGACAAATTTATCACAAACTAGTACATTTATGACAAATTTACTCTCTGTTAGTTTTCGTTAAATTTTACTGTCAAATTATTAAGTTAAATGACACGTGACAGTTGACTAGTATACCAATTTGAGATTTTATACTTCGTTTATCACAGTTTACAATTTTTGTGATGTTTTTGTGGTATTAATCTAATTTAGTGTAGGATATATTTGTCACAAATTTATCGATTTTGGGTTTTTGCAATTAAATAAATTAGTTTGGAGTAAATTTATTATAAATATACCAATTTAAGATTTTTTATGGTCAGTAGGGGTAAATTTATCGCAAGTTTATCAGTTTGAAATTTTTCATGGTCAAAAAAATAATTTAGGGTAAATTCATCACAAGTATACGAGCTGTATTAACCTAATTTTCTAACCATGGTAGATTCTCATTTTTAAACCACAAAGGGAAAGTAAGAAAACCTTTTGAAAAAAAAAAAGTCTTTCGGACAAACAATACCAGGCTGCTAGCAGAAAGAAAAGGCAAAGCCCAAGGACACGTTTGGAAGTATGTAAGAATACGGGGAAAAGTCTTCACATTTCTGCAAAAATCAGGGCAATAATGCAAACAATCTTCCTCGGCGTCATAAAACAAGGAAACAAAAGAAACATTAACAAAAGAGCACCCCCGAAACGCAACGGCTAGTTCCGCGAACGGTCACCCCAACGGTCACAATTCTTTCAAAATAGGGAACTCTCGCCCCTCTATATGGGACGTCCCTCCAAACTCCATCTCCATCCTCTCTCTCTCTCTTTTTCTCTCTCTCTCTACCCCACTGCACTTCTGATCTCCTTCAGGAGTGCTCTCTTTCTCTCTCTATCTCTCACCTCGCCGGCGGGCATTCCGCTATCTGCTTCGTCTTGGGTATCCTTTAGCTTTTGCCGCGACCGCGTAAAAGCGAAGGCCGAACGAAAGAGCTTTTTCTTCCTGACATAAAGATGTTGCAAGATATGTGGAATGCTCCTCCCGGGTTCAGACCCACCAAGTCCGCTCCCTCGTCGCCCGCAAAGCCGCTCGGGGTCTCGAGAACCCGGTCCGAGTCCTTCCACATCGCCCACAAAGTCCCCGTGGGCGACACGCCGTATGTTCGAGCCAAGAACGTCCAGGCAAGCATCTGGCGCTCGCCTCGGGAATTAGCCGGAGTTTCGTGTTTTATGGGAACGTACTGATGTTTATGTCTGATGGGTTTTCCTTGTCTGTGGTTTTTTTCATTGATCAGTTGGTGGATAAGGATCCGGAGAAGGCGATACCGCTGTTTTGGGCGGCGATCAACGCCGGAGATCGAGTGGACAGCGCTCTCAAGGACATGGCCATCGTGATGAAGCAGCAGAACAGGGCTGAAGAAGCCATTGAAGCTATCAAATCACTGCGGTGCCGATGTTCGGATCAGGCTCAGGAGTCTCTGGATAACATCTTACTGGATCTTTACAAGGTGCGAAAACCGCATAGTTCCCCATAGGTTCCTAATCTCGACGGTGGGTATTAATAGGTGACAAGCTAATATCTTACATCCTTCATTCGTGTTCGATGTTGACAGAGATGCGGGAGATTGGACGATCAAATTGCACTCCTGAAGCATAAATTGTACTTGATTCAGCAAGGGCTTGCGTTCAATGGGAAGCGGACCAAAACTGCTCGGTCTCAAGGCAAGAAGTTTCAAGTCTCCGTGGAACAGGAAGCTACTCGGTTGCTGGTAAAGAGTCTCCACTAGCTTGTCGAATTCTACTTTTTATTCCATGCTAGATCGCGCCCGTTAAAAGAATCCCAATTGTCAATGCTAAAGATGAATATCAAATGATTGAATTCAATTTAATGAGTGCGAATTCTCGATATTTGCAAGTTGGACATGTTAAATTGCATTGTACTTGAAACGAATTGATGTTTTTCTTGCTCCAGGGGAACTTGGGTTGGGCGCTGATGCAGCAGAACAACTACATTGAAGCAGAAGATGCGTACAGGAGAGCACTCATAATCGCACCAGACAACAACAAAATGTGCAATCTGGGCATCTGCTTGATGAAACAAGGACGGATCGGCGAAGCGAAGGAGAATCTGCGGCGGGTGAAGCCGGCCGTGGCTGATGGGCCTCGAGGCGTTGATTCGCACCTGAAAGCCTATGAAAGGGCGCAGCAGATGCTCAAAGACCTCGAGTCCGAGTTGATGAACCGGGGAGGAGACCGGGTCGAGCAGAGCAAGTTATTTGACGCGTTCCTTGGCTCGTCGTCCATTTGGCAGCCTCAACCCTGCAAGGATCATCATGCCAACGCGAGTAGCAAATCACAAGATGATTTCGGGGATGAGAATATCGACACCAACATAATTACGAACCAGACGACGGGGTTGGGGCAGCAGAGATTCATGAAATCTCTAACGTTTAGTGGGAATTTGAACTCCCTCAACAAAGATGCGCCGCCCTTTTATTCGACGAAACTCGTGAAGGAAAAGGAGCCTTTCGGGGCCCAGTTCAATAACAACGAGACCCTCAAGAGGACGAGGTCCGGCAACGCAACGAACGGTATGCGATTCGGAGAAGCGGCAGAGCTCACAAAGCCATTCGTGGGGCCGCCAGAGAAAACGGAGAGCAAGTCGAGGAGGCTGTCCGCCTCACCCGAGGAGAAGCCGGAGAAGAATGTGATGGAGATGTTGCCTGACAATGATGACTTTGAAGAGGCTATTCTTGCTGCAGTTCTGGGTCAGAGTAAGGAAACAGGAAAGACAATAGAGACTAACAGCAGCACTTGGAATGTCCCCAAGAAGGTAGACAAGAGGCTCAAGGTTTTTCAGGACATTACACTCTCACTGAGTCCAAAAGCCTGAACAAAAGAGAGGGCAGGCTTGGTATTCTTTTTAACTAATGTTTTCAGTCATAATTTCTGAAGCTAATAGTTTTTATATAATTTTAGGTTGGAGATGAACTTGTTCTCCTGTTAAATTTCATTCCTTTAGTTGAGGAGGAGTAGGGGAGGCGGAGAGTCTTGTAGTTGTAGCAATGCAGAAGAAGTAGGGCAGAGTTTCTAGCACTTCTCCCACTAAACTTGTTCCCAGTTAATTTGATGTAAGGCCTATGAAATAAAAAGGCACATATTTTTCTGAATAATAACAGATGCATTTCCTGAATTCACTCCAAAATAGGAAATCTTTATACTTATTATGAAAACCGACACCCTGCAACCGACTGGATGACATTTTGTACTCGTGCACATTTACGATTGATTATACAGACTTGATAATTTTGTACAACAAATCCAAATTTCAACGATATCATGAAACCACACACGATGACGATTCACTTCTGTCATGTTCTTTTCACTTCATTTTTCGGTGACTCCGGGCCGCAGTAAATGCCAATTTGAGCTTCGCTAGCATTAAGCCCCAGTAATCCGGAGTAAAGCCTAGCTCGGACAGCTTCTTGTGCGACCGTGCATAGTCATCAAAGAAGGCTTCCTCATCCTGCATGTCGCTCGGAAACCAAAAAGAACATAAAGAAAACTCTCTCACAAAGAAGAAACTAGCACAAAGAATGATGTACTTCCATTGGGGACATGTACTGCCTCTTTCAGCACGACCTAAAAGACAAGATGTTCCAAAGCCCCCCGTTAGATCGATAGTACCTCGGCATATAGCTCGACATAGGGAAGAAACTCTTTATCCTCCACTAGAACCCTATCTGAAGGAAGTTTCAGAAGTCCTGGTGAGTATTCTTTCAGAAGTTCCCTGCACAAGCATTGTGCAGAAAGCTCATCTGATGGAAGTAGAGTTTGAATAGAGAGAATTGCATCGAAGTGTGATCATCTCTTACACAAAATAAGAATTATCGAACTTAAGGGGTTCCTTGGTCCAGGGTCCATCAAAGCCTGATCTATCTATATGTGCCTTTCCCTGAAAATTCAGAGAAGAAAAGGAAGAAATCGGAATATGCACAAACTGCTGGTACCGCAGGGAAGGACTCGTATGAAGCGGTTTAGGGCTTCTGAAATATCTACCAAAGTATGGCCTCCTGATAATGCTACGATATCCTTGTCAGATAGGCCCATCCGAGAAAATACTTCCCTCAAATGCGATGCACTTTCACCTGTATTAAGATGAACAAGGACTACATTAAGAGCATTGGGGAAAGTCTGAGGCTCTCTGCTAATATACAAGCTGGTATCATTTTCATATGGGTGTCATCACTTCAAACCACTTAAGAATTGTTCAACTTAAAGTTTTTGTGATACATACCTTTAACAGCATCTGGAAGACGTCCTTCCTCTGGAGACTCCATAGAATCCTAATATAGAAATGACTTGGTCGACATAAGTGATGATGCATAAATCATTTGCCCTCAAGAATTCTTTCCGCCAATTTTACCTTTCTTCCCGGGACAAAGCCGATGGATGGGCCGCCTGTAATCTCAACTGCGACAACCCCAGCAAGCTGAAAAACAAATTATGGCTGAACTTGTGAGTTCACAACATCTGAAAATTCTTGCCTCTTGAACTTGAATTTCACATAGACTGCTCTAGCTGCTCATCAGTTACCATAAAAAGCAATTCAACACAAAGCTATTAAACATCTGGAGACTCTGTCCCTGGATATATAATGATTAATGCGAGGAAAATAGTCAACACAGCCAGAAAATAACTAGCCACGACGTCTTCATCCAAAGTAAGCATGGGTAAGTCTCCTCACATGGAATGGCAGACGCATTAACACCCTTAACATCTTAGAAACCACATCTGCAAGATTTCTCTTTAGCTAACATCAAACCCAGATAAGAGTAGCAAAGTTTGAAACTATCAGGCTATGGAATTTGTGCAGTACAGGTTCATCAATAGTCCCAAAGATTTCTTTCCATGTGCAGCCCGACCAAAAGCGATTAGCGGTAACCATTGAATAAGTTTCTTCAGCTTGAGTTGGGTTAAAAGCACGGAATGTATTTGCACCATCACCATCTTCAAATAAAACATTGTGACTTATGTGCTGGTTTACATATTTCTTTATCATGTCACCAACTGAGAAGATCATTTAACTTTTAACCAAGAAGGCAAAAATTCATGAAAAAGACAGTAACCTGGTAAAGATCTGCATAGGAAATTTTCGGACAGCTAGCCTTGACTCCTTCTGAAACAAAATAGAAGTAGAAAGAGTTGAAGAAAGACGTTCCTAGAAAATGTAGAATGAACTTGTGAATGTGGTAAGTTATATGTACTAAGCCGCAGACGCCCACCGCATAAATCAACAGCAATCTTCAATCCATTGTTTGAGCCCTGTCTCAGTTCAGCTTCATTCCGTATCGAGCCATTAGGCCCTCCCGTCTTTGTCGTAGCATCATAAGTGCCCGCATCGTGCCACCTGCAGATTTCATGACCATCATGCGCCAACATTATTTGAGAAGCCTTAAACAGGCAATCTACGCGAAACACTACGAAGCACCGCGTATGCGCCCCCAGTCGCTCGCAATCCGACAAGTTTCGTCACTCACCAACCTTCAAACAGACATTACTTCGCCAAAAAGAAAGGCATAACAAGAAAGAAGAGAAAGGGCACTAGAATCTTTACGCCAAGCGAAGCATGATAGCGGGGCACTGTTTGCTCAAAATGAGGGCACGGAGGAGTCTGCGAGCCTTCTCGATTTGCTTCAAGTACTCCGCGTCCACGACCCGTGCCATTGGAGCAAAGTTGGCTGAGAATAAGGAGAAGGGACAATCGATGCCAACGAAAGAACTTAAGCCGGCATGTTATATAGACTATGGAGAGATAGAAGTGGGAAAGTAAGGAAGAGAGAGAAGTGAAGAAAGGTACATATACTTTGTCAGATGGAAGAGAGAATGGTAACTTCAAGAAATGACCGATACCATTGACGTTGCCTACTCCTCCGTTTAAGAATAACTAGAATGTCCACGAGCAGAATCCTGATCAAGACAATGAAATTCTTCAAAAGTCACGTGGCAGACTTTTATATGCCACGTCACGAGATTGTAAGGGGTATAACTCGCAAACGATCGTAAAAACATAATGGTGCGGAAATTAAAAATGCCGGAGTCTGTTCACACAATTTAAAGACTCGAAAAAGGAAATAAAGCGTGCATAAAATTCGTTAGGTGACCCAAAAAAACTATAAATTTTACCCCTTATGAGTCTTAATATAGGAGATTTTTACCCGCAATAAATGAAAGGAGAATCCAAATATATCTAAAGGCTCGTGGGATGTAAAAAATGGGAAATGAGCATGGGCTCTTCCCATCAAAGGGTGAGTCAAAGGCCAGGACAAGTTTGACTATTCATCGTACCTGGGTTTCTTGCCAAACGCAAGGAGGGGCATTGCACTTGTCCTAATTACTAGGAAGCCCCTCGTCCTATTTCCTCCCACGTAGATGTTTTTGACTTTTGACCTTGCATATATCCCCCCATTATTTTGACTCTTTTTAATTCAATTTGAACATATCTCATCTTTAAAAGTACATGGGTATTTTTGGATCATTTAGATTAATGTGAATATCTCACCATAATTTTTTGGAATAATGACACAAATGGCTTTTAAACTTTGATGCAATGTAAAATGTGGTTCATAAATTTTAAAATTATTCAGTGTAGTCCATAAACTTTAACCTAATATAGAATGTTATCTCTAAACTTTTAATTTGTTCGATATAATCTCTAATTTTTTGGTACACTTAATTTAGGTTATTGACTTTATGGAAATATTCAATTTCATCTCCTAAATTTAAATTAATAAAATGACAATATTAATTTGGGGTTTTATCTTTCTCGTTACCAAAAAAAAAAAAATTTGAACATGTAACAAAAGTGCACAAATCACGTCAAATAAATTAAAGTTCAAGGACATGTTGTACTTTTGGTTAAAGTTGAATGACCATATTAAATAAAGGACAAATAGAGATGGACTCTTATCGTTAGATTGTCTAGTTATCGGTAAGGATTTGCTTCCTTAGAATGAGCCTTGAAAAGGTCATGTCAATGTCGATTGCTAATTTGGAATCGTGTTTTAACGGGTAAGAGGAATTACAAAAACGAGGATTGCTTATATCAAGTCATCTTACGTATTTGAAAGGTTTTCTTTACCAACTGCATTTTTTTTTCTCCCTTTCAATAAAATTTGTCGTAGTAGCTATGTTAAACATTGGATTTCTTTCCTTTACCAAAAAAAAAAAAAAAACATTGGATTTCTTTTTATCTTTATAATTTATTAGTAGCTATGATAACATAAACCTCTAAGCAAATAATCTTAAGGAAAAAATCATTTTCATGATTTTCTGAATTCTGAATTTAGTGATACTTTGTATCTTATTATGACAAACTGAAAATAATCCACGATTTTCATTCGAAATCAACAAAATGTCACCAACCTCTTATGTTTTTATGCACTGCCAAGCATGGGCATGGGACATTATTCTAGCGTCCTTTTGAAATCGACAGCCCCTCCTTCCTTTCCTCTTTCCTTTTTCCCCCTTTCACACTAAAGAAAATCCCGCCATATCTCCCTCCCTCTTTGGCTGCTTTCTTTTTTTTTTTTTTTCCGGCTGCTTTCTAATGTACCACAGATTTTATCATTCTTAAATTTTTCTTTTAAAAAAGGGTTGTACGTTTGTTTTACAATAAAAAATTAAAAAAATATTTTCTAAAATATTTTCGCCTACGTCACTTATAAAATAAATAAATAATATTTGATTGTCTACGAAAAATCTATAAACATAAATTGTTATCGATGATGAAAATATTTTTCATTAATTAATTATTTGAAGGGTAATAAGAAATATTTTTACAATAATTTTTTTTAAATCAATCATTTTTGGCTAAATGAACAAAGTCTTAGTATACGTTTATCTAATATATCAATATATTTTATGCTTTTATTATCCTAAAATTCTTTCTGTTCAAAATAATTACACTAAATCCCATCTTGAAATAAAAAATTGATTTCCAGTTGAACTATGAATGGATAATGTCAATTTTTCCCTTAATATTATAGTATATGAAAGTTGTACATATTTCATTTTCAATTATTTGATGATATATAATTACATTGTATAATAATATATTTATCAAATTATGAGGAGACAATATTATTCCTTTGTCATTTACAGATCACATCCCAAAAGACGAACGCTTCATCAATTTCTAATTATTTCTTTCGATGAGCTCAACTAAATTTCAAGCAAAACGATTCCATTTGATCGATAAAATAAAACAACGGTCTTGCTATTTAGCAATTATTTAATGCTTACGCCAAATCAGATAGGATCATAATGCGATTTTCGTGACAAAAATTTATACCGCTGAGAAATCACATGGTAACGTCCTAATTAGTAATTAGGCAGGACAATCAATGACTCATTAATCATTTATTTTTCAAATCGGCCACAAAAGAAAAAAAAAAAGACAAATCTCTGTTTTGAGAGAGAGGTACAAGTGAAAAGAAAAAAAAAAAAAAAAGAACCGTTGAGTGCATTGCATGTTCCAAGGGCCGAGCTGGCGTAATTGAATGCCCCCGTCGAGGGCATTACCGTCATTCCGCCCCGAATATGAAAATTTTTTGTATTGGGGGGCTCTCTGCCCGAGGCGCATTGTCCCTGTTGCATCTCTCTAAACAACTACTAGGAACTCTCTCGCTCGTGCTGCTCTGCAATCTTCCCCTGTTCTGTTCTTCCTCCGCCCAAAAAGAAAAGCACACCCCCGCATTCCGAACTCCACCTGGAAGTCGGAACTGCCCGTCTACGCACACGCCGAACCGAAGTGCCTGATCGAGAAAGCCGCGGTCTGCGAGGCAAGAGGAGGAGGAGGAGGAGGAGGGAAGAAAAGGGCCGAGCTTTGGCAGTCTGCTGTCGCTTGTGCTGCTGCTGTTGAAGTTGGGTTCTCTCTAATGCCCGCCGTCGATGAAGCTTCAAGCAGCTTGAGGGAATCCAGGGAGCACCCAGGAAGAGAGGAGGGAGGGGAGGGAGAAAGATCTTTCCTTTTCCTCATTTGGGCCAAAAAAAAGCAAGGACTGGTTTTGATCGTTTGGGAAGAGAGAGAGAGAGAGAGAGAGATGGGGTGTTGTTACTCGAGGGTGGAGAGAGAGGAGATGGTGTCGCGTTGCAGGGCGAGGAAGAGGTACATGAAGCAGTTCGTGAAGGCGAGGCAGGGGTTCTCGGTGTCGCACGGCATGTACCTGCGCGCCCTGCGCAGCACCGGATCCGCCCTCCTCCAGTTCGCCAGCGGCGAGGCCACCCTCCACCTCCACCTCCACCACCACCACCACCACCACCGGCGCCTCCACTCGCCGTCCCTGCTGCCCTCCCCGCCGCCGCAGCCTCCGCCCACCCCGCCGCCTCCCCCGCCCCCTCTCAGCCCCGCCTCCGACACCTGGACCTCCACCTCCGCCACCGCCTCCTCTGCCCTGCCGCCCCCGCCCCCTCCGCCGCCGCCGCCGCCGCCGCCGCCCGCGGGTTCGGGGTGGGATTTCTGGGACCCTTTCATGCCGGCGTCCTCGAGGTCGGTCACGGAGGAGGAATGGGAGGTGACCACGACGGCTTCTGAGCTGGCGGCACCGCCGGCGGCCGCCATGACGGTGGTCAGTGGGTATTCGAAGGACAGCAACAGCGAGCTTGCAATGGTGGTGTCGAGGAATAGTGGGAAAGATCTGATGGGGATCATCAAAGAGCTTGATGAGTATTTCCTGAATGCTGCTGATGCTGGTGCTGATGTGTCGTTGGCGTTGGAAGTTTCGAGCCCTGCTTTTTCTTGCCAAAGCAAAGAGGGTGCACAAGCCACTGAGCCTTCTTTTTCTTTTTTCATCAATTTTTTTTTTGTCGATTCTGTTTGACAGATCTGGAAACAATAATTACCCATTTGATTATACTTCGCTTTTATGTGCAATAATAGACCATGAGATGAGATTAGCGAATGTCAAATGAAGTAAAACAATTGTTTTGCCGGTTTGCTTTTTGCTCTTTTGTCACTTTGAATTGCATATACATGTTTTGAGTTTGATCCTTTGGTGTTGGCAGGTAAAGTTCATAATTATATGTGGAATCTGAGCCCCTCACTGTGGACGCGCGGATGCACCAGTCCCAAATCAAACGGCTTCAGCAGGATGAGTGCCCAGAATTTTGGCAACGGAAGGTCTGTGTATGGCAGTCACTGTTCTACTGCTGAGAGGTTATACGCTTGGGAGAAGAAGCTGTACAAGGAGGTCAAGGTAGCTATCTATTTCGATTATCTATCTTGTTGTTGTCTTTCTTTTGCTCTTGAATAGTTATTGCTAGTACATGACAAATCCTCAACGAGATGTACAGACGATTTAGCCGTTAGGAAATTGACACTAATATCCGATGTGCTAGCAAGTGGCTACTAGGAAACAGTTTGATCGTCGAAAAGTTTGATAATTTTAAAGATGTGTACGGTGCATATGGGTTTCCTAGAATGTTCTTCTCTTCTGCTAGTGCTAACTGTTATATTTTCATGGACAAGAAATGAAACTCTGTGCATATTGAGCAACTAATGGGTATTTTTCCTATTCTGGTCCATCCATGCGACCAAATTCTTGTAATTTTATTTGTATTGGTCTTAGGATGCAGAGACCTTTAAAATTGAGCATGACAAAAGGGTGGAGCATTTGAGGAAGCTTGAGCTGAAGCGGGCTGACTATATGAAGACTGAGAAAACCAAAAAGGAGATTGAGAAGTTGGAATCGCAGATGATGGTCTCTTCCCAAGCCATCGAGACAACTTCTGCTGAAATCGTCAAATTAAGAGACACAGAGCTCTATCCGCAGCTGCTTGAGCTAGTTAAAGGGTTAGTTACATTACCATGCATGGCACAAAGGCCTAAACATTCTCTCTTTTATTTTTTTTCTTTTTCTCTTTTTCCTAATCTTTGGAATGTTTCAAAATCTGGGTCGGCAATGCAGAAGAGTTTGGAGTTTGCATGGTCTTTGTTAGTTGGACACATGCTAGATCATGTGGAACAAATCGCTTTTCCAAGTATTACCTATCAATATGGTTCAATTCATATAAAAATGATGTCTGTTTGAAAATTTTTATGAAAATGGTTGTGGTAACTAGGATGCCCTTGTCTAACCACTAAAGAAAAGTCACATCTAGCACAAAATAAAGTCAAATGCATCTGTTGCCAGAGTGAAAGGCAGCTTCTACATTTGGGCCAGAAGAGAAAATTACATAGTACTGTACAAGCAATTGCTTTTGAATGCTTTTCTTATGCTTCTTTATCCCTCTTGTCCCTTCTTTTCACTTTTATTCTCAAGTTGTTCTCATTTCCAAGAGGGTTAGTACAATGTTGTGAACCTTAAATTATGGTGTTATTCCTAGAACGAGACACATGTTTGCTTCGTGGTTTAGAATTAATTAGGAAAGAATATACAACAGCAACAATAGTCAAAGCCTTTTCACTAAGTGGAACCAACTGCATGGCCCTTGCTAAACATAGTAATGGTGGATGATGGATTCAAGGGCTTCTTTATGCTGTCTTTAAATGTCTTCTTAAGCTTACCCCTGTCCCATGGAATCTCAAACGATCTCTGGTCATCATGTCTTATTTCAAAGTTATGACCATGTTAACATTTTTCTCATCTTCCGTTGGCCCATTGGGATGGCTTTTATCTTTTCTCCTGATTTCAAAACTATCTTTTCCTGAGTGCCCATAGCTCAGTTACTCTGCTTTCCAACCCACATAACCCACCTGGTTGTCATAATGTAATTCGTGAAAAAATTCCCCTTTGCTTGAGTGACTTATGCCAAAGGCACAACACTGTGGATGCACTTCTTTTAGTTTCTTGAAAAATCAGATAATCACTCATTGAGATTTTTTTACAGAGTAAATAACAATCGGATATGATGTATTAAGTATATCGTTTTTAGCAATGGGGAGGGAAGAAACATTCAATGAAGGTTCAACAATCACAACCACATCATGATGCTCTTGTTCAGTAAAGTTAATGTGTTGACTGCTTTTCCTGTAGAAATTTAAACATGTCATGAGGCCTTTTGTATAGCTCAAAATGGGAAGTTGCAACCATTTATGAATTTGACATGTTTTTCAACATATGGGTAGTCACATTCTGAATATGACAAGTATGATGCACAAAATGACTCGATCTAGGGGACGCTCTTTGATAAATGTATTTATATATTTATCCCTCTCTCCAAAATTTATGTGCTCTCGACTCTGTCTTAAAGAATTGCATAATTGCATTTTTACCTCCCTCATGGTGCTCTTGTCCCCTTTGTGTTTGCTATTGCAGATTGATGTGCATGTGGAGAAGCATGTATGAGTGCCACCAGGTCCAGACCCACATAGTCCAGCAGCTTAAATACCTGAACATCATTCCATCTGCTGAACCCACATCCGAGATTCACCGACAGTCAACTCTGCAGCTTGAGCTGGAGGTCCAGCAGTGGCACCTATCCTTCTGCAGCCTTGTCAAGGCTCAACGAGATTACATTCAGTCACTTACAGGCTGGCTCCGCCTCAGCCTCTTCCAGTTCAACAAGAACACACTATCTCGAACCTCAGAAGAGTCAAGGATTTATTCACTCTGTGAGGAGTGGCAACAAGCTGTCGACCGGATCCCTGACAAAGTAGCGTCAGAAGCAATCAAGAGCCTATTGACTGCAATCCATTCTATTGTGGTTCAACAACAGGAGGAGCAGAAGCAGAAGAAAAGGGCAGAATGTGCATTCAAAGAGCTCGAGAAGAAGACGATTGAGCTCAGGTCATTGGAGAGCAAGTACGGTCCATTTTGTGCAGCGGAGACTCTTGGTTCTGGAAGAAGTAAGGACCCTGTTGGAGAAAAGCATGCTAAGGTGGCATTTTTGAGAGCCAAAGCAGAGGAGGAGAAGTCGAAACACGACAAAGCAGTGAGCATAACTAGAGCAATGACACTGAATAACCTACAGATGGGTTTTCCGAATTTGTTCCAGGCAATCGTGGGGTTTTCTAGCGTGTGCATGCAAGCATTCGAGTCCTTGTACAATGTAGCCAAGAACAATGAACCGGAGCATGATTTGAAGAGGCTTCTCCCTTGATTATGTAGCCATGCGGATCGATTCATTGCAGAGAATGTCCATACCGATGTACATAGAAGAGAGTTTTGTCTCAACTTGGTTGTCCATGAAGATAATCTTATTAGGTATTACTACTTTTTTAGACAACCCACTATGGTGAAGTTAGGTTAGAATGAGAGGAGTTCAGAAACTCGAGTTGGGTGTTGTGAGTTGTTTGTCCTTTACAGGAATGATTTTGGATGATTTCAGTATTTAAACCGCAATGACCACTTTGTGACAGCTGCGCATGAAAGGGTTTGCTTCTGTGAATGTAAATTCCGGTAACAGCCTAGCTGGAATTGTAATTTAGCCAACAAAGCCCAGAATTACAATTTCTTAATCGTAGAAAGGAAAAAAAATGATCTGGTTAAATCGCCGTCGATGGGCTGCAGGATCATTGAGATCCGAATCAGCAAATCGGTAATGAGACCCAACAGCACGTGAAGACCAAAATCTCTCGAGTGCAAAGATCTAAAATGACTTTTTTAATTACGGATCTTAGCTAGGAACCAAGTGTCGTCTCACATATAGGACAATTCATGACAAGGGGAATCTTTCTCTTGATGAAACCTGGAATATTTGTCGGTAGGCACGAATAATTTGTTCGGCTATTGAGGAACTGCTTCAAAGGCACCATAAATAACAGCCAAACTGGGGAAATAGAGATCATCACATAAGTAATAATTTTTACCAGAAAGGACGTGTCCCACAAGAACAAGAGCTAAGTATGCAGCTACTTCTCCAGGAAAGACAAGCAGATAAGTCAAGCTTTATCTTGTTTCTCGTCAATAGTGGTATAGGCAAATTCATGTGAGTGACAAACACTTGCAGATATTAATTATGGATGAGTGCGAACACAAATTTTATACTTCCACGAAAATACAGGCGGGTTTTGATCTGCAGAGAGCGATGGAGGGACAGGGCATGGAAACTGGGCAGATTCTAAGGATGAATGGCGGCTGTGGAGAAGACAGCTATGCCAAGAACTCCAAAGTACAGGTACATCTTCCTGATTATCGTGTCTTCTCTTTAAAATTGTGATTTCGTTAATTAACAATCTTGAATACAATTACAGTTAAACTTAAATGCTCGTCTAGAACAGTGTTTCTCGTAGGAGGGTGCTTAGTACTTCAGGTTGAAGTAGCTATTAAACAGATACTCATCTAAGTCAAAGCCATGAGTTGGCTCACAGAGATGTGATTACAGAAGCAATTTATCTCCATATTCTCCTCTTCTCCAATATAAGCAAATGTTATTAAAATTGAAGACAAGCAACAAAATCTCTCTAACATGATGCACTAGTTTTCTTGCATATCTGTGATCCTTCTATGTCAATCCCTCAGTAGTTTTTTCAGTTAATATCAGTCTCCAGTGATGAGAATCAAACCTCGAACTCATAAGAGGCCTTATTGAAGTTTGGATAGTGCTCGTAGAAGCTCATAAGAGTCTCCTGATAGAGAATGGTGCCAAGGCAAAGTTCGCTATAGGATAATGTGAAGCAGAGATTATGCAACATCCTGATGAATTTGGTTTTGATGAACAAGCCGAGGCCACAAACAAACTTTTACTGCAAAGCACTGAGCTTTAATTCCACAAGGTCAATATTTTATTAAATGGCCAAAAGAAAAAACACTGTTGTGCTAGCGAGAAGACTCCTACTTGTGTAAAATCATCATCTTCATTGAGCACTCACATTGAGATTGTACCTCTCCTTTGACACTATGTTTCCCCCAAGTAAATTGAAGTTTTTGTTTCTTCTCTAGACCGCATATCTTTCCAGGACAATCCCAGTGTTGCACGCGGCTCTACTTGATTTCTGTACCAAGAAACTTCCTGCTACCATTGCAATCGCCGATCTTGGCTGCTCTTCCGGGCCAAACACTCTGTTCGCGATCTCCCAAAGCATGAGCATCATCCACGACACATGCCGCCAAATTGGATGCTTGCCACCACAATTCAGTGTGTTCCTGAATGACCTCCCTTCCAATGACTTCAACACGGTCTTCAAGTCCCTTCCCCAGTTCCAGAAGAGGATGATGGAAGAGAACGGCCAAGACTTCGGGCCATGTTACATCGCTGGAGTTCCAGGTTCCTTCTACGGTAGGCTTTTCCCTGCAAAGAGCCTGCACTTCGTTCAATCTTCCACAAGCCTCCATTGGCTCTCCCAGGTCAGCACTCGCCCTTTTTTAAATAGAAAACCGAACTTTACTTCCCTCAACTATAAGATCATTGTACTTTCGACCTATAACCATAAGAAGTCTTCGAGCTTTCAATATTTGTATGAGCATTCCATCAGAATTTAATGACTTAATGATTTTGAGCTCGATGAAGTGAAAAGGAGTGAATAAATCAATGGGAAGAATTCTGACCCGAAATTTCCTTCTACAGGTACCTCTGGAGCTGAGTGACCGCTCTGACAAAGCGATGGTAAATAAAGGGAAAATCTATATTTCTAGGACAAGTCCACCCAGAGTTGTGGAAGCTTATTTGAACCAATTCAGGAGGGACTTCTCCTCATTTCTCAGGTTGCGATCAGAAGAAATAGCCCCTGGCGGACACATGGTTCTGACTTTCAGGGGCCGGAGAATGCCAGACCCGTCTCTTGATGAAAGTTGTCTGCTTTGGGACTACTTAGGACTAGCATTTCAGGATTTGGTCTCACAGGTATGTGTTGCTCCAAAAATATTTCTCCACATCCGTGTGCTCTAATCATTGCATATGCAAGGCTCAGTCTCTGGAATTTTTACAGTCCAAGTTAATAATCAATTTTGCCTGGCCCAAGTTGCATCTGGATCTCTGGAGGAGGAGGTAGTTTTGGCATGTCCTCACATCAGTCTTAAAGTATAACTTGCGTATTTTGCAAGACCTGTAACTTGGCTACTTGAATTGATTAATGAAACTTTGAACCGTGCAATTTCACTTAATTTTCTCTATTGAGCTCTAAGTTGCTGGAATTGCTTTTTGTCACAATTTGACTAATAGATGCTTCAAAATCACGAAAGCTAGCAATCTTCTAGAGCTAGGATAGACTTTAGCTCTTTGATCAGATGATTAGTCATCAGATTGGCATCATCTAATAATTCAAGTAGAATGGAGTCAGCAGGCTAGAAAATATTTAACCTTTAGCATGAAAAACATGTCACTTTCATGAAAAAGCTAGTCTTCTTGTGATATCCCTTAATCAATTTACCAGGAAAATGTTACTAAAAGAGAAAATTGTTCAAAAAACGCAGGGATTGATAGAGGAAGAGAAGCTGGACAGCTACAACACACCATACTATGAGCCCTACGTGGAGGATGTGAGGGCAGAGATAGAGAAAGAAGGGTCCTTCACTCTTGACAGGTTAGAGATCATTGTAGCTCCATGGGATGGGGTGAATGGAGGGCAGAGATATGACCGGAGGAAGACAGCTAAGATGATAGCAAAGGCCATGAGGGCAGTGAACGAGTCCATCATCACAAGCCACTTTGGGGATCAAATCTTGGACTCCTTGTTTGAGAGGTTCATAGACATCGTGGCTAGGGATACCAAGGAAGTGGAGCATCCCAGTCTTGTGGTGTCTTTGATTAGGAAGTCGTGAGATCTGCCTAGATTGCTAATTCAGACAGAGAGGGAAGGAGAGCCCCGCTGTGTGAAAAGGAAGAAAAAGCGCGGCCTCCTAACTTTGTTAAGTTCCTCCGTATGTGGCCAACAATTTGCTGTTTGCACTTCAATAATGTGTTTCTCGGCCAGAATAAAGAGAGTCGTGGGTTTGTGTTGGCCTAAAGAAAAAGTCATATATGTTTGTAAGTCTTTTTTCTTTACAAAGTTAAAGAAAAAAGGGGGCAAAAGAAAAGTGAAAAGGCTTTGACTATCGCTGCTGTTGTAATCGGTTTCCCAAACTAGTCTAAACAGTGCAGCAAACATGTGTCCCGTTCTAGGAATAACGCCATGATGTCAGGTTCAAAACATTGCACTAACCCTCTCGGAATGGGAAGAACCTGGGACTAAAAGCGGAAAGAAGGGACAAGAGGAACAAAAGAAGCATAAGAAAAGCATTCTAAAGCAATTGCTTGTACGGTACTAGGAGAATTTTCTCTTCTGACCCAAAAATGGGAGTTGCCTTTAACTCTAGTAACAGCCGCTGTAATTGATAGATTCAAGGCTTCTTTATGCTGTCTTTGGATGTCTTCTTCGATTCACCCCCGTCCCACAGAATCTCAAACGATCTCTGGTCATCATCCCTCATTTCAAAGTAATGACCATGTTAACAGGTTTTTCTCAACTTCCGTTGGTCGATCAGGATGACTGTGATCTTTTCTCCTGCTTTCAAATCTATCTTTTCCGGAATGTACGTAGCTCGGTGACTTTGCATTCTGATGATTATAATTTATATGGCTATCATATAGTAATATGTGAAAAGTTTCCCTTTTGCTTGGTTGACTTAAGCTGAAGGCACAACACCACGGATGCATTTTGATTAGTTTCTTAGAAAAATAAGATGAGCACCCAAATTGTTAGTTTTTTTTCACGAAGAATAAATAACTATCGGATATAATGGATGAAAGGTATTGTCATTACCAATGGGGTGAGGAGAACATTTAGCAAAGGTTCAATAATTACAACAACACCATGCTGCAGCTTGCACTTGAGGTCCAGCAGTGGCACCTCTCCTTCTGCAGCCTTATCAAGGCTAATCAAGATCACGTTCAGTCACTTACAGGCTGGCTCTGCCTCAATTTGTTCCAGCTTAACAAGAACATGCTATCTCGAACCACGGAAGAGTCGAAGATAAATTCACTCTGTGAGGAGAGGCTACAAGCTGGTGACCGGATCCCCAACAAAGTAGTGTCAGAAGGAATCCAGAGCCCATTGACCGCCATCCATTCCATTGTGGTTCAACGAGAGGAGGAGCAGAAGCAGAAGTTCAGAATGTGCATTTGAAGAGCTCAAGAAGAAGACGGTTGAGCTCGGGTCGTTGGATAGCAAGTTGGGTCCATTTTCTTGCACCCGAGATTAATGGTTCTGGAAGAAGTAAGGACCCAGTCGGAGAAAAGCGTGCCAAAGTGGCAGTTTTCAGCGCCTAAGCAGAAGAGGAGAATTCGAAACATGACAGATTGGTGAGCATAAATAGAGCAACAGCGCTGAATAACCTATGGTGGTTTTTCCGCATGTGATCCAGGCAATCATGGAGTTTTTTAGTGTTTCCATGCAGGCGTTCGAGTCACCACAGCCAAGAACAATGAACCCGAGCATGATTCGAAGAGGCTTCATCCCTCGTTGTGTAGCCATGTAGATCAATTCATTGCAGAGAATGTCCATATTGATGTATATATGGGATACAGTTTTGTGCCAACTTGGTTGTCCATGGAGAGCCTCTTAATAAGTATTATTAATTTTCAGACAACCCACTAAGGTGGAGTTAGATCAGAATGAAGAAGAGATTAGAAACTTGAGTTAGGTAATGAAAGTTGTTTATCCTTTACAGAAATGATTTTAGATTTTTTGAATATTCAAACTGCAATCACCAGTTTATGGCAGCTGAGCATGAAATGGTTTGTTTCTGGGAACTGTAAATTACAGTAACATCCTTGCTGTAATTGTGAATTTAGCCACCGAAGCTGAGAATCAAAATTACTTCATGGTAAAAAGAGAAAATTATCAGGTTATATCACTTTTGACTGGCAACAGGATCATCAGGATCGGAACCAATAAGGGTCAGGTATGAGACACAACAGCGTGTGAAGACCGGAAACTGGCAAGCTTATACGGTAGACATAAATAATTTGTTTTGCTACTAAAGAACTGCTTTTAAAGCACCGAAAATGACAGCCTATCCGGGGAAATAAAGATCTTCCCAGAAGGATTAATTATTAACAGAAAGGGTGTGCCCCTCACGAACAAGCTTCTCCATGGAAGACAAGCAGAAAAGTGGAGCTATTCATTTTGTTTCTTGTCGACAACAAGCAAGCACGTTCATGTTAGTGTCCACACTTTGCAAATACTAATCATGGATAAGTCCGACTGGAATTTGTCTAGCCCTGAGGAAAGACAGGCGGATTTTGATCTGCAGAAAGCGATGATGGGACAGAGCATCCAAACTGAGCAGATTCTGAGTATGAATGGCGGCTGCAGAGAAGAGAGCTACACCGAGAACTCCAAAGGACAGTTCCCCAATTACTGATCATCACTTCTCTCAAATATTTCTAGTTTCGTCAATTAACATTCTCGGGTACAATTACAGTTGACTTAATTCTCGTCTACAGCGCTGTTTCTTGTAGGAGGGTGCTCGGTACTTCTGATTATACTGTCAGTCATGTCAGATTGAATTAGCTACTGAGCAGATAATCTTCTAAGTCTAAGCCATGAATCAGCTCACGTAGATGTGATCACAGGAGTAATCTGTATCCTTAGTTTCTTCTCTTCTTCTATATCAGCAAATGCTATTGAAGCTGAAGACAAGCAATAAAGTCTCTCTAATTTGTTTGATGCCATGGTTTTCTTACACAGCATCTATGAAACCTTTACCGTCAATCCCTCAGAGTAGTTCTTTCGATTAGTATCTGTCTCCAGTGATGTAAATCAAACCGCAGACTCGTAAGACCCCTTAATGCAGCTAGCAAAGTGGTCGTAAAAGCTCATCAGATTCTCCCGATAAAGAATGGTGCCGATGCAAAGTTCGCTACAGGATCATATGAAGCAGAGATTCTACAACCTCCGGATAAATTTGGTTTTTGATAAACAAACCGAGGGCATTGGTTTTTGATAAACAAACCGAGGGCATAAACAAACTTCAAGAGCAAAGTAATAAGATTTAATTCCACACAAGATGCGTAAATCATCAGCCAAATTCATTGATCACTGCCTTGACATTTTACCTCTCCCTCAATACTATGTTGCCCCCATTTAAGCTGAAGTTTATGTTTCTTTTCCAGGCCGCACGTCTTTCCAGGATGATGCCAGTGTTGTGCACGGCACCACAGGATTTCTGTACCATGAAAGTTTCTGCTACCATCACAATCGCCTGCTGCGCTTCCGGGCTAAACACTCTGTTGGCTATCTTTGCAAGCTTGAGCATCATCCACAACACATGCCGCCAACTCGGCTACTCACCGCCACAGTTCCTCGTGCTCCTGAACGACCTCTCTTCTGACGACTTCAACAGTCTTCATGCCCCTTCCAGAGTTCCAGAAGAGGATGAGAGAAGAGAACGGCCTGGATTTTGGGCCATGTTACATCGCCGGAGTTCCAGGTTCCTTCTACAGGAGGCTTTTCCCTGCGAAGAGCCCGCACTTCGTGCAATCTTCCACGAGCCTCCATTGGCTCTCCTATGTCAGCACTCACCCTTTTTTAATAGAAAATCGAATTTTACTTCCCTCAACTATAAGATCATTGTACTTTCAACCTATAACCATAAAAAGTCTTTGAGCTTTCAAATTTTTGTATGAGCATTCCAGCAGAATTTAATGGCTTTTGATGGTCCTAAGCTTGACAAAAAAAAGGAGTGAATAGTTCAAAGATAAGAATTCTCACCTGAAATTCCCTTCTGCAGGTACCTGTCAAGCTGAGCGACCGATCTAACAAAGCGCTGGTAAATAAAGGGAAAGTTTATATTTCAAGGACGAGTCCACGGGGAGTTGAGTCGTGGAAGCTTATTTGAATCAATTCAGGATGAACTTCTCTTCATTTCTCAAGTCGCGATCAGAAGAAATAGTCCCGGACAATGCATGGTTCTGGCTATCAGGGGCCAGAGGACGCCAGATCCATCTCCCGATGAAAGTTGTCTGCTTCGGGACTACTTAGGACAGCATTTCAGGATTTGGTCTCACAGGTCCGTGTTGCTCCAAAAGTATTTCTCCGCACCCGTGTGCTCATCATTGCATGTGCAAGGCTCGGTCTCCGGAATTTTTACAGTCCGAGTTATTCATCAATTTTGCCTACCCCAAGTTGATCAATCCTGGAGTATTAAGTTGCACATTTTTGCAAAACCTGTCACTTGGCTACTTGAATTGAATCGAGCAGCGATTTCTTTAGCTTTCTCTAGCGATCTTTAAGTAGCTAAAAATGTCACCATTTGACTAAAGGATGCTACAGAATCACGAAAGCTAGCGGTCTCCTGAAGCCTGGCCACCTTGCAGCTCTCAGATCAGACGATTAGTCATCAGACTGGCGTCATTGAATACCGCAAGCAGAATGGCATTAGCAGGCCACCGAACGTTCAACCCTTTCGCACGGTCTAAATACACACACCTCAATCAATTTGCTGAAAGAGAAAAAAAAAAAATGTTCGAACCACGCAGGGATTGGTAGAGGAAGAGAAGCTGCACGGCTATAACACGCCACACTACGATCCCTATGTGGACGTGCGGGTGAAGATAGAGATAGAAGGGTCCTTCGAGCTCGACTGGCTAGAGATCACTGCAGTTCCATGGGATGGGGCGAATGGAGGGCACAAGTATGACAGGAGGAAGACAACTAAGATAACGGCGAAGGCCATGGGAGCAATTATTAAAATAATTAAATAATAAACTACTCATTCATCTAACAACTTAAATTTTTAGAATAATCGGCTGTGATCTTACAAAATTCTCACATTCTATCAGAGTTCAGAATTAAAAGATCAAACTAAGTTTGAATCTTTACAAAAAAAAGATCCATTTACCTAAGTTCAGTGTTAAAATGTTTAAATAATAAACGAGTCCATGATCATAGGCCACTTTGGGGGTCAGATCTTGGACTCCTTAATAAGAAAGACGGTTGAGACGATGGCGAAGGCCATGAGGGCAGTGGAGCATCATGGCCTCGTGGTGTCTTTGACTAGAAAGTCACCTGAGAGCCTAGAGCTAATTCAGAGAGGAGAGAGAGAAATTTGTGTGGAAAGGAAAAAGAAGGGTCACCGTCTAACTTAGACAAGGCCATATGTGTGTTGTCAATGGGTTTGCAGTTTCCACTTCAATTGTCATCATATGTTTTGCAAGTCTCCTTTTTCCCCTGTAAAAAGCAAAATAAAAGAAGTCCAAAGACGTTCATTTAGGAATGTTTCAAGCGGTTAAATCTAGCCGAGTTCATGATTTTGAACGAAAAATGGATGGTTGGTGCATGCGCACGATTTGTAAGTTAAAAAAAAAAAAAAAAAGGAAAAAAAATGATGAAAAGAATTCTTACTTTTCGATTAATCACATATTTTCCAAGAAGGAGAGAAGAAGGCAAAGGGTCCACAAAGTCGACAGTTGAGATATCGGTATCACCAGTACATCAGATGGGCCGTGCTGCCTTTGCCTTCGCAGCCACAAAATGGGTTGACTTTACGGTGAACGAGTCTTCCCCTCGGACAAGCAGCTTCGAAGATTTATGGTTATCGTCGAACCTTCAAACGCGGGAGAGGATCCGGTGAAGGGAAGCGGATTCATTCTCGCTGCTTGTACGCCAACAGGGTCGTGCTCGAATTAAGATTGGAAGATGAACTATGCCCCCATGTTTGTTCCAAATTATTGTGCCTTTGACCACCGAATCCAAAATTCACTTCCAATGAGCATTAAGAATATGGATCTTAAATTTACCCTATTGGAATCGAGTATCAGATTTTTAGAATCAATAATTGAACTAATCGAACCTACAACTAGCCGATTTGAGATTCCGAGATCAATCCAGCAATTGGTTTTCTTTTTCTATTTCATTTTTTTTTCAATTGCTCTATTATACGTAATTTTTGCTGCAAAAATACTCGATTAAAAAGCCTCGTTGGACTTAGCTTGAATTGGTTTAAAACTGATTCTATTCGAGAACTAGCCTTGAATTGGTCATCTAATCAGTGAAGGACTCTTCAGATCTTTCACTTAAGAACTTGAAAATGGTGCTTGTGAGTATTTGACTTATAGCGGCTAAGTAAGGGTCGATTCAAATTCGGCCCAATTGCTCACCTTTAATCGCCATTAAATTTGTTGAAATTACTAAATGAAGTGGATCTAATTAGTAAACCAAATCAACCTAATCGAATTAAATGGGTAAGAAAATGAATAAATAGCCCCGTAAATATCTTCTCATTTCTCACAAACTAATTTTCATTTTTCCCCCAAAATATAAAATTGGCAGGTAAATAATTAAAACGAAATAAAAGAAAAAAATGCAATGATTAGTTCACACCAAGATTTCCAAAACGAGAGAGGCCCCTCCCCCCCACCTAACCCCACACCCGCCACCAGCACCACCACCCCCCCCCCCGTCCGCTTCTTCTTCCCCGCACCACCACGCAATGCCCACCAACCCACATCTCTCCCTCTCTCTCCTTCTCGCCCCGCCCGACCCGATCCCTCCCCCATGGCCTCCACCGCCCACGCCTTCCGCCTCTCCGTCTCCCCGAAGCCCGCCGCCGCCGCCGCCCCCGCCGACGCGTTCCTCCGCCCCGAGACCCTCTCGTTCTGCGCCTCCGCCGGCGGCGCCCGGCTGCGGCGGAGCGGCGGCGCGTGCTCCTGAGCTTGACCGCGGCGGGCGCGGCGGGATTCAGGGTCCGCGCGAGCAGCGCGACGCCGGTCATGGACAAGTCCAAGAGCGAGGCCGGACCCAAGGCTCCCACCATCGTCGACGTCGACCTGGGCAGCCGGAGCTACCCGATTTACATCGGGTCCGGGCTCCTGGACCAGCCCGAGCTCTTGCAGAGGTCTTCTTCCTATCCTGTCGGAACGCA
This sequence comes from Eucalyptus erythrocorys, assembly GCA_014182555.1. Classification (NCBI taxonomy): domain Eukaryota; kingdom Viridiplantae; phylum Streptophyta; class Magnoliopsida; order Myrtales; family Myrtaceae; genus Eucalyptus; species Eucalyptus erythrocorys. The sequence goes on from CM024606.1 coordinate 33,346,090, forward strand.
TGCGTGCTTTGAATCTCGCGTCATTTGAATTCGATTAGAAGAGTCTTCGGAGGGAGTTTGATTGCGATGTTTTCGATCGTGGATTCTATGGGATGGAGCCTGATCTGATCGAATTTACGAGTGTCCCTGAACTTCAAACGGCTGCTTAGCTCTAGAGTTGCTTACGGATTCCTCTGATTAAAAAAACGTTTTTTTTTGCTTTGATTTGTAATAGGCATGTTCATGGTAAGAGGGTTCTAGTGGTGACCAACGACACCGTGGCGCCAATTTACTTGGATAAAGTCGTCGATGCTCTAACCAAGGGAAACCCGAATGTTTCCGTCAATCATGTGATCTTGCCCGATGGCGAGAAGTATAAGGACATGGTGAGTCTCTTGAAGCTTTCTGTTCTGGGGGTTTCCATCGCTTTGTCGCCTGGTGGAACGGGCTTCTGAGTGATGTTTGCGGTTGTTTTGATTAGGACACCCTGATGAAAGTCTTTGATAAAGCAATCGAATCGCGTCTGGACCGCCGGTGCACGTTTGTCGCCCTTGGCGGTGGTGTGATCGGCGACATGTGTGGGTATGCCGCTGCTTCGTTCCTCCGTGGTGTTAACTTCATTCAGATTCCCACGACGGTTATGGCTCAGGTCTCTCATCACTGAGAACTAATGAAATCTTTATCGTCAACTTGGCTCCTTATATCTTTTCTCTTGTGCTGCCGTGCTGATGGATCGTCGTTTGTTTTGTTTCTGGCCCAGGTGGATTCTTCTGTTGGTGGGAAGACTGGCATAAATCACCACCTCGGGAAGAATTTGATCGGTGCCTTCTACCAACCACAGTGTGTGCTTATAGACACCGACACTCTGAACACCTTGCCAGATAGGGAATTAGCATCAGGCCTTGCTGAGGTTGTTAAGTATGGGCTTATAAGGGACGCTGAATTTTTCGAGTGGCAGGAAAAGAATATGCATGCCTTAATAGCCAGGTAATATTAATACTGTTTGCTGGGGTCCTTGGCTGTTCTTGTGCAAAATGTTGATGAGTTGCTTCGTCACAGGGATCCATCGGCACTAGCATATGCTATAAAGCGTTCCTGTGAAAATAAGGCTGAGGTTGTGTCCTTAGACGAAAAAGAAAGTGGATTGAGGGCGACATTGAACTTGGGACACACATTTGGCCATGTAAGTTTCATGCCGAAGCAATTGGTGTTTGGTTTTACAGTTTATCTATACATTTTCTTGACCCTGGGATATCCATTTGGGCTTCTGTTTTGAGTATGAAATTTGGGATTTTTTCCAACTCGAAGGCATATCGTAAACTTATTTCTCTAACAAGTTATGGAGGGTAAGCATCATTATGTAAGACTGTTATAGAATGACACAAGTTCGTGCTAAGGAGCCTCACAGAAGGAACGCAGTGCTGGTGCATCTGTTAATTAACCCGGATTGCATTAATGCTGCAATTTCGAATATGAGTTTTCCTTGCAGCATTTTCTTGTGATGCAGTTTGCAGCCCAATGCATATTCAATCATCTGCTGGTCTAGGTCTCATACCCAAATTGTAATTAGCAAAGCATATAGTTTAATTTTCCAAAAAGCCTGCTACCTTTGCCTTCTTATATGTATATTAGATCAAAGCCTCATTCTAGTGCAGAACTGTAGCTAATCCTAACGGAAAATGTACTGAATAGTGAAGTTAAATGGTTCCATGCAGTCGTATGTACCTAACAAAAGACTAGTTTAGGAGGATAGTGTCATATGACTCCTCTTATTCATTAACAGGTCTGTGCAATTCTTTTATGTCCATCCTTTTTGGTTTGCAATTTAGTATGTACTTCTGGTATTTCAGGCTATTGAGACCGGTTTAGGCTATGGTCAATGGCTGCATGGAGAAGCTGTTGCGGCAGGCATTGTAAGTTCTCTATATTTTTCCCATTGTTGCTTTTACAGCAATATCTTGGCCCATGTGACCTATAATGCTAAACGAAGTCTCTGAACTTCAGGTTATGGCTGTTGATATGTCCTACCGGCTCGGTTGGATTGAGGAATCAATTGTGACCCGAGTTGAAAAGATTCTAAAGCAGGCTAAATTGCCAACTTGCCCTCCTGAAACCATGACCGTGGAGATGTTCAAGTCTGTTATGGCGGTAAGAGAGTTCTATCCACATGATCCTATTTGAGTTTGAAAATCTGTTATCTTGCGGGCGTTAACATTCGTTTGGAAATGCAGGTCGACAAGAAGGTAGCAGACGGGCTGCTAAGGCTCATCCTTCTAAAAGGGCCTCTGGGCAACTGCGTCTTCACGGGCGACTACGATAGGAAGGCCCTTGATGAAACGCTCCGTGCATTTACCAAGTCTTGAGAACAGAGATGCGGAGGGAGCTTTCATCCCTGCGATATGTGCAATTTTTTCGTCAGCAGATGCATGTGTAGTTTTTGTTGTAGTGTGGTAAAGCCAGTGTTGCGATTGTTCGCACACCTTCAATTCGTCGATCTAGATTGTATTGGTGAAATCTTATTGATTGGGAAGGGTTTTCACTTCAGACAGACGGGATCGTTAACAAAAATAAAGATGTTTATGTCTGTACCTCTGTTCTTTTTTTTTTTTTTTGCTAGAAATAAACTTTTCATTGCAAATAGAATATTACAAATTGAATGCAGCACTTGCATCAAAACGATAAATAAAGGAAGACTCCGCTAAAACAATATTTGAATCTCTAGAGGGGAGAATGTGGAAAAGAGAGGAGGATGCGGTCCCTGATTAAAAATCTAATTTGTGAGTGCATGAGCAGCTCCAATATTAAGCTCCAATCTGGATTGAGCAGCAGCAGGGAGTGAGAATTTACGACCAAAGATTAAATACTCCCAAGATAAAGGCCTCGTTTGGTTCGGTATTCCCAAGAGGCTTTGGGCTCTCAAAGTCCCTTGGAAAATATATTAAATATTTGGTTCTGCATTTTGAATCCTCGTTTGCTAAATATTAGCATTTGGAATACTAAGAGCCTGTTTGTTAATGTTCTTTTTTTTTTTGTTTATAAACAAAATTTCTGTTTTTTTTTGTTTCTAGGAACAAAAAAAGAACAGAAACGCGTTTGTTCGTGTTTTTGTTCCAAATCTATTATTTTGTTCCCAAAAACACATTTGAAATAAAAACAAGAAACAAAAAAAATATGTTTATTATTTCTTGAACAAATTTTAATAACAACTTTTCTCTCTCCTCTCTTTCTTTTCTCTTTTCTTTCTTCTTCTTTTATTTTTCTTTTGTCTTTGGCCGGTCGCTGGCCTCGGCCATGGCCAATGACCAGCCGTCGAGGGCCGGCAAGGATTGGCGACCTTGCCGGAGCGTCGCCGCCCTAGCAAGGCTTGGCCTCGCCATGGCCGGGCAAGATCGAGCTCGCCCGGATCAAGGCGAGGCCGAGCCTCGCCTAGCCACGGCAAGGCTTGGCCTTGCTCGGCCACCAATGGCGAGGCTCGGCCTCGCCTTGGCTAGGCGAGGTCTAGCTCGCCCAACTAAGGTGAGGCCGAGCCTCGCCGAGCCACCGCCGGTGACGCCGACTGGCGATGGCCCGGTGAGGCCAAGCCTTGCCGGTGGTTGGGGAGCTCGAGCTCGCCCGCCCAAGGCGAGGCCGAGCTCGCCGTGGTTAGGCAAGGCCGCCGGCCCTCGCCCGGCCGTCGCCGCCGGGCTATAATCGAGGCCCACGACCGGCCAAGAGGAAAGAAAAAGAAAAAAGAAAAAAGGAAAAATATTTAAAAAAATTAAAAGAAACAAAAAATTTATACAAATTTATCAAACGTGTTTCGTTCTTTTTATATTTCTAGAATAGATTTACCAAACGTATTTTTTTGTTCAAAAATTGTTCCTCGGAACAGAAATATTTTTTTCAATTTCTGTTCCTTAGAACAATTTTTAAACAGAAATACAAACAAACGCATCCTAAAAGCCCAAAGCAATAACCTCACTGATAATCATGTTTTCCTCTTTATCCTCAAAAAATATTGTTCATTGTCTTCTTCCTTGGACTTCCTACTCCATTGGTGAAGCTTAGCCAAGTGTTGCATGGGTCGCTTGACCTCAGGCGGTGTCGCATGACCTCAGGAGTCACCTAGGTCGCACGACCTCAGGCGAGTCGCCTCCCCACAACCACTAGCACCATCGCCACCAGTCGCCTCCCCGCCACCAGTCGCCTCCCCACCACCACTAGCACACCACCAACAACTCAAGCTGCCTCCCCACAATTTTGCCCTCTCCAATGCATCTACATCTATGACCCAAGGCATCTGCAACCTTAGGCAAGCCGCCTTCCCACCACCGTCACCATCAGCTGCCTCCCCACCACCACTAGCACCACCAGCAGTAGCTTGAGCCGCCTTCCCCATAATTTTGCCCTTTCTGACACTCTACATCTTCTCTTCCATTTTTCTTTTCTTTTTTCCTTTTTCTTTTCATCTCAAAGTCGCTTTACAAAATATTGATAAAAATGAGTATCCAAACACTCATGCATTCACTAAATGCCCTTTCATTCCAAGATACTTGGGGAAATGTAAAGCAATTTCCCCAAAATTAAACCAAACATGCCCAAAGACCTTTTTGTTGAATGGTATCAATTAGATCTGCAATCGCTTTTAAAAAGTGCTTTTTGGATGGCAAAGGATTGAGCATGATTATAGACAAGAAGGAGAGTTGTTGTACTTGTTTCCACTTCCATTGACGAGTCCCAACGTCCTCTGCTTGTCCAACCTTGGACTGTTAAGGGTGCAAATAACAAAAATTTTGGAACAGAAATTAATTTCTGGTCAGAAATTGATTTCTCAATTTATATTTCAGAAATTAAGAAGTTAAAAATTTTAGTTTCCGATTTATTTTTCAAATCTATTTCTGGAATAAAAATCTATTCCAGAAATAAAAAAATCAAATTACGTTACCAAACAGATTTTTGTTCCAAACCTGTTCCGGGGAACAGAGAAACAAAGAAATAAATAAGTATAAATTTTATCATGCGCGCCCTAAGCCGCTAGCCGATTGTGGCAATAATGTCTATGGCTCCTTCGTTATCTTTCCACACGCCATCAACATTAAATTTCAGCCCCTGATCTGAACTGGTAGCAAGGAGTCTATCCCTCTGCTCTATTCCAGTTGCTTGAGCCAATTGTAATTCAGTCTCGGAGCCTAACTGAATCCATCAGGTTGAACTGAAATGTTATGGGCCTGAAATTGTTGTGCAAATATCGAATCCAGGTAGCTCAAGCCCGACCCGGAGTCGTTTTCCCCCAAACTCACTTCCACCTCAAAAATTGAAAGGAAAAAAAAAAAAATAAACGATCTGATTGGCTTACTTTCAGATCCTTTTCGAAACGCCGTTACCCTCATTTGTTTTTTTTCATGTCATCGCCGCGCACGATACACGACGCGGCGGGTCGGTTCGGAGATCAAGATTTAAAACCCGCCTGCCTGGTAGGCCTCTAACGTTTCCATTCCTCCCGGGCCACAGACGAAGCATTTATTGAATTTCCCGACGTAATCTTTGCGGTGGCGAAGATTCGAGATATCGAAAAAATAAGGAATCAGAAAGGAGAGGGAGAGGGAGGGAGGAATGAATGAATGAAACCGAGCGCCACGCCGCGGGCGTCATGATGAATCGATGATGACTCTCTCTCTCTCGCTCCAATTCGCAAAAACTGGCGTCTACATTCATTCATTCATTCGATTCCCGTGTTCTATTCTGAGGCGGGGAGCTGAGCTGGACGCTGGGGGACGCTGGACTCCAACGCCCGATTCCAATCCGTTTCAATCCGAAGCGAAGCCCCGAAATTAAAGACTGGTCGCCAGAAAAAAGCGACAGCTCAAATTCAAAAATCGAAATCTGGCCCCCCCCAATCCCCCCACTCCCCCAAATAAAATAAAATAAATAACGAAAGGTGGGTAAAAAAAATTATGAACATAAATCAAATAGCGAAAGAGGACAAAAAGAAAAATCGAAAATTTGGATTTTGGCTTTTGGGGGGGCAATAAAGAAGAGGGGAGGGCTGGTTTCGTTGGGCGGAAGGACTGGTGCGTCTCTCGCTCCCACGAACGCTTCAACGGCACTGATTACAGGCTTCGGAGATGGTACTCTCTCTCTCTATCTCTACTTTCTCTCTCTTGCCCGATCTGCAGTCCGTCATCGTCGTCTCGATCCGCATTTCCCCATCGCTTTTCTCCCGTTGATTCTCTCGCCCGATCGCTGGTTTCTCCCTAGGGTTTGAGCTTCGCTCTTCTTCTTCTTCTTCTTCTTCTTCTTCCTTCTTCCTTCTTCTTCTTCTGAGATCTGGTGCCTTTGCGTTCTTCCGATGCGCGCTCGCAATGTGCCAGATGCGCGGTTGAATAGGCGTGGCTCGGCGGCGACGGCGGCGGTAGCGGCGGCGGCGGCGGCGGCATTGCGATCGGGTGTTCGGCTCGAGGCGAGATCTGAAGGTGCGAAGTTGGAGGAGGAGGAGGAGGAGGAGCGGGAGCGGGAGGAAGAGGAGGAGGGAGGAGGGAGGAAGAAGGAGGAAGAGGACGCGGGGAAATGAGCGCGTCGAGGTTCATCAAGTGCGTCACCGTCGGCGACGGTGCCGTCGGCAAAACCTGCCTGTTGATTTCTTATACCAGCAACACTTTTCCCACGGTGAGTGTTTGTTGAGAACGCCTTCTTTTTACCGCGTGTCTTCGGCGCTTGCGTTTTCTTTGCGAATTCGCTTCTCGGTCGCTGGAGAATGATCGGATTGTGTAGGATTTTGCCGGATGATCTGCTTTGGATCGTTGCGAATTTTTTGTTGAGGTTCGTGTTAGGTTCTTTACCTTTCGGGGAACCGAACGCAATTGTCAAGGAAAAAGTCTGGCTTTTTCTATGTTTATGTTTGTTTTCTCTCTCTTTCCTCGTTTAATTGAGAGCAGATCTTTGAGGTTCGTACATTGTATCGGTAGTACATTGCCTTGAATGCGGATACGGATTATAGAAGTCCTTGTGTTACGTACCATGGTCTTGTTTTCTTTGTGCTGCTTGCTCAATTTGGAAATGTAGCAAATAACATTTGATGCACTCTCTTCTCTGGTTTGCTGCATAATGGGGAAATGCTATTATATGTTATTGTTTCTCTTCTTATGCTATGTCTAGCGGAAGGTTGGGGATATTGTCCCAATTGTGCACGTCATACCCCACTAGCATCAGTTTGTAGGATACGCTCCTGTCACTTCTATTATATGCCCGCTATTGCGTTGTCTGCTACATTGCAATTATTGTACTTTGTGTGATTGCTGAGAGTTTTTGGGACTCGATTATTTTAAGTGTATTAGTGTTTATGGATCTTAGTGATATATGCTGCCATTTTCTCATTCTATCGATTATATGGTTCCGGTTGTTGATTTCGGGTAAATGTGTTTCTGCTTTTTACTTACATTTCTTATGAGCTTAATAGAGCAAATGATCTATCAAATTGTTTGGTTTCTCCTGTTAAGTCTGCTTGAAGAAATTTTTGTGCGATTGATTGGTTGGATGTTGAGGGGTTTTTTTATTCAATATTTGAACATTTTCTCATGATTTTACTACTGAATGATGGAAACAGGACTATGTGCCCACGGTGTTTGACAATTTTAGTGCAAATGTGGTGGTTAATGGAAGTACTGTCAATCTGGGATTGTGGGATACTGCTGGTAATTTCTAATTCTTTTGTTGTTCATGATTTTCCCAATTGTTTTGGCATTTATTTGTTTTTGTCTTTTTCATTTCATTGAACAGGACAAGAGGATTATAACAGATTAAGACCTCTAAGTTACCGTGGAGCAGATGTTTTCATACTTGCTTTCTCTCTCATAAGCAAGGCCAGTTACGAAAACGTTTCAAAGAAGGTTGGAGAGCCTAACAGTATATAATGGGCTTTTGGTTTTTTGTCTACATGATTTTGTATGCTGATATATGTCATCCCTTTCTATTTCCAGTGGATTCCAGAATTAAAGCACTATGCACCTGGTGTGCCAATAATTCTTGTGGGAACAAAGCTGGGTAATTTCTCTATTTAATCAGCATTTAGCTTCTTTTCTGCCTTTTCTCGGCGACATTTGTGTGTTTCTTTGTGCTAACCTACATGTGTATGTTTTATATACTCCATTTTGCAAGTTGGAAGAAAATACAATGGCCAACTATTAATAGTTGAACTGCATAGCACTGTTTACGGTTAACATTTTCAGGCAGTGTTTAGAATTATCAATTAATTCCCCATGATTGATTTCTTCTTTAACAATATTATCTGAAAGTTTTAATTTGTTCACTCTATGCAGAAACTTCTTTACAACTGTAGTGATCTTAACATGGAGTTGAATATAATCACTCTTTGGCTTCCCATTTTATATACCCTCCTCCGTCCTGTAAACTTGCATTGAAGATGCAGACACTGCATTCTTTCAGGATCTAAACGTATTGAATACTAATGTTAATTGGTCCAGATTTGCGGGATGATAAGCAGTTCTTTATAGACCATCCGGGTGCAGTGCCTATTACGACCCAGCAGGTACTGAGCATTGCTCATTGTTCATTTTAAGCCAAATGAATAGTTTGATTGTTTCCTATGATTATTTTTTTTTTAATATCTGAACCTTATTATTACTTCTTCTAGGGAGAGGAATTGAGGAAGCTGATTGGAGCTCCTGCATACATTGAATGCAGTTCGAAATCACAACAGGTATAGATGATATTCTTCAACGAGATATTTCATAATGAGTAATTGTGCTTTTGAAGATGCCAGTCTTCTTAATGGATGAAGTCCTATTTTGAGCGCAGAATGTGAAGGCCGTCTTTGACGCAGCCATAAGGGTTGTGCTTCAACCACCAAAACAGAAGAAAAAGAAGAGCAAAGCACAAAAAGCCTGCTCAATATTGTGATAGAGACTAGGTGTAAAGAGATGTAACAAGCTTTTCCGACCTGCCTGTATCTCCTTTTGTCCTTTGTTCATTCTACCGGTAAGCAGCTGCTTTTGTTGGATCATTCCTCATCGCAACTAACAAGACCCGGTCCTCAGTGAGCATCTGGCGCTATGGGTACCCTTATATTGGTGTCGTGATCTCTAATCACAATCATCATCATTGTGTCATCCACTCTTTTCTTAACTCCAGTTCTGATTTTGCTTTATCTATTGTGAGACTCCACTTAGGAAACAAAAACAGAAAACCTGTCTTGACGGGCAGTTATATTTCTCGCTTTGCAATTCCTTGGCAAGGCTTGCATTTGTCTGTGCTCCTCTCATGTTCTTGTCTTTTGCTAGTCACTCCTGCAGAATTGGATGAGCTTTTCTGATGGATCTTCCCTCTCCCTCTCTCTCGCTCTCCCCCTCTCCCTGCTCTCTCCCCCTCTCTAACACAAGCACGCACGTAATGGCGGCCCACTAAGAAATAAAAGTTAACATCAAAACAGAAAGAGAGACGGAAGTCATATGTGCTGCAAGATGGGAAGGTTTTGGGATGACCATTTTTCCCTACGCTTGAATTGAGTTTGTAAACGTGACTAGCACTTTGCTCATGCTTAGTAGTAACCTTTTATGGACGCCAAGGTGAACTTTATTTGGACTGGTTCGATCATCTTACTCACTTCTCCCTTCACTGAACAACTTGAGTACGGCTCATCACCATCTCGAGATCAAAATTTTCTTTTTCCAGGATAAGATCTCTTGGCATCTTAAAAAACCTGTGATGTGGGCGCTTCCTGTGACAAAAATAATAGATTCACCATCACCTCTTGAACTTATTCGATTGAGTCTGTGTGAAGCGGGCACAATGGCCAATCTCTTCGGTGGGACAATGAGTAATTACGGCTTTAAAACGCGTTATGCAGGGTTTGAGGGCCATCTCGCTGGCCGCACTGGCGCAGATGTACCATCCCTTTTTCTCGTGTACCGTCACTTGGGCTGTCACACTCCCTACCTCTTAAAAGCACAGCATTATCCTCGCTATGACCCCACACACAAACGCGTAGCTAATCACAAATACACACAGATATGGCGTGATATGTCTTTTTGTGATTTGACTTTACAAAGCATATATGCAATTAATGTGATGTCTTTTGTGAGCTCTTAAGAGAGTGAATTGTTTGATAAATTTAATTTTTTTTTTTTAAAGAAAAGCTATAAAGATCTTTCTAAGTGAAAATCTCAACATATAATGGCAGACATGGAGCCACGAAAAAGTTGATAGCTACCCCCACAATTATATACCAAATTAGTAACGACGATGGCATGCTCAATTGTAGGTGATTAATTGACAGAGTGCCAATGGGCCAACAATGTAACGACCCGGGCCCGCAAGGCCATCTCGCGGGCCGCACTGGTGCAGACGTACCACCATCCCGCTTGGGCTGTCACACTCTTCACCTCTTAGAAGTACAGCTCTGCCCTTAGGGCACGTTATGCAGGGGCAGAGGGCCATTCCGCCACCCTCAAGGCTTTATTCTTAGCACAGCGAAAGCATGTGTGAAACGCGTTACACAGATTAGAGGGACCAAGCCTTTATAAACTAGTCTAGAATTTCCCCCCTAAGCGATGTGGGACTAGAGAGAACCCATTCCCCTTCCTTACAGACGTCCGAGGACCAAGGCACGAATATACCATCATCCCTCTTCCTTGCGCACCATCGCTTGGGCTGTCACATACAATGCATCAAATATCATTCTTTGTTAGGCTTAATACTTTCCGTCCGAATTGCCTCGGAAAGCGATTCGGACGAGCAAACATCTAATCAAAGGGTATTTCAGCGCGCGGTGCCATTCCCAGCGAGAAGATTCCAGGTGATGTGCATACTTTAACAAACATCTTGACACGTGAACGATGGCTATTGATTATTTTGTTAACATCAGTGTGGTTGGCAGATAAATGGTTTTGTCCAAATTCAATTGCCAGATAAGGACAAAAATTATACATTAACTTTAGCTAAATATATAATACAGTCCTTCAACTTTTAATTTGTTCAATGTGACCTCTAAACTTTACCCCATTATGCAATATAGTTCATGAACTTTTAATTTGTTCAATATAATCTCTAGACTTTTTGTACATATTCAATTTAGTTTCTAAACTATATGAAAATGTTTAATAATGTCCTTTCTATTAATTTAAATTCGGGGATAATATTTAAAGTGTACCAAATTAAAAATTCGCATTGGAGTGAAGTCCAAGTGCTTATATTGAAAATCGAGGAATTTCATTATAAGTTGCGTTAAAATTCAGAAACCTGTCACGTCATTATTTCTTTCGTTATTAAAGCTTGGCATTGCGCTTCTTTGGGTGGGATCGTGCGTTAAATAGCTCCTGCCCCCGCGGAGATCGAGTCATTTCTTTCCTCCTTGCACCGCCGCATTCATGCACGTCTATCATTACCTAGGAAGCACGGACACGTTGTCCGTGCTTCCGTGTCGTGTCCGACACGTGTTGGAGCGTGTCGGACACGTCGACACGCTCGGACACGGTCGGACACGCGGTCAACGCGTGTTTTTTCGACACGCGTGTCGACGCGTGTCCGGAAAACTGATGGAGGATGGAAGCGAGGGAGGGCGAGGGAGCAGAGGCCGCGAGCGCCGGCGAGACGGAGCAGAGGCCGCAAGCGCCGGTGAGACGAAGCCACAAACGGATCACTGCCACGGCGAGAAGACTCAGACGGCTAGAGAAAGAGCCGAACAAAGAGAAAGAAGAGAGAAGGCAAACTCCCGCCGGCGAGACGAAGCCACGAATGGACCACCGCGACGACGAGAGACGGCCAGCGGTGAGGGCCGCCACTGTTGCGATGGATCGGCGACGAGAGGAAGAGGAGAGGAGGAAAGGGGGTCGTGTGGCGAGCGGCAAGGAGGATAGGAAAAGGAGGGCGGCGGCTTGCTAGGGTTTTTCGTAAAGAAATCCAAAAAAATAAGAGAAAGGACGTCTGATGGCGTGAGAGAGAAGGAAGGGGGGCGGAAGTGACAGCTCACCTGTCACTGTCAAGTGGGGGAGGGAAAAAGGTAAAACGAACTTGGGGTGGAGGGAAAAAAGGAACGAAAGAAGTGGTGAATTTTGGGGATTTTTTTAATCAGAAAATTAAATAAATGAAATTTAAAAATAATTTTAAAAAATAAAAATACTAAATTTTGAATAATGATAAATTTTGATTATTGTAAAAAATCATGAATTTATTTAAATAAATTAATTCTAATTTCTTATTAATTATTAGTTTCATCGATAACTTTTGTTAAAATTAAAAAAATGTTTCGCATTAATTATGAATATATCTTTCAAATTTCAAATGAATTGATTTGTTAATATTATTAGTGTAAATTTATTATAGGCTCTTTTTTAATTAATTAATTATTTATGAATTTGAATCAAATTAATTAAAAATAAAAATATTTGTTTAATATACAACGTGTCGCAACGTGTCGGAATTTTCTATTTTTTAGAAATGACGTGTCGACGTGTCGTGTCGTGTTCGGACACTCGTGTCGTGTCGCGTGTCAGTGCTACCTAGATCATTACACGACCATGTGGCACAAATACTTCCCTCGTTTTGCCTTCTTGAATGTATTTGATTTCACTGTTGTAGCTGTCCCTCTTTTAGACAAAAAAGCAGGTATACTCCGGGTCCTGCCGACATCCACGCAGCTGTTTCTTGCATCATCACCATGTTGGAAATTATAATCCAGAGAAGACACTTTGTTTGTTGCAATCAGAACATGAAATTGAGAAAACGATAACAGTTATATAATATTATTCTTTTTATGTAAACTTACAACTCTTGGAGAAGAAGAAAATAAGATATAACATAAAATTGGAGGTGAGGTAAGGATATCCGAATCTCCTTAAGGCGATTAGTTCCTGTCGATGGTGCTCCGCTGATTCATGAACTATGCCTCCCAAGATACAACATCTCGAACCTGTTTGGATTAGCACTATGCAAACGGGACTCGGTTGAACCGTTCAATTGAACCAAGACACTCAGAAAAATCAGGAGAATAGAAAAGTATATCAAAGCTTTTGGAATCAAGTTGAGAAATCCAAAACTGTAAAAAAGAAGCTCTATGCTTCCATCTATTTATAGAGAATTTTAGTTCATGTACAGAAGAGATACATACATTAAATAGACACATGTATCTATGAAATTCATGAATCAAGAGATACATGAATTCAAGAGATTCACGAATCCAGAGATACGTGAATTTAAGAGATTCGTGAACTTAATAAATACATGAACTAAAAGATATATGAATATAGGAAATTCATGAACTCAATAGATACGTGAACATAAAACAATAGGAAATTCATGAATAAAAAAAAAAAGATACGTGAATAGAAAAAACGTATCTTAATTTATTGATTTTCGTTGATTCATTAACCATAATTATAATCATAATTATAACACACCATGGTCAAATTGATCTTGAACATCGGAACTTGAGAACTAACGTTGGGAGTTTCGTGCTTAAATGTAAAGTTTAAAAATCCAAGCATCGATTCCTAATCATATTTTAGAAAAAAATTTTCGTTGCTATGAGGAAACCATTTTCTTAAATTTAAAGCCGATAGAAAAATATTTTCTGTGAATTCATTTTCTTCAACGAAGCTATGTTTTCTACTGGACCGGATCAGTCCCTCAATGGGCAGGAATGGGAAAGGGACCTCTTCTATGAAGTCTTTCTTTATAAAAAATGCAAGAACAGCATGGGGTTGGTAATTTGTTGGGGAGATGGCAGCTACGGAGCTATTCGCGTGTCTTCCTATTTAGGAAGGTGCGGGACACACAGTATAAAGTAGTACAGCGACAGAAGCAGTAGCGGCGGCGGCGGCAGCGTTGGATCCCACCGTGGTGCCGAAACGCTGTCCTAGATCGGCCCGCCTCCTTGAATCGAGAACCGCCATCACAACACGGGCATATCGGATTCAAGGACCGCCGTCGCGACACGGGCATATCCGCGGAACATGGGACGGAAATTTAATGAACGGAACGCGCAATTGGAACGGCCCTGGGCGGGTGTGCAGGCCTGAAGGTGATCTTGAGTGAATTTAGTTGGTGATTCTTGACAGCAAGGCGGTTTGAGTTATTGCTAGTATGGCCAATAATGTCCGGTTCTTCTGGTGGATGCCTCGTCCCCACCGGAATTAAAAGAGGATACGATTTGGTTTGGTCCGTGTAGTTGGGAAGAAGAATTAAATAGGCGGTCGGTTTGCTTTTATTTTCTGTTTTTCCTTTTTTTTTTTTTGGTAATTCTTGTTGATCATACGTTATCCCACCTGAAGAATGGAAGGACGGCCAAAAAATTCATCCATGATGAAAACAACGGGCGGTTATAGAATGGTGTCAAAAACGTTGTCTATCGCATTCGCTAACATCTCAATGGGCGGCTTATTAATTGATTCGCCATTCCAAACTCTCATATAATATTAAGTTTGGCTGTGGTCAAGATTTTTTCTAGGTTCATAAATGACTCCTTTCGGAATAAATCAATTATCCATTCCGAGAAATTCCTTGTTGCCCTTTGTTTGCTTCTCTTTTGGAAATCTAAGATTGACGTATGTGTAATTACATCAGAAAAGTATAAATGGTTCAATAAGAAATAAATATATTGGAGGTATTAAAACTTATTGGAAAAGTATAATCGAATCGTAAAATCTGTCGAATTGATCAAATTAAAGTATTTTCGTTGATTGTACTTTTAAGACTTTCAGAACTCAATTATACTTTCACGATGAATTTTAGAACTTTTACTATACTTATCCCGTTAATCTATTGTTTATCTCCTGATAGAATCGAAGGAGCTTGTTTCGTTCTTTGCCTCCCACCCACCCTCCTCGGCGAAGAGAAGTTGTCTGTCTCCATCTGTTTTTGTTCTTGGGAAGAGAGAGGTAGGGACAAGTTTAGCAGGCATTAATGAAATCGGAATCGAAGTAAAGAAGGTGATTCCTCTCCTCTCTTTCCCTAGCTCGCAAGGACTCTTATGTGCATGCATGCCCGGACCAAGCAACGAGGGACGATGATTAGCATCGTTTCAAAGCCTCAAATTATCGCTCAGATCTTATATTAAAACCTAATACCAATTACCGCCGTCGCCTAGCTACTCAGTCGATAAATAGCTTCGTCTTCTCCATGTTTACCTGAGGAAAAACCAAAGCGAGTGCTCTCTCTCTCTCTCTCTCTCTCTCTCTCTCTCTCTCTCGATGTTGTGCTCTTCTTCTTCTTCTCCTTCTCCTTCTCCTTTATGTTCTTGTTGAGTTAGAGAGGTTGTGCTAGGCGGGAACGTGCCCGTCGAGAAGATGTCAAGCTTCAGGAAACCCCTGGGCTTACGTTCTCCTTCATGTGCGGTTATCTTGGTCTCCCTTGCCCTCGTCGCTCGCGGGAGGCTCGCCTCCTCGGTGCGGCACTGGCCCCGGCCGCTCCCGCCGGCGTACATTGTGTTCGGCGACTCCATCATCGACCCCGGGAACAACAACAACATACCAACGATAGTCAAGTGCAACTTCCGGCCGTACGGGCGGGATTTCATGGGGGGGAAACCGACCGGGAGGTTCTCCAACGGGAAGATCCCGACAGACCTGTTCGGTAATGTGCATAAAAAAGTTCCTCTGGTTTGAACTAGTCTCGAAAGCGGGAAAAATCGATCACTTGAGTTCATTTTATTGTCATCTTGAGGTGACTTGAGTGTGTTTTCATCTGTAGTGATAGATGCATGACTTGTGCCTTTTCCCCCACCTTTGAACTCTTTTGCGTTGATCTTCCAAGTGTAATCATGGATTAATCAGAAGACATCCACGTGTAATCCTGTGAAAGAACCTAATAACTTTTTTAAGGTTGCGTAGTTTCATGAAAAACTCTATGATAAAAAAAAATATCTAATTAAAAAACATTTCTTATGCTTTTAAGGAATATAATTAGTTTTCTTTTATTTGATAATGTATGATTGAAAATATTTTATGATGTTTGGATCTCATTGGATAACGATTTCCATCTCATGACTTTATTTTAGGCCAAAAAAACGAAATTTTTTTTTTATTAATGATTGAATTTTTATTACTTTTACTTTCTTTTCTTTTCTTTAAAAATTAAAAAAATTAATTTCTTTTCTTTTCTCTTTACTTTTTCTTTTTCTTTTTTTCTTTCTTCAACTTTCTCTGCCACAACCAACTGGCGGCGGCCATAGGCAAGCTCTAAGCTTACTCGGATTGGGCGAGCCTTAACTTGTCAACTCAACCAACTCGAGCTCACTTGGATCAGCCAAGCCTTGAGCTTGCCAAATCGTGTCATGGTCGGCTAGCGGAGGAGGAAGGAAAAAAAATTAATTTTAAAAAATTCAAAATTTGTTATAAAATAAAAATAATTCAAAATCAAAATTTATTTTAAGAAGAATAATTTTTATAATTAAATTTTCATTAACCAAGGATCCCAAAACTAGGAAAATATTTAGGAAAACATATTTTTGGTTCTTTTAAAGGGGAAACCATTTTCTTAAATTAAATTTTTGATAGGAAAACATTTTTCATTGATTAAAAATTTATTTTTCATTAACTCATTTTCCTAAAAAACCAAACACTGAAAATTGAGGAAAATATTTTTCATGAAATGTTTTCCGCAAAATAAACGAACCCTAATGAAAACCAGTGCATTATAATAGACATTAAATCCTAAACATATTGCATTTGTATCAATTTCTCATAAACTTTTCAATTTGATTAATTTAGTCATAAATCTTTTCCGTTTGTACCAATTAAGTCTATCCAGTCAATTTTGATCAAAAATTACTGACATAAATGCCGGTCATTCCATGTAACACGGCGAACACAGACATAGATAATTTTTTATATTTTAGAGTTTTTCATTACTTTTCTTTCTCCTTTTTTTTCTTTTATGTTCTTCTTTTCTTTCCTTCTTTATTTTTCCTAACTATGGGCCGGCAAGTTTGCCGACCGACCATTGCCGATCACAAAAGAGAACCAGCGACCCTCACCTGGTCTAGGCGAGGCAAGGGTCGCAATGCCTTCTCTTGGTCTGAGATTTCTCTAAGGCTAATAAAAAATGGAAAGGAAAAAAAAAGGAGGAAAAAGAAAAGAAGATGTTTTATTTTTCAGCGGTACTCGTCCCTCTCCTTTCCCATCAAGATGATGTTTCTAATTCCTATGCCGATTGATGTTTCTGCAAATTTGTTGCCGGTCTCTTTGGAGGATTGTCTATGGTAAAATTAAGATATCAATGCAAGTTTACGAGGTTTCGTCGTGTGATTAAAATACAAAACACCGCACAATAATGTGATTTTTCTTTGTTAATTTATCCATATTCAAAAGAACGCCTTGCAAAAGAAATTGCGAGGTAAAAACACTTTTTTGACATTTTACCATGGCAAACGTTATTAACCCGATTTCACGAATCCTGGAACAAAATTTTTCTCCAGTCGAAGCATTTGGAATTAAACAGTACTTGCCTGCTTATTTGGACCCGAGTCTCAAATTAGAAGACCTCCTCACCGGCGTCAGCTTCGCTTCCGGCGCCACCGGTTACGATCCTCTCACCCCGAGAATCGCCGTAAGCTCTCGCTACTCTCGATCTGCTCTCACAATTCGACCCTCCTTTCCTTGTTTTCTTGGTAATTAGGAATTTAAGGATTGTGTTAGGCTTGTGCGTCGGTAGATGTCGACACATAGGAAAGAATCATCGTTATGACACCGAGAAGCGTCGGTGTGTGCACTGTTATAAACACCGGGCCTCCTCACGAGTCGCTCGAGCTTTGTTTAGTTCCAGCTCGATCTTTTTGCACTCAAATGGAATCACCTGAAATTTCTTCCATCGTATGATTGTACCGGCAGTCGGTCCTGTCGCTATCGGATCAACTAAACCTGTTCAAGGAGTACGTGAACAAGATAAAATCGGGTGCCGGAGAAGAGAAGGCGGCGGACATCGTCAAGAATAGCGTCTACATGGTGGTGTGCGGGAGCGACGACATCGCAAACACTTACTACTCGACTCCATTCAGGCGAGGGGAATACGACATACCGGCCTACACCGATCTCATGCTCAACTCGGCTTCAAGCTTCATTCAGGTAAAGTCTTGAAAAAGAAACATTCTTTACGAACAACGACGACGACGACGACGACAAAGAAAGACCAAAAGTCGTGATAACATAGGGACTAAATTGCAAGACGGAACTGATCCTGAAGTACTGGTATACGATTTAGCAGGAGCTCTATGGATTAGGAGCAAGAAAGATTGGCATCCTGAGCATACCACCGATCGGATGTGTGCCTGCACAGAGAACGCTTGATGGAGGATTAGAAAGAGCCTGTTCAGAGCCTGCCAATCAAGCAGCAGCACTCTTCAACTCCAAGCTCACCTCAGAACTCGAATCCCTCCAACAGAAGCTCCCTGGCTCTAAACTAGTCTATATGGACATCTACTATAAATTGCTTTCCATCATCCAAAACCCTTCGCACTACGGTAACTTGCTGCATTGTACTCTCTCTCTACACAAGATTTCGGCTTTTGCATTCGAATCTCTATTGTCATGCCGTCGGTCAGCCTCATGTTTGGGTCATGTCGATGCATGTGTGCAGGATTTGAAGTGTCGAATAGAGGGTGCTGCGGCACGGGGAACATAGAAGTGAGCGTACTGTGCAACCGTCTGGACGATCTCACGACATGCCGAGATGAATCGAAGTACGTCTTCTGGGACAGTTACCATCCAACGGAAAATACCTATAAGATCCTAACAGATCACATTATCGACAATTATGCCAACCAGCTTTTATGAGACTGTTCAGATTTATCGGTCGTTTACGGGTGAATTGGATTAGACAGTACACCTCAAAGTTTCCATAAGGCCCCCTGCTTCTTGTTGCAGATTAAAGTTTCCACAAGGTCCCCAGCTTCTTGTTAGAGATTGTAAGCCATCTTATTTATTTTGTTCGGCTCAACGAAAGTGTGAAACATTGAACTCTTCATTCAAAATTGTTTCATTATTGGAAAGATGATGGTACTTAAGCGAATGTCTCCTTACCTTCATGCTGCGGCTAGGTTGGGCACCTTGAAACTTTGGAGAGTGTCTGAGATACTATCTTAAGGTATTCCATCAATTACTCCTAACATGGTGGTCCTGCAGCTAAAATAACAATAATTTATTGTCCAGCGCTGAGTGGTCATTGTTACAATTCATTTTTCGCATTAATTGTCCGAGCAGAGGGAAAATGATGTGATCAAGAATCAGATCAAAATACCAGTAGAAAAGACTTCTTTCTCAAGCCAATCCCGACGTTGCACCCGCAGGATATGCAGTAAATCAGCCAAAATACTCTAATGTTCGAGATGACAGAGACAGAGTCCACCTGTTTAAGATAGGAAGGATTGATTGCCACTTTACATACCTCAATAATTTATCTGATCAAATTCATAACAAGAGACACATCGACGGTTTAATTATTAAAGCAACCATATAAATGGTGACAACATGAGATTTCTTATTAAAAAGTTCAGAGACTAGTAGAGACAAAGTACTCCAATGTTCCAGATGACAGACAGAGTCCATCTGTTTAAGACAGGAAGGATTGATTGCCAATGACCACTTCTGTACGTGCCTCAATAATTTATCTGGTGGAATTCATAACGAGAGACACATCGACAGTTTAACTATTATAGTAACCATATGAATGGTAACATTGCAAGATTAGTCATTATAGAGCTTTCTAACCATAGCAGATTGAAGACATTATTGTATAAGTTCAGGAAATTCTAGACAGGAAAGAAAAAAACATCATACACACACACACACAAATACATACATACATATATAATTTTATATACAATTAGTGACAAGAAGATACTATTTTTAAAGGTAACACAATGCGTTACAGGGAACAGAACCTGAAAAGTCATGCGTACATATGTATAGTGCAAGTAAATGCAAATCCAACTTCAACATATACTGCTAAAAGAATAACCTAATCCCCGCAGCCTGTGTAAGTATATACTTCAAGAGCTCGCCATTCTTTTCAACCACACAAGAAATATACAATATCTAGTTCAAACCACCACATCCAGACAATTGTCAGCTTAATATCAATTACTGGCGGAGTACACATCGCCATAACACCTAATGCATCCAACAAAACTACAAAATTGCATCCAGCATCCTATCTAAGAACACCTAGAGGGGGGCAAAGCAAACTTTATACATATGATGACACCAAGTGGCCCAAAGCCACGGGAAGGAATCAACGAAGTTTATTTTGAGCGACAGCCTGACATAATTCCTCCTCATAGAATAAAGCCCGATTTGATGCCAAGGACTTGCATAGAGGCTTTGTTAAAACTGATGGTACCATACATCTGGAAGGGAATGTTGATTCCTGGAAAAGAACAGCTGCGATCTGCCGCATCTCAGCTAACT
This sequence comes from Eucalyptus erythrocorys, assembly GCA_014182555.1. Classification (NCBI taxonomy): domain Eukaryota; kingdom Viridiplantae; phylum Streptophyta; class Magnoliopsida; order Myrtales; family Myrtaceae; genus Eucalyptus; species Eucalyptus erythrocorys. The sequence goes on from CM024606.1 coordinate 33,366,459, forward strand.
TAATACGAGAAGGTGGCCGAGGACCATGCCTTGGTGCTTTTGGAGTATGAGGACTCGGCATGAAAACTCCCTTTCCGTCACCCCAGGTCGGAACAATCATATTGAGTATGCATAAGTGACGTTTATGGCTTAATCAAGACAAAAATTAGGAATAATAGGATGAAAACCATCAGTTATACCTTTTAAATGGCCAGTGTTCTGTTGGGCGAGGAGTCATGGTTCTTAACATTTCTTGTCGTGAGCGATCTGGCGCAGTGTAGTTGAAGTGAAACTGCCTTGCAATCAAGACCTATAGCAACGATCAAAATGGGACCATCATGTTGAGCTATAGTTTCAATTTAATCCACGTAGACTGTAAGAAGAAGACACAAAAACATAAAGGGAGAGATTGACAGAGTACAAGACACTTACCGCCTTCCTAACCCTTTGAGAGACATGGAAAACTGCCCTTAGCTGGTCATGATGTAAGTGACACGTTATTTTGACCTTAAAATTGGAAGAAAAAGAATTAGATTCTTGAGAGAATAAGCATTTAGCTTAGGGAAACAAAAGAGAAACAACAATAGGAAGAATCATCCAATCAAAAATAAGAGGGCAAAGCAAAACTGTACTTTATCCCAAAATAAACAGAAGAGACAAAAATATGAACTTCCAGCCGGAACTCTTATTGCATTCACTTCTTCCGAAGTTAGTACTCACAAAACAACCAAAACCATGTTGATATAGTAAAAGCATCGTGTCTAATGTCCACACCTAATTACAGGAGCTTTTTACAGTTGAAGCTAGGTATATGATTTACTGGAGGCTCATTTGCAAACTTTAACTAACGAGGGATGAAGGTTTTCGAAAATGCCCCAGATTGCAATACAAACCCCCGCCCCAAGCAAACTCACAAAAGAAAAAGGGAAAAAGAAACCATCCATGCACTTTACGTCCTTCTCTACAAAGATTCTTACATGTCCCCGACCTTAGAATGCAAATTAAATCTTTATATCACCATCTTCAAAACTACACAATGCCAGACCCATAAAAACAGGCAACACAAGCAAAGAAAGTTTTTCTTAAGCACAAAAACTAACACCACAGCTCAATCAGACTAGGGAATATGCTGAAAATGCAGACATAACAACAAATAAAGAGAGTGAATCTCGGCCAGATGAGAAGAAGATGGCAAACAGTACCAGTAAATCGATGGGGAGAGCCTCGAGCCTGGATTCAGTTTTACAGATTAAGAGGATTATAACATGAAGTATTCTAACTAGTACATCTATGATGAGGTGTGATTGGATCACACCATTTGGACTTGATACGGCACGATGGAGGGATACCATTTGTAGGGGTGTCATGGGGTTGTATAAAAGCCTTTTGTAGGCACTCATGCGCACTAGTTGGCATAACATACACTACAGAATTTTCTCCATTTCCATCATCAAAAGAACAAGGCATTTCCAATCAATTTTGCAAGAACAATCGGCATTCACGCCGTGGAAATCGGGTGTTTTCCTAGTGATTGCATCCAGACCAACGTGAAGAATCAGGTAAGTCGTCTTCCGCCGACTCGAATTTCTTCATTGGTATCAGAGCCCGATCGTGATTTCTGCCTTGTTTTTCATTGAATTTTCTCGTTTACCATCTGAAATTGAGATCAAGAGTATGAAATCTACACTGTTTGGCTCTCTGATGGTCGGAATTCCCATATGAAAACTCGAAATTGGATCGGAGTCAAGAACGGGTTCGGGGTCGCACGCATTCGTACGGTTTTGGCCAATCTTCGAAATATTTTTTTGGCCAAAATCAACTTTTGAATATACAGGATGAAAGTACTCGTCGAGACGAGTCCGACGGTGGGTCGAGCACGGCGAGACGACGTCGGACGCTCCCACACGCGCGGCCAGAAGCCGCTGCGCGTGGGCGCCACGCGCCTAGAGCGCTGGCACAGCCAGCGCATGCGCCACACACGCCGGTGAGCGGACCGGCGGCTGCGCGTCACGTGCCGGTTCGCCAACCGGCGCGTGGTGACGTCACGGTGACGTCACCCAACGGCTTGTAACCGTTGGGATGACGTCATCGACGACGGCAGTTGGCCGGCCGGTCGCCAGCCGGCGATCCGACCCGACCCGAGACCCTACCAGTTGATCGACCCGACCCGAGACCCGACCCGGTTGACCGACTCGACCCAGTTGACCGGTCAACGGTCGGACCGTCCAGGAGCCTTTTGGCTCGCTGTCGCGTGCGCCACACGCGCCGCGCACTCAGGCGGCGCGTGTGGGCGCGTGCATGCTCCGATGGGAGCGTGGTTGGTGGCGTTAGGTTCGTATGGATGTTCCCGACACTGTGGTATGTTTATTTTAGATATTTGAATCTTATAAATGTCTAAAATTGGGTACGAAACCCTATGTACGCATATTCTAAGGTATAAAATGCAGTTTATTCTTTTGTAGCTTGTATTTTCTTGTGATTTAAGAAATACAGTAGCTAGCTTATGTGCACATGATGTTGTAAATGCTGTATAGAGCTTGGTTCAATGATATGATGTATATTTTAATATACTTTCAATTTTCTAATTGCTGGAAAATTAGAACAATGGTAGGAAATCCATTAAATGTTGAATTGCTATTTTTTGATTAATAGTTGTAGCATGATTGTTATTTGTACTTTGGTTCATATCATGCTATAATTTTTGTGTTGATGGAAAAATGTAGAATTACATAAGGACTTGTAATTATTTTTCCTAGTGGGAGTTCATAGGTTGGTAGAATTTGTGAGAGTTCTCACCTAGAACTTAAAATTTGTGCAAATTAGACTAATTAATGATAATAAAACAATTGTACATAGAAGTTGATTGGGAACACAGTGAACTTTTGCCTCTGTGTCTTTTGTTGAGTTATCATTAATTTAGTTTGTCTTTGCTGCAAATTAAATATGTGTGTTACTCTATAAAGTGTGCTAGTATTGATTCTGCGTTTATTATGTCAATGTGCTATAGAAATTGATTATGACTTCGGCATCCAAGACCATTGTGGCTGACCTCAATAAGGGTGAGAAACCGAACGGTGACAATTATGATATTTGGCACCGAAAGGTTGAGACATCCTTGAGGAGCAAGAGGTTTTAGAAACCCTCAACCACACCATGGATGAACCTGAGCGTGGGACTTCAGCTCAACACAGGAGAGATCTGGAAGATTATCAAGCTTGGAAAAAGAAAAATAACATTGCTCGCGTCACGTTGTTGAGCTGTATACAAGATAATCTCATGTGTGAGTTTGAAAGTTATGACAAAGCTCAAGCTATGTGGATTGCCTTGAAAGATAAGTTTGGGGGTACATCTGCCACTAAGCTGAGGAGACTTACCATCAAGTTTGACACATTCCGAAAGCGCCAAAATGTAACAATGAGGCAGCACCTTCGGGAGATGTCAAACATGATTCGTGAGCTGAAGTCAACAGTTCATTCCCTTACTGATGAACAGCAAGTTCAGGCTGTTATAAGGTCTCTTCCTGACAATTGGGAGCATATGAAGATCAATATGACGCATAATGAGAATATTGTCAATTTTGATGATATAGCGCGTCACTTGGAATTAGAGGATGAGCGCCTAGAGGCTGCGAGATCCTCCACCCATGCTTATGTTGCTGAATCGAGTTCATGCAAAGCTTCGGGCTTCAAGCGCAAAAGGAATTCTCAATTCAACAACAAAGGGAAGAAGACTGATCAGGCATCTAAGAGGGCTAAGACCTTCCGACGCAAGAAGCGTCGGTAAGAAGAAGGACAAGACCAAGATGGAGTGCTACAATTGTGGCAAGTTGGGTCATTTTGCTCGTGAATGCACTAAGCCGAAAAAAATTCCCTATTACTCCATTACTTTAAATGATGTTTTTGTTTTTAGTACTGTCATGCTTGCTGAATCTTATCCAATGTGGACTGTAGACTCAGGAGCAACAGACCACGTAGCTAGAGATAGAGAAGCATTTGTGGAGTATCGTCGGATATCGTCTGGAAGAAGATGGATATATGTAGGGAATAACTCAAGAGTTGAAGTGAAGGGTATCGGCACATGTAAATTGATTTTACGTGGTGGTCGAAACTTATTCCTGCATGATGTCCTTTATGCTCCAGATATTCGACGAAACTTGGTCTCCGTAGTTGTCCTTCTTAGCTTAGGTTATGTATTGAATTTCCATGGTGATTGTGTTGACATTTTGTTTGAAACGGTTTATTATGGTTCAGGTCATGTATTGAATGGTTTTATGGTGTTGGACATTGACTATAATCAGTACAATGTTAATGTTGATGGTTGTTTTTCTTTAATTGCATCTGCTAGTTATGTTGAGATTGATGCAAGTACTTGGCATGCTAGATTAGGTCACATTGGGTTGCAAAGAATGCAAAGATTAGCTAGAGAAGGCCTTTTGGGGTCACTCACCAATGTTGATCTACCTGTATGTGAACATTGTCTAGCTGGAAAAGCAACTAGAAAACCATTCGGTAAAGGGACTAGAGCCGAACTTCCATTGCAACTCATACATTCTGACATTTGTGGTCTTTTGAATGTGAGGGCGAGGCATGGAGTCTCATATTTCATCACTTTCATAGATGACTTCACACGTTTCGGTTATGTCTTTCTGATCTCCCATAAGTCAGAAGCATTGGACTGCTTTAGATGATATATAGCGATGGTAGAGAATCAGTTAAACAAAACAATAAAGGCATTGAGAACTGATCGCGGACGTAAGTATCTATCGAAGCAATTCAAGACTCTATGTGATGAAAAGGGAATTGTACGACAATTGACTATTCCTGGTACTCCACAACAAAATGGGGTAGCTGAGAGAAGGAATAGAACCCTATTGGAAATGGTTAAGTCCATGATGGCATAAGCAAATTTACCTATCTCTTATTGGGGAAATGCATTATTGACTGCTGCCTATGTACTTAACCGAGTGCCCTCAAAATCGGTCACTTCCACCCCTTATGAATTATGGACTGGTAGGAAACCAGACTTAAGTAGTCTACGTCCATGGGGTTGTGCAACTTATATTCATGATTCTTCCCATAAATATGGCAAGTTAGGCCCTAGAGGGAAGAAATGTATCTTCATTAGATATTCTGAACACTCCAAAGGGTATGTGTTTATAGGTGAACAAGCTGATGGAAGTGTGACCAAAATGGAGTCACGGGATGTCACGTTCTTGGAGAACGATTTTCCTAGTAGAGGTGAGATTGATAAAGACTTCCAATTATATGAGATGGAAGATCCTAATAAGACACCCACTAATGTCGTAGAGGGAAATGAAGATTTACCTCAACATGCAAGACCTAGTGGGAGTGTTGCATCGCCTGACGAACCGAATTCAAGGGAAATTCAGTTGCGTAAAAGTAATCGTAAAAGTATTCCCCGTCGTCGTTTTGAGATTGAAGGGGAATCATTTATGATTGCTCAGAAAGACGATGCTGAGCCAAAGACTGTTCAAGAGGCTCTCTCATCCTCTGACAAGGAAGAATAGAGAAAAGCTTTGGAAGATGAGATGAAGTCAATGAGGGCAAATCACGTCTGGGACTTGGTTGATCTACCGCCAAGTCGCAAGGCCATTGGAAACAAATGGGTCTTTAAGATTAAGCGAAGAGCGGATGGATCCATTGAAAAATATAAGGCTCGCCTTGTGGCAAAAGGTTATACTCAACAAGAGGGTATAGACTATGAGGAAACTTTTTCACCGGTTGTAAGATTTACCTCAATATGCCTCATTCTAGTCATCGTTGCACATTTGGACCTAGAATTACATCAAATGGATGTAAAGACGGCATTTCTCAATGGAGAACTTGATAAGGAAATCTATATGAAGCAGCCGATAGGTTTCATAGCTAAAGGCCAAGATAATAAAGTATGCAAACTTCATCGTTAGATTTATGGCCTTAAGCAATCATCTAGACAGTGGTATCTTCGTTTTTATCGAGCTATAACAACTTTTGATTTCACGATGATCGAAGAGGATCACTGTGTATATGTCAAGCGGTCTGAAGATAAATTTGTAATTTTATCACTTTATATGGACGATATTTTGTTGGCTGGAAATGACAAGGTTATGGTTATCACCATAAAAGAATGGTTGTCCTCCAACTTTGAAATGAAGGACATGGGAGAAGCTGCTTATATATTAGGAGTTAAGATCGAAAGAGATCGATCAAGGAAACTCCTTGCTTTATCACAAGAGTCTTATATTATGAAGATTCTTGAACGTTTCAATATGCAGCATTGTAATCCCATTAATACCCCTGTCATGCAAGGTGAAGGCCTAAGTGCTGAGATGTGTCCTAAGACTCCAGAAGAAATTAAAGTAATGAAAATTGTTCCTTACGCTAGTGCGATCGAAAGTTTGATGTATGCTATGATGTGTACTCAACTCGACATATGTTATGCCGTGGGATTGGTGAGCCGATATCAATCAAATCCCGGTCAAGCACACTGGAAAGCAATGAAGAGGATCCTTAGATACTTGAAGGGCACCATGGACTATCGACTTTGTTATCAAGGGAATGATTTACGCCTATTAGGCTATTCAGATGCCGATTGGGGTGGAGACCTCGACGAGCGTAAATCGACTTCTGGATATGCGTTCTTGCTTAATGGAGGTGCAATTTCTTGGAATAGCAAAAAACAGACATGCACGGCATTATCTACCATGGAGGCAGAATTTATTACATGTTCTACCGCAGTGCAAGAAGTAGTATGGCTAAAACGTTTCTTGGAAGATTTAGCCACTGTCACTGAGGTTCCAAGACCAAGTGACAGAGTTTATTGCGATAGTCAAGCAGCCATTGCCTATGTCAAAGATCCCAAGTATCATGGAAGGACGAAGCATATTGACATAAGGAACAACTTCATCAGAGATGTTATAGCACAGAAAGAAGTGATCCTGCAATACATTTCAACTAATAGAATGATTGCTGATCCACTTAAGAAGGCTATTCCTAGAGACATGTTCTTGACCCATAGGATGTCACTAGGATTGCGTAGAATGTGATATGTGTAATTGTAGAGGATCATTGGTTTATGTATTTGTGGACATATGTATTGTACTTGTTTGATTATTAGTGACTTGATGTTTTATCAATAAGTACAAATCCATTATGAGACTAACACATACACACACATATATCATTGAAAAGTATGTCATCAGGCAATGATTGGCTCACTCACACGAGCAATCGCCTCAAGTGCTTTAGTTAGCACGTTGAGATGAGACGTTATGTGCGAATAAATACTGAAGAGCAAGTTTGGTACATAAAATATGTCGCCTTGATTGGAGTCAAGATGAGGTCTGTAATTTGCTTATAATAAGACCGAACATGATTATCCCACAATCATGTATGCCTAAATGATACCGGATGCGAGTACTTAATTGGGCGCTATAGAAAGCGAGCTGATATAGTACTCGAGCTAAACATGAGTACGTGAGAAGTACGTGACTATGTTTAGGCTAAGATCCATATAGTGGATATATTTAATGAATGACATACGCTCTTATAGTAAGAGAAATCCACTATAGCATGTAATTCATACTACATGTGCATTATACGACCGACAAGGGAAGGTGAGTGAAACAATCCCTATTTACTCATCGTGTGAGCCCTTAAGGTAATTTATAATTTACCTCATTTTGTGCCCTATGTTACTTCTGACTATGTTCTCGAAGTGAAAGATCAATGTTGCTACTTTAGCATGTTATCGGCGGTCATGAATAGATATGGCCTTATGGGACGTGACTAGGAAAGCACTGTTCGAAATGGAGAGAGACATGAGTGCGAAGGAAGACTATTGTTGTTATACATCCATCACATGTATTTACTAGTCGACCAATTATATCGCCTTATGTGGTTGCGGATGTAATTGTAAATACATGTTGTCTTGAGAATAGTCAAGTATAGCCTTTAAGGGATAGGTATACTTAGACTGATGTAACAAAATAGGTCTAGGGCACTGTGAGACATCTATTGATTATTTCTTTTCGGGGTTGTAGCCATTATGTTATCCCTAACAGGTGCATAATTTGAGCTCCCAAGTGCAGGTGTACTCACTGGTCGCACGGCTTATTTGCATGTATGAATTGTTTTGTAAAGTTGATGAATGTTGAATGCCTTACATTTTTGATAAAGAGCTATCAAGCTCATCATGTCCGAGTGGGAGATGAAGTATTCTAACTAGTACGTCTATGATGAGGTGTGATTGGATCGCACCATTTGGACTTGATACGGCACGATCCATTTGTAGGGGTGTCATGAGGTTGTATAAAAGCCTTTTGTAGGCACTCATACGCACTGGTTGGCATAACATACACTCCAAAATTCTCTCCATTTCCATCATCAAAAGAACAAGGCATTTCCAATCAATTTTGCAAGAACAATCGGTATTTACGCCGTGGAAATCAGGTGTTTTCCTAGTGATTGCATCCAGACCAACGTGAGGAAGTGTTGTTCGTGTTTCATCAGCAATTCAACGTGCGTTCCGGGGCCATTTGAAGTCTGCGCATCAGAATCAGGTAAGTCGTCTTCCGCCGACTCGAATTCCTTCATAACAGATTAAGACCTCTAAGTTACCGTGGAGCAGATGTTTTCATACTTGCTTTCTCTCTCATAAGCAAGGCCAGTTACGAAAACGTTTCAAAGAGGGCTAGAGAGCCTAACAGTATATAAAGGGCTTTTGGTTTTTTGTCTACATGATTTTATATGCTGATATATGTCATCCCTTTCTATTTCAAGTGGATTCCAGAATTGAAGCATTATGCACCTGGTGTGCCAATAATTCTTGTGGGAACAAAGCTGGGTAATTTCTCTACTTAATCAGCATTTAGCTTCTTTTCTGCCTTTTCTCGGCGACATTTGTGTGTTTCTTTGTGCTAACCTACATGTGTATGTTTTATATACTCCATTTTGCAAGTTGGAAGAAAATACGATGGCCAACTAGTAATAGTTGAACTGCATAGCACTGTTTATGGTTAACATTTTCAGGCAGTGTTTAGAATTATCAATTAATTCCCCATGATTGATTTCTTCTTTAACAATATTATCTGAAAGTTTTAATTTGTTCACTCTATGCAGAAACTTCTTTACAACTGTAGTGATCTTAACATGGAGTTGACTTGAATATAATCACTCTTTGGCTTCCCATTTTATATACCCTTCTCCGTACTGTAAACTTGCATTGAAGATGCAGACACTACATTCTTCCAGGATCTAAACGTGTTGAATACTAATGTTAATTGGTCCAGATTTGCGGGATGATAAGCAGTTCTTTATAGACTATCCGGGTGCAGTGCCTATTACGACCCAGCAGGTATTGAGCATTGCTCATTGTTCATTTTAAGCCAAATGAATAGTTTGATTGTTTCCTATGATTATTTTTTTTTTTTTGATATCTGAACCTTATTATTACCTCTTCTAGGGAGAGGAATTGAGGAAGCTGATTGGAGCTCCTGCATACATTGAATGCAGTTCGAAATCACAACAGGTATAGATGATATTCTTCAACGAGATATTTTCATAATGAGTAATTGTGCTTTTTAAGATGCCAGTCTTCTTAATGGATGAAGTCCTATCTTGAGCGCAGAATGTGAAGGCCGTCTTTGACGCAGCCATAAGGGTTGTGCTTCAACCACCAAAACAGAAGAAAAAGAAGAGCAAAGCACCAAAAGCCTGCTCAATATTGTGATTGAGACTAGGTGTAAAGAGATGTAACAAGCTTTTCCGACCTGCCTGTATCTCCTTTTGTCCTTTGTTCGTTCTACCGGTAAGCAGCTGCTTTTGTTGGATCATTCCTCATCGCAACTAACAAGACCCGGTCCTCAGTGAGCATCTGGCGCTATGGGTTCCCTTATATTGGTGTCATGATCTCTATTCACAATCATCATCATTGTGTCATCCACTCTTTTCTTAACTCCAGTTCTGATTTTGCTTTATCTATTGTGAGACTCCACTTAGGAAACAAAAACAGAAAACCTGTCTTAACGGGCAGTTATATTTCTCGCTTTGCAATTCCTTGGCAAGGCTTGCATATGTCTGTGCTCCTCTCATGTTCTTGTCTTTTGCTAGTCACTCCTGCAGAATTGGATGAGCTTTTCTGATGGATCCTCCCTCTCCCTCTCTCTCTCCCCCTCTCCCTCTCCCTCCCCCTCTCCCTCCCTCTCTCCCCCTCTCTAACACAAGCACAAAATGGCGGCCCACTAAGGAATAAAAGTCAACATCAAAACAGAAAAAGAGACAGAAGTCATATGTGCTGCAAGATGGGAAGGTTTTGGGATGACCATTTTTTCCTACGCTTGAATTGAGTTTGTAAACGTGACTAGCACTTTGCTCGTGCTTAGTAGTAACCTTTTATGGACGCCAAGGTGTACTTTATTTGGACTGGTTCGATCATCTTACTCACTTCTCCCTTCACTGAACAATTTGAGTACGGCTTATCACCGTCTCGAGATCAAAATTTTCCTTTTTCCAGGATAAGATCTCTTGGCATCTAAAAAAACCTGTTATGTGGGCGCTTCCTGTGACAAAAATAAGAGATTCACCATCACCTCTTGAACTTTTTTGATTGAGTCTGTGTGAAGCGGGCACAATGGCCAATCTCTTCGGTGGGAACTTCATATCGGAGTCGTAATTAGCAGTAATAACGTACGATTCGTCATGATTTATGCAAAAGTTCCCGAATGACCGTTGAGTTCTACTTTCGTGATCCAACTGTTGCAAACCCCTCAGAGAACGGTTTCTCAAGAACTGTCGATGCCCTCCTTTTCGGTCGGTACGCCTGCGATTAACGTTGAGCAACTGTGTTTCCCGCCGCCCCGATGACGTTGCCCCCAATAGTTCTCTTTGCTCGTTTCTTACATGGCCTTAGGCCCTTCTCCTGTCGACTTCTCTCTTGCGAAGCGCTTCTTTCGTTGTTCTTTCTTGTTCCTTCGTTCCTGCGTATTCCTGTTGTTACCTGGATTCCGCCCCTTCTATATGCAGCTGCAAATCAGCATAGTACCCACTGCCCATGACGAAGACTATCTAGTTACATGGGACATAGGCAGTTCAAAAGACTAAAATTGCTTACTCCTAACTCATAAAAAAGGAGAGAGAAAACTGCACATGGGATTTAAAAAGAATACTAAAGAATCCTGAGCGGATCGAGTATACTATATGGTGAACGTGGAACATAACTAATCACAAATACACACATATGTGGCGTGATGTCTTTACGTGATTTGACTTTACAGAGCATATATGCAATTAACGTGATGTCTTTTCGTGAGCTCTTAAGAGAGTGAACTGTTTGATTTGTAAGATGTAAAATTAATTTAAAAAAAAAACTATAAAGATCCCTCTAAATAAAAATCTCAACATATAATGGCGGACATGGAGCCACGAAAAAGTTGATAGATACCCCCACGACTATATACCAAATTAGTACGACAGTGGCATGCTCAATTATAGGTGATTAATTGACAGAATGCCAATGGGCCAACAATGTAACGACTCAGGCCGCTTTGGACACTGAGTCCTCACGGCTTTAAAACGTATTACGTAGGAGCAGAGGGCCATCTCGTGGGCCGCACTGGCGCAAACGTACCACCATCCCTCCTCCCCGCACACCATCGCTTGGGTTGTCGCACTAGTGTAGATGTACCACCATCCCTCCTCCCCGCACACCGTCGCTTGAGTTGTCACACTCTCCACCTCTTAGAAGCACAGCGTTGTCCTTGTTGTGGCACACTCTCCACCTCTTCGAAGCACAGCGTTGTCCTTGTTGTGGCCCTCTCTTAGAAGCACAACGTTGTCTTGTCACACTCTCCAAAGCACAGGTTGTCACACTCTCCATCTCTTAGAAGCACAGCGTTGTCCTTGCTGTGGCCCCCTCTTAGAGTTGTCCTCATTGTGGCACCACACGCAAACACATTATGCAGAAACAGGCAGGCCTTCCCTCTCCCAAAACATAATATTATCCTCTTTGGGCTTCACACTGGCGCAAATGCACCGCCATCCCAGTTGGGCCACCCTCAAGACTTTGTTCTCAACACAGCGAAAGCATTTGTAAAACGCGTTACACAGATTAAAAGGACCCAAGCCTTTATAAACTAGCCTAGGATTCCCCCCCTAAACGATGTGGGACTAAAGAGGACCCCTTCCCCTTCCCTGCAGATGTCCGAGGATCGAGGTGCGAACGTACCATCATCCCTCCTCCCTGCACACCGTCGTTTGGGCTGTCACAAACAATGCATCAAATATCATTCTTTGTTAGGCTTAATACTTTCCGTCGGAATTGCCACGGAAAGCGATTCAGACAAGGAGCAAACATCTAACCAAAGGGTATTTCAGCGCACGGTGCCATTCCCAGCGAGACAATCTCAGGCGATGTGCATACTTTAACAAACATCTTGACATGTGAACGATGGCTATCGATTATTTTGTCAACATCAGTGTGGTTAGCAGATAAATGGTTTTGTCCAAATTCAATTGCCAGATAAGGACAAAAATTATACATCAACTTTAGTTAAATATATAATACGGTCCCTCAACTTTTAATTTGTTCAATGTGACCTCTAAACTTTACCCCATTATGCAATATAGTTCATGAACTTTTAATTTGTTCAATATGATCTCTGAACTTTTTGTACATATTCAATTTAGTTTCTAAACTATATGAAAATGTTCAATAATATCCTTCTATTAATTTAAATTCGGGGACAATATTTGAAGTGTACCAATTAAAAATCCGCATTGGAGTGAAGTCCAAGTGCTTATATTGAAAATCGAGGAATTTCATTATAAATTGCGTTAATATTCAGAAACCTATCGTGTCATTATCCCTTTCGTTATTAAAGCTTGGCATTGCGCTTCTTTGGGTACGGGTGTTAAATAGCTCCTGCCCCCGCGGAGATCGAGTCATTTCTTTCCTACTTGCACCGCCGCATTCATTGCACGTCTATCATTACACGACCATGTCGCACAAATACTTCCCTCGTTTTGCCTTCTTGAATGTATTTGATTTCACTGTTGTAGCTGTCCCTCTTTTAGACAAAAAATCAGGTATATTCCGGGTCCCTGCCGGCATCCACGCAGCTGTTTCTTGCATCATCACCATGTTCAAATTGATCTGGAACATCGGAACCTGAGAACTAACGTTGGGAGTTTCGTGCTCAATGTAAAGTTTCATATCCAAGCATCACGATTCCTAATCGTATTTTAGAAAACTTTTTTATTGCTATGAGGAAACCATTTTCTCAAATTTAAAGCCGATAGGAAAATATTTTCTGTGAATTCATTTTCTTAAACGAAGCTATGTTTTCTACTGGACCGGATCAGTCCCTCAATGGGCAGGAATGGGAAAGCGACCTCTTCTATGAAGTCTTTCTTTATAAACAATACAAGAACAGCATGCGGTTGGGACTTAAGAGAGAGCAACGATGCAGCCACAGGATTTGCAGTTGGAATTGGTAATTTGTTGGGGAGATGGCAGCTACGGAACTATCCGCGTGTCTTCCTATTTAGGAAGGTGCGGGACACACAGTATAAAGTAGTATAGCGACAGCAGCAATAGTAGCGGCGGCGGCGGCAGCATTGAATCACACTGTGGTGCCAAAATGCTGTCCTAGATCGGCCCCCCTCCTTGAATCGAGAACCACCGTCACAACACGGGCATATCGGATTCAAGGACCGCCGCCGCGACACGGGCATATCGGTGGAACATGGGACGGAAACCTAATGAACGGAACGCACAATCGGAACGGCCCTGGGCGGGTGTCCCGTCCTGAAGGTGATCTTGAGTGAATTTATTTGGTGATTCTTGACAGCAAGGCGGTTTGAGTTATTGCTAGTATGGCCAATAATGTCCGGTTCTTCTGGTGGATGCCTCGTCCCCACCGGAATTAAAAGAGGGTACGAATTGGTTTGGTCCGTGTAGTTGGGAAGAAGAATTAAATAGGCGGTCGGTTTGCTTTTATTTTCTGTTTTTCCTTCTTTTTTTTTGGTAATTCTTGTTAATCATATGTTATCCCACATGAAGAATGGAAGGACGGCCAAAAAATTCATCCATGATGAAAACAATGGGCGGTTATAGAATGGTGTCAAAAGCACATTCACTAACATCTCAATAGGCGGCTTATTAATTGATTCGTCGTTCCAAACTCTCAAATAATATTAAATTTGACTGTGGTCAAGATTTTTCCTAGATTCGTAAATGACTCCTTTCTGAATAAATCAATTATCCATTCTAAGAAATTCCTTTTTGCTCTTTCTTTGCTGCTCTTTTGGAAATCTAAGATTGACGTATGCGTAATTACATCAGAAAAGTATAGATGGTTCAATAAAAAATAAGTATATTGGAGGTTTTGAAACTTGTTGGAAAAGTGTAATCGAATCGTGAAATCTGTCGAATCGATCAAATTAAAGTATTTTCGTTGATTGCACTTTTAAGATTTTCAGAACTCAATTATACTCTCATGATGAATTTTAGAACTGTTACTATACTTATCCCGTTAATCTATTGTTTATCTCTTGATAGAATCGAAGGAGCTTGTTTCGTTCTTTGCCTCCCACCCACCCTCCTCGGCGAGGGAAGTTTTCTGTCTCCATCTGCATTTTTTCTTGGGAAGAGAGAGGTAGGGACGAGTTTAGCAGGCATTAATGAAATCGGAATCGAAGTGAAGAGAGTAATTCCTTCTCCTCTCTTTCCCTTAGCTCGCAAGGACTCTTATGCGCATGCATGCCCGGATGAAGCAACGAGGGACGATGATTAGCATCGTTTCAAAGCCTCAAATTATCGCTCAGATCTGATATTAAAACCTAATACCAATTACCGCTGTCGCCTAGCTACTCAGTCGATAAATAGCTTCGTCTTCTTCATGTTTACCTGAGGAAAAACCAAAGCGAGTGCTCTCTCTCTCTCTCTCTCTCTCTCTCTCTCTCTCTCTCTCTCGATGTTGTTCTCTTCTTCTTCTTCTTCTTCTCCTTCTCCTTCTCCTTTATGTTCCTGTTGAGTTAGAGAGGTTGTGCTAGGCGGGAACGTGCCCGTCGAGAAGATGTCAAGCTTCAGGAAACCCTTTGGCTTACGTTCTCCTTCATGTGCGGTTATCTTGGTCTCCCTTGCCCTCGTCGCTCGCGGGAGGCTTGCCTCCTCGGTGCGGCACTGGCCCCGGCCGCTCCCACCGGCGAACATTGTGTTCGGCGACTCCATCATCGACCCTGGGAACAACAACAACATACAAACGATAGTCAAGTGCAACTTCCCGCCGTACGGGCAGGATTTCATGGGGGGGAAACCGACCGGGAGGTTCTCCAATGGGAAGATCCCGACGGACCTGTTCGGTAATGTGCATAAAAAGTCCCTCTGGTTTGAACTAGTCTCGAAAGCGGGAAAAATCGATCCACTCGAGTTCATTTTATTGTCATCTTGAGGTGACCGTGTGTTTTCACCTGTAGTAATAGATGCATGACTTGTGCCTTTTCCCCAAGTTTGAACTCTTTTGTGTTGATCTTTCAAGTGTAATCATGGATTAATCAAAAAAACATCGACGCATAATCCTGTGAAAGAATCTAATAACTTTTTTAAGGGTGCATTTATTTCATGAAAAACTCCATGATAATTATATATATATATATATATATATATATATATATATATATTTTAGTTTTCCTTTATTTTGTGATATATAATTAAAAAAATTTCCGACACTTTTCAAGAATATGATTAGTTTTCCTTTATTTGATAATGTATGATCAAAAATATTTTATGATGTTTGAATCTCATTGGATAACGATTTCAATCTCATGACTTTATTTTAGGCCAAAAAATCGAAATTTTTTTTAATTTTTTATTTTTGTATCAAAATTGAATTTTTAATTACTTTTACTTTCTTTTCTTTTTTTTTAAATTCAAATTTTTATTTTTTTCTCTTTACTTTTTCTTTTTCTTTTTTTCTTTTTCCAACTTTCTCTGCTACAACCAACCGGCGACAACCATAGGCAAGCTCTAAGCTTACTCGGATCGCGAGCCTTAACTTGTCGACTCAACCGGCTTGGGTTCACTTGGATCAGCCAAGCCTTGAGGTTGCCAAATCATGTCATGGTCGGCTAGCGGAGGAGGAAGAAAAAAAAAATCAAATTTTATTTTAAGAAGAATAATTTTTATAATTAAATTTTCATTAACCAAGGATCCTAAAACTAGGAAAATATTTAGGAAAACATTTTTTTGGTTCTTTTAGAGGGGAAACCATTTTCTTAAATTAAAGTTTTGATAGGAAAACATTTTTCATTGATTAAAAAATAATTTTTCATTAACTCATTTTCCTAAAGAACCAAACATTGAAAATTGAGGAAACTATTCTTCATGAAATGCTTTTCGAAAAACAAACGGACCCTAATGAAAACCAAGTGCATTATAATAGACATCAAATCCTAAACATATTGCATTTGTATTAATTTACCATAAACTTATCAATTTGACCAATTTAATCATAAATATTTTTTGCTCGTACCAATTAAGTCTATCCAGTCAATTTTGATAAAAAATTGCTGACATAAATGCTGGTCATCCCATGTAACATGGCGAATGCATATATGGATAATTTTTTTATTTTTTAGAGTTTTTTATTACTTTTCTTTTTCCTTTTTTTCTTTTATTTTCTTCTTTTCTTCTTTTCTTTCCTTCTTTATTTTTCCCAACTATGGGCCAGCAAGTTTGTCAACTGACCATTGCCAATCACAGAAGAGAACCGGCGATCCTCACCTAGTCTAGGCGAGGCAAGGATCGCGATGCCTTCTCTTGGTCTGAGATTTCTCTAAGGCTAACAAAAAATGAGGAAAAAAAAAAAGAAGAAAAAAAGAAAAGAAGATGTTTTTTTTAAGCGGCACTCGTCCCTCTCCTTTCCCATCAAGATGATGTTTCTAATTCCTATGCCGATTGATGCTTGTGCAAATTTGTTGCCGGTCTCTTTGGAGGATTGTCTATGGTACAATTACGATATCAATGCAAGTTTACGAGGTTTCGTCGTGTAATTAAAATACAAAACACCACACAATAATGTGATTTTTCTTTGTTAATTTATCCATATTCAAAAGAACGCCTTGCAAAAGAAATTGCGAGGTAAAACACACTTTTTTGACATCTTACCATGCTAAACGTTATTAACCCGATTTTACGAATCTTGGAACAAAATTTTTCTCCAGTCGAAGCATTTGGAATTAAACAGTACTTGCCTGCTTATTTGGACCCGAGTCTCAAATTAGAAGACCTCCTCACCGGCGTCAGCTTCGCTTCCGGCGCCACCGGTTACGATCCTCTCACCCCGAGAATCGCCGTAAGCTCTCGCTCCTCTCGATCTGCTCTTACAATTCGACCCTCCTTTCCTTGTTTTCTTGGTAATTAGGAATTTGAGGATTGTCTTAGGCTTGTGCGTCGGTACATGTCGACACATATGAAAGAATCATCGTTATGACACCGAGAAGCGTCGGTGCGTGCGCTGTTATAAACACCGGGCCTCCTCACGAGTCGCTCGAGCTTTGTTTAGTCCGGCTCGATCTTTTTGCACTCAAATGGAATCACCTGAAATTTCTTCCATCATATGATTTTACCGGCAGTCGGTCTTGTCGCTATCGGATCAACTAAACCTGTTCAAGGAGTACGTGAACAAGATAAAATCGGGTGCCGGAGAAGAGAAGGCGTCGGATATCGTCAAGAATAGCATCTACATTGTGGTGTGCGGGAGCGACGACATCGCAAACACTTACTACTCGACTCCATTCAGGCGAGGGGAATACGACATACCGGCCTACACTGATCTCATGCTCAACTCGGCTTCAAGCTTCATTCAGGTAAAGTCTTGAAAGAGAAGCATTCTTTACGAACAATGACGACGACGAAGAAAGACCAAAAGACGTGATAACATAGGGACTAAATTGCAAGACGGAACTGATTCTGAAGTACAGGCGTACGATTTAGCAGGAGCTCTATGGATTAGGAGCAAGAAAGATTGGCATCCTAAGCATACCACCGATCGGATGTGTGCCTGCACAGAGAACGCTTGATGGAGGATTAGAAAGAGCCTGTTCAGCGCCTGCCAATCAAGCAGCAATACTCTTCAACTCCAAGCTCACCTCAGAACTCGAATCCCTCCAACAGAAGCTCCCTGGCTCTAAACTAGTCTATTTGGACATCTACTATAAATTGCTCTCCATCATCCAAAACCCTTCGCACTACGGTAACTCGCTGCGTTATACTCTCTCTCTACACAAGATTTCGGCTTTTGCATTCAAATCTCTATCGTCATGCCGTCAGTCAGCCTCATGTTTGGCTCATGTCAATGCATGTGTGCAGGATTTGAAGTGTCAAATAGAGGGTGCTGCGGCACGGGGAACATAGAAGCGAGCGTACTGTGCAACCGTCTGGACGATCTCGCGACATGCCGAGATGAATCGAAGTACGTCTTCTGGGACAGTTACCATCCAACGGAAAATACCTATAAGATCCTAACAGATCACATTATCGACAATTATGCCGACCAGCTTTTATGAGACTGTTCAGATTTATTGGTTGTTTATGGGTGAATTGGATTAGACAGTACACCTCAAAGTTTCCATAAGGTCCCCTGCTTCTCGTTGCAGATTAAAGTTTCCATAAGGTCCCCAGCTTCTTGTTAGAGATTGTAAGCCATCTTATTTATTTTGTTCGGCTCAACGAAAGTGTGAAACATTGAACTCTTCATTCAAAATTGTTTCATTATTGGAAAGATGATGGTACTTAAGCGAATGTCTCCTTACCTTCATGCTGCGGCTAAGTTGGGCACCTTGAAACTTTGGAGAGTGTCTGAGATACTATCTTAAGGTATTCCATCAATTACTGCTAACATGGTGGTCCTGCAGCTAAAATAACAATAATTTATTGTCCAGTAGTGAGTGGTCATTGTTACAATTCATTTTTCGCATTAATCGTTCGAGCAGAGGGAAAATGATGTGATCAAGAATCAGATCAGAATCCCAGTAGAAAAGACTTCTTTCTCAAGCCAATTCCGACGTTGCACCCGCAGGATATGCAGTAAATCAGCCAAAATACTCTAATGTTCGAGATGACAGAGACAGAGTCCACCTGTTTAAGACAGGAAGGATTGATTGCCACTGTACATACCTCGATAATTTATCTGATCAAATTCATAACAAGAGACACATCAACGGTTTAATTATTATAGCAAACATATAAATGGTGACAATATGAGATTTCTTATTAAAAAGTTCTGAGACTAGTAGAGACAAAATACTCCAATGTTCGAGATGACAGACAGAGTCCATCTGTTTAAGACAGGATGGATCGATGGCCAAATGACCACTTCTGTACATGCCTCAATAATTTATCTGGTCGAATTCATAACGAGAGACACATCGACAGTTTAACTATTATAGCAACCATATAAATGGTAACATTGCAAGATTTCTTATTAAAAAGTTCTGAGGAGATTGATAGGGACAGATTAGTCATTATAGAGCTTCCTAACCACAGCAGATTGAAGACATTATTGGATAAGTTCAGGAAAAAAAAATTATACACACATACAAATACATACATACATACATATATAATTAATTTTATATACAATTAGTGACAAGAATATCCATCCCAGCACATCAAATAATTGGATACTATTTCTTAAAGGTAACACAATGCATTACAGGGAACAGAACCTGAAAGTCATGCGTATATGTATAGTGCAAGTAAATGCAAATCCAACTTCAACGTATACTGCTAAAAGAAAAACCTAATCCCCGCAGCCTGTGTAAGTATATACTTCAAGAGCTCGCCATTCTTTTCAACCACACAAGAAATATACAATATCTAGTTCAAACCACCACATCCAGACAATTGTCAGCTTAATATCAATTACCGGTGGAGTACACATCACCATAACACCTAATGCATCCAACAAAACTACAAAATTGCATCCAGCATCCTATCTAAGAACACCTAGAGGGGGGCAAAGCAAACTATATACATATGATGACACCAAGTGGCCCAAAGCCACGGGAAGGAATCAACGAAGTTTATTTTGAGCGACAGCCTGACATAATTCCTCCTCATAGAATAAAGCCCGATTTGATGCCAAGGACTTGCATAGAGGCTTTGTTAAAACTGATGGTACCATACATCTGGAAGGGAATGTTGATTCCTGGAAAAGAACAGCTGCGATCTGCCGCATCTCAGCTAACTTAATACGAGAAGGTGGCCGTGGACCATGCCTTGGTGCTTTTGGAGTATGAGGACTCGGCATGAAAACTCCCTTTCCATCACCCCTGGTCGGAGCAATCATATTGAGTATGCATAAGTGATGTTTATGGCTTAATCAAGACAAAAATTAGGAATAATAGGATGAAAACCATCAGTTATACCTTTTAAATGGCCAGTGTTCTGTTGGGCGAGGAGTCATGGTTCTTAACATTTCTTGTCGTGAGCGATCTGGCGTAGTGTAGTTGAAGTGAAACTGCCTTGCAATCAAGACCTATAGCAACGATCAAAATGGGACCATCATGTTGAGCTATAGTTTCAATTTAACCCACGTAGACTGTAAGAAGAAGACACAAAAACATAAAGGGAGAGATTGACAGAGTACAAGACACTTACCGCCTTCCTAACCCTTTGAGAGACATGGAAAACTGCCCTTAGCTGGTCATGATGTAAGTGACACATTATTTTGACCTTAAAATTGGAAGAAAAAGAATTAGATTCTTGAGAGAATAAGCATTTAGCTTAGGGAAACAAAAGAGAAACAACAATAGGAAGATTCATCCAATCAAAAATAAGAGGGCAAAGCAAAACTGTACTTTATCCCAAAATAAACAGAAGAGACAAAAATATGAACTTCCAGCCGGAACTCTTATTGCCTTCACTTCTTCTGAAGTTAGTACTCACAAAACAACCAAAACCATGTTGATATAGTAAAAGCATCGTGTCTAATGTCCACACTAATTACAGGAGCTTTTTACAGTCGAAGCTAGGTATATGATTTACTGGAGGCCCATTTGCAAACATTAACTAACGAGGGAGGAAGGTTTTCGAAAATGCCCCAGATTGCAATACAAACCCCCAGCCCCAAGCAAACCCACACAAGAAAAAGGGAAAAAGAAACCATCCATGCACTTTACGTCCTTCTCTACAAAGATTCTCACATGTCCCCGACCTTAATATGCGAATTAAATCTTTATATCACCATCTTCAAAACTACACAATGCCAGACCCATAAAAACAGGCAACACGAGCAAAGAAAGTTTTTCTTAAGCACAAAAACTATACACCACAGCTCAATCAGACTAGGGAATATGCTGAAAATGCAGACATAACAACAAATAAAGAGAGTGAATCTCGGCCAGATGAGAAGAAGATGGCGAACAGTACCAGTAAATCGATGGGGAGAGCCTCGAGCCTGGATTCAGTTTTACAATCATTGTCTCGAGGTGTCTTTGGTGTCCACAGTAAGTTATTTTGTTTAACCAAATTTACAGGGGACAGCAGAAGGGGGCTTTTTTCAACCACTTCGTCTTCGAGGATTAAGTCATCCTCAGCCTTCTTAGCATCCAGAACCGCAACCCTCTTCTTCCCGATATCAGTACAGGACTTGGCTCCTGAGCCTCTGCTGTATCGGAGCTGAGCTAGAGCCCCGGGTTTAAGATACTTCTTGCTTGAGCTCCGCGATCTCCTCTTTTGCCTCGCACCCCTCTCTTTCGGCGACACTTTCCCCATTTCCACCGCCCAGTCTTATTTCCTCACTTCAGTTCTTCCGCTTCTCCCCTCGAGAAAAATCCAATACCCCCTTCAATTCAGCATCTTTCACCATTCTCTGAAGCAAAAGGCAAAAACTTTTTACTTCCACTTACACATCAGAACTTCACATCTGCCGCGACAATAAGTTCAAGCGACCAAATCACCGAAACAGACACGACAATAACACGAGCTATCCCCAAAGCTACCCGCGAATCGAGAACTAGCTATCCGCAATCCGCATTTCTCGATATTTCCGAAACTACGGCAAATCACGAGTTCCGCGAAATCGCCGAAATCGACACGATTGCGGAGTTTCGCGAGGCGAATGAAGTCGTCTATCGCGGGAACCGACGGCAGCCGTATCTCATCGGAAACCGTGATTAAGCTATCCGAAGGCCGTGCATATACATTCAATCCGCCGATCGCATGAGAAACAGGCTTACCTCATCTTGGAGAGCTCCGAGACACGGAACCCTAGAAACCGTCGCCGGAAGAGCTCGATCAAGACGAAATCTGCACGGAGCAAGCCTGGAGGAGTTCGATCGAGAGAAAGAATCTGCAGAGAGAGAGAGGAGAGAGAAAGAGAGAGAGAGAGAGGGAAGATGGGAAGCAAAACTAGGGTTTGGGCTGTATTTGAATTGGGCGAATTTGCCCGCCAAATTTTTACGAGCAACAGTTGCTGCGATTTTTTTTTTTTTTTTTTTTTGAAAAGAGGGGAAGAAAAAGGAAATCTCTCCCAAAAGATTGACGTGTTTTTCGGGGAAAAACAAAGCTGGGCGCACACGTGGCGCGGTCCCGTTGGTCCAAGGTTCGCCGGGGTGGGCCCGAGCAGTTGCTTCGAAAACCGATGGTGGGGACGGGGGCCACATCAGACGGCGGCGATTGCGTGATTTAGATTATGAGCTGGATCTTCTTGTATATATTCATTTAATATTCGGTTGTCGCTCTTGATTCGATTTTATTTTATTTTTTTATTTGATACGAAGCATCCGGAGTTTTTGGAAAAATATAATTACCAAATTATATATTTAATTACACATGATGGAAATTTAATTTATGTATACTTTTTCATATTTTTTTTGCGTTTTTTAAAGTGGACGGCTGGAGAAAGATTACATTTTTTTTGAATTAATTTGAAAATGGAAAATGACAATGTTGGGAGGGGGGCCCGAAAATCAAAATAAGCCGAGGCGGGAAAAAGATGGAAAAATATAATCAGGGAATTCTCGTGCGGGGCGTGGGGGTGGTGGCGGGCGTTAAATGACGGATTCGGCCTCGTCGCGAGCTGTTAATGACGCCGGCGGACCGGGCTCCGGAGTGGGGCCCTCGCGCGGAGCTCCTCGTCCTCCGGGGAGGAGGAGGGTAAGCTGGGAAGACAAATTCTCGGGGGCAGTTTCGGCAATTCGGAGCGCGGGTCGAGCGGGAGGAGATGGACATCGGGGAAGTTCACGTGATGATGATTGATGGTTCCACGCGTGAAAGGACGGATTAGACCCCTCCTTAAATTGGCCAATTTACTAATGAGCGTGAATGGCGCGGTGTTTTCACGTGAGAATAGTTGGGTGCTGTGGAGAGAGCATCCGATGTATTTTAGTTTTCTGACCATCTATATATTTATTTATTTATTTTATTACTAATTATATAAATGGAACGAGAATATGTCGGGATTAATGGACATGAGGACCTCAGGTCAAATATAAAGGGATTAATGGAATATTTTATTTTTACGCTAGTATTTGTTAATTAATGCCCAATGCAATAATCTACTCTCCTCTGCATGAAAAACCTAAAGTTGGGTCAAATTATTGTGATCAATCTCGTTGGCAGGAAGCTCGGCTTAAGCTCCTGTCTTTCGTGTTTGAATATGGAATTTCATTTTGCCTTGTGTTTGAATATGGAATTTCAATTTAGTTCGAACGTAATTTCTTTCAATTGACATATGAGGAAACATAAAAAACAGTTTGACACGGCTTTTTAAATAACAATAAATATCACACCCGTTCTCTATTATTTGGAGTTGGGTTGAAAATGGTAATGGGTCTATGAAATTTATACGAAGAATACATGAATCCTCTTTCTTTGCTAGTTACGAAAATAAACTAGGCTGTTTCTTATCCTGAAGTAGATTATCCCTAACTAGGGATTAGCAAGTTATTGCTCCTCCATCAAGTATAACAGCTCGATTTGGAGAATTAATTAGCCTATGATATAAGAACACTTCAAATAACTTGATTCAAGAATAATTTAACTTGAATCGATTCATATTTCTAATACATTAATGACTCGAATAGAAATATAACATTGTCCTCTAGGATAGCTGCCAGCTTTTCCCACTCTTTGTAGGCCACCTATTTATAAATCATTATTATATTGCGTTCATCCATAAAATGCTCTGATGCTTAGATCAAACCCTTAAATATTAAGAATCAATAGTAGAAGTGATCCCGAAATGTACTGTTTCTTGTTTGACCGACTAACCAATAATTACAGAGGTTGCTCTTTAGTGGTACTTATTTGGTAGTTATATGCTCTTAATCACGTGAAAAGCATAAAGCTTTACCCAACAAATCTATTGTTCCACGTTTCTTTGACCTCTCCTTTTTGGCAAATTCTTTTAGTTATTTCCATCGATAGTCATATGGTCAAAAGTGCCACTAAGAAAAAAAGCGAAGCTGAAGCCATTATGAGTCAAGCCGAGGGAAGATTGGATCCTCCTCTGGTGAGACCCACTTGCGCCTTTTACTCATTGGTGGGTAGAAAAAAAGGTAATTTTATGTGATGAATATACCCACCACAATAATGGTAATCGATCTATCATGTAATCTCATCACTATTAAAGGTGTGCAAAGAAATTGAGAATCCCTCTTAACCATCTAGAATCAGATTGAAACTGACAATTCCTATAAGGATCGATCTAGTTTCGAACTCAAATTTGCTATAATTGATAAGTATTGATCCGGTTCCTAGTTTTGAGCATGGAATTGCCCACTCGGACAAATGTATATATTAAAAATGAAAATTCAAATTAATTACTTAATTATATTGTATTTTTTTATCAATATATATGTGCGTATATATATATGTAGTATTGGATATTATTGACTCATTTTGTCTTTTAGGTGTGTAATGGGATTGAGTCCCTTACTTTTTGTTCATTTTAATAATACATTTACTTGCTTTCTTAATCAAAACAAAATAAACGAACAAAAATGATGGAGGAGATTGATTGGAGATGCGCAACCAAAATCTAAGGCCAACAAGCTTTAATGTTCTACGTAGAAACTAGGTTCACCAAGATTTCGGAGGGATTGGAGATTAGTCTGATGGACTCACTCAGAAATTAGATCAGATTGGCAATTCAATTCCCGGATGGATATATGAAACCAACGAGCGGTTCTCAATTCTAATTTTTCGAAATTGGTCCCTAGTGGGTATTTCCTCATTCCAAGGTGGGAATCATTCACTTTAATTATGTATACCCCTGATCACTGTCATGCGACATATAAAAGAACAAGAGAGACCAAGTGCAGCTATAGTTTCGACGTCTACATGATAAGGTATTTTGGGTAATACTTAAAAACTCGTCTACGGGGCTGCTCGTGTTAAATCCCTTTTAATGCCAAAGCATAGACCCTATTTTCTTTTTTTCTTTCTTTTTTTTTTCTATAAGAAAAACATAGTAGCAATTCCAATAATTTCATGAGTATCGACTGTACCAAATAATCGGGGCCACGACATTTTATTTGTCCTTTAACCCCAATGCCATCGAATCGTCCTAATTTTGTATTTACATGGTCGATATCTACATCTAATTTCCGACTTTCCTAAGTATGGGAAAGATTATGTTCCTGATAAATAAAAGATGAAGTGCACCTCGCAGCAACTAGCAAGCCACATCCAAAGCCCACAAAAAGGCCCGCGGGCGGTAACACCCTCCTTGGGCCTATGAGCTTGGCTCGCTATGGTGGGCTTTGTGGCCCATGGGTCCAAAAAAAATTCAGCCTTTGAGCTACCCTTGATTGAAAATGTCACCTTACAAATTTTTTGGCCCGAAACTTATGGACCCCGTGGGGGCCCGACTGGGAAGCATGGTATAGATCCCTGACTTCCGTAAAGGTCACCATACAATATTCAAACCTGCGCTTGGTTGTCCGGATATAAAACAAGATCAAATGAAATCGTACGAAATCACCGGGCCTGTTAATCCCACTTTATTTTCCAAGTAGAAGTACGAGAAACGAGGGACGAGAGAAAAGAGAGATTTTTAGCAACTTACAGGATATGAATTGCTTGATAGCGATGACCATCGTCATCATATATCATTGTTAATTACTCACGGTTTCATCTCTTATTTCCTAAAAGGAAAATCGAACGTTTATTTTCATATTATTTCAGAGAAGATTTAAGTAATTCATTGAATGTCGATGTACTAATAATAATAATAAGGAAAATATTACATAGTCAAATAATTCTCAATTTCATGACAATATTCAAATGATAATCCATTGAGTTAGGCTCCAGTGAAACCAAATGTTGTAGCCCATACAAAATAGAGGCTGAACATGACCAGTTATCAGTGCTCTATGGCTTATCCGGGATAGTTCATGGTTGGCATTAGGGATAGGTTCCAAGTTCATTCGGAGTAAGCAAAAAAACATAAAAATCTAGAAATATAATATTTTTTTGACACATCCTATTTATACTTATAAAAAGCTCTTGAAAACGATATAACTTTAACTTGATGCTCGTTTTAGTGTCAAAAATTTTCATTTGATCACTTCAGCATCACTTTTGTTTAAAAAATGTTTGCCCTAATTTGACTGTCATTCTTATTCTAACGGCAGGGGTGGACTTTGGGATTTAGGTTGTGGTTAGAGGAGTAGCGACTGTTTCTTTTCACTCTCCTTGTATTTGATTCAGAGGGGTTCTTGTTTTTCCTTGAATTTCTTGGGCTCCTGGGAGGATTTCTTTCAGTGAATCGATCTTGATCCCTGCTCCGAATCTTGCCCTCGCAACAAAGTAGAAAGAACGAAAAAAGAAAGCAAGAAATTTCAGCTCAGTGACTGAAAAGCAAGAAACGATAGAGAAGTGTCCGTCGAGTGCGCTTCCGATTTTGCAGGCTCCTCCATCTCCACATCTAAAGCCATGTAATAAGTTTTGTCGGATTTTATCGAGACTTAAATAATTATGTTTTTTCCAGAAAGACTCTGAAGTGATTCGACGAAATGTTATGTTATTAAGGTGAGTATATAAGAAAATTACAACATTTCCAATGTTGTTTTTCAAAAAAAAAAAAAAAACCTCACATCCTATTTAAAGAAAATTATCTAAGTCTGTATACGATAAAACAAACGGCAAAGGGTGTTTTCCTTTATCTACTTTCCTATCAAAACTTAGTGTTATTAAAGTTCCAAGACGTTGTGAAAACTTAGCGTTATTAAAACAAAAGATAAAATGGTGTTATTTATGCGAATTTAAATGTCGATATTTGATTAATCGCGAAAATTTCAGTCAATTCTCGTTATAAAATATAAAGTAAATAGATAGCGCGAAAGACATTCCGAAACCACGTGGCGTAAGAAAAAAAAAGGAGAAAAGGTCGTCCCCCCGGGGAGAAAGAAAGAAAATAAAGAAACTAGACACGTGTCGATTCCTTGTTGCTGCACGGGTCCATCTCTCTCGCTCGTACAAACGGTGGGGACCACCCTCGCGACAGGTGCGGAGACCGGATGTCTTGGCCCTTGGGACCCGGGAAAGGGAAAACACCTCCGAGCACCCTCCAGGACACGTGACTTCCTCCTGTTCGAAGCTACAGGTGTATTGACGGTAATACCCCCCAAACGTGGGTAGATCGGTCCCGCGATCCTCTTCGTGCTCAGGCGGACGTAAATTCTGGCGCAAGTACCATTTGCATTCTTCTAGGACTTGAAATTCAAGACGAAGTCAGCAATCAATCACACGAGACATGTGATTTTTTGCAATTTCCGCCGCATTTGACTTGTTATAGTTTGAAAAATTGATATCAATTTATTTTTAAAGCTCTGTTTCTTTCGTGAAAAAATGGATGATTTAAAATTATTTTATTAAAAACCATTGAAAGGCATTTAGGAAAATATTGAGGAAAATGACTACTTATTTCGAGGATTACAAATGGTTATATTTAGAGAAATACTTTTTAAATTATTCATTTTTACAAAAGCAATGGAACTTAAACATGCTTAGAAAATGTTTCATCAATCGCATTGGAACCCGTCCTTAGAAGTTTATCTCTCTATTGCACAATATGGGTCGAAGATCTCCACTACAAGTTCGAGCACAGTGAGAAAAATATGTTTATATGCAAATAACTGATCTATTATCTTTTCACTTGATAAAAGATTGAAAAAATGTTGGAATTAACCGTCTTCTCCTTAAAAGATAAACAAGAATTTCACTTTTTTATATTGACGAGTGATTGGTATCTAAGATAAGCGGAGTCAAATTATATTACCTCGAACGGTAATTAGTTATCATTATCTCCCACATTATTCTTGCATTATTTGATGGTAGTATAACAGTGCGCAGGAGAGGGCATGGGTGTAATTATGCTTTGCCGACGTGGCCAACAAGGTAATTCAGCACCAGAGCAGGGGAGACCGTCGGTCGGTGCCTGCGTGGGGTCCGCCGTGCCGTGGCGTAGTGCCCCGTGCGCCACCCCTGCAGGTCGAAGAAGACGACGAAGGAGACCGAAGCGCAGAGACCGAACAAGACTCCACCGACGCAGTGGCGAGCCACCCGGAAATCGACACTCGTCCGCCTCTCCCTCACTTCGTGCATCTGCCCCCCCAACCGGCGCGCACGTTCGCGAAGCGCAGCAGCTTTTGCGGCGGCGGCGGCGGCAGCCGAGGAAGAAGAAGGAGGAACGTCTGCCGGGCTCTGAAGCCAATGCTTCTCCATCCTCTTCTTCTTCCTCCGTGTCGCTTCTGTACGGTCATTCCCACCGCTGCGTAGCTACGCCTTCCTCGCGCGTTAGTCCGCCGGAGCGGCCGAGATCTGGGGGGCCGAACCCCGTCGCGCCGAGTTTCTTCCACAGGAAGACAGCTTGGTTGCCCGAGTCGCTGCGTCTCTCGAAGTGCCGTCGGATTTCTAGTCGACGAGCGCTAGCCGCGGCGAGGTACGGCGGCTGCTGTGGCGGCCGGGGAGATCAGTCCGCATTCTCCGCGGTTCCAGCGGAGGAGGTATGTCTTGCCTTCTTTTCTTTTTGGGTAATTTTTTTTTCCGTTTAATATAATTGCCTACTTGATGTCCGAGAGACAAGCCAATCGTCCCTCACTGCTTTATTTATTTCTCTTTTGCCTTTGTCCGCCTTTAAGTTACACCGCTGAAAAGTTGGTCAATGAGCTTGCTCGATGATCTACCAGAGCTCCACGATCTCATTTCGCTTTCCCAACTGCTTTTCCTCTTTGGCAGTCGATTGGAAGTTAACCCTCTGCAAAATTCCTTGCTCGCTATGGTGGGGAGTATCGTGGGCAGCATTGCGGTCTTTGATAAGTTATGGCACTGGGTTGTTGAAAGAATGTTCTGTGAATGCAGGATGACTCGTCACCCTGTTACTAGTCTTTCCCTGGAGGCGTAGATTGAGAGCTGGTATTGTACGCTGAGCTGCGTGCTTTTTCGACGGGGCGAAGATGGTGTTGGCATGGGATCAGGCCGCTGGTATAGCCCAACTCACGGGACTCGACGCGACTCGATTGATTGGAATGATAGTGCAGGCGGCGAATAGGGCGCGGCTGCACAAGAGGAACTGTCGGCAGTTCGCTCAGCATTTGAAGCTGATCGGTAACTTGTTGCAGCAGCTGAAGATATCAGAGCTAAAGAAGTACCCGGAGACGAGGGAGCCTCTGGAGCTGCTCGAGGACGCTCTCAGAAGGGCCTACCTTCTGGTCAACAGCTGCCAGGAGCGGAGTTACTTCTATTTGTTGGCTATGGGGTGGAACATCGTTTATCACTTTAGGCGAGCCCAGAATGAGATTGATCAATACCTGAAAATCATCCCTCTCATCACCCTTGTCGACAATGCTAGAGTTCGGGTACGGATTTCTCTCACTTTGTGTGTCGGCTGTGCAGTGTAAATGCTATACATTTCACATTTCTTGACATCACATTGATATTGAACTTATCATTCAAAAGTTGGTGGAAATACTGAGACCCTTTGATGAATATAAGCAGCACCAGCAACGAACTGTCCGATCTCCAATTTATAAAAATTTTATCAACTTGAAAAGTTGGTTGATTGCATATACGTGGTCATGAATAAGTGCTCTAACTTGAAAGAATAATATTTTCGCAACATACAGGAGAGAATGGAAGCTATTGAGAATGATCAACATGAGTATTCTCTAGATGAAGATGACAGGAAGGTGCAGGATATAATCCTGCAACGAGAACCATCAAAGCATGATGCCATGCTGTTGAAAAAATCTCTTTCCTGTTCCTACCCCAATCTTGGATTTGGTGAGGCGCTGCAAAAGGAAAATGAGAAGCTTCAGCTGGAACTACAACGTTCTCAAGTTACTTTGGATGTGAGCCAGTGTGAAGTAATTCAACACTTGATTGATGTCACAGAAACTGTTACAATGAATATGGTGTCAGAGAATGATTCCCCAAAAAAGGGATCCAAAGGGGTTATGAACAGTGCTTCAGACGCTTATAATGAAAAGAATCATCCTTCAGATGAAAGCCGTTCTAAGAAAAGTGATTGCTCTACACCTACAAGGTAGTCTCTGCTCAAATTCAGCTGAAGTTAAAGAAATTTGTTAAATATGATTATGTTGCAAAAATGTACTTCATATTATTGCTAGAGTTGATGAGGCCCCAGTTCAAATATAACAATTATTATTCTAGGCACAGCTTACTGTGAGTGAAACTAGCGGCAGAAAGTAGATTTATTCACAGAACAATGAAGGATCTTTCCTTGTCTTGTTTTTCAAACCATATGTTAGCTTGGTTTTGGCTGATGATGTATATGCTCCAAGGATGAACGCTTTTTACTCTTAGAACATTCATAAGATAGAGTAAACTAAATTAAATGAGGGGAAAGTACAGGATTATTATTGTAATTTTGCTTGTTCTAGAAAAGTCACATAGTATTTCAGGTGGCTTTTGTTATTTTGATTTTTCCAAGGAAAAATCGCTGTGCGTTATACTTTGTGAGACTAAGACAGTGCTTTGATTGACTATAACTCATAAAAGTGGAGGATACATAAGAACCGTAATATGTGCATGTGTAGAAGTCACTGAAACTGCATGCTTCCCCCATCTCTTTCCCTGGAGGTCGATGTATCAGCAGATTATCTTTTTCCATCATGTCATATGGTTAATGTGCTGTCACTTTATATCAATTTTATTAGGATTCTCTGCCGAGTGTCATCCATCCTTTGTAGTTTGGGCCGTGCTCTAAAACCTGATTCCCTATTCTTCTGTACAGAAAAGTGCCCACTATCTTGTCAGGCCATGAAGCATTTTCAGTTAGAGGTTTGCATCAACACGAAGAATGGCATGCTGACTTGCTTGGCTGTTGTTCAGAACCACTTCTGTGTATGCTTTCTTATGAAACCCTTCTTTGGAGCTATAAGAAAAGAAAATGATGCATAGCAATTTTCAAGAAATGATTCAGTTGATCATGACATCTATCTGTACATTTTTGGTGGTGGATTAGTCACATGATTAATCTCATGGAAGGCTATTACTCATGGTGTAGTCAGTCTCACTGGTCCATTGCCATGAAGGAAAAAAAATCCATATTTCTGTCTTGTTACTGTTCCCTTTAATGTCAGTGCTCAGTTGGGAGGAATATTTGAAGTTTGATTCTCTAATATAAAGGTGGTTATTGGGCATAAGATTCCTTTCTGCACAAAAGTCAGACATGCCCATTAAAAAGATGTTCCTTTGACAAATGAGTTTAATATGAGGAGATTTTTAGAGGGGACTGAGGAGATATTGTGCACAGTAGCATAAGATAAGTGGGAAGGAAGGCTATGAAGATGGCCCTGGGTAGATCTTTTAACTCTGAAATTGGAAAGGCTGAAAAGACAAGATTAAAGAGAGTAACATGTAAGGTGCAGCGAGTCTTTGTACTTTAGTCGGCTTGGCACTGACCAGAGCTCAACATATTCATTTAACTGCCACTGATGAGAGAATCAATAACCACTAGCTCTAGTAATCGTGGTTAGCATGATTCAAAATTTGGCACGGTTGAGCAGCTTTATGTGCGCACAAAATGTGTGAATTTGGTATGCTTGATTCGTTACTGGTCATCACCAAGAATGTCTTTGTATGGACTGTTGCAAATCTGGCCTAAGGCATGAGCAGACGATGTTCCACTGCACAGTACAATGCATAGGTCTTATTGAACAAAGTTCTGTTATTGCAAGTGCAATTCTATTGATATAAATGAACTTCTAAGCTGCTCATTTGGTTTGCAGGTGTCAAAACACTCTTATTCCCTTGTGGCACATTTTCAAGGGTTGCTACTGTGGCATCTAACAGGCACATATGTAAGAAACTTCACCTTCTTTTTCCTGATGATCTTTTAATTTATCATTATGTACTAGCCAGTTGTTGCTTGGTTAATCCAGTGGTCCTGACCTGTCAATGTTCTTGTCACTTAATTTCTTGCTGGAAATGTGATTGTGTCTTCATTATGGGACAAATCTGCATTTGAATTTATGCCTTCTTATGATCTAAATTTCAACTTTTACTACTTGAATAAATGAGTGCTTTGTCTTCGGAAGTCTATCTCAGTTTGATGTTCTAAAATACTTACAAGAAATTTTCATTACATGGTCATCAGCCTCGGCAGAAGCATGTAATGAGTTGATGGCTTACTCGTTGGTATTGTCATGCTGTTGCTATACTTGCTGTGTCAGGAGGCGGCTTCGCATGTTATTGAACATCCAGGTAATAGGATTGGCCAGCTACACAGATTTTTGTTTAACGATGTGTCAAATTCATAAGCACTTGTCCTTTTTTGTCCCTGCCAATATTCCTTCCTTGAAAAGAAATGGCACTTTGAACTCATATCCTGTTTTTGATTAGAAAAATAAAGAATCTCATCGTCTTCTACTTTTGGAATCAAACCATTGGAGCTTGATCTACGAAGTCCAAACTCAAACACATCTGAGCAGATGATTTCAGCTGATCCTCTAGTCATCTTGTTGAAATGGAGAGGAGAGAACAATAAGCATTCCAGAACAACCATTAATTTTACCATTCCAATTATGGCAGTTAAATTTGTAAAAATTGTTAGGAATTGGCTAGAAATGGCTGCCAGAATATAGCCAAATATTAGCCATCGCATCAGAAACACTAATTGTTTGGAAAATTGAGCGTCTTGATACCAGATGAAGTTCTAAATGATTCTAGTAAATATGAAACTCGGGAGAACGTGCTCAAATACAGAGTTTTTTCTTTCATGCAATTTCTATTTAACATTACAAATATACCTAGTTTCGTCATGGAGCTGACTACCCCTACCACCAACTTGTTACACTGTGCAGGGTCAGTTACATGGATTGTGTTACTTTATTGTGCTCTATTTCGTTTTCAAATCCTCAATATAAATATTGGCATTTTGGTCATTATATCCTTTTGCTTCCTCTTAGGTCTTTTTTAGCTCCTTTAATCTGCATCCAGGTCACAGAAAAATGACCTTCTGAAGAGGTGATTCTAAATCTAAGGTCAAATATTGGCATTCTGGTTATGATATCCTTTTGCTTCCTCTTAGGTCTTCTTTAGCACCTTTAATCTGCATCCTGGTCACAGAAAAATGACCTTCTGAAGAGGTGATTCTAAATCTAAGGTCACTGTTCTACATGTCCAAACCATCTCAAATGGGTCTCTCTCACTTTGTCCTCACTTGGTCTGCACCAACTTTGGCAGAACGTGTGCATCTCCATATTTGTCTTTGCTAGGGTGGATACACATCTATCAAAGCATTCTTCTATCCACTACGCTCGATTTGTTTACCTGTCATACTTGACAGCCCAGCATTTCAGACCATAAACATTTACAATCTTTTTATTCTCTTGTGGAATATCTTCTTAAGTAGTACACTGGGATCCCATGAATTGCCACATGCACTTCTGCACTTAGTCACAAATGGGGATGGAACCTTTAATTTACCTGTAAATTTTTGGAAACACCGATGAACTTCATACAAAGAGCAATCTGCTCTATTTGTTTTTATTCTTATGAACTTTTTCATTTTTAATCCGTGTTGCAGGGTGGATGGTTTGATGATTTCCTCTCCCACTTGTTGTGCTGTTGTTGTTCCCTTGTTCAAGAATGGCGGGAAGTGGAGATACGTGGAGTAAAAGGTAAACCTTTCACATAAAACTCTAGCATGAAAGTCAACCTATCAGATTCTTTTATTCCTAGACAGCACTTCATGATGCTGGATCCCCGGACATGTTATGGTTTACCTGTTGATGCTTTTGAACAGCAGTTTGTTTTTTCTTGGACTAGTGATTCACTTGAACAAAAACACCTCGTAGGTCCAATGAAGACCGAAACCAGTGCTCCACCCTTGCAGTACATGCAATCTTAAATTGGAAGGAGGAAACAACTGTACATTAATCAGAAAGTACAATTTAGTCTTTGACATACACGTAGAGAGGTAATGTTTGCTTCCTTAGTTTCTTCTTATTTCTTAGGCTGCCTCATGTCGGATGAGTCTGCTGTGCCTAAGATAGCCCGACTAGAAGTATCTCTTCATCATTCCAGGATCTGTTTATCATGAACCACATGGAGAGGATATCTTGTTCAAGAATAGTGGGTTTTGACCTTTGTTATCTTGTGTGTTCTATTGTTTCAGTTATGGATAGATCCAGAAACCTGTTCATATATTGATATTGATTGGTTACCCTTATGTTCTTCGGGCAATTATCTCTCCTCGTTAATTCCCGCGTTTTCTGTGTAGAAGACTTTCCTGCTTTCTGGTGGTTTATACTGCTATTTTTTTCCGCCCCGCATGGTTTTAAGTATGGCCGGACAATTATCCATTCTCTTGTTTGGCTCAAAGTAAGGATTTGCATCACTTATCCGATATTCATATGCTATGATTCGCACTTTCGTCTTTCTCGCTCAAAGCTTGGTTCGAGTATCACGCCCGCGCATTCTACTGAGCCATTGTAGTAGCATGGACCATCGTGGGAATAATGAGTTGCCAATGGTATTTGGCCGCTGTAACAACACGGAAATGTACTCTTTTGTTCCATATGGCCACCTAAATATTGATGTTTATGTTGTGTTCAACCGGTGTCATTTGTTTTAACCGGGTTGCTGGAACATTTGAGTTCAGACCAACTGATATTGCCCTAAAAGTTAGCCTTAACAATAAGACACCGATGGTCACTGCACATGAGCCTGATTAAAAAAAGAAAAAGCTTATATTTCATATTTTTTGTGCTTGTTACACCTTCATATGAGACAAAATTTGTGGGGGAAAATGATACAAGTGGTCCTGGAACTTTGGTCCGACGTGCAATGTTGTTTCTAGAATTTTAATGTCCCTATTTTCATGAAAACACAATAGATAAATAGTCATTTTTTCAAAGTGGTTTATGAATTATTAATAAATGATCAATACCATCCCTAGATTACTTTAAAATGTTTTTTTGTTTATTTGAGTTGACGGAGTTCACTAATGTGACTTCCAATCCATTAAGTTTAAACAGTGAGCAACCGAAAAAAAGAGTTATACTATTCAAATACGATATATATCTTAGGGGATATGATAATACATGTCATCAAATAGTGATCTACATGTTGATACTCAAATTTTTTTCCCTGAAGTTCATGGGTAAAAAGATGAGTATATTGTCCTGTCATTTTTAAAAATACAACTCAGCATATAATAATTCATTTTGTCAAAAAAAATATTGATTTAATGTTCGCGCAAACGAAAGGTCATATTGGATATATATCAAAAGTTTATGGATTATATTAAATAAATTAAAAAATTAAGAATGATATTGCTAATTGAGCTAAAATTCACAGATTATTAGTGTCATTTTCTTAATTTGTAGATTCACAACTTTCATGCACATGTCACAGTTGGTCGATTTCGATTGATCAAACACCGTGCGGCCTTAGGATTTCACTCCCAAGTTAGCCTCACATGCACACGCACGAGCATGAGGGTCGGATGCACAAAGGGAACGGATGTATTTGCTTGTGAACAAACTGAGTACAATGAAAGGGAGGGACCTCTATTTACACAAGTGTGGGATTCATCTCATTTTTTGATATTCTCTCTAATCCAACAGTTGTGTTTGAATACATGCCATCATTACAAGTCTACACAGTTGACCACTCAATGGCCTTAGGCCTAGGGAGCTCAGGGCGTGTATCAAAAGCAAGATCAAGATCAGCAGGGCCGCCTAACACGAAGCAGCTGAACGGTCACGGGCTTTCATCCGTATTGCGCATTGGTCGATCGTGAGTTGATCATGGGTTATTCATGGATCGGTCATGGGCTGCTTGTGGGCTACCCATCGTGCGTGACACGGCCCCATCCGATCAGTCTTGGATCATGCTCTGTCCGTGGCCCATGTCAATCTCCCCAACCTAATCGAGCAACGCTCTCATCGTGTCTATGGCATGGAAGGCATCGATGTGCTTCTTGAATTGCCACAAAGCCTCGGACGGTTCCCAACTAGCTTCATTTTCGAGAAGGCCCTTCCATCGTACAAGGTACTTCTTCTTTGGCTTGCAATATTTCTTCCGTATGACTTAGTCCGCCTGAATTCAACGTCTCGAGCATAGGAGGTTTTCTCTCCAAGGGGCGCCCGTTGTGATTTGCCTCTATCTGGATCATCCCCATCCGCATGAAAAA
Source organism: Eucalyptus erythrocorys (assembly GCA_014182555.1). NCBI lineage: Eukaryota > Viridiplantae > Streptophyta > Magnoliopsida > Myrtales > Myrtaceae > Eucalyptus > Eucalyptus erythrocorys. Next base: position 33,403,108 of record CM024606.1, read on the forward strand.
GTTTCAGCATACTCACATTTAACACGTGGTGTACCTTGAGCTTGGCTGGCAAGTCTAGTTTGTATGCCATCTTCTCAATCCGCTACAACACTAGAAAGGAGACTTCATAGCGACAGATTAGTCCTTTGTGCACATTACGGTATCGAAGGACTAGGTGTAGTTTGGCCAGCACCAAGTCCCCAACCTAAAACTCCACATGCCGTCGCTTTTGTCGGCCCACTTCTTCGTGCGCTCCGTGGTCCTATGTAGGCACGTCTGCGCCAAGTCTGCATGTTCGTCCCACTCCTTAGCGAACTTGTATGCGGAAAGACTGCTTCCTCGATATCCCGAAGCAATCGTGCTAGGTGTCAGCGGTTGTTGCTTGATCACAATCTCGAATGGGCTCTGGTTCATGGACTTAATTCCGTTGCAAGTTGTATGAGAATTGGGCCACGTCGATTAGCCATGCCCAGTTCACTCGCGTGTTGCTCACATAATGCCGAATATATATTTCTAAGAGCACATTCACCCTTTCTGTCTGACCGTCGGTTTGAGGATGAAGGCTCGTTGAGAAGTTGAGGTTCGTCCCCAGCAACTTAAAGAGTTTGGTCCAGAATCGCCCGGTGAATTAAGGACCGCGATCGCTCACGATTGTGCGTGGAACGCCCCGGAATTTGACAACGTGCTTGAGGAATAGCTTAGCTACTTCCTCGGCCGGGCAATCCTTCGTGGCTGGCACAAATGTCCAATACTTGGAGAAGTGATCCACCACGACCATAAGGGTCCGACACCCTTCGGACTTCAGCAGGTTTACGATCAAGTCCATGGAGATGCTCTTCCATGGACGTTCCGAGACAGGCAACGGTTCAAAGAGTCCTGCCGATGACCATTGCTCTATCTTGTCTTGTTGGCACATAAGATATGTCCGCACGTAGGCTTTAATATCGTCCCGCATGTGTGACCAATAGTATTGATCCTCGACGAGTGCCATGGTGTAGTGGATTCCCAGATGGCCTGCCCATTTGGAATCGTGGCACTTGTGTATCACCTCCTTTGGGAGTTTCTCGTAGAACGGCACATAGAGTCGCCGTCCTTTGTTGTAGAGGAGATCGTCCTTACACTAGAACCGCTTTATCTTACCCTCTTGGGCGTACTGAAGGAGGGCTTGAGCTATTTGATCGTGCTTCAGCCCCTCCTTGATACGGTCGATCCACGGACAGTCGGGTCGACTTACCACGTTGCCTAATTCCAGCTTCCTGCTTAAGGTGTCAGCCATGGAATTGGACTTTTTGAGCTTGTGTTCCAATGCATAATCAAACTTGGGAAGGAAGTCTTGCTACCGAGCTTGCTTTGGGCTGAGCTTCTTTTAAGTTTGGAAGTAGCTCGTGCCCATGTTGTTAGTCGTCACGACAAATCGTGATCTCAGGAGATAATGCCTCCATGTACGAAGGCAATGCACCACCGCGGTCATCTCTTTCTCTTGAATCGTGTATCGTCGCTCGATGTCGTTCAATTTTCGTGACTCGAAGGCAATCAAATGCCCCTCCTACATCAATACACCACTGATAGCAAAATAAGAGGCGTCAGTTTATACCTTGTATGGCTTGGTGTGGTCAGGCAGCACGAGCACCAACTCTTCGATCATGGCTTGCTTCAGCCGATTAAACGCCTTTTGACACCGATCCGTTTACTCTCACGGCCTTTCTTTCTTCAACATGTTCGTGAGTGGCATGGTAAGTCTTGAATATCTCTGGATGAATTGCTGGTAGTAATTCGTGAGACCAAGGAAGGATCTCAACTCTGTCACTTTGGTCAGTGGTTTCCATTCAATGATGGCACGGATCTTGGCCATGTCTATCCGCACTCATTTGCCCTTGACAATGTGCTCGAGGAAAGGACTTCGTTTTGTGTGAAAGCACGTTTTTCATGCTTCACGTACAAGTCATTTTCTTAGAGAAGTTGGAAGACTCGTCTCAAATGCTTGGTGTGTTCCTCGAGCGTCTAGCTATACACAACAATGTCATCAAGGTAAACCATAACAAACTGATCAAGGAACGGAGGGAGTCCCTTGTTCATTAGGGTGCAAAGCGTAGCCGGCGCATTGGTCAAGCCGAAAAGCATGACAAGGAACTCATACGATCCATAGCGGGTTACACACGCAGTTTTTGGCTCATCTCCTTCGGCAATCCGAACTTGGTAGTATCTCGATTGAAGATCAAGTTTAGAGGACCAATGAGCTTCCCCAAGCTGATTGAACAAGTTTGTGATGAGAGGGATCGAATACTTGTTCTTGACGGTGAGTTTGTTCAATGCCCGGTAGTCTATGCACATGCGGAGGCATTCGTCATGCTTCTTTTGAAACAAGATCGGGGCACCAAACAGGGCCTTGGATGGCCGAATGTATTTTGTGTTGAGCAGCTTTTTGAGTTGTTTCCGCAGCTCTTCCAACTCAAGCGATGCCATACGATAGGGTGCCATTGTTGGAGGTTGAGCATCTAGCACAAGCTCGATCCGATGATCGACTTCTCTTCGAGGAGGCAGCTTCTTGGGCATCTAGGGTGGCATCACATCTTGGAAGGCGTCAAAGACTCGAGTTATCTCCTTCAGTACCTTACTTTCTTCCATGCCCTCCTCCTTCAACGCTGCCAAGAAGGTCACCTCGCCCTTCCTTGATCCCTTCGTTAGCTGCGTGGCCGATAGTATCTTCTTATCATGTCTCGACTCGCGGTAGATTGAGACCATGCATTGTCACCGCTTATTTATGATGCAAATACAATCCACGAATGGCATAACGCCCGTATTGATCCGATCAAGGAATCCTAAACCAAGCACGAAATCATAGTCGTCAAGGGGGATTATCTCAATGTCTTCTTTACTGGTCCATGGACTAAGGTGAAGTTTTACGTTCCTAGCCATGCCACTAGTTGGGACTTCCTTGGAGTTCACCATTTTAAGCCAACCGGGCATTGAACAATCACGAGTTTTTGTCCATATTGCGCATGGGTCGATAGTGAGTTGATCATGGATCGGTCATGGGCTACTCGGCCCATCGTGCGTGACACGGTCCCATCCGGTTGGTCTTGGATCATGCTCCATCCATGGGCCGTGTCACATGCTTGTACATATAAAATGAAAAAAAAAAAAATTAAAAAGACCACTATTTGCACATGCATTTAATCTTTGGATTCATCTCAATCTAATTAATGAGAAAAAATTTGACAGATTAGGCTTTATTTATTTTACGAAAAATAAATAAAGTAAAATAATTTTCTCAAAATAACTGCATGTATTACTTAAAATAATTAGGCAATAAGATGTATTTATGTTGTCAACAATAATTTTTATTTAAATATTTTTGTAGATAATAAAAATATTTTTCGTTTATTCATTTTTATAAGTGGCACAAACAATCATTTTAAGGAAAATATTTTCTAAATTTTTTTTTTTCGCAAAACATGCTTTACACTCTATTTGTTTCTCCAAAAATGAATGATTTGAAAAATATCTTCTTTAAAATAATCCCTTATGCCACTTGAAATAATTAATTGATTGAAAATATTTTCCAAATCATTTATCTTCTGCAAAATAAATACATCTTAAGTATCATTGAAATATATATATGCGTGTCGGTCTCTTTTTTTGCTAAATTATTAAAAGATAGAAATGTACGTTCTCGTACAATGTAAGGCTTAAATTTTTGGTGACTACATTGAAGTAATTAAAATTTAAAAACGACGTTATATATTGAATCAAAATTTATGAACATATTTAATAAAGTTATAATTTAGGAATGAACAAAATTTGCGGGCCACTCTACCGTTATCCTTTATCTATAAAGGGACCGTGGCTGGAAGTGCCAAGCGTGTCTCTTCATGAGTGGTGGACGATAGGGGTGTGCATGGTCCGGGTTAGTCCGGTCCACCCCTTAACTCTAGGATCAACTCGTACAATGTTGATCCTCAATTTTTGGGATCGAGGACTGACCCTATTGAGCTTGGGATCAAGGACTGGACCGACCTAATGGGTTTAGTCCGGATCTAAGGTCAACTCGGGACCAACCGATAATTTTTTATTTCATTTTTTGTACTTCTTCAAAAAGCGATTAAGGATTGAACTGACCCAATGGTTCGGTTCCGGTTTCAAAGTCAACCCAAGACTAACCAATAATTTTTTATTTCATTTTTTGTACTTCTTGAAAGGGCAATCGATGACTGTACCGACTTAATAAGTTCGATGATGAGAGGTTAGCTAAGAAAGGTAAGCGGTGAGAGTCAAGTAAAGTGAGTGTCAAACAGAATGAGCATCAAATGTCGAGCGGGGAGCAATAAGCCAAGTAAGCATCAAGCGGCAAGCGACATATGAGTGACCCAAAGCGAGTAAGATGAGTGTCAAGTGGCGAGCAGAGAAATTGTTTATTTTGGTTTGGCAAATTGAAAACTAAGAGGACAAATAAAACAGAAGAGAATGAATACTAGAGGAGGATGCCATAAAAGTTGTTTATACATTTTTGGATGCGGTGAGGACTTCTCATAAAAACATTTTCCTCATTCGTAAATTATAACTACTGACGCCGTAAAAGATATTAAAAATCTAAGTTATTAAAGAATAATGTAAAATCACTTGAATTCCTTGCTAAAGAGTTATTTAATATTATTGACACCGTTTATTTTAAGGTTTTTCTCTATATAAAAATTATAAATAATATTTTATATATATATATATATATATATATATATATATTCGTGGTTGGTTTGGATAGGATCAAGGAACTCAAGATCAAGGATCGATCCACACAATCCAAAAATTCTAGAACTAAGGACCAACCCAATCTTCCTGTGAATCGGATCAAGGTTAGGCCGGTTGGACCGATGCTCACCCTAGTGGATGACTCGCACGTGTGTCCAGTCCACTCGTGTTTCCATATTTCCGAAAATAGCAAAAATAAATAAAATAAATAAAAACCTTTTTTTAATCGTTTTCCGTTTTTAGAAAAATAAAACTTTCCCTCGATCTCACCCTCGGCCCCAATCCTGTTTCTCTCATTCTCTCTCTCTCTCCATCAGAAGGGCGAAATCGGCTGGCTAGGGTTTCCCGGTCCCGATCCCGATCCGAGACCAGCCCCAACCCATCGCCGGCGCACGAATCTGCCACCGGGCCAGCGGGGAATCGGAGGAGCGACGATGTCCTCGGCGAAGAAGATCACCCTCCGGAGCTCCGACGGGGAGTCGTTCGAGGTCGACGAGTCGGTGGCCGTCGAGTCGCAGACCATCAAGCACATGATCGAGGACGACTGCGCCGACAGCGGGATCCCGCTCCCCAACGTCACCAGCCGGATCCTGGCGAAGGTCATCGAGTACTGCAAGAAGCACGTCGAGTCCGCCAAGTCCGACGAGCGCACCTCCGAGGACGACCTCAAGGCCTGGGACGCCGAGTTCGTCAAGGTCGACCAGGCCACACTCTTCGATCTCATCCTGGTCAGTCGATTCTTCAGCTCCTCGGGACGGCTTTCTAGTTTTTTTTTGCATCCCTGCTAAGTAGTTTCGGATTTCGACCTGGAGTCAAAGTGGAGTAGCTGGTCAGCATAGGTCTGGCTCGGAGGGGATGATGTTAAGGCCTTGATGAAATTCTGGGTGAATTACGCGGTCGCGTCCTGCGCTTTCCTAACACCTGGCCGGTATTAGCAGCTACGCTTCCGTGATGCGTTGAGTACGCACGGACCATCCTGTTATGTGATGAGCACGCACGTCTTTTGTTTTTTTGTTTTTTTCTTTCGAATTTGATAGAACGTGCCATTGCAGATTTTGAGAAGCATGGGAGTGTACAGCTTCGCCGAAGCGTACCTGCACTAAGATACTGCTCTCTTATCTTAACCTTTTGGGTTGTCTGGTTAGCACTTAAGCTGTCCACTTATAGGTGATGCATTCGATGGCTGTTGGTCTCCACAGAATGATGCCTGTGTTTGCCGATGCTAGGTTTGATTTAATGCATGTTTCTTTACTTAGAAGTGGTCTATGTTGGTAATGCAGTGTTGGTCAGTGCCATGGTCCCATCAGGCAATTTTTGTATTTCCCTTTTCAGTTTTTCTTATGTTTGATTAGTGATTAGAAGTGCGTCTTTGGGTTTATGTTAGTGTGGTATTGTGTGCATCTGAGTTATGGATGTTGTTTTATACGTCACTATGTATTTGAATTAAGCTAGGTGGTTTGGATGCTAAGTCGCCTTGTTTTTTGTATCAAGGTGATAATGGAAAGGTTAATAGGAGGTCTCACTAGATTGGGTAACAATAGTTTTGGTGTAATATATTATTGCCGTATTAATTTTGAGGCAGTTTAAGGTGTAAGTAGATTAGTGTAATTTAGCCGTCGTTAACTGTGGCTTTATTGTGTGATATTTGATAAGGTGTCTCGACGACAAAATGATGGTGCAGCTTGTGTGCTTTCTCCATGAAGATGATTAGGGGGCTGCAAATTTTCTTATATTTACAGATGGGCAGGTTCTGGGAAGAGCTTCTTGTTATATTGATGAGGAACTGGCCAACTTCTCAATCAATTTGCCCATGTCTATTCAAGATGTTACCTCGAATATTCTCAGGCACAAAGCAATCATGTTCAGTTACAAGAGTATCTTCATTTGGTCTCTCCCGGTCTATTGAACAAAAGGCTTGCCAGTCAATCACTTTTCCTACTTGCCCAATGTCTGACTAAATAGAAATGCTTCAGAGTAGCATCTTTCTTGTGTCTTAGTGGTGAATAAGAGAATTAGTGGCTGTACTCCTCCTTTCTTTTGCCAATTGACAATGTTGTGTTAAGCTTGGCACAGGATGGTCCTTTCTTTATGTTGTCCAAAATTCTTTGGCCTCCAGTGGTGATCTTAGAAAAGTAATTGATTTCTGTTTTGAAAGTTCTGGAGTAACTCAGAAAATGTTCCAGAATGTATTTTTCACGGGGATGTAATGTGGGTTTAGTTCCTAATTCTGGTAGATTTCATTCTTGATTCTAACGTTGAGTTATTAAAGCCTGGCAGTTCCATGGTTAAATGTTGTCTAGATTAGCCATTTCATTGGTTTGATCTGAAAGTGTCTTTTTGTTAAACCAGGCTGCAAACTATCTAAATATCAAGGGCTTGCTGGATCTGACATGCCAGACTGTGGCAGACATGATCAAGGGGAATACTCCGGAGGAGATCCGTAAGAGTTTCAGCATCAGGAATGACTTCACCCCTGAGGAAGAGGAAGAGGTTCGCCGCGAGAATCAGTGGGCTTTTGAATAAAAATGCATCTCTCGAGGAAGAGGAAGAGGTTCGCCGCGGGAGCCCTGCTGCGGGAACCCCACGACTGTCTCCCTCTGTTAACTGGAATCTGCACTTGTGTACTATGTTAAACATGCTATTCTCCTTTCGAATGTGGATGCTTGAGAAATTAAACGTGTCCTTTACTGGAGGAATGCAGTGACATTTTCAGTTTACACATGCTGTCCACCCACTGTTTATGACTATGATAGTGTTCATGGTGCCATGGAAGTGCTAGAATTCATTTGGTCACCCTCCTATATGTCACTGACGCAATGATCTTGACCCCATAAGAAGCCTCAATTAAGGGAAAATTTCAAATACAGGCCTAAAGTAAGAGCTGTTTTCTTAAAACCATGGGCATTTTTTTTCGAGGTAATTTTTTTCCCCCTTTTTCTCTCTTTTACTTCTTTCTCTTGCAACCGGTTGTTGGCAGCCAAAGTCCTGGTTGTAAAAGATTAGCCACTAAAAGAATGATTCAACATCGCGTCAGAGAACTACAATTCCCAAACTCGAGCTTTTGCGTTGAGTCAACATGGACATATTTACCCTGACGGCAAAGAGAATGCTATCCAATATCTTATCAAGTTGAGGAGCGGCATTATCATGGAGGGTTGCAGTCCTCTCTCTTCATGTAAAGTAGTTAATAGACAATAATTTTCGCCCAGTCCAACTCTGAAATCCAATCTCCATTGGCACGATGAGCACTAGCAAGACAAAGAAAATGATTCCATTCCACACTGTGTGCGGAGGGGAGCAATCAAATAACAAACGTGATCTTGATTCATGACCCAAGCCTCATACAAATGAACACGCTTATGAATGAGTACCCAAACCAGATTCATCTATGACCCATGAAGGAAGACAGCAGACAACACCCTTGTCATGCACGCAGAGCGAGGCTGTAAGATTGATCTAGCATTGAGTGGTTTCATCTAAGCATATCTGCTCTCTCTTTTAGATAGAAACATTTTGAAACAGATAACATTTACACGGTGGAGCGAGATTGCTTTAGTAACCTCCGCAGGTTCTTCAATGCAAGCTCGCTTCGGCTTCTCCATCTGCCTCCATATGACCTACCTCGTCATTCGTTGGCATCTTCAGCCCGTTGCTCCTCAGCTCCTCTTGACCCAGCTCCCTCCGGTCCACCATGCTGGCTTCGTCATAGTCACATAGCAGTTTCCCCACGTTCTTGTCGATGCCGACCCCAACAAACACGCAGCGGGAGTCAGTGGAGAAAGTCAGCCAGGAGCTGGCCATCGTCAGCCAGTGTGCAAGAGAAAAAGGAAAATGAGAGAAAAGGAGAAAGAAAGACAAAAAGAAAAAGGAAAGAATTACCTTGACAAATATAAGCATGTTATCATAGCCAGCTGGCCCTTATTTGAGACATAGTCGACCACTTTCTGTCCTTACTTGAGACAATATTCACATCAAACATCTTTTGAAAAAACAGTTCCGCTTCACATCCTTATTTGAAATTTCCCCCCAAAATCAATTTCAGAAACCATAGCATCAAAGATAAAAATATGAGAATAATTTTATTTCATTATATCACTCTTAAATATATGAGTAAAAAATGAGGGTGAACTAAACTAATGGTAACAGTTGGAGTAAAATTTCGATCGAGTACAAGGAACACTTTTTGAGTTTCTGCAGTTCGTTGTCCAGATACAATGCCTCACGCCCGAATTTCCCTGAGATGAAAAACCTTGATAGGCAAGCCTCTCATGCATTCAGACCCGTATCAAGGAGCTGCGAAGGCCAGATCTTATCTTCCACACGGTTCCTCTCTAAATTCAAAATTCCGTCAGGTCTGAAGATGGCCTCCTATGGTATGAATAATGCCACATCGATGTACATTGCAGATTTGTATTGTGGTCGCTCAAATTCGGAGTCAGGTCACTCATTGAGTTGTTTCCTCAATTTGACCCTTGAGCAATCTGCATCTCTTCTTGCCAAATATCACTCACTCTGAGCTGATGAACAATGTCGTTCAAGTCTATGAGACCACACTGCGGTATCCTTCCAATCTTCTTTTTCTTCAACACATCTTTCAACCTGACAACATCTTCCCACTGACCAGCCACCGCGTATACATTTAGCAATAGCTGGTAATACGAGAAATTTTGAGGATCCTTCTCTATAAGCGACTGTGCTATCCTTTCGCCCACTGCCACATTGCCTTTAAACCGACATGAAGACAACAAGTTAGCCCATGAAGAGGCTTGTGATGACATGTCGTCGTCATCTTGAGGCATGCACCTCAGTATCTCCTCTGCTTCCTGAACGAGCCCAGCTTCAGAAAGCAGATTGGCCATGCACCAGTAATGTGCGAAATTGGGTTTGATTCCGAAACTACTGGTCATTTTGCTGAAGTAGTTTCTGCCCTCTTCCAGGAGTCCAGCACGTGCACAAGCACACATAATACCAACAAAAGTAACTTCATCTGGAAAAACTTCTCGCCTTTCCACCATCACCAATCCCTTTCTTTTCCGTTTTTTCCTTTTCTTTTTGCCAGAATTGCCTGACCTAAGTCTACCTAATGTGTCTTCAAATAGTTTTATCCCGTCGGTTGGATTCCCATGGATGCAATGCCCTAAGATCATGGCATTCCAACATACTGGATTCTTTACCTCAACTCTGTCAAACAATTTGCACGCCACATCCACCCGTTCACACCTACTATACATATCTATCAAAGCTGTGTCTATCAAGATATTAGATTCCAAGAAGTTCTTGATGAGAAAGCCATGAACTGATTTCCCATCTTTCAGTCTGGCCGACCTTCCACAAGCCATAACTGCGCCAACCACAGTCCTACTGCTGGCTCTCACTCCCTTGGACATCATATTTCGAAACAATTTTAACCCGGCCCCAGGATTCCCGCCCTTCACATACCCGACAATCATGATGTTGTATGCAGCCACATTTTTCTCAGGCATTTCTACAAATACGTTGCGTGCGGACACCAAATCACCTACTCTGACGTACATATACAGAGTGGCGTTCCAAGACACCGAATCCCTCTGCTGCATTTCATCGAACAACATCCGGGCAATCTCAACAACCCCACAAGAACCGTACATGTGAATCAGCGAGTTCTGCACTGGCAAAACCCCCTCAACCCCATTCTTGACGGCTTGCCCGTGACACTTCTTTCCGGTTCCAGCACAACCCATCTTAGCACAACAGCCGAGGAGCGGCACATAAGTGTAGCTGTTCGGGACAAAGTCCCCGCGCCCGAGCATCTTAAAATACAACCGAACACCATCGCTCGGCACCGAGCTAACCGAGTAAGCCTTAACCGCGGTGTTGACGCAGAAAGTACTCGGAGAACGAATGTACCCAAATGTCAAGATCGCGTATTGAACGTGACCCAGCTCCAGATGTGTCCTCAGGACTCTGCTGGACAGAGCCGCCTTGCGGATGAGGCCCGAAGTGATCAGCCGCGCGTGAACCTGCAGCAGCCCTCGAGCGCTCCGGCAGGTTCCGAGAAGCTCGAGGCTCGAATCGAACAGGGAATCGTCCCCGCTCTCAACCGGAGACGGCTGACGTGAATGCGAGGAAAAGAAGCCGAGGCTCGATCTCGAGGTGGAGGAGGCGGCGGCGCGTCGGAGACGGAGGAGTCCTCGCAAAGCGGCTCTTGCCATTCATTTGGAGGCGGGTCCTGACGGGCGGTGAGAGGAGAGCGTGCCCGCCGTCGCCATCAACAGTTGCGGAGTTCGTGTTGCGGGGGGAACATGGCTGCGCTCGAAATCTGCGGGGGTTGGCGACGGCGCGATGCGACGGCGACGTGCGTTCTGGAGGAGGAAAAGGGAGAGGGCGTGTCAACGGCGTCGCCGGCTGGTGGACTACATCGGCTGGGCCGGGCCAGGCCCGTTAACATACAAGGCCCAACCAGACGACGCCTTGTGTTCGATCGTACAAATATGAATTGGTAATTTTTTTTTTTTTTGAATTGGTGATTTGAAGGGTCCAATTTACTTAAAATTGATTAATATTTAAGTTCAAGGATCATAGTTATATCTTCCAATAAGTTTATCAAAGTGAAAGAACGGGATTACATTTTCCGGTTAATATTTAGCATTTAGATTTGATCAAACTCTCTTTGTCCTGTGGATTAAAGAATGGACGTGATTTTCCATTCATTTAAACATAGTATTTTTATTTTTTCAAAATAGAATAGAGGCATTCGGGCTGATTATTACGACTATATGCGTGTGTAGTGTAATGGCTGGGAAGGAGGCTGCCTTGACTATCTTCGAAGCTCTAAAAAAATTTATTGATCAAAAGCTATAGGGATGAGCTATTATTGACATTCAATCGTGCATGATGGCTCCCAAAGTGATGTTCTTCTTTTATATGCGAAACTAATTAGCATGATGATAAAGATAGGCGTGACGAATCAACATAAAGAAAGTCTTAGAGAGTGCAAAATTAGAAGGCCGACTGAGTAAAAGATTATGCATGACTGAGCTTCGAAGAAAACTCTTGAAGAGCTTGATGAAATCTTAGATTTTTAATTGATTGTATTGATTCTTTTCTTTTTGCTAAAAGATGACCCAAAAAAAGGGGAGGGAAAGTAGGAACGGTTCATCGTCTTTCGCTACCAATTAGTCCAGCTAAAACGAAAAATCTTAAGGAGGAAACCGTTCGATCTTGAAGAAACGAAATTTGAAATTTGGTAAGAGCAACCTTCACTCTTCTCAAAGACGCTGCATTGGTTGGATTTGTCAAGTTTCTCTCTAAAATTCTTGTTTGCCCTCTCTCCAAACAACCTAGGCTTTAGACATTACTCTTAAAGAGCTTGCTCAACAAAGTTTTAATAAATTGCACCGCCTCTTTTCTTTTTGCTAAAAATGGCCAGAACCCAAAAAAAAAAAAAAAAAAAGGAGAAGTAGGGGAAATAGGAAACGCGAAAACCGCAGAACGGCAGTCGTTTTGGAAGCAACGTCGCGCGGCGGTTCGCTCGCCGTTTTCCACCATCGATCAGCCCCCCGCCGAAACGAGAAAAACCCAAATCAAGAAATCGTCCGTGATTTTTGGGGGAGACGAAAGCGAAAAGATGGTGAAGGCGAGCTTCGCTCTCCTCAAGAGCGCCGCCGCCGCCGCGTCGACCGGAGTCGCCAAGTCTCTCTCCGAAATCCTCGTTTGCCCTCTCTCCAAACAACCCCTCAGGTCGCCCCTCCCCCCCTCTCTCTCTCTCTTTCTCCTTCCTCTGCTCTTATGGCTGGACAATCGTTTGACGGGATCGATTTCTTTTGTAGGTTCTGCGAAGAGACGAATTCGCTCATCAGCGACGCCATCGGCGTCTCCTTCCCCGTGAGTCCTCTCCGTTTCTCGAAATGATTTTCTTATTCGTGATGAAGTAGCGTCGAAAATTCAGAATTCTGAAGGACGCATCTTGACTTGGTGATGCTGCGATTGGAAAAAAAAAAAAAAAAAACTGTTTTTTTTTTCACTTCTATTCCGTAATTCGGGTATCGAATTACCTGCAGATAAAGAATGGCATCCCCTGCCTCGTGCCGAAGGATGGCAAGATTCTGGGAAGCGATGATGATGATGTTAGGACGAAGTCCGATGATGCCGCGGACCCGGCTTCCGCGAACAGGGCTTCCTGAGTAGCTGTTTCCAGGATCTTTTTTAGAAGAATTGAGAGAGACTGCGTGGCGGATATGTTTCTGCCGATTTGTGCTGAGTTCCTGATCGTTTTTTGACATCAGTCCAGCGAGGAGTCTGTTCGTGTATGTACGGCTTCGTGCTGTTTTGAATTGAAATCGACGGTTGTTCTGTCATTGCAATTTCCACGTCTCATTCATGCATCTGTCGAGAAGCATTGTCGGAAAGTTAGAGCGACCGTCGTGTTTTGGTGTAATTCGATGAGAAAACTGAAACAGTCTCTTGCTAGACATTGACAATAGTTTGTATCATTAATATTCAATGAGATGGTACTTCCTTTCATGATCGGTGTCCGTTGCTTCATGTTCGCTACTTTAGGCTTCGCCATCTGAGCTCATGAGAAGACAGCGGTGTGCTGATTATCACTGTTCAATTGCCTGTGGAGATAGCTGCTTCAGGAGAACTGTCATCGCTCGATTCGGTATGAAGGGTGGCCTAAGGTTTCTTTATTTCGAATTGCAGTTCTCAAATTCTTAGGCAACCTTTGATTCATCCTCATCGGAACAGGGTTGCAGTTGATGGGTTTGTTCTGCCGGCTCGAGCTGCGCTGCTGCTGCCCGGAGTTTATGCAGCCATGCTTGCGTTTGTTAAATCCTGCTTCTCAGAAAGCCTCAACTCTTCCTCATTTTTTGCTTGACCTTAGAATACATACATCTGAAGGGAATTTAGTTCCTGGAAATAGCATTGTACTGTTTTGCTCTTACCGTCGCATTTGAGTCACGACGTGCCGTGATGCTGTTAGCTACTTCAACCATAGTTGCCAAGTTGGTAACTCTGGATCTGTATCAAGCACGTCACAGGATTGGCATGATGAGTGTTTGTTTCAACTTCTGGGAGCTAACACACTCTCTCTCGCAGCATGTGCACTATGCACCTGCTTTCGAGCTCATCAGACATGACACATGCCCCGGAAGCTACTCCGGCGATCACGGCACGTCGAAAAGCAAGATGTAAATGAACGACCAGACCTATAACCGTCGATGACTACCTGGTTTCGCATAACCAAGTTCCCATAAGATCTCGACTTGCAAGGCGGATCAATTTTGATCTTTTGTCAATATTATCCCCCTAGCAATGGAATTCCAAGCAACCGTTAGATCGAAACGGGCTATGGGGAACTCGAATCAGATGGAAATTTGATATGACTTTGACGGTCAATGCTGGTCAGACCATGTTGTGCATGTGAAAACAACTTGGCACGACCTGCTTGACAGTCTCTAAAGAGAGAGAGAAGCATGATCTCCTAGCGGTAGGTAGAAGCCAAAATCGATTAAGAAGAGTTAAATTAAAATTGGTCAAGCGTAAACCTCTTCGGTTTAGGTGCAACAGCCTTGTGATGGGTACTCGAGATCAGACTCTCCTCATATGTCTAAACCACCCCTCGAAACCACGCGGATCATCAAAAGACCATTCCTCTGCACTTGACCTCTCCTCAGAGCCACCACCACACCATCATTAGAAGTTCCTCCGCCATGCAAATCCCACACTAGGACCAAATGGTACTCCGCAGACTACTCTCCCTCATATGCCACTACTATGGTACCCCAGGGCGGCCCGCAGGGATCAAGGAACTGGTGCTGCCGCCCTATGAGGCAGCGGTCACTCTCGACATCACGGCGGGCACATCGGCGTCTCCTGTCGGGTCAAGCTCGAGCGGGGAGCTGTTCGGAGGAGAGGTTTGCTGCGTGTGCCTGTCGGGATTGAAGGAGGACGCAGGCGGGGACGTGCGGGTGCTCCCCTGCATGCACGAGTTCCACAAGGCCTGCGTCGACAGGTGGTTCGACGCCTGCCGGAGGACCTGCCCGATCTGCCGGTTCTCGATGGATGAAGCAGGAGGAGATGAAGGGTATCATAGAGAGGAGGAGCTAACCGAAGAGATGGTGATCTGGTTTTCCTCTTTCCATGCAGCCGGGTTCTAAAAAACATGTGTCTTCCTCCCGGATTCAAATTTGCATATGTTTTCACATTTTGTTCTGCTCCTTGTGTTCTGCTTTGACAAAGCTTTTTCTTCATTGCATCGCAATAAAATGTATTGGCGAGTGGCTCAAGCAGGACTATAATGGCACAAAAAAAAAAAAAAAAAAAAATTAGAATTCATGATCGAATTGCTTCAAAAAGGAAATGCCAAATTCATAAAGAAGATTAGAAAAAATGAAAGCAAAAAGTGTTCCGTTGCCGGGAATCGAACCCGGGTCTCCTGGGTGAAAGCCAGATATCCTAACCGCTGGACGACAACGGAACTTGTTGAGTCCTTATACAACTAGATCATATTTATTTAATACTAAAGCGATGCGAAGACTTTTCCAGGTGTTCGGTCGCCCTCCTTCGCTCCTTAATCTGTCAATTGTTGTTAGTTTGAATGTCCTTGTCGATGTGCGCTTTAAGGAACCAGGAAGAATGTTGATAATGCCCTCTTTCTCTACATTACCGATTCTCTCTCCATCGGTCACATGTTCGTCCAAATTGAATTTGGTACACGATTCCTGACTCCTCGTCCTCATCTAACGATATTTTCTTTGGTTCGTTAACCTTCTCTAATTCAGAGTAGATCCAATCGTAATTCCATTTAAAAAACCAATTCTCGAAATCAACTTGCCAACATTTTTTATCCTACTTGAGTGGAGTAGAAGGTAATTGTTTCTCCCTGTTGAATAATCCGTCAAGCAAGAAAGCTATCCAAATCACCTAATTGCAAGAACATCTCCATGACTGGTGCTTTCATCTCAAAAAAGACTTGACGCCCTTAAATGTTCCAGGAAGTTACATGGCCAACTGGATCTTACCGGGTCATTTTGTATCATCGTTCGTTTGTCAATGTTTTCATGCGAAAAATGAATTTGAATCAACCTAAAACTTTGAATTCAAACTGATTTTGACGTTTTCATCGATGTTTCCATTCAAGATTAGAGTAACCGACGAAATCACCCACATATCTGTATAGAAATTAGCCCACAAGAACCTAAACAAAGCTTTATTCGATATCCCAGACCTCACAGAAATTTATCAGCAGAACCTAAACTTAAAACTTTCACTTAACTCTCCATGAAAGAAGACAATACGACCTCACACGACGTCGCGACCGCCTGCAGGGAGCCGAACTCCCTTGGGCGGCTGGTGTCCATGAACCTGGGGTCACAACCTCGGCGGCAACCCAATGAGAACAAATACACGGAGGGGTCCTCCATTCTGCAGACTGGTCGAGGGGGAAGATAAGCGTAGAATGAAGAAACGATCGATAATCATGTATCGTGCGGTGTTTACCTTTCTTTTGCCCTAGTCTTCTAGTACTACTGCTTTGCTTTTTAGGGTTTGTACAGCTGCAGTTCCTCTTCTTTTGCATGGATCTTGTGAAAGATACAGACATCAGAAGTATCTCTCTCTCACTCTCTCTTAATACGCAACATGAATAAGCAGACACCTGCTTCACAGCCATTTCATATCGGGTGTGTAAAGGAGGGGGGGATCCGATAAAGAACAAGCTCTAAACCTCAGAAACGCATCATCCACAGACAACTTTGGATTGCTTCATTGAAAGTGTTCAAAAACGTGGAGACCCACCAAACTTTGTCCTCTTCCCCCTTCTTCCTGGGCTTCTAATGTTTCCTCGGATGACTTTTCCCCTCCCTTTATTTCCTTCCTGCCCATCAAGTTCGCGCACAAACCATCATTCAATCACATGAAATCCAATCGAGCTGAGGCTCGCGCGAATCGAATTTACATCCGGAAAAGAGATCTTTCGGGAAACAAGGTCATGACAAAGCCATAGAGACCGACAAAAGAGGCATCATTGACTCTGGACAACAATAGGTGGGAGAGAGAAGGCCAAAAGGGGCTTTAAGGAAGAGTGACGTGGGGTGTAGAGATAAGGAGATAGACGAAAGTGACGGCCCCCAGTGCTCGAAAAGCGGCCCCCCCTCCCCGGGGGGGTCTTGTCATCGCTGCTAGTGACTCACCAGGACACCGTGCACCACTTTGGGTGCGCTCAATTAAGCTCTCATCTTTCTAAGGTTTTTTTACCTCATTCTAAAGCTCAAATATGCATCCAAAAGAGTTCACATCAACAATTAAGCCAAGCAAGAGAGAAAATAGAAGAGTAATTTGACCCATCGCAAGAAGCCCCCTCAAGAAAGAACAAGCCGACCGATCCTACAAAACACAAGTTAAATGATCCACGCAACTCATATGGAAAGCTCAGCAACAGACGAAGCAAAGGCCCTCTTTTTTCCTGCCTTTCAAATTGGTAAAATATCGTATCATCATGAGAAACACAAGCGAGAGCTGTCCACGTTTAATGAACGCTAGGGTCCAAAAAGTCGGTCAAGAAACTACAAAAGAGCAAACTAATGAAGAAAGACCCACCACAGTTCCCTCCATTTCCCTATCTCCTCTCTCTCTCTCTCTAAAGCAGCAGCAGCGGCAGCGGCAGAGTTCCAGCATCCCAGGACGTACATAAAAAAGACGGGGAAAAAAAACGAAAAAAGACAAAGGCATTTGGCTAGTGTGATGCGCGCGTCCTCACCAACAGAGAAAAAACAGCATTCAAACTCTGGGTATTGTAGGGTAGTCACCACCCCCCAACAACAGCAACACAACACCTGCGCAAAGCTTAAAAAAAGAAGATTCCTGACCCACCACAAATACGCTCTCATTACTGTTCTTTTGTAATTACTTGAAAGGAACTGTTCTTAGGTTAACTCCAGAAAGGAACCAAAAGGGGAGAAGAAAGAAAAGCGCATTGTTAAAGGGGCAAACGCCAGGGATCGCCCCCGTCAAAATGGAGCTGTCGACGTTCGATGGAGCGAGTGCTTTTTGGGAATTTGCGATGCTGCAGCCATCCACAACTGCCCAAAACCCACACAAAGTAGCATGAATATTCACAAGATCGCTTTGCCAAAAGTTAAAAAAAAAAAAAAAAAAAAAAAAAAAAAAAAAAAAAAAAAAAAATTGCAAGTAAAGCCCAGTGTGGATATTATCTGCTTACAAGTGAAACAAGCTGACAACTGAGGTGGACTAGAGATGAGATGACCAAATAATGCATCTTTAATTTGGGTAGAAGGTTTTAAGAGAAAGCAAACTACCAGCTTCTCCGCATGACTTCTCAATAACAATATGAAAAGAAAGAGAAAAGCTGACTCGAAGTCTTTAAACTGAGAAGAGCTCAAAAGGGTAAGAAAAGAACACAGATGGCCCTTTTTAGGGAAGAGAGTACTTATGTCTGCTAAATATGAGAATCTAATTGTTCTACTTCTTGCAACAATGTAAGAGCAAGGAAACAGAGAAAAAAGGGAAAAAAATTACCTGTTCCTGCTGCTTCTTCAGTCTAGCATTCTCTTCCAACAAGTGGGCAACCTGAAGCTCCAATTCGTTCGTATAAGCCTGTTCGACCCAAAAAAGGGAAAAAGGCAAAACAAATCAGGAGGTAAAATAAGATGACCAAGAACATTGGATGCAAGAAAATTTAATTCAACAAAACATCCAGCAAAAGGGCAACAGGTGCAACATCATCGACGGTTACACATGGGGCCATCCACTTTTAGTTCATGAGCTATTTTATTTAAAACCCGCATAAAAACAAAAACTTTTCCTGCTTCCTAGCTCTAGACCTCGCAGCGGACTCTCTGTTCTTGATCATCCTCTTGTGCCTCCGGTCGCCCGAGCCGCCCTCACTCTCAGACACCCTCTTCTTGATATTCCCAAAAGCGGCGACATCGCCAGGATTCCCAGGATCAGCAGAGCCCGCCAGAGCCTCAAAAGGGCTAGTGCTGAAGCAGGCCATTCCCGTTCTACTGTGGCTCTGAAACCGAGTGGTGCTTAGCCCGAGCGGGCTCGAGTCGTCGAGGAAGTGAAACTCGGGGCCGGAGTTGTTGAGGCTCAAGAAGGTGAGAGGGTGGTGAGGAGGGAGCGAGGAGGAGGGGGAAGTGATGTTGGCAGGGGTCGGCGGGTCCTTGTGAGAAGGCCGCCCGAGGAAGTCCTGCAGGCCGTTTCCCCGCAAGGAGGGGCCCGCAGACGAGGGGCTGTGGTGGTGGTGGTGGTGGTGGGGTTGGAGGGAGGAGAGGGTGATGTCCTTCCACACCTCCTCCATGATTCTTGATTGGGTTAGGGTTTGGTGGTGAGATGATGGAGATGGAGGTGGAGGTGGAGGAGGAGGAGGAGGAGAAGAAGAAGAAGAAGAAGAAGAACAGTTGGGAGTGAGATGAAGATGAAGTCGAGGAAGAAGTCGAGGAGGAAGAGTAGGAGGAGGAGGAGGAGGAGGAGACTCTGCCGATGAGAGCTGTGATTTTGGGGTTGCAGCAGTCGGTGTTGCCTTCACTAAGACCACCTGATGCTGACAACATCGCGCGCGCGCGCGCGAGAGAGAGAGAGAGAGTCAAGGATGATGGAAATGGAGACTGTCGGAAATCAAACACACAGTCTCGCTCATGTTTCCACGAAAGAAAAGGGCCAAAAAATAAATAAAAAGAACGGGGAAGAAGGGAGGAGAGTGATGTGGTGGGGGTCGGGTTTGTACGGGAGGGAAGGCGAGGGGTGGGGAGGAGTAGTAGAGAATATGGTAACAGGAGAGTCTCAGTTCCGTGCTTGAATTTGCGTACTACCTCCTCCGGTCGGGCTCTATTCCGGCCCCGCGCGGCAGGAATCCCCGGACAAATAAATGAAAAGCTCTTCGAAACATGCCCACTCAGACGTCCAATCTCCCTGCGGAAAATACAAGAGAGAAAAAGCCTCCCCTCTCTCCACGTCGTTTCTCGAAATTAATCATGAAAGTCGGTTTCACGCTTTGGAAAGAAAGCAAAGATGAATGCCCTCGAGACCTTTGGGCATCGCGGAATATAGCCCAAAGTAGGAAAGGAGTTCCGGAAATAAGTGAATGATCTAAAATAGGCGCATGAACTAGAGGCAAAAGTAGATATTGCCCCAAATGAACGCTCGGACGATAGATTTTGAGGCCTGAGACGACCGAAAATGAGTAGTGCTTGGAACAAGTTTTTGCCCGCATTGATATCATGGGCTGCGTAAGGTCTTCTAGAATATGATGTTGTGGCCTTGTGTAGCAAAGAGTGCACTATTTTGTCATCGACAGTTGCATGCACTAACACCTATTTAATAAAAATTGATGTTTTCATTGGAGCGAGGACAGGAATTCAATAGAGCTAGCTCAAGCGTAATTTTCCTACAGGAGATCTCACTATTTAGAAGCGAGGTCCAATTAATTCTTTTTATCTTCGCAATGCCTTAGAGATGATTGGTAAGGGCAACTTGCTTTTTTTAACATTGTGCTCTTGCCAACTCTGACAAACATGTCGGTTTAATTGACTATATTTGAAGTCGGACGAGCTTGGTGCGAAAAAATTATGTAAGTTCGATTATTTAGTTAGACAAATTGAAAGTTTAAGGTCTTGCTAGGGGAAAAAGAGGCCATAACTTCAAGGATCAAGAGTGGGCTTCAAGGATCAAAAGTGGGCTTCTACCAAATAATATCGAAATTCACTAATTATCTTGTAAGCGAACCTGCTCTTTTAATAGTTATGAGTCTAATTAATTGGCGATCTAAATATATACCATTTGATTTATATGAATTTTAGTTAACTTATGATTGTTGCATCATTATTATACGCCCCTTAAGAAAGAATGGTAAGTAATCATCTAGAGTATTGCTTGAATAATAGTAATATTCTGTTGCAATTTAAGGTTATAGTTATGATGTTGATTACATGATATATTCTTGAGATACCGTTATATTTGGAAATAAATTATCATCGCTATTATTTGACGAAAAAGTTACTAGCCATGCTCGTAAATTGTACTGATTTTTTCATTTATTATAGTTTTAATATAATAATAGGTGAAGTTAGGTTAGGGTTAATACCATATGAAATCTCAAACCGATACACCGATGCCACACATACACGAAACTAATATTTGCACCACAAAAATTGCAAACTGTTGGACTCATGTTGTCACGTTTATCCTAAATCAATATTCTAAACCCATAACAAATATATCAAAAATTTAAGACGAAATTTAGGCAAAATTAGGGATTTTAGGAGATTTTTGAAATGTAAGGGAGCTCTTAAGACAGAGTTAGAAGGTATTAGGAAATTCCCAATCTCAGTCCCATTTTCTTTAGATCTGACTTCTCCGAAATGACGTCATTTAAGCAGCACCTTATGTTGTTTTCACGTTAGGTCATGTTACATGCCGATCATCCGAGTTATTTGCCACATGTGTCTCCAAATCAACTATTTAATGGGATATTAGACATGAGTAAATAGATGGTAGATTTATTGCGTATATACTAGTTCTATGATTTTTTTGTGACATAAAAATAAATTTGTCGATGACATGATATAGCTGTATTAGTTTGGATTTTTTGGTGATATTAACCTAGATTTTATCCCATCAAAGTTTATAATAGGCATTTATTGGTATTTTGCTTATTTCCCATGTAACTTGGAGCGAGTTGAAAGATTATTTCCATCACGCAAACCCAATTTGAGAATAGTTATTTTATTCGGGAAAAGTAAAAAAATAAAATTAAAATTAAAAATATTGTGATTGTACTAATTATGTAATTAAACTTTTAATTGTGTCAATTTAATATTAAATATTTTCATATTTTGCTAATTGAGTCAATTTGATCAATTTTAACTAAAAAATTATTGACGTGAACATTAGCTATTTTATATGGTCTCACCGGCCTTTATATATATATATATATATATATATATATATATATATATATTAATAACTTTTGATTTATTTTATGTTTTTTCTTTCTTTCTTTTTTTCTAGCGAGGGTCGTAGCACTTGCTCAAAGTCAACAGGGCTGCAAGGCCCCAATGAGGCCATATAATGAAAGGAAAAAGAAAAAAAATAAAAAGAATAAAAAATAAATTTATTTTTTTAAATTGTCAAGTCAACACTGTCTCGACTAGTATTTACATTAATAATTTCCTACCAAAATTGATAAGAAGATTTGAATCGAAAAATTGTAAAAATGTTTAATACTAAATTAACATAATTAAAATGTTTAAAGTTGAATACATTAAAGACTTTTTTGTTTGATACTTTGCCCTATATCATCCCGGTTTGAGCTCTTTTCCCAATTTCCATGGAATGGCTACCCATTCCGCCTTATTTCAAGTTGTTAACCATCTTCTTCAAAAGATCATCCTTCGCTTGAAGGCTAATTTAATAAAATAGGCTTTTAGCATATGAACCTGATACAAGTGGATAAAACAATTATGAGATTTGGTCGGATTATTTTCAATTATTTTAAAATGTTATGTTATTGGATGAATGTGTGATTAATATTTAATTACTCTAGTACTCCTTCTCACACATGAACTGGACTTCAGTTTAAGGCTAAAGCGTGAAAAAATTTAATAAGGGAACCAAATAAGGGTCTGAAAATATTTAAACTCAAGATATCTTGCTCTGATAGCATGTAAGATTTGGTGAGACCGCTATATATTATTCCAAAAGCTTAATATATTGAATGAATACGTGGTTTGATATTTAATTACTTTAACAACAATATTTAATCACTTTAACTACAATCATCAAAGTCCGTTGTGCACGAGGATGCGAAAAATCAGAAATTAGTAAGAGGGCATGAATATTATCAAAACTTCTAAGGCTAATGTCTACTTAAAATTTTAGTGCACAATCTTCTTCTTTTTTACAATATAGCATGTGCCCTGTTTTCTAGCTTATTTAGGGACAAAGATTCATGCTAGAATTTCTTCAAGAGCGTGCTCCAATGCTCACTCCCAAGTCTTAACTCTAACCTCTTATTTATCGAGAAAATACCATAACGTGTATGAGTTTTCACAAACGACAAAACACATGTTAAAATATTTAAATATTAAACCATGCATTCTTCCACATCTTAAACTCTCATAAATTTGGCAGCGGTCCACATTATATCAAAGCAAGAGATCCTAAATTCAAATATTTATAGACCCCCATTTGCTTTTTTAGTTGCATAATTCTACATCTTAGACTAAAATATGTATTTACTTAACAATTTAAACATTTAAAATAATCGATGGTAGTTTCGCAAAATCTCACAATATAAAGTAGTGTCTCCAAACTATAGATTGCATACCTTAGCTTCGGCTAAATTTTGCACTTATCTGCATGATTATCATCCGTTTTTGGAAAATCGCCCACTATGTTTCTCACACCCATCCATATCCAGACCTTGTCCGACAAAACACGAATCCTACACCCTGGCTCGGTCATGTTGTAAGGTAATATTGACTATGATAGTCATTCAACTCTGTGCAGCACGACCATTTGTCATTTTTAGCATGATAGGATATCATGTATCTTCGACCAATTTAGATTTAGTTAGGGTGGGAATAATGTTTTTGCCCAATACATCAAATCAGATGATGTCGCGTTTAGCAGGATCGCTTTAATCATCAATCGCGCCCTCATTTTCTCTTTTCCTTCCAGTGATGATTTCATTCCAAAAATAGTAAACGGCTGTCCAGAAACTATAAATAAATACACAAAAGTCAAAGATTGACTATACACTAATCACAATAAAATAGAGTATTAAATTGTCAATTTGGCATGTTATCACCGTACTAATTGACCTATGTATTCATGGCCGATTGCGAACGCACTTACAAATTTATCACCTGATGCCCCCACCAAGAAGCCCAAAATTTGTCATCAAAGGACAGAAGAGGGCCTACTGGTGTTATTCAGAAAAGAACCGCTGGGGGTTCTTTGTCGTTTCCTTTGCCATCCTTTTTGTTATTCTATCTTTGCCTTAGAATAGGGGAAAAGGAGGACAGAACAATGCAGCCTATGAAGTGCACGCCTTGCCTCTTCTATCTTAATGATGGAGAGGACATCACTTTGGCCTAGGGTTTGGATTCTCCATCTCACTTCAATTATATTAGATCAGACGACTAGGTCGAGAAAAGGACTGGACAGGACATCAAGGCAAACTAGAATTGTTGCGAGGATATTAAGGAGGAAGATGATATGTTTTTTTTTTTTTTTTTTTTTTCGACCATTTAGGGTTTGATCATATAAAGTAGAACTAGATAATTCGCAAAATATGAAGTCGAGAAAGGGATTAAACAGGGCATCAAGGCAAACTAGGGTCGTTGTCGGGATATTAAGGAGAAAGTTGATATGTTTTCTCTTTGACCAATCAGGATTTGATCATATGAAGCGAAAATCGTGAATTAATGATGAGATGTTTTGCCTTTTTTTATCTCAATGTTAATGTCGGGACTCTTATCGCACTCTTATCGCAGTTAACATTAGACAGGATCAAATTCCTAAACGAAATATTTGCACTAGTCACACGAGCTAGATGATTATTTGAAAGTAACTCCCAAATCATTCATCGAGGTTTCTCTGGACTAATTTCAGATTTGGGATGTCACACCACATGCGTCGAGAGAGAGAGAGAGAGTATGATGTGACTGATCCAAGAAGTACAGAAAAGAAAATATAAATGGCAACACATGTTGAGAAATGTGACATCTGTTGGGGTGGGGTGAAGCGAGTTCTGAGAGTCTGAGCAATGCCGCCACAAAAGAATACGTCAAACGTCTGATGTGTTCTGCAAAAATCCAACAAAGATTCCATTTTCCCTTTTATTTCTTACCTTCCCCTTATTCTTAATTTGAATTGAACGACACAAGTCGTCCCAGGACATGAACACCTGTCTCTTGTTCGTGGGATAAATTGCTGTTCCCTCCGGTTCTTCCTCAGAGTCCCCATCTTTCTTTTCTTGGAGAAACCATGCCTCTCTCTCTCTCTCTCTCTCTCTCGCTTTCTGCAATCATTCATTTAACCCTTTCTTCTCGCTTGACTCACTTCTCTTTCTTTCTTTGACTTGCCCTCTTTTGTTTTCTAGACGGAAAATATTTCCCAATTTAATGTTAGGCCTATGCCATGATTGGAAAACCTATCACGAGAGTTTTTTCTTTTTCTTTTTAATGCCAGGCCTATGTTGTTTCTTAAACTTTATAACCATTTAAAGAAAGCATAGTCCCATCTACTATCCACCCAACTGCAGACAATTTCATATGGGTCGTGAAATGCGAAATGTACAAAAATAGGCCCAAAACAAGTTTTAACACTCTTTTGATGGAACGAGATTTAGCAGCTGCTCCTGCTTTTATGTGCTCATCACCGCTTCAACCTCTAAACCGGTTAACACCATTCTCTCAAAAAGTGGATGGTGGCATTTATGAGCCCTTTTCTGTCCTATGTTCCCAGAGCTTCAATTATTTAACTGATTACAAAGACCATGTAAATGGGAGGAGACATGCATAAGTTTGTATTAGCCCGAATCGCACGTTAGTCTTGCTAGTTTCCCCGCTGTAGGAGCAAGAAGAAAATTTACTAATCGGTGGGTAGAAACTGGGAAGATTAATAGGTCGAATTCGGTTCATGTTATTAAATGCAAGCAGAAGAAGAATATAGCCCATATCGAGAAAAAGAAATGGACAAGAGAACCAGCAAACAAGGGAAGAAACGGTCGAGAACTGCACTGTTTAAAGTTAACTATGACATGAAACAGAAGGAAAACGAAGTAAGAGGAGAGGATCCCGGAACGACGTCTGTCTCGCTCTTGTTGTACGCGGAACCAAGGCGGGTACGGTCGAGGAAAGTATAAGTACTCAGACGTTGTCGATGAGATGACGCGATTGATGTTGCAGCGTCCTCATAAACAGTGAAGCTGCTCAGAGATCTCGGCGTGGCCTTTAATTCTTTCACAATGTTATTTTTCGGAAATCCGAAGAATAAATGGCCTTGCTCCTGGAAAAACAGAGAAAGCTTCGCCGCTCTTTCCTCGTTGAATTTCACGACAGAAACCCTAATTTTCTCTTCTTCTCCGTTCCTGATAAAGGAGTAAAGCTTTAGTATTATTAGCCGTTTTGAATGAACTAATTCCATGCCTGCATGTTTAAAATGACTGGACTTATTAAATAAAGAATTAAGATAACTGGGTTTTTTATTTGTTGCACCCAGTGAAATTTCACCAGGCGTTAGGCCAAATCAAATTTGTTGATTTTCGAGCTTGAAATTGAGTGTGTAATAGATTAGTGGAGACAGAGCGCCCTTGGATACGGAATTTATTTTACCAAGCTCCCATAATTTCGGTGGAAAATTAAAGACTTGGAAAGTATTTGCCTTACAATGTTCGCTCGTTTTTATTGCTTAGAATTATTAGTTAATAATTTTTTTTATTGATAACCTTTATATCCAAATATTTTTGTAAGTATTGAAAATGTTTTTTATTTATTAATTTTATAAGTAATGTAAGAGGTCATTTTTAAGAAAATATTTTTTAAATTATTAATTTTTCGTGGAACAAAAGCACATCAATTGGTCTTTCTAGAAAAAAAAATTTTAGTGCAATCTTTTGGTTTGATGTTATGCGTTGCCTGAAACCTCAAATTTTGTGGGCGCCATTGGCTGGTCCCGTTGGAATGTACGTGGCCCGGCTGTCGCTGGTTGTTCCAACATTAATACTAACTTCAAATTAAGCTCATAATTATTTATTACTTAAAAAATAAAATTAGAAAAGTACGACGCGAAATATATTTTCTAGCTTAACAATTTGACCAGAGAAATTTATACTACACGGATGCTAGTCTTCTCCCACCCATGTGACTATGAATGTTCTTTTTCACTGCTAGCAAATCGGATAAAAATATAAATGTTATTTATCTAGCACCCTATAATGGTAACGAAGATGATCTTTCAAACAATGATAACCCGTGGAAAATTAATTTCGAGTCAATGCCACGGACTCATTAGATAATATTCCACTATAAACTTAATATTTCAAGCTTTATCATAAGTCATCAAAAATTCTAAATTGTATCTGTCATGATAATAATATCTTGTAACTTTTTCTATGTCAATATGACTCCTAAGTTATGCTCATAGCCACATCAATACCTCGAGCTTTTGTCACACTAATATAAAATTTTAGGTATAGGTAGCACAAAAAAAATTTAAGATATAGATGTCATAATGAGTGGAATTTAAGGATTTCGGTGATAGATAGATGGCAATTTCATTGTATCAGCATAAGTTTGAAGGTTTCAAAGCCACGAGAAAAGACCTGAGTGTTGTAGTGGGCCGGCTTTTTTCCTTAAAGTTTCTCTTGACGTACACATGAGCATAGAATAATTTGTGATCTTGAATGAAACCGTGGGCCTATAATCTGTCTATTGAACAGTCAGCACGAACTGTAATCACTTATTAGGGTAGTCAGAGACGCGCGAGATTTCCTCGTTGGAAACGCGCTGCCACCATTCATTTTACTTGGGCCGGGACGAGACCTGTCAATCCTTTTCACTCTTGAGTTTTCGAAGAGTTAACGACCAGAAGGGAAACGAAGGTCAGAGAAAATACAAATGTGTGGAGGGGGAAATGGGGTTGGAGCCCGGATTCCGATTCTTCGAAGCTGTGGATGAATGAATGTATACGGTGCTTGCGTGTCAGGAGAGGGGGGTGTTCGTCGCGACACGTTTGTGGCCGTAGAAGGTAGGTCGGGCGGTAGCAGCAACAGTGGCCCCCCTCCTCATCATGACCCCTTCGGATGCTCTATGCTGCACACATTCCAACACCCTCCCCCCTCCTCCCCCCTCCCCGCAAAGATCAAATGCTTTCTGAAGAGGGACGGGGTGCGGTCCATTTCATTTCAACAGTATCGTCTGAGCCCCACCAACCGGACAGGAAAGAGAGGAACGCCCCCTCCAAGACCGACCAGATCGTTACACCTCGGTTCTGCCTTTTGTTGTGCGGAAAGAAGTCTCGTTAGGGTTTCTTCCATGTGCCCTTTCCAGCGGGTGTAGATGAGAGCGACTGGTCTTGGCAAACCCCCTCCGAACGTTGTGTCTCGGGAGTTCCGTGTTCGTTCGCGACATGAAGTTCAGTTCGGTTTGAGTCAGAATTGAGCGAGCCGCTAGCGATGCTGGTGAGAGTGGAGCCCACGGAACAAACCCTAACTAGAAAAAATATATTTAGAAAACCGATTACTTGTATAACTTGCAAGAACAAATAAAAATATATATATTTCTATCGTCAACAAAAATATTTAGATAGGTAACATTAAACACAATTAAAATATTTTCCATTAACTTATTCTTTTAAGTGACTCAAAAAGTTATGTTTAGGAAATTGTTTTTCAAATTATTCGCTTTCAAACTAAGGGTGTGTTTATTTCACGGAAAACGTAATGTTTTTGGAAAATATTTTCCGGAAATCATTTTCGGGAAAACGGTTAGTTTTCCTTTGTTTGGTGATATATGATTGAAAATATTTTTTGGTGTTTGGATCACATTTGAAAAATGATTGAATGACATTTGACCTAACAATTGACAATAGTGTGCCTCTTACTTCCAAATTAATTTGTCGTCGTGGCCAACGGCCGGCTGAAGAAGAAGAAAAAGAAAAGAGAAAAGAGAAAAAGAAAAATAATGATTAAAAATTAAAAATTATATTTTTAAAAAATAAATAAATATTATATTAAAAAATTAAAAGTTCGATTTTTAAAAATATTTTTAAAAGAATTATAAAAATTTAAAAATATATCTTTAGAAGAATAATTGTTTGTAAATCAAGCATCAAATCTAGGCTTTGGTAGATTCGGAAAACGTTTTCCGGTCCTTTCAAAGGGGAAATCATTTTCCTGAATTTAAGCTTTCTTAGGAAAACGTTTTCCGTTGACTAGGAAAACGGTTTCCGTTGACTCATTTTCCTGAGTGACTCAAACGCCGAAAAATCAAGAAAATGTTTTCCCCGAAAATGTATTCCGCGAAACAAACGCACCCTAAATAAATGCAATGATCTCGAATTACTAGTCTTAGAATTAATGTTGTATTTGCTGTGGTAGTATGGAATGGAATCAGAAGATAGGATGGGAACGCAATGACATGATGATTCTAATACCTTTGCTAAATTGTGGGAATGCAATGTAATGGGAATTTTTTTTTTTTTTTTTTTGGGTAAAGGCAATGAATATATAGCTTTGGACAATTATACAAAAGCGGCACCAAAGACTTACACTCTAACTACAGTAAGTAGAAAGAGTGGAAGGGAGCCAAAGAAAGAGCCAAAGGCAAAGAGAAACAAATATAGGAAAAAACAGAAAGCGACCAACAAGGTCACTAAAACAGAAGTCACGACAGCCAACACGAAACCTTAGCAATTCAAAAAACAAAGAGACCAAGAACGGAGAGCTGAAGTAACTTGAAGTAGGAACGCGATCCAAGCAACCTATAGAGTCGAAGTACGGCCTGAGAAAATGGAGGGATGAAAGCCCTAGTTCCTTTGAAGACGCTTGTCTCTCAAGATATTCGGAACATTTGAGAAGGTAAGTGCTTTCTCCTTTACAACTTTAATCAGGTGATTTTTTAACGCAGAGATGACCAAGGCTTCCCCACGGAATATAATATCATTTTTTTTTTTTTTTTTTCCAAATCAAGTAACATAAGGCAGCAAAAGAAAATCTAGCAATAAAATAGAAAAAACCTTTACCGGATAAGAATTTAATAGCCCAAGATAGGTTATCCATCCACAGTCTCGCTCGCCAAGGTAAGTTACACCTTGTCGCCCAAAAGAAAGCAAGAGAAGCCGAGGCATGGCAATCAAAAAATAGGTGATTGATGGAATCTGGAACTTCATTGCATAACGCACAAGTGCAAAAGTCAATTCTTCCATGAGAGAGAAGGAGCTCTTGGGTAGGCAATCCGATTCTCGTAATCAACCATAAATTAAACTGGAATCTAGGAGCAATATCAGAGTTCCAGATAAGAGGCACCCGGTTTTTTTCTGTTCTAATGCAGTCCCAAGCAGAAGCCATTGAGAAGGATCCGGAGGGATCCCGACTCCAAAACAAACGATCAGGAGTAGAGGATGAAACCGGAATGGAGAATCCCGAGCTTTGAAGGAAAAGCCTGAAGGAATCCCCCATAGGGGAGAGAAGATCCGCGACTACTGCATTCTTTGGAAGACCAGATGTTTCAATAAGAGGATGCGGAATAAGCTGATCAAGAGGGCCCTTTGAAAGCCAGCGATCAAACCATAAGGAAGCCGAAAAGCCATTTCCAATTTTCCAGAGAAATGATAGTTGAAACTCCGCTCTTAGAAGTAAGATTTTTTTCCAGGCCCAAGAGCAAACAGAAGGTATGGAAGAGATCCAAAAGTTGTTCCTTTTTAAAAAATTGGAGTGAATCCAGCGACACCATAAGGATTCTTTGTCTGTGAAAAGAATTCAAATGTATTTAAGCATCATTGATTTGTTATAGTCTTTCAACTTACAAATACCCAATCCTCCTTCATTTTTAGGAAGGCACACTTCATCCCATGCAACTTTAGCCCCGCCTTTGCCAAGAGTGGCGCCTTTCCATAGAAATTATCTCAAGATTTTCTCAATACTATTTAGGACTGAAACCGGCAAAGTAAAGACACTAGACCAATACGCTTGAATAGAATGTAGGACTGACCTTATAAGTTGCAACCTACCCGCAAAAGAAAGGAAGTGTTGAGTCCATGACTGGGCCCTGATAGTAATCCGATCAATCAAGGCCACGCAATATGCTTTCCCAAGTCAGGAGGAGATGATCAGTACACCTAAGTATTTCACTGGGAGCTTTCCTTCTTGAAACCCAAATGCCATAAGGATATAGTTGCACAGTGAAGGAGCCCCACCCGATAAAAAGATTTTGCTTTTGTTCTTATTCGAAAGGAGCCCACTCTAAGAAGAAAATAGATCGAGGCCCTTTTTCAGAAGAGTAATGGAAGGCCAGTCAGCCTGACTGAAGAGGAATACATCATCAGCGAAAACGAGATGAGAAAGCCGGACTAGTTTGCATCTCCAATAATACTTAAACTCCCTCCGAGCAGTATTTGCATTCAATATTCCAGAGAAAACCTCCATTACAAGGGTGAAGAGGTAGGGGGACAATGGATAGCCCTGGCGAAGCCCCCTCCCACCCGGAAAGAAGCCATGCAGTTCTCCATTAATAGAAATAGAGTATTTTGGGGTCCGAACACAAACCATAATGAGTCGAGTAAGAGATTTAGGAAAGCCAAACGCCAACAAAGTAGCAATGAGAACTTTTGTATTTGATTGTAAGCAAAAAGTTTGTGGAAATAGAATTCAATGAGAATTTTTAATAAATTGAATTAGATTGCACTCACGGTATTAGTATAATAATTGATATTAAGGATTGATCTTTAATCATTATCCATAGAAGAATACTATAAAACCGATGCTTCTCAAACGTAAATAATTATTATGAATTACTTTATAGTAATCGTGTTATTTTTTTTTTTTTTGGTCAGTTAGTAATCGTGTTATTCATTAGTTATATTTATTAACTATAATTTAAATTTATAAATAATTGAATAATGTAACAACTAAAATTTCTTAAATAGAATTTATAATTTATAAAAGATTAATATTAAGCAATTAAATATCTAATAGTAATTGCACTATTCATTAATGAAAAAATCTAAGTATTCAGTAGTAACTTATATTTATAATATAAGTTATCTCGTTCATCATTACATAAATATAATAGTATGGATATACTATTTAAAAACTTATAATTATTAATTATTTACTATTGAAATATATATTACAATATGATTCCAAAATAAATAACTGTTTAGCTTGTATTTTAAAATTTTAAATTATACTAATTAATTAATAATTATTGTCTATGTTATTTTATTTAATAAGTTTTTAGTTCAAAAAGGGAAAGGAATGGGCATTCCTAAATGAAAAGCCCATTCTTTTCAACCAAACATAACGTATTTGTAGTTCTAGAAACAAGGTCGAGTCATTTTGAATAAATGTTTAGCTTGTATTTTAAGAAAAACCAAACTTATATTTGAAATGAAAAATATATAGTTGTGCAAACAAAACTCTCATTCTTAACCACTGGGATTCGCCTCAGTGGCCACCCTTCCAACATGGAAGGGGGAGGTGAGGGGTTCAAACCCCCACTTTCTTAGAGAGGGATGGGGTGGGGACGCACAAGTTTCAGAAGTGGGTTTCGACGCCCACGCCCTACAAGCGGCAGGGCAAAAGTCTGAGAGTGAGTGTAGAGTACGTATAGAGTAGGACCGAAAAAAAAAAAAAAAAAAAACACAAAACTCTCATTCTTATTCCGTACAGGTATAAACAGATTCACGGCTTTGATCCTTCTCATTATCTAATATAAGATGATCTTTAATTGATTTTGGTCAACTAATTATGGAGCTGAATCAACCCCAACGAGGAGCTTTTTAAGCTGCTCATTTGGGCCTTATTTGCTAAGCACTTACATGATCATGAACGCAGCCCTCGATTTTGCTCAGGTTTTTCGACTAAATGTTTCATAGGAAAATGCCACCTTATCTCTTAATCAAAACATTTTGTTTTGACGACAGATTTTATCACCGTATGTTGCACTATTGTCGGAGCAGTGATCCTAGTAGACACCAAAGGTATGTTTGATAATAATTTTGTTTATGGAAATAATTTTTGCTCAGAAATAATATTTTTAGATTTTGTTCTTGGATGGGTTTATGAGCATTTGAAAACTTCAGAAACTGTCCAAAATTTTTATTTTGAGAATAGAAATTTGTTTAGTATAACCCTCAATTTTTTTTGTACCTTAGAATTTCTTTTAATTTTTTTAATAAATTTATTACATTTCCCTTTTTTCCTTTTCCTTCTCTTCTTCCTCTAGCTGGTTGCTAGTCATTAGCAAGGGTTGATCGCACGGTGATTGGGTGAGGCTTGCCTCACTAGATCCGGCGAGGCTCTAGCAAATTTGCCAAACCTCGTTTAGGCGAAGAATAAGAGGAGGAAGAGAAAAACATAAAAAGAAAAAGGAGATAAGAAAAGAGAAAAAAAAAAAAAAGAAAGAATATGGCTTGGGCCTATTCTAGAATAAAGAAGTAATTTTTTTTTTTTTACTTTTTGATTATGTTCTAAATCTATCATAGGGAACAAAAATGTTATCAAATAAATTTATATTCTTTTTTTGTTCCTTGAAATGAAAGAATAAAATTAGATATTTTTTGACACGTTACCTAAGTATGCCCCAAGTGAGTTGGTAGTCTTACCTGGAAACATTTCAAATGAGGAAATAAAATCTTCCAACTCACTTCTGCTACAACTTTAGCTAGTTGACTTCAAGAATAAATGAACGTATATAAACATGAGAATGAAAAAATCGAGTTCAACAACGTAAATTTCATTAAAAAAAGGCATGAATTCCTATGACTATCACGAGACAAACTTCTGTGCAGCCAAGTATCAAGATGGGGTTAAAGATTAGTAACCCATAAACTAAAGAACATAGTGGAATGAAGAAGAAGCATTCGAGTGATAGAGACGTTTGATAAAAAACAGAGCAGTTCATCCAAGCGATAGAGACGCTTGATCAAAGACACAGCAGTTGTGTGCCCTCTTGCAA
This sequence comes from Eucalyptus erythrocorys, assembly GCA_014182555.1. Lineage (NCBI taxonomy): Eukaryota > Viridiplantae > Streptophyta > Magnoliopsida > Myrtales > Myrtaceae > Eucalyptus > Eucalyptus erythrocorys. Next base: position 33,436,518 of record CM024606.1, read on the forward strand.
CATCAACTAGAAATGTCCCATCCCCTCGTTTTCTCGTGAAAAAACATGTATGGACCGCATTCGCAAGAAATGCATGGATCGCATTTGCTTTCTTGCATCTTTTGGCATTGCATCTTCAACTTCAAAACCAGAGGACATTTGCCCCAAAGATCGAGCAAAAATAACCATCCAAGGGGCGAAAAGTAGGTCCCAAGATGATACATTAACTTCAACAATCATCATCCCAGTATGCATGTCCTCATCACTCGCTTGACCAGCTATTCCTTCCATTGCCCACTGATCCGCAATTCATAAGTCCTGTCAGTCCCTCTTCTACTATTCCTTTGTTTTTGTCATTTTCTAATTAAGCATTCATCCATAAAAGTATCAAGAAACAATATGGCATCTCACAAGCACAGCGATGGTCAGTAGAGCCCAGATCATCGAGAGATATGATTTTCTGAATGCCCAAGTACTCTACTGGACTTGAGGGGTAGATTCACTGGAGACCTTGCAGTTCCAATGAACAAGCCATCTCTCCCAGTCATCTTGCTTTCTAACCATTTCGCCCTAAAGAACAACATCGAATATAAGAAGAATCCACAATTATATCTACAACGGCGTGTAACGAAACATGGAGGGTTTACTTGAACAGGGAGGAAGCAAACTTCAGATAAGGCAGACCAAGGAAGATGGAAAAAATGTAAATGTACAACTAATTGAAAGCGGATGAATAGGGTGTGTCGCAACAAATCCAACAAGATAGACATTTAATTGGTAAAGAGCATATAACCATCCCAAGCAAGAACATCCCAAACACTTCAAACCCTAAAACACGAAATATTTACTTGCGTCCATGTACAGGGTTAAGAAACAGAGCAGCAAGAGATGAGAAGTATCGAATACTCAGGACTGTTGCTGAGCATCCATGTACCCACCGGCATCAGCAAGAGCCTTGTCTCTCTTAGCCAATTCAATGTCCTCGTCGACCATCATCCTCACCAACTCCTTAAACCCAACCTTGGGCTTCCAACTCAACACCTTCTTGGCCTTCCAAGTCGACCTCCTCCGGCCCGAGGTACCTCTCATCCAATCCCACATGGTGCTCCCAATCCAGCCCTGCATACTCAAGCGCCTCGTCCAATAAATCCTCCACCGCGTGCGACTCCCCCGTCGCGACCACGAAGTCGTCCGGTCTTTCGTGCTGCAGCATCAACCACATCGCCTCCACGTAGTCCCCAGCGAACCCGCACTCGCCGTAGTCCTCCAGATACTCCAAGTCCTCCACGACCAGCTCGCGCCGCAGCCCCACCTTGACCCACCCCACAGCCCTCGCGATCCGCCAGGCCACGAAGCTCTTGCCCTGCCTCGGGGACTTGTGGTTGAACAGGATCGCGTTGCGCGCGAACAGCCCGCGGGCCTCGCGGTAGTTGATGGTATAGCGGTAGGCGGTGCACCGGGACACGGCGTAGAGGAACGGGGATGTCTCAGACAGCGACAGCGGGTTCTGTCCGCGCATCGCCCAGGACCCAGATGCCCTAGACCGCGTCTCGAGCATCTCCGAAGAAACAGCCCGGCAGTAACGGATGTGGCCGCGGCCGGTAACGGGGACGTGAGGGCGCGCTCGGCCTCGAGGAGCCGGAGGGCGACATCGGCGACGACGTCGGCCGGCGTAGGAGACCGCCAAGTCGGGCTGGGCGGGAGATCGTGTCGATGCAGCGGCCGAGAGAGGGGGCGTCTGTGAGATTGGCGTAGTGAAGCTTCATCCGGGCGCTGTAGGGTCGACGTAGATGGGGTCGTCTGTCGCCCGACCTCGTTAACCTTTGTCGAGCAAGAACTCCGCGAGGTGCGACCCATTCTGGCCGGTCATGCCGGTGATCAGGGCCACCTTGCGGTGGTGCTGCGGCGGCAGGGCTTCGACAATGGCTCCTGATCCGGGTTTTGGCCGCATCTTTCCGGGTCGCCATTGCTGCTGCGGCGGGGGGCTTCGCACTTGGTTATTTTATTTTATTTTATTTTTTTTAATGGGGTAAGATTGGTAAGTTTTTGGGAGATTTATAAGAGGCGGGAGAGGAGATTAACGGAGTAGGGGCAGACTCTCTTTTTTTTTTTTTTTTTTTTTGTCGGTTCTCTTTATTTCTACATTAACACTCATTTTCAGACTTTTATTTTACTTTCTGTAGAGCGTGGGAGTCGAAATCCACTCTTGAAACTTACTTGTCCCCACTCTAACCCCCGAGAAGGTGGGGATTTAAACCTCTCACCTCCTCTTTTCATGTTGGAAGTGTGGTTACCGAAGCAAACTCCAGTAGTTACTGAAACTCCTACCTTGCGCGCCTTTTTTCTTGCTGACTAATGAGATCATGCCACATGGATCCGGAAGGATAGTATAGTCAGTAAATATGGAGAAGTTAGCGAAGACTCCAGAGATGGGGATCTGGTGCTCCTTGAAGGCTAGATTTACCATGCGATGGCAAGTGCTGTGCATTGTGAACCGTCGAATGAAGGCTCCTAATAAAACAACGGGCTGATATCCTAAAAAAAATCCAAATTTTAGTTTCGGTCCCAATTTTATCCTATAATTTCTTTTGTCCCATGAAAATTCCAAACTTTGGGTTTAGTTCCAATCATTTTCTAAACTTTTTTTGTGTCTCATGAAAAACCCTCATCTATGGGTCATGTCCCATTTTACCTTCTAATCCTAATTTTACTTAATTTTCTTTTTTGTCTTGTAACAAACAATAAATTGTTACATGAGTGGCATATTTGCCTTCGTTAGAAAACTCATTTGAGTGTGTTGACACCTGAGTTTTGCATAAAAAAGGGGTTAATTTTTACCCAAAAAATAGAATTAAAATTGCAACATATAGTTTTAGGAGTATTTATTTTATTTTATTCTATTTTTGTATTGGATCGACGGTGAGCATTGATATGACGTGAGATTTTTCACATATTTAGGTGATACACATCGAGGGATATATTTTTGGGTAGAAAGAAAAGTTTCTGATGAAATATTTGAAAAAATACAAAAGTGAATATTGTGTGAAGTGCAGGAAGATTATGCACAAGCAAAATTGAAAATAAAAAATTCCATGAAGATTAAATACTTGGCCTATAGAAGGAGTCGTGTACGGAGAGTTAGGCTGCGCATGGCAACATTTCTTGGCCAGGGAACAATTTTTTTCAGAAATAGTTCTTTTCTATTTCTTGGCTGGGAACAATTTCGAGCAAAAAAACCCGTTTGATAACCGCACAAAATTTTTATTTCGGAACAAAAAAAGAACAGTAAAAACACGTTTGGTAATCGCACAAAATTTCTATTTTTGAAATAGAAAAAGAACAAACACGTTTGGTAAGCGCACAAAATTTCTATTCCAATTTTTTTTAAAAATTAAAAAACTAAAAAAAAAAAGAAAAAAGGAATAAATTTAATATTACATAAAATTAACAAGATCAAAATATTATTAGATTAATAATACATTTGCTTAGGTGTAAGCATTCTAGTCGAATATGCTTATAACATAGATGGTATTGTAATGGAACGTGAGCTATTATTTTATATCTATATGTGAGGTTCTTCACTTATGTTTTATAGCATATTGAATTTATGTAGCGCTTTGTTAGAATCAATATTCACAAACTGATGTTTTAAACTATAATTCTCAATAATACATTTTCTTTTTGCGAATTTTAATGTTTGGTATAGCAAATATTGCGAAAAAAGCACACGTGATATTGTTAGCCAAATTAATTTATGCTCATTTCCTTGGGACTAAGTTTTTACTCTTTAAAAAAAAAATTGTAATTATAATGCATGCGTGGCTTGGGGATTTCTCTTCTAATCTTGACATGGATGTCAGAATAGGGTTGGAAATTTCAATTGTTGGAATGGTGCATGCATGGCGTGGCTTTGTTGTCATTATGCATTTAGTTCATAGTATGCCCCTTAAAAAAAAAGTAAGAAACCGAAAAGAAAAGTTTTGAGTGAAAACGACTATATATGGCAGTTCATATTCCCCCTCAACGGTAAAGAAAAGTTTAGGTGGAAACTTGACTCCACGAGTACAACACGACTGGGTACCACCATGTTAACGAACATAGTAACTCTTTACGCCTACCGTAAGTTAGGGGTAAGTGAAAGTTCCACTAATATGTTGGCACAGCTGTGCTCAAGCCATTCAAGCACCTCAACACAATATACCTAGTTGAAAGGTTGAGTTCGCAAGCTTCTAACACGTTGGTACCAAATAAAATTACCTTCTAATTACTCTTTCCTTCGCTTGTAATTGTTCTTGTCAAAGGATTTGCAATTTGGAACCTGGAATCCAGGCTAAACCAACTATCTTTCCATGTAAACAGAGTGATCCAAGGGGCATCAATGCAAAAGTGGTATAAACACTGTCAATGACTCGAATCTTCTTCCTCATTGAAAACTATACGTAAATTTGACAAAACGAGATTTCATACTCCACTAGAGGGAGTGACATATGTACAACTAAATGTTGCTTCGCTATGCAGTTCCACCGTAAAAATGGTTTACAAGAGATTCGGTTGGAGCAAAAGACCCACTTCAATGTCGGATCGGCCTCGAGAAGAGACCTCTGGATATCAGAAAGCATCGGAGTCATCCCCCAAAGTGGAGAGCGAGAATGGTGCGATAGCCACATTGAACGTTGGTGAATTTACCTTGTCGACATGCTTCATCTCAAAGTCGCCTTCTGCAGTGCAGAAAGGGAAAAAGTGAATGAGGTTCTGACGTTTGTGCCTAGGACAGACAGATGTATACCACATTATATAAACATTCGCAAACCACAACAGATTCGAGATAACAGTGACCCCGACCACATAACACGAGAACTCTTTTTGATAAATCTGTGGACTCTTGTATAAAAGTCTTAGTGGACCATTTTCAACATCCAACTTCACTGGTAATTTTTACATGGTGCAACTGCAAATGAGAAAGATGATAATACCCATGCACACACGCATCATCTATATGCTTTAATTCCAATCAGAGCACAAGGTCAATTGTTCTAAGTGAGAGAGTCTTACCATTCTTCCACTGGGCGTGCAAAGCGGGCATGCAGACGAGTACTCAAAACTAGTCCAGGGAAGCATAACAGGTTGTTCGCCTATAACTCCAATCCCCCTGGAATAAAAGGACACACTAAGTCCAACACATACCTTCTTGATCAAGAAAAATTATGCAAATCATTTGATACAGCATGGTACAAAAGTACTTGTTGCCAGAAATTAAAATGACAACTCACAGTCTCACATTTCCTGCCTCAATAACATAAAGGACAAAATACTAAAAGCACATATACGTTAAGGGGGAGAGGGAATCACCATAAGTTGTCAACTTTGCCATTGGCATCGGTCATGATCCAGTGTCTTCTAAGAAGTTGAACTGGTCGATCTGAATTGTTGGTAATTCTGATCCTATAAGCCAAAAAGTACTGCCTCTTGGAAGGCTGACTCTGCCCCTCGATGTACACACTCCTGACTTGAAACCTGATACCTTGAAATATTAAGGACTTGACTTTAGATCAATAAACTATTGAGCATGGAAAAAGGGGCAGGACAATGCTGGCGATGATGAACAACAGGCTGCAAAAACCCTTCCTAATGAGTATTACTGCCACTTCGATGGTCACCATGCTAAGGATCTTGAACAGAATATTTCAGTAATTTCTACTAATTGGTTGTTAAAAGGGCTGTACATGATACTGACTGGTAACACCTGCAAGCATTTCTAAGTGCTCATCATGCAACTGTAGGTAATTATCACTTTCCATAAGATCTCCCAGAAAATTTAAATTGCGAGAGACAAACTGTTCATGGCATCATACCAAATACATGACTGAGCACACTGATGGAGTTTTAGATTAAACTATGCACACAAAAACAGATTCATTAGCTGGACTATACCAAGGTTGTTGCATCGCTTGAACATTTCAAGAGTGAATGGGGTGCAATTTCTTTCAGCTCATCACGATATTTAGCCGCATCCTGAAAAAGACATATCAGAAGGTTAAGAGAGATAGTTGGCACAGGTCCAAACATCAATTGCTAAAAGTCAGCAACCAGTGAAAATAACGTGAGGAACACAATCATCATCAACGAAGTTAGCTTTATCTTCTCACTGAGATGGAAAATAAGTATGGGACAGTCATCTGACAAAGTTAACAAATTAATACTCCAACTCTACACATATTCCAACCAAAAAAAAAAAAAAAATTCGCATACTTCATTTACGTATGTATTGAGTTCTACATCTGAAGAAAAGCAGCTGAAGTGTAGGTATTTAAACTGGGGTTGTCACTAACGAATGGCTATGTCAAGGAGGATTATGATGGAACTTGCATGAAGCAGTAACTATGGTCATATCAAAAGATTTATTAAATCTCATATCACATGTTTGACCCTATAAGCATTTTCACATCTTGCAGATCTTGTTTGCTTCATATACATAACAAGGATGAATGTGTAAACTACTATAAAATATGAATGTATCCAACTCCATCAAAAATAAAAGAATGGGAAAAAGGAAGAGAAGATTCAAGTATAAAGGGCACAGCATTCGAACTCTGCACCTCAAAATACATTATACATGGGCAACTAAATGAGGTAAACATGAAGATTTGGGCACTTAATACCCAAGCATAGCACAAGAGTAGTTAGGCTAACCATGATGGAAACAAACATACTGAACCTCCTGAGATAAAGATATGGCTATCTCAACAGGCGACATTTACCACTAGCAGCTGACCCAAAAGGGGTCAAGGCACTAGAAAGATATCAGTTTGTCATCGCATTTGGACAAAAGGAATTGAAAATTCACATAATGCATACTGAAGCCTGATTTATTGACACGGGATGCAACAGCAAAAATGAAGATAAAGACTCAGCTTGGGAAACAGAATTCAAGTACCTCGAACCTCTCATCAGCGACCGCGTCCTTAATTAACCTTCGCAGGTGCAGAACCGGCTCCTCTTCCTCAAACAACTTCAAGGAATCACGAAGTCGGGCAGCTTCCTTATAATCCTAAAAACACATAAACAGAGTTAGTCTTTCTGCCAAATACTTATCATCGTATCGAAATATAACTGAAAATCCTCCTTTAAGATATGAAGCACATGACCATCCGCAAAGAGACCAACGTCATTAAAATCTCCGGTAGCTTCGAATCCAGATTAACCATCACAAGACACGAATGCATATCCATTCTTGTAAACGCAAATTCACCGCCGCAAGAAATCTTGTCTCCGCTATGGTAGATTATCTAGTTTGCAGCAAGCTAATGAATATTCTCGGGTGGAAAATTATTATAGACTAAAGAACACAGATAGAAAATTCCATGTTTATTGTGATTGCAATACCTCCAAGCATACAATGCACAGAAATTTGGGAATAATTTCTTAGCAATTGACACTTTGTTCATAAGGACTCATGCTTACTGATCAAAACAGTAAACAAGAAAACAGAAAACCAGAAGCAATATTTTCGAATGAGGAAGAGAAGCACAGAGAAAAACAGAACACGAACTTGCATACATCGGTTCTAAAAGAAACTGTCAAGTACAGGACAGCTTAAACAAGAACAATAACTGCTTACAAACCACACACACGTGCAGCATATAACTGCACCTAAACGTGCTAACTCCCTTCCTAAATAACAAAAATACCAGCTGCATAATATAAACAACCTAGCAAGAAAAATAAACCATAAGAAGAAAACAGAACAGAGGAACATCAGTCGAAAAACCAGCAGCACTAAGACATTATAATCCAACAGCGAGCACCGACTCATACAACCGTCACTGCTGATGCATACCTCATTTAGAAACATTTCATCCTAAATAATTCCTTCCCTCCCCCCCACCCCCGCCCCACCCTAAAAAAAAAAAAAGAAAAGAAAAGAAACCACCCAACCCAAATCTAAACTGGCACTTCATGTCTGACCACAGTTTACCCAGCTAAGATTCTGAGGAATATCCCATTGAACAGCGCATCGCATAAGGAGAAGCTCCTTTATAGACGCACTGGGCACATGCAACATCCAACCACATACAATCTAAACCATTCAAAGTCCATCCATTTTAGACGGACATCAAGAAGAACAGTCCCACTGCTTTCCTTCCTTGATAATGCAAAGTGGATCCCACCACGGCACACACTCTCTCCTTCACCACATCACGACAGAAGCTAAGACCCAGCAACAAAAACGAAGAGCCAATTCGAAAAAGTCCCATAAAGTCTTCACTCTCTAGACCCAAAAAGAAGGGTTCAAAACCGAGGCAATAATAAATGAAAAAATGACTAAGTAAATGGAAAGAAACCCACGAGGAAAGAAGAATTGCAGGGAACCCCAGATTGCAGATTTGTTGTTAAGAAGAACGGGAAGCGAGAGCACCAGCGGTCCGTACGTCGATGGCGAAAGTGAGGGCACCTCCAAAAACGACACGAGACGAACTACAACAGCAAGAAATTGAACGAACGCAAATGATCTACGACTAACCCTCTCGCTCAATCGAGAGACAAATCAAAACCCTAATGAAAAAGGCAAAGGGGAGCAATGAAAAACAAAGCGAGAATCGCTAAAGAGAGAGAGCGAGAATTGACAAGGAGAGAGACGTCTACCATTTCTCAAGACTAGTTGCGGCAACAAAGGAGGAGGAAAGGTGTCGCGGCTCTGTCTTCTCCGGCGAAACAAACTTCACGAGAGAGAAGGGAGAGAGACAATCTCTACGAGAAGGAACACAATGCTTCCTCCCTAAACCCCACACAAAGAGAAGAAGAAGAAGAAACGAAACTTCAGCGGGGCACGAAAGCGAGAGAGAAAAGCGCGGCGAGGGAGAGATAATAGCAAAACGGGAATGGAAGGGAGAACTTACCTTCTCGTGGCCGGCGACGACGAGATCGGCGGCGATGAGATCGGCGAGGGGCGACGGGAGAGTTTCTTCGGACGATGGGGTGAAAGCTTCGTGAGAATGAAAGGGGGTAAAATTTTAGGGTTAGCCGGTTCTATTTCCCCCTTTTGTTCTCGGGAGATCTTGGCCAGAAACGAGAAGCAACTTTTTTTTGCTTCTCGTTTCTCTTCCAAAACTATTCCTTGGCCGAATTTTTAGTCTTGGGAACAAAAAAAATTTACCCATTATCATGCAGGTTTCTACTCTTTTTTTATTCCAGGAACAAAAGAATAGAAATCTTGTTCCCGAGAACGTTATCGTGCACTGCCTTAATGGAGGTTTTTGTCTTCTTGGAAGTCAGAATTCAAAAGAAAAATATTTCTTTCTGTCGTTTCTTTTGGGAATGGTCAAAGTCAACAAAGCTGGCAGCCCTTTTTTTGAAAGAAGACAAAGAGAAGTGACGTGAGTGGATAGAAAAGCGAAAAAGAGAAAAAGGGAAAAGAGGAAGCAAATAAAGGTATGCAAAAGAATCGAGATTTGCCTGGGAATCGGTGGCTCTTAAGGAATCGATCCGATTTCCAGTTTCCATTTATGAAAATCGGTGGGTGCCGATCTAATTCTCGATTTCATGGACGGATACGCCCATCCAAACCGAAACGATTATGCCCTATCTCCTCTCATGGTTTCCATGTTTTTATAAGAATTTAGTAAAGTGTGTAAGCTACTTTTTAGAAACTCAACGAATGACTCCTTCAAAAGATACTTTCGGGACTCACATAGGACATTGTGTTCAAGAAGATGTGGAATACCGGTGGAATTGTTTCTACAAAAAGAATTCAGTAAAGCAAATGTTATAAGAGATTGAGCACTGTTAGGAGATAAAGAAAGATGCGATTTACATATGACAATCATCCAGAACCTTGAACTTAAATAATATTTTAGATTTTAACTGAAATGATTCAAAAACGGGGAAAAAAAAACTATTTCTCTTATTTGGTAATGTTTTCCAATAAAATAAAGGAAAATGGTACTCTTAATTAAGCCGGTTTGATTTAAAGAAAAATATTACTTAATATGAAAAGTATTCACGATAGGTTTTGGAAAATGATATTATTATTGGTGAGATCGATTCCATAGATCCACCCGAAAATCGGATGGGATAAGCAGTCCGATTCTTCTCGGGTAGATCCGTGCAAATAACGGGTGGTTTCCGGTTCTAATATTTTGGAATCGGTCCTTAGCGGGCGGTTCACAGTTTTAGGTTAGGAATCGCCCATCCAGACCATGCACATCCCTAGCAAGCAGGCCATCTTCCTCGCACAGGCATCCGTGCCCTTGTCGGCCTCTGTCCGCGGGCACCTACTAGCCCTGCCGTCGGTGCTCGCAGCTGGGCCTTTGCCATGCCTCCGCCTCCCATCCTCGTGTCAGCCACCATCGCTCCCCGCCAAGACGCCTCCTCCCATTCGCCTGTTGCTGCGTCCTGTCGTCGCCTATGCCGGCTGCCGCATCTTTGTGCTGAGCCTCCACCGCACCGACACCAATAGCCCTTTGCTCGGAGCTGCAGCACCATCGCTGCTCGCCGTTTGCAGCGCCTCAGCCCGCCCTGCAGCTGGGACCCAGCGCTTGATGCCTACGCCCTTGGCCACCTACCACTGCACCTCCCCTGTTGCCGTGCCTCCGCCTCGCTTTCGCCTGCGCTTCGCCTGCTGCCTGCAGCACCTTTGAGCAACGCCAATGGTAGCTCGCCTCCGTTTGCCGTCCTCCACGCCGGCCGCTGCTATTTCTGCTTTGCCGCACCGGCCATCGCACGCCCCTCACCTTCTCCTGCTGCAGCACCAGCCCCCAGCCCCTGCTGGTTGTCGTCGCCCAGCCTTCGCCCGAGCTCCGAGAGTCGCTAACATCGCTACTCCCGCTGCCCAACTCCCACGCCACAACCTAACCCCGGTGCAAATCGTCTGTCGCAAATCCCGCGCACCAGCCTTGTTTTTTAAAATAAAAGTCAAGGTAGTTTATTTTTATTTTTTTTTATCAAGTTTAGTTATTATTGCTCAAATTGAAACATTGGATGTCAACGTTCAATTCATGAATATTTTAGGCATTATCCGCAGGATTTTGCCCAAAATTATTGTAATTATTAATTTGATTCGTAAGACATCGGATCATTTTTAATCATATTAATTTTTTGGGCATTTTATAGTGTTTTGATTATTAAATCATTATAATTATGAATTTGACCCGTAAGATTTCGGATCAAATTTTTAATTGTTTTGAATTTCCTTATATGTTATGATGTTTAGGGTTAAATTAACGATTATTTTAATCTTTCATTTGGTGAATATGTTGTTGGTTTAGATATAATGTTTATTTGATAATTGCTTGTCTTGAAAAACACTAAAAAATAAAAATAAAAACCAAAAATCAAATTTTGCATCGAAATATATTGGTTTCGTAAATTAGGATCGCTTTTTTAGATTACATGTTCGGGTAATTTTTGGAATAGACTAGGATTTGGATCTAAATAATTTTCCTTTTTAGATAAGTTCTCAAATAATATTTGCACATTTTAATAATCTCATTATTCTTAAAAAAAATAGTTTTCTAAGATGAGATAGGGTTTAAGTCAAATTAACCCCTAAAACATATTTGAAAATTATTCTTTTTAGACAATTTAATTAGGTTTTTTTTTATTATGAATTTTAATAACAAAAATACAAAAATATTAGGTGCATGTCAAATAGTTTACATGTTAGGATCATTTAATTAGGAATTGCTTATGAGTAAAATTAGGTCACATAGTTTAAGTGCACATTATATAGTAAATTTCTAATTTCAAGATAAAGGAATAACCAAAAGAATTGCTTACTTGTGCGTTTAATTTTTTTGATGCAATTTTTTTGATTTGTTGAGTGTTTAATAATGATTGAGCACCCATGTGATCGCTCATTTGCATGATAATGATTTAGGTTAAAATAAATCCAAATTGTCTACAAAGACTTTTTTTGAAAATAAAAGAATGATACCGAGAGGGCATTAGAGAAATATAATATAATTAAGTCTTCGTACCCAAAGTCTTTGGCTCATAAGAGTAAAATAATTATCCCGTTATTTTACTTTGGTGTTTAATCGACTTGCCATAAACCGATTAGTGGCGACTAATAGATAAAGTTCATTTAAAAAAAAAAAAAAAAAAACTTGAACTTAAGTCGCAAATTGATATAGGTTTAGGAGAGTCCAAGCTAAGTCTAGACTCAGCAATCCATTAGCCAAACCCTTAGGTGGTTCAACCCACTTCGGGGAGGTCGCGACAGAGTGTCCAAAGGTAAAGCTTTTTGATAGCAAGAAATGTTATCCTATAAGAAAAACCCCAGACTTTATCAATTCCAATTATTCTCTAAACATTTTTCTTTTGTCTCATGAAAATTTGCAACTTTAGGTCATGTCATAATTTTACCATCCAATCCCAATTTTTATGTCTCATAAAAAGCAACAAATTTTCACTTGAATCACAAATTTTTGGTTAACAATTGAGAGATGGAAAACTCCCAAGCACGAGTTATTCCAACGTCTGAGGGTGAACTTTTTGACGATGAGGGATGGAGCATTTCTAAACATGAAAGATTGAAGATTGAGCGCAAAATTGAAGATCTTGAGTGAGATGGAAGGAAAACTCTCTTAAAATTAAGAGCATATTAATAGAATGTGTTGCGACATCCTCCAAGTAGGGCTGGATCACCTAAGGGTTCGGCTAATGAATTACTAAATCTAGACTTAGCTCGAGCTTTTTCAAGCTTATACCAATTCACGACTTAAGTTCAAGTTTTCTTTTAAATGAATTTTATCTAAGAATCGACACTAATTAGTTTTTGGTAGGTTGATTAGACACCTAAGTAAAATAATGGAAAAATTGTCCTCCTACAAACTAGAGACTTTGGGTACGAGGATCTGCTTACACTACAATTTCTTTTTATCTTCAAAAATGTTTTTTGCAGGCAATTTGGTTTAATTTTAAACTAAATCACTATCATGCAATGGGGTAAATCCTCATTAAACACTCAACAAATTAAATAAATTGCACCAAGAAATAAACACACAAAACAAGCAATTGTTTTTTGATTTTATTTTTTATCTTGAAATCGGAATTTTACCACATAACATGCACTTAAACTATGTGACCTAATTTTACTAACAAACAATTAAATGAACCTATTATGCAAACTAATTAGCATGCACCTAATATTTTTGTATTTTTTTTATTAAATTCGTAATAATAAAAAACTAATTAAATTATCTAAAATGAATAATTTTCTAATATACTTTAGGGGTTAATTTGACTTAAACCTATCGTATCTTAGAAAACTATTTTTTAAAGGATTAGATTATTAAAATATGCAAGCATCATCTAAGATCCTATTTAAAAAATTTTATTTAGACCTAACCTTAATCTATTCCAAAAATTATCTAAATGTGCAATCTAAAAATGCAACCCTAATTTATAAAACCAACTATTCCGATGCAAGTTTTTTATTTTTGTATTTTTAGTGTTTTTCAAGGTAAGCAATTATCATATAAACATTATATCTAAACTAATCAAGATATTTATCAAATGAAGGATTAAAATAACCAAAAAATGATCTGTGGTCTCACGGATTAAATTAATGATTATTTTAACTCTAAATATCACAATATAAAAGAAAGTTCAAAATAATAAAAAATTTATTTTGGATCAAATTAATAATTATAATGATTTAACAATTAAAATATTATTAAAATGCCCCGAAAATTAATAATTAAAAAAATGATCTGATATCTCATGGATTAAATTAATAATTATAATAATTTTAGGCAAAACTCCTACGAGAATGCCTAAAATATTCAAATAATTAACAGCAATATACCATGTTCCAACTTAAACAATAATAACAAAATTTGATAAAAAAAACTAAAAAGAAATACCTAAAAAGAAGACTCAGCAGCACGACGAGAGAACGCGCAGCAATGGGTGAAGTAACGGGCAGAGGTGGCGCGGGCTGAGAGGCGGTGGTTTACTGCAGTCGTCGCTGGTGGCGGGTGGTCGTCGGAGCTCCGGCGAGAGGACCGGCAGCGAGCGGAGGAGGGCACAGCAGCGAAGGGGCGGCGCTCAGGCGGAGGGCTGCTCGCGGCTGCAGCGAGGCAACGGCGGATTCGCAGGGGGATGAGCAGATCGCGGCTGGTGCGGCGAGACGGCGGCGGCTTCGCGGGTTGCTGGTGTCGCGAGGGGTCGAGCGGCGGTGCGGCTGCAGTTCAGCTAGCTCTCGTCGGAGTGGGGGCAGCAGGTGCGCGGCCGGCTCGAGCTGCTGGTGCCGTCGGGCAGAAGCGCAAGCAGGGGCGCTGGGTCGTTGGCTACAGCAGGCGTCGGTTCTGGGTCGTGGTTGCTGGCGTCAGGGCCGGCTGCAGCAGCGACGGTGACAGCGACACGAGCTCGCGGGCGACGGAGCGACGGCTCGGGCAGCAGGAGGGATGCGGCGGATTGGGCGGCTGAGGTGTCGAAGAAGATGAACAGTCCACTTCCTTTTCTCTCTCTTCTTTGCTGCCACTGATCTGTTTCTTACTTTCTTCTCTGCAATTTGTCAGAGAAGAGAAAACACTTCTTTTTGACTTGTACGGACGAGAGAAGTTATTTTTTTCTCCTCTCCTTTTCACGCTCTCTTTGCACGAATTCTCTTTCACCTTTCTCACGAATTCTCTCTTACGCGCTCCCCCTTTTTTTCTTTTATTTTTAACGAATTGTGGCCCTCTTTTTAGCGAAAACCTCGACTGACCTTTAGAAAGTTACCCTTTCTTGACGGAGGGATTATTGAATTTCAGTCCCGATTTGCCATCGCAAATTAGCACTTCGATACTTTTCACTCACAATACCAAAAATCCAAGTTCATTTTTAATTTTTACGAACGACTGACCTGATGAGTATAACTTCTCGATACTTTCCATTCGATTTATCAATTTGACAGTTATTCTTATGGATTTTGGGTCTGATTTCCATTTTGACTTTCTATTCACTTGATTTCTTGATTCTTGGTTGGAAATTTGGCTCCACATTTACCAAGATTGAATATTTATTAAAGTAGGAATAGCTAGTAAGAATCTCCACCTTCCATGTATAATTAATTAGATTGATTTTTTTTTTCGCTCTATTTTTTAGGGATTAAAATTAATCTCTAATTTTTATACAATAAATCAATGACTAGGTGCCGAAATTTAGATGCCAACAGAATATTATTTTGATTATTCTAAGAACAATTAATAGAATGTCATTCTTATTGTTCTAGTTTTTATCATAATATCATATCCAAGAAGATGTTATTTGGGCTGATATAGAAATCCATCTCCAAAGGAGTGTTTCTTGAATTTGAAACTTGGTGGAAAATGTAGAGCAATAAGATCACTAAGGGTGAAGGGTTAATGGGGTAGAGGGCAAAAACAATCCTATTAATTGACCATATTAATGGGGTGGAGGGCAAAAACAGTCCAATTAATTGACCATATAAAATTCCTAACACATGATATCAATTGCAATTAAGTTCCTACATATTACTAAATGTAGGAATTTTCCAAATGTCATACTTAGGTTTTCAAGGGTATTTTAGAAGTATTCTAGAGATGGGCGATACGGTAATTGTACACTTAGGTAATAAATGTAGGTAGTTGAATAGATAGGGAGATGCAATTTCTACCGTTAGATCGGAAAATGATCTATGGCTACAATTAATCTTGAACAACTTATATATATTATAGATTCTCTAAAGATCCTTGTGAGCCGGGTTATTAGCCGCATGAGTAAAGAATCGTTAGGTTGATCAACCCATCATTCCACAAATTGACAAAAGTACCTGTTATTCATGAGATCGATAGAAGCAATCATTCATTAAAGATCCATGACTCTATTATGATACAACTTCTGAGCAGGGAAGCATCAATTCGGAGCAAAGACGAGTACATCCTTCAAGAAATTGACGAAAGCAATTCAATTACATGTAACATTTCATTAAAGGAATGGTATGACTACCCATGACAATTAAAAGACAACATCTAAGCAGGCAAGTATCAGAGCAAAGATGAGCAGGCAAGTATCAAGCAGGAGCAAAGATGAGTGAATGACAAACTAAAGTTGGAACAATGAAAAGTTATTTGAGTCGACAGGGCACTGTGTATTGCCATTTGTAGCATCTACTAGAACTGTTCCATCCCTTGTATCAACCAGGCTCGCCATCTTGCATCTCTCGGCATTGTATCTTCAACTTCAAAACCAGAGGAAGATCACCAAAAATTAAGCAAAAATAACTATCCAAGGCGCGAAAACTCGATAACACATTAACTTCCACTGTCATTCTTGATGTACGTCCTCATCACTCTATAGCTTGACCAGCTATTCGTTCCGTTGGCTGTTGATCCACAATTCATAAACTTGTTATTCCTTGTCTAATTTTCCTTTGTTTGTGTGCTTAACAAGAATCAATGGTCCATACCTTCGGACAAGGTTATCTAAAAGGTAAATTACCCGTCACAACATATTCTTCCAACTCAGACCAATCCAAAGAACCCTTCAGTCTGGGGTCTCTCACATTACAACGCACTTACAATGACTTGGATCTAACAAAGATGATTACCCAATTGGCTTCCGTTTGGGTATCGACCCGAGTCCTCATCTTTATGTGACTGCAATGTCTGTATCAACCATTTCGATAGTCTCACCGACCTTGAGTGCATAAATCGCATAAACCGCTCCTCCCTCCAAAGGTTTGTGCATCTGGTCTCGCCCAAATGGACTTGTAACTTTGTGAGATTATATGGCAATTCCTCTGGAAGAATCTCTCACAAAGTCTTTTTCGTTCCTTCAGTTCTGTTTTCTTTTTCTTATTTTCGGGTTTTTTTGGTAGAGGTAGACATCTGACGGTGCAAAGCCACGGATGTGAACCTAACTTACTTTACTCGACGCTGCAGGATATTTTACCAGAATAAAATGTTTGTCAGGGCATTTTTTAGAACTAAAGAAAGAAAAGCAAGGGAAGAAATTGTCTCGACTTTTATAAAAAATACTGAGCACATTTTTAACTCCGATTTCTTAAAATTAAAATTTAGTATAAACTCATGCACATATCACCCGGTCCACACCAGCTGTCGTTTTAATTTGACTCTCAACTATGTATCCATCCCTCTTCATCCGAAGTAGGAATGGTGATCTAAGAAATTTCTTGCCCCTCCTAAACAGAACAAGGAAGTGCAACCATTTCAGACATCGTGTACATTGGCTATTTAGGATAACAAAAAGAGAGGGACACTGTTAATATTCTGTAGAATGCTCAACACTGGTTAATAACTTTAGAGAGAGATGGGATTCTCGAGAAATTTTCTTCCATTAATAGAAGAGCACAACACAAACCAAGTCTTTTCTCTGTTAATATGAGGATATCTTCCACAGGCACAGCTAAGCCCAGTTTCAAGTTCCATTATCTCCCGATGCTATATATCACCCCGTAAGAACAAAACTATTGAACACAACAATCAATTTCAAACCATTCAAACCATGTCTTTCCTCTTGTTATGAGCGTCGGGGTGTCAAGGAAGGCTTGATTGGATAATACATTGTATCATGTTTGTTCATTTATGTAGTTAACAGTATTCTTTTCATCGAGAAAATACAGGTTACCCTGACATAAATGTCAGTCAACTGCCTTATTGAAGTAAACGTGCTAAGTAGCCTTTACGAAGACAAAGGATGACATGGTAAGAGTTTGGAAACAAGAATTTTGTGGAGGTGGTTTTTTATGGTTTGACGAGAGTGGAAATGTTTGGTTTAACTTGGCGTAACTATTTGTGTCTTGTACTTTGGCCTCCTCTCATACCTAAAACTGGTGTTTCCTGGTCCTCCATCTAGCTTTTCTTTGGATTTGCATTCTCGTTTGCATCACATTGATTTAGCACAAGAACACATTCATCTTATTATGCTGTCACTACACCAAATATAGATCAAGGCCAGGCCAAAAATATTTCAAGTACAATAGCACATTCATTTTTTCTTTACACTGTCCCCAAGAGTTAATAAAATAAAATTCATGCCAACCAAAACAATTCCAGGTACTGCATATTTTGTGCAATCAGACCCCACAGCATAACTTGACTTCTCCGCCAGAAAAGCTAATCAAATGGAAGCATCGTTGAAAAGGCCAAGACAAGTAACTAAGAAATTTCTCAAATTCACCATTTAAGGTGTAGTTATAGCCTATAGGTCCGACCAAAGAAAAACAAAATGTGTACTTATAGGAACGAGGGAAATAAAGCTTGTCGTTACAGATTATCACCCATGACAGATAGGTTGGGGACTCAGATTTAATATTTTTTTGTGGCCTTCCTAAAGGAACTTTTCGGACAAACGCTTTTCTCAGCTCGCCAGAATTTAAGCAGATCTAAAGAAAGTAAACACGCAGGCTTAGACTCATCCGAAGCTCATCCGAAGCTCATCCGAACTTGAACAAGAAGGCGGCAACTTCAAATGAGGCGAACCAAGGAAGATGAAAAAGTCTAAATGTACTGATTGAAAGCGAATGAACAGGGTAAGTTGCAATGAATCCAACAGACATTTGAGCTCACTGGTCTACCGAACAAGATAGACATTGAACTGGTAAAGAGCCAATACCGATCCCAAGAACATCCGCAACCCTTCAAACATTAAAAAACAAAATAGTTACTTGCGTCCAGCTGATCTACTAAAAATAAAAGTCAAATAGAGCACGGGGCTAAAAAACAGAGCAGCAAGAGACAAGCATCCATGTGCCGACCAGCATCAGCAAGAACCTTCTGTGTCTTTAGCGAATTCAATGTCCTCGTCGACCATCATCCTCACCAACTCCTTGAACCCAACCTTGGGCTTCCAGCCCAACACCTTCTCCACCTTCCTTGCGTCTCCCTTCAAGAAGTCGAACTCGTCCAAGAAATCCTCGGCGACGGCAACCGCGGTGAAGGAGACAGCCACGTCGGACTGGGCGGTGAGATTGTAGACCTCGTCCGGTGGAGATCGTGTCGATGCAGCGGACGAGAGAGGAGGAGTCGGTGAATTCGGCGTATCGAAGCTTCATCCGGGCGTTGTGGTGGGGGTCGATGGAGACGGGGTCGATCCGTCCGGCGCTGGAGTTGGAGGAGCGATCGTGGATCAGGCCGTGGACCTCGTTACCCTTTGTCGAGCAAGAACCCGGCGAGGTACGACGCGTCCAGGCCGGTCATGCCGGTGATCAGGGCCACCTTGCGGTGGTCGGGGCTCCGCCGTTGGCTCCGGATCCGTGTTTGGGCGCGTCGTTCCGGGTTGCCATTGCTACTGCCTTTCGCAAAATAATTATAAATTATCGTGCAACTTACTTTTTCAAAAATTTATTATTAATAGTAAATTGTTTTTCTCTACTTTTTTTTTTTTTTTGTTAGCTTATTTTTCTCTACTTAAAGACTAGCAAAATCGTGGGACAAGAGAGGTCAGTTTTTGGCAGACTTTTAGGAGGCGGGAGAGCAACTGAGTAGGGGTAGTTCAGTCATTTTAACTGAACTTCCTACCTTGCGCGCCTTTTTTATACTACTAATGAGATCGCGCCACGTGGGTATATAGTCGGTCAACATGAAGAAGTCGGCGAAGACTCCGGAGATGGGGATCTGGTGCTCCTCGATGGCCGGATTTACCGTGCGACGGCAAGTGTGGTGCATTGTGAACCGTCCGATGAAGGCTCCCGGTAAAATAACGGCCCCATACCCTAGAAAGGAAAAAAAAAACCAATTTTCTGTTCGGCCCCAATTTTATCCTATAATTTCTTTTGTCCCCTGAAAACCCCGAACTTTAGGTTTACTTCTACATTTTAAACTTTTTTTTTTTTTTTATCTGTCCCATGAGAAGCCATTCGCTTTAGGTCACGTCCCATTTTACCATTTCATCCTAATTTTGCCTTAATTTTTTTTTGGAAGTAAAAAACAATAAATTGTTACGTGAGTCACAAATTTACCCTTGTTCAACATTTTTCATTGACAACCAAGAACTCTAAAGTATGAGTTATTTAGATTGTCCAAAGGGAGAGCTTTTTGACTACGAGAGATTAAGATCGAGTACAAAATCGAAGATCCCAAGTAAAATCTAACCTTAATTGCTCTAGTTTTTACTAGAAGTAATCCAATGTTATCTGGTATGGTCCCAACTAAGAACCCGACTGAAGGGCCAATTCCTGGTTTCCAAAACGAGGGATTGGATCAAAGCAGTTTCTAGGCGATCTTGTGGAACTGGTCCTTTCACTTTGGTCATGGATCATCCTTGCTGATTACAATATTTTCCTCCTTTTTTCGGCCCCCTCATCCCTTTGAAAACCAGTCAATCTGCATCCTCTTCTCTGCAAATTGGTGCAGGCCCTATAGAGCCTTCATTCCTCAGCTGGAACAGCTGCGTGAGACTGTAAATGCTGCTGGTGAGCATCCACTTGTGACCCTATTCGTTTCCTTGGATCATGATGAATACTTTCAATGAGCACTGGGCTCGCTGTCTCCTTCGATGTGAGCCTGCACAGATGGCTCAATAAACACTATCGCGTCCGTCGCATTCCATCCCTCATTCCCTTGACCTCAGAAGAGATACCGAGTCATGATGAGTTGATTGGTTTGGTAGAAGATTACATGCCCGAAGCATTCCCTTTCACGAAGAAAAGAGAACTAGAGATTCTTGATGTTTCCAGGTGCGAAGGTGGAAACTCCGAACACCTATTGGCAGTGGGGAAGGTGGAGATTATCTTTTCCTCTCTAACGGGAGAGCTGGAACGGTATGTTTGATGTTTCCAGGTATGCTATTCTTTTTGTGGCAGATTTTGGTTCTATCGCATTAGTAAAGCATCTCTCGTACTTAAAAAATAAAAAAATAAGTATAAATAATCGCCAGTTCCCTTCTTAGAACCGAGAATCAAACTGCCTAGATACTAGTTCAGTTTTTAGGAAGTGAGAATTGGACCACCTAGATATTGATTATACTTTTAGGAATTTGGAATCGGACCAAACTAATCGGTTTGGTCTAGTCTGGGCGGTTCCTGATTTGGTTGATTTGTCTTGTTCATCCCTAGTTTTTACTTAAATTTTATATCTAAGAAGACGTTATTTGTGCCAATATAGAAATCCATCTCCAAGGACCGCTTCTTGGATCTGAAATTTTGGAGGAAAAGTAGAGTAATAACGTAAAAATGTCATGTAAGATCACTCGGGAATTTTTTTGAATAGACTTATTTAAAAGACAAAAAAAGTTTAGGGTAACATTGAGAATGGACCTAAAGTTTAAGGTCTTTTATGAGAAAAAAATTTTAAGATAGAATTTGGATTGGACCTTAAGTTTGATATTTTTTTTTTTATGAGACAAAAAAAAGTTTAGGGTACATTTGGTATTGGAGTTAAAGTGGAGGTTTTTAGGATATTAGGCCCGTTTCATAATAAATACTAATTAATAATTAATAACAATTAATATTGTCTATGTAATTTTATGTAATAAATTTTTGGTTAAAAAAAGTAAATGGGAAGCTCGTTCCTTTCAACCAAACATAACAAAAGAAATAAAAATTCAAGTTTGAAGTTTTAGAAACGAGGTCTAAGTCATTTTAAATAAATTTTTAGCTTGTATTTGATGAAAAAACCAAAATTAGAGTCAAAACTTATAGTTAAAATGAAAAATATATAGTTGTGCAACGATGCTTTCATTCTTATCGTGAATATGTATAAAAATCAAGCTTTTCAAACTTCACGAAGGCTTGACCTTTTTTTTTTTTTTTTTTTTTCACGGAAGCTATAAATTTTTCCTAGATTCAAATTCCGAACAGATTCATGGCTTCGATTCTTCTTTTTGTCCAATTTAAAATGAACTTCACTTGATTTTGGAAGAACAATTTTGGACTAAGCAAGAACATTTCATTCAGGGTAATTCCTAGCTGAATTAAACTGAACGAGTTTTTTAAGCTGCACATTTGAACCTCTTGCTAGGCAATGACATGAACGAATCTCTTAATCCTGCTCAGGTTTATGGACTGAATGTCTCATTGGCAAAGGGCACCTTGTCTCTCAATAAAAAACATTTAGTTCTGACAAAGAATTCATCACTGTATGTTGCATCATTCTCAGAGCAGCAATACCAACAGACACCAAGTGTGTTGATAATCTTACAGGGGAACATTTCAAACGAGGAAACAAAATCCTCCAACTCGCATCAGCTAGAACTTTAGCTAATCGACATCCAAAATAAATGATGTATATAAACATGAAAATGATAAAATCAAGTTCAATTACATGTAACATTTCAATTAAGGAAGGCATGACTTCCCATGACAATTAAAAGACAACTTTTCAGCAGGCAAGTATCACACAGGAGAAAAGATGAGTACATCATTAAGCTAAAATTGGAACGATGAAAAGTTATTTGAGTTCACAGGGCACAGCAAGATCCAAGACATTGAAGTTTTGTTGCCAGTTGTAGCATCAACTAGAAGTGTTCCATCCCTCCTTTTCTCATGAAAAAGGATGTATCAACCAGGGTTCGCCATCTTGCATCTTTTGGCATTGTATCTTCAACTCCAAACAGGACGAAGATCACTCCAAACCAGATGAAGATCACCCAAAGATCGAGTAATGTGAAAGTCAATCCCAATATGACACATTAACTTCCACAATCATTATCCCGATGCATGTCCTCATGTTATCAGCTCGACCAGCTATTCCTTCCATTGGCTATCAATCCACATAGCCTTGTTATTCCTTTTCTAATTTTCCTTTGTTTGTGTGCTTGTCAAGAATGAATGTTCCATACCCTTCGGGCAAGGTTGTCTCCAAAAGGTTGATTACCAGTCACAACAGATTCCCCCAAACCCATACCAAGCCAGACCAACCAATAAAAAGCTTCCAATCTCAGGTCTCTCACATCACAGCGCACTCCCTTTTTCAGCCGAAATACAGTGATTTGGATCTAACAAAGACGACCCAACTGGCTTCCATCTGGCTAGTCTTTACACAATGAGGATTTGTCCACAAAAGTATCAAGAAACAATATGGCATGTTACAAGCACAGCGATGGTCAGTAGCCCAAATCATCAAGAGATGATTTTGTGAATGTCCAGTATATCTACTGGACTGGAGAGCTTGTATCACTGGAGACTTTGAAGTCCTTAGGAACAATCCATTTCTTCCATTCATCTCGCTTCCTAACCATTTCGCCCTGAAGAGCAATATCGAATAAAAGAAGAATTCACAATTATCTAAAAACGAAACAGATTGTATATAATGTACATAATTTAAACTCAGCTCATGCATAGAGAGTTACTAAATTATACCTGTATTTCCAACACGGTTGAACTTCGTATGGCATCTAAAATAAGATTAATATCTCTTGTCATACTTGAAACCTGTACAAAAGGGCACAGAACATACTGTTTATTGACTCCACGTATTGGGAACAGAATGTCATGTGGAAGAGCCTGGCAATATTCATGCATTCACGAATATAATACAGTTTCGCACTTGACTTCACAACATTATCACATCCTGTGGCCTAGATTAAGAGAAGAGTGGGAGTGTAAAATGGAATCCAAATGCGAGAAAAGAGTTTTAAAACTGAATATGAGGGTGGAGCATAGAGTAAAAATCCAACTTCGGTGTCAGGGAATAATTTTAAACTCTATGGGATGGCTCTACTGGTAACTGAATCTGACTAGACAAAAGTTGATTGACAAGATTGGAATGTCTCCTTTCTCAATCTCAGTTGTTCCCTCAAGTGCGTATTTAAAAGTACGACAGAACTAATTTCTTCACCAAAAGACATTATACTTAACTACGGGGTTAAAGATCCAGACAATATCAGAATGCATGCTCAAGCACAAGTGCGCACGCAAAGGTATCACTCTTTTTCTTGTTAAATTTGTAGATACTTCTGTTTTCATATGATCTGCCTACACATAAATCCGAAAAACTGGAAGTCTGTAAACCCAAAAATTTGCAGAAAACACATAACAGAGCAACATGATTAACATTTTGCTTCTCCATGCATTATATACCAAAATAAAGAATTGGATCTAAAAGCAATATAAGACCACACTCAGGTAAAAAAGCAGTATAGAACCATGCAAACAATTAAATCATCCCAAAATAAACTCACCTTCTTAAACGCTGCTATTATTGAAATGTGGACCCAGCCCTGTTCATCCCATTTCTTCCGAAAGTGGAGATCTTTTATTAAATTCTCCTTACTACAAGAACCGAATTGAATGACAAATAGAGTTAAAACAGCTCAAAGGAAAAGTACAGCTCAATCAAGAATGATGAAAGAGAGAAATATAAGTACCTGAAATAATACTCTATCTGCCTCAATATCTCAAAATGCAATGGAGAATAGACAGCTAGAGGAGGCGGCGCTGAAAAGGGGCTGCTGGCTTGTATATCAGGATGTGGGGTCGGGAAAAAATGAGGTGCCATCTCTAACAAATTATCAAGATATCAATAACCAAACATGTAGCAATTTTGAAGAGAGGACAAAAACAATTAATTTGGCTTACCAGGATAAGCTAAGGGGTTACCAAATGGAAATGCCTGTGGTTGGATTAATGGTTGATAAGGAGGAGGATAAGGGAAAGGGAGTGGGAATTGCAGCACCGGCCTCATGAACCTGGGATCAAATCCTCCAACTTGACGAGAATGCCACTCTCGACTCCCTCGCGGTTGGTCATGCCTAAACATTTGCTGGTGAAAACCAGCAGCACGCATATTTTGCCCACCGCTACGGTTTCTGAAAGAGGAGCTCCGCGGCTGCTGATGCCCATTCCTAGAAGCTGGGCCAGTTTGCTGAAAGTCAAAAGGGCCTGTTGTGACACCACTGGGCGACGGGCCATTGCGCCTCATCGATCTTTGGCGTGCGGGCATTATGTGGTTTGGACTCTCGACTTTTTTGATTTCAGTCCCCTGTACCATAAAAGCAGAATATTAACTCAAATAAACCGGACAATACAGCATGGCAAAACCTACACCCACCTGAATAAACCGATACAGCTGATCAACAAAACCAGAGACAGAAAAAAGATAATAATCGCAGACCACATAAACTATAATTATGTCTGTCTGTTTCGTAAAGAATGGATTCCATCACCGCCATACACATAGAAATTTGTTTCCATAATTATACATTCCTATAATCAAGATGAAACAACACTCTACCTCCATCTCTCTCTCACTCCCCGCTCCCAGCAAATTTACCAGACAATTCAGAAAAAGGTCTGTGACTTTGGTTATGCTTATGTTTAAGTAGCTCAAGAAAAGGGTAGGGGGAAAAACTGTACCTTTTTCCATCCACTGCAACTCCCATATTAATCTGCTTCTATGCATTCAATTCAATTATATGCATTCACCCATGCTCTATTTTAAGACGTACAAGATCTAGAATTCCAGAAGCATATATATCTAAACGAACACATGGCAGAAATCCAATACATCGCATCATGCTCCTACACTCTCCAGTAATAATCCAGTAGCGAAAGAAGATCGCCATCACGTCCAGATTAATACGAAAACTTGTCCTACGGTAACCAAACGGAGCAGCGAAAAAGACAATCGGAGAGCCAAAAAAAGGAAGAAAAGAGAAAAGCAATCACCTTCGATACAGCCAGTCCCGACAGCGCATGAGCTAACTCCTCGGCGTGGGGCTCCGGCGACGACTTCGGCGGGGAAGAAGCGGAAGCCCTAGCGGGCTCCGGGAGGGCGGGACGCGCGCCCGGCTCGAGCGGGCCGCCCTCGGCCTCCCCGCCGGCCGGCTCGCTCCACGCCGGGGCGCCCCCGGCATTGCCGCCCGATCTCTCCGGCTCCGCCGCGGGGGACGGCGAGGGGGACGGTGGCGCGATCGCGGCCATCGGCGGCTGGAGCAGGAGGGATCACACTCGCGGGAAGAGAGAGAGAGGGGGGAGAGAGAGAGAACGGCGACGACGACGACGACGACGACGACGGAGGAGAGAAGGCGACGACGAGGGAGCGAGAGAGAACAACGGGGCCGCGCCGGGTTTTATACGAACTGCGACAACGTTTGTAGGACGAGGATGGCGACTCTCTGTCCGAGTCCGATTCCGAGTCAGCCTAGCCTGATTCAGGATTTTGATGCAAACATTCTTTTTCAAACTTTCCAAAATCCACACGCACACACGCACATATATATTTCATGTTATATAGTTTGCATATAGGTTGAACAAATTTAGAAACAAATCTATCTGACGTGAAATTTGAATTGATTTTTTCTTTAAAAGATTATATAATTTCAATATCCGATGGATATCCTTCCTCAAACAGGCAATGTCCGTTTAAATGCTGGATGGAAGATCACTATTGTGTAATTTTAAGAAGCCTATATTTACTATCTACAGTTGATTCAGATATTTAAGCCGGTATAAGTACCAGATGTTAAATTATTTTTTTAATGAATTTACTGAATTTTTTTTTATATCAACTAAACCGCTTAGGTATAGGTTGCTATTAATATTAGCATACCCTATTAATTCATTGTTTAAGCGATATAGAAGATAAAAAAAATTATTATTATTAGTTTTTCATGAAGTAGACACATCATAAATTTATCACTATTATTTTTAGGAAGTTCTATTTTTGCCGCTTGAAAAACTTGGCGAACCAAACGTTGTCTTATGTAAATTGAAGGATTCAATTTTAGAATATTATTCTTGTAATATGTGTTACACACATATAAAAAAGAGATCATGAATCTCGAACTTCTAGGGTGACAATTTAAACAAATTTCATATGATCGTCAAAATGATCATAACTATATACGTAATATAATTGATATATTTATAAAATTTAACAATATCAATATAATAACCATATCATCTCGAAATCTTTTACTTGTTCAAAAATCATATTTAAATTTTATCTTTCGAGTGAGAACTAGTTCAAGAACATTCTTTCCCTAAATTAAATTTAAATCTTTGGACCTTATCTTTTTAGGTACTACTCATTTTCCTTTCCTTTTTCCAAATTCATACTTACATGTCGGTAAGGGTGGTAGAACATCTATCTAAATTTATTTGACCTTAGTGAGGTGCATAGTGACTATGCAATATCACATGCCATGATCTCATCGCCATGATCATCTCATGCCAAACTTAGAGGCGGCTTCAGATTCGTTCGAAGGGTCAAGACCATTACATAAAAATGGCATTCTGAAGTTCGTGTTTGCGCCGACCCTCATTGTGACCAATGATTTAAGATAGTAAGATTGCGCATTCTCAAGAGGCTAATCTCATGATGTGGAGATTAGAGGAGCTTTTTTGACTTTGATTATAATGGGGATTATGCAACCTCTAATCACATGATTAGCAATTAAGACACTGGTGGTGGTGGTGGGGGGTGTGATGTTGCGGACGTGAATTGGGTTCAATTGCGTGTAGACTTAGACCACGTGTGTGAAAGGGATTTTGGGCAGAAATTGCTGTTGACCGAGACCCCCGGGGGACGATCCGGTCGACGGGCCAAGAGCCGAAAGCTGCGATTCGATTGGGCAGCGAAATTGTCGCTGAAATTCTTAGGTCTTTCGTTCCTACACGTTCTTTTGTTTGTTTTTTCGCCCATCACGAAACATAGAGGTGCTGAAAAAAATAATAACATAAATTCTAAATGTCAATTATTGAAGTTACAGTGCAACTCCCCCGAAAATGCGAAGCTAGGAATACGAATTCTCATGATGTCCCATGTATTCAAATTAGTACGCCTATACTTTTTATATTGGCCCGTCAAACGAATTTCTCGAATCGGATTGGATTTGAATAGTTTTAAAATTGGGTTAAGAATAAATTGATAGAACTACTTTTTCGGTAAAGTGAAATCCTATCGCGGGACTTAAGGATGACTTGACTCACTAATAGTGAGCATTTGTAGTCGTGCGCATGGCTCGAATTGAACTCACCTAATAAAAAAGGATAAAGGAAAAAGAAAAAAAAATGCCCCGCAGTAGACGAAATAATTCAATATACCCCCACTAATCTCAAGTTAATTATATATGTGGCCTCGCATTTATACACGTTTTTGGAACAAATAGTCCAATTAGTCCTCAACCTATTATGCGGATACAAATTTGATTGTAAACTTCTCAATTTTGTTAATTTAATTATAAAACTTTGCGGAAAATTCCAATGTATTCATTCCGAAAAGTTCTCACAAAAAATTACTGATATAACAGTGTGTCATGGATGATGGCCGATAATAACTAGACCGCAAAGTCGGCGATTTCATGTGAAAATTTGTTTTAAGGACTATGTTGGAATTTGGTATAAAAATTTAGGACCAAATTAAACAAAATAAAAAAGTTTAGAACATAATTGACATATTACTAAATTGATATCGTTACAATAATTTCAGAATTGACTGGGAAATTTTCTCCGTATTTTTGCAAACGAGCTTTCGTGATAATTATAAAAGCTAATTTCGATTATATCAAAGTTAATGTGATCGACTGTAAAAAGTGAATCTAGAGTCACACATCGGCGAGCTATTTGCACCTTCCTGACATTGAGGGAGAAATCTGAAGTTGGAAGAAGCCAAACACTATAGAGTTAAATAACTCAGCGCGAAGATTTGACAATCCTCGACAAGATTCTTTTTCTAGAAAGATAAGGTTAATAAGATTTTTTTTGGATACCCAATTTAAGGAACTAAACTTTCTTATCTTTTAAAAATATTGGATTCTTTCTGGCCAACAAAATTATTAAGAAAAAGAAGATGCTGGATTTTCTCGTCTGATATGGCATGCGCTTGAAAATCCAGCGCTTGCTACTAGCATGCTTTAATTTAGTGTTTCTAGGGTGCGATAGCTTGTGGGACACCAGCAATCGGGAGAACTTTTTCCTAAACTGGACCGCAGGTACCACGTACGAAATTAAACTAATGGCGAGTATTCTAATCGTGGACGAAAGTGTTTAACCATAGATTATCATTGACGATAACGGGAAGCTTTTGTCGACATGATCTGCGCTGGACATGCATGCGAAACGGGGATGCTGTCTTATTCAGGCATTAATTAGGTAAGCCGTGACATAATCGGGTTTAAATTTTTGGAATGGACCATTCCAGAAAAGTAGGCAGAAAGATAAAAGGAAAGATCACGTTAGATTCAATGCAGGAATTGATGCGGATGAAAGGGACTGTATTCCGAGTGTGGCTTTGCTTGTGAGTCCATTCCCATCATCCTGTAGCTTGTAGCCTCTCTCAGCAGCTCTGTTTGGTCACAACAAAGATGGGAAACTTGCCATGAACGGCGAATTAGATATGTCACTTGCGATTTTCGGAAACCGCACCCAGAAATCTTCATAGCTAAAACCTAGGATATAATAATGGAGAAAAAGAAATTTATGCACTTGATCTGGAATCCGCATATATATAGTTCATACTTCTTTAGATTCTTTAATTCTACGGACGGTATCACTATCAAGATCAATATAATCAATTATGTCTCTCCCAGAAGTTAGTTAGCCACCTTTCATTTTGTTTTAGGATTCTTTCTATTCATAGGTCATTCATGACACGCGGGAAGGGCTTATGTAGTTACGGTAGGATTTGAAAAAGGAATTGATTGTGATTTTGAACCCGTTCTATCCATGACCCCCTTTAATTTAAACATGAGTCCAATGTTTGAAGTTGGAATCAATTCTTGATATGGACGAGAATCTCAAGTACCTTTCCTTTATTATCTTCTATATAAATGGTTTAATGAGACCACTCCTCATGTTCAGTAAATATTCCTTATGTTGGGATATTTGTGCATCAACGTAAGGTAAGGGGTAGACAGGAGCCCCATTTATTGGGTCCTATGTTACATGCCCTCTCATCACAGGCTGAGTTTTAATCAATCCACACTAGCAAACTAAAATCAAACTAATTAAGAATCTTTATATTTCATACCAATCCGAAATTACAATCTCAATTAGCATAACCCATATCAGAAAAATTCTTACATCATCTGCCATCAAAATGAATTTATAGAGCTTATGGAAAAGATTAACTGCTAAGTTTTCGTAAAATCTAGTTCATCTTCTATAAGACGTACTCTCCACTTCCGTTTGAACTTTAGGCCCTTTGGTCTTCAGGCGTACATTTCCAACAAATCTTATACATATGCTTAAGCTGGCCTTTCGCCTTAATCTGACCAGAGAAATATGATTATCCAGATCATGCAGCAGATGATCCGAAACCCTTAATTGACTACCCTGCAGTCCTTCCTAACTTCCCCTCCGCCCGTGATGCTGCTCATCTTGATCATGGACTTGACGAACGCGTCCGTGAATTCCTTGTGCGAGCCTGCGAACTTCTCGACCAGACTCTTCGTCTTGGGCACTGCCAGGAGGGCCTGGTCCGAAGAGAACAGGCCCTTCCCCTGGAGGATCAGCCTGTAGTACGTGTTGTCGAAGGTGGTCGAGGAAGGGTCCATGGTGGTCCCTGCGTTTTTTGGCCTGTTCTTGCTCGGGCACACGCCTCTAAGGCTCGCTGCCAGGGATGGGTGCATCGATGGGTCAATGTCGTGCGTGGTGTTGAAGTTGCGGATCCTGCCCGCGAAGGAGGAGCAGTGGGAAAATCCTAGTGTGTGGCCTCCTACAGGAGGGAGGGATAGAAGTTGAGATCAGAATCAGCACAGGTGAAAAACCAAAACAACTGAATGAATCCGGCAGAGTGAATTTCTCGACAAAACACCGTCATATATTGGTCCGTTTGATTATTCGTTATACCCGAAAGAGCGACGAGATCTTCCATAGAGAGGCCTCTCTGGGAGAAGCACTGCTGGAGCTGAGAAATGTTGAAAAGTGGTGCCGGGAGTTGTGTCGTCTCGCTGGCTTTTGATGTTCTTCCATCCTTCCTTCCCTTGGGCACATCCCAAGTTGGACCTCCGGACTTTTTTACGCATCGGAGATGAAAGAAAATCGTAGTGAGATACGCAATATGCTGTGCACAAGGGAACCTTCTAGTTGAGAAATTACGGCTAAAATTGCTATTGGGGGAAGGGATTTGTTCAGTGGGCATTAATTTAGCTTTCAGTAGGCCGACTTCCTTTTAGTCCTGTTTAGACCTATCAATGCACATATTCAGTGAATATGTATCTATCCAAATTCTTGCGGTGCAAGCAGACATTCCTTTGAGTCGGTGGCTTAACACGGTCCTGTCTGGTTTCTCTATTATTTCTAGGACAGAGACCTGCGTGAAGACTGTCCAGGACATTGCGCAGGAAGCTCAGGATTGGACAGTAACCCTACACTTGGCCCTAAGATGTTTCCAAGACAATAGCGTTTACGTTTTAGACGGTTTAGGGTGGATTTTCAGGACAATCTCAGTGACAAGCTATGCTGGAGTGATTGGTTGGTCGTGAAGAATCGGGATATACACGTAACAAAGTGGACGAGGAGAGATTTTACCAGTACAACGGAATCTCTAGCAGCTAGTGCCAAGACGTCCGCACATGAAACCACGCTGGGGCAAGAAGCTTCCAACTCCTTTTTGGCATCGTCGATTACATAAAATGCGTGCAGAGAGACATTAGGAGGCCCATCCTTCTCCGCTTTGTTGCTTCCTTTGGAGTTTAAAAGCACCGACGCATCGCAACCCTGAAACAGATAGAGAACTATCTGTTGAGCTCTGATAACTAAGGAAGCTTTGTGTAAGAACCCTGAAACAGATAGAGAACTATCAGCCACGTTTGCTTGCCCTTATGAAACAGTCATGAAAATGCATCCGCAGGAGAGCAGCCGGAACAGTTTTGTCCTTCATTGCTGCATTCTTGACAGCATTTGTGACGATCAACTCAGCATTGGGACAGGTCTCGTCATAGTAATTGGAACTTAGTGAAGAGATTGGAGAGACAAATGAAAGTACAAGAATCGAGCTGAAGAGTGCAGCACGGATGGCCATGCCTAGTATACTTCCTAACTTCACCAAGTTCTGTCAGGCTTTGAAGGTAATTTGCACATCGAATGGATATAAATAGTCTGAAAAAGGAAGAATTAGTTGAAACTACAGATAGCGATACGACTGTGGCCACCTAAAGTGGGTGTGTCGAGCAATTGATAATGAAGTAGTGATTTTGAAGCAACCTTGGGACTACAAGAGGTTCCACACGTTTGGGCAGCACTCCCAATTATATGTCTGCCAAGCACATTTTCCTCACATAAAGTTCAGATAAGAGTGGTGACAACGATATGCCATTGCCTTACCTTTCTTTAACATGAAGTTTATGATGGTTTTTGGTACTTGGGTGGGCTCGGGTTAATAAGATCTCGGTCAAAGAGTGGATTTTTATGGTAAATCCCCGATTAACTTTCCGCAAACATCGAGCCACTCCGTAGACGGGACATTGAAGGATGGTCTGCATGTATATTCTGGACTGGACGGGCAAATCTCTTCTGATCGATGACTGATGAAGCTGTAACCATCATATATGCTTAAACTAGGAGTCATATGCAATCTAATAAGCTCTTGGGATTCTTCATCTTTTTCTTCTTCTTCTTCTTTTTCTGGTGGCTGGACCATTCGAAATTGTGTCTTTCACCGTGGGATCTACAGAATAGAAAATGGTTTTCTGTTCTGAGGTGGTTAGGATGGACATATCAAGGGTGCAATAGCTTTGGTAAAAGCTTAATTCCCAAGTTTCAACTTTGTTAGTTATGACGGTCGGATCCCTTTTGTTCTGGTGGGGTTACCGTTATAAATTGGTCTGTTGGGCATTCTCCGGAGAATTCAGGGCTCCCCGGCAGTGTGTCGGCATTTGGCTCTTGGTATGAGGTTTTCTCCCCATTGTAAGACATCATTCCAATAGATTGACACGACTCGTGAATGTTTTTATCTTGTCGTCTCAATATTTAGTTGAATGCATTGGGCTACTTGGATGAATTGAGTCGGATCATAAATGATTTGATCCAAATTGACCTATTTAATCCGTTTATGACCCATTTATCATAATGCAAATTTCTTGACCCATATCTGACCCGATCCATACTTAACTTATATTCGATCCGACCTATATAACCAAATTTAGGATATCTTGTTTGTTATGATTTTTTTTTAAAAACTACTATTGCTAAAATATTTTCATGTAATTCAAACTTAGTGGACATTTTTATAATCTTTTAAAAATAATTGAGGTTCTATGTGTTTCTCGGAAAATATTTTTCAATAAAAAAATAATATTCTTTAGGTTTTGTAAATAAATTTATTTTTATTTTATTTATGATTTTTAAAAATCATTTTTTATTTCTTTTAAAAATTTCTTTTTAAATTATTTTATATTTTATTATTTTTTCTTTTTTCTTCTTCTTCGGCTGGTCGCCAACCATCGGCCACCAAAACCTTGGCTGGCCAATTGATGGAATGAGAGAGAAGAAGGAAAGAAAGAAAAGGAAATAAAAAAAAAAAAGAAAAAATTTATAATTATAATTGTAATTCGCAATAGTGTGGATAAGCATTGGGTTGGAAATGGGTCATAAACTCAGCCCATTTACACCAATTTATTTTAACCTTTAAAATTTTAAACCCATTTTAAAATGCTCTACAAAATTGAAGTGACCCACAATCCATTTAAATCCATTTTGATAAGTCTAGTTGTCAACACAAGGAAAAAGGCTTCAAACATAAAAATGCGATGTCGTATAATAAGCAAGCAAGAAATACTTGCAGTGGGATGTCCCTCATAAGTATGCCTATGAACCCAATAGGAAGCGCATGTATCTCTCTCAATAATGACGTATTACCTAAACAAATCTACTATCGATATACATGATACATAGGATGAGAAGGACCGGGGATGGGGAAAATTGATCAAACAATGGCTAGAATTGGGAAAAGAATCATCCCGAGTGTATAGATAAAAGGAATCAGATGTCGAGAACGGTTCGACATAGAGGATGAATCGCCTCCTACAGAATTATTCGAAGTATCCTGTGGATTGACGGCCATGGCGGGAGAGATCGGGCCAGAAGTTGGGCTGATCGGTAACCTGCTGGAA
Source organism: Eucalyptus erythrocorys (assembly GCA_014182555.1). Lineage (NCBI taxonomy): Eukaryota > Viridiplantae > Streptophyta > Magnoliopsida > Myrtales > Myrtaceae > Eucalyptus > Eucalyptus erythrocorys. Next base: position 33,470,457 of record CM024606.1, read on the forward strand.
TCTGTGGCATCATAACCTGCGAAATGAAAACACAATGTAAGCACTCTGACGACTGACAGCAAGCAAATCCAGTACAGCTTGTATTCCACTCACAGTTGGATGGCTTCCAGCCAAGCACCATTTTCTCTCGATCGAAAACTATGCGATAACCCGTCATGAAGTTCTCTGACAAAAAAAAAAAAAAAAAGAAGATGAATACTTAATGACAGCATAGACAAGTAGTGGGAGCAATAAATCTGAGTCCTCAAAATTAATGTTTCACAAGTTCCAATCATATCAGCTCCAAGAAAAAATGATCGACGCCAGGAAGAAGCAGCCACACCGTGAGTGCCATGCCAAACCTTGTTTTTATCTAGATTTTAGAGTTGGACTAAACGTGCCTAGAAAAACAGAGTGGGGTTGCAGCTGTTCTTCTGTGTACGCAGCAAACATGTAGGTTATTCCACAGGAAAGAGCTTCATGTGGCATTAATTTTATTTGCTACAGGGAAGAACTTAATACAGAACGGGTTTTATCTGTAATTAGTATCCAGCCTATCCTCGCAATAGTTACCATGATATGAAAGACAAATCTGCAATGAATTCTTTGATCTGTTAGCATAAGAAAAGGGCAAATCCGCAGGAGGGTGAAGGGTGAAAACTGACTGCGCAAAAGCAGAATAAGCACAAGTATGCGCTCTGAGTAACATAGAGAACTAGAAGAGGGGACAACTTTTCATGGAAATAAGCAAGACAAAAATTTCTGATGAGTAGATACTCACGTCCGATTATATTTACATCTCCACTTTTGGCTATAGCAAGACAATATACATTGGAGACCTGAAAAAAAGGAAGAAAAAAAAAAAATAGTGAGCATGTATTTTACAGGAAGGAACATACACAAATAGAGAGGAAATGTGACAATCTAACTTTTGAAAGTACCTGATCAGATATTATTTCTATGGGACTGGTGACATAGAACTGATCTCCACCCTTCATGGTCAAATTCAATGTTGCGGTTTCGAAGCTACTCTGGTTTGGGCTGCACATAGATTCAAGTTCAGCATTACAGGGAAAGAACTTCATTGTATACGAGTCTGTCCATAGATGCGCTAACCTCAAATCATAACAGTATTCAAATGGGATAGTGGAGTCCGAAGAATGTCGCTTTTCTTGGGCCTTGGAATTGAACTGTACAAAACAAGTACTCTGTAAACATGCTGAAGAGAGGTAGGTATGTCCATATGGTAGTCTGAAACAGAGCAGTGAAGAACTTACAGTCTCCCCAATGAACGTGTAAGCCGGGTCATTCAAATATGTGAAGGAGGTACCAGAGTCAAAAATTGCACTAAATTCGACATCTTGAGCAGTTCCTCCCACATTTATTTGAGTAAGGGTAATGTTGTAAGTTGGGCTGGTAAAAGTTTCAGCGAGAGGCATCATTAGAACTGGCCAAGAAAGGATTAAAGAGAAATGCTGCAATTCCATGCCATGAGTTGGCAACATAAATCTAGGCAATCCAACAAAAAAACTCTTCTTCCTACAGAGGAGCTTACTGTGATTGCGCAAGGTTGAATGGTGTCTCTCCTTGGTCTGAGCTGCCTTTGTCTCCAAAACTAATTCTTCCAATACCATCAGCTCCAAAGCACATTGAAAAAGAATTTGAAGTAAGCCCACCTTCAGCCAAAATGCTAGGAACAGATATGTTATTCATGCCAAGCCCAAAGAGACCATTTGGCGCAGCACCATCTAAGAAAGAACCGGTTTGAATCTGACCACAACTGCAAAAGCAAGCATATCTAGCTCAGACATAAGCCACTGAACTTCTGACTACTGGGTACCTAGTGAAAGCATGAAAAAAGTAATGCTAAACCAACAGTTAAATTCTTTAAACTTCTCCTCGATTTTTGGCTCAAATAGATCCAAAGCAAAAGCAACAACTTCACCGTTCCGGACAGTTAAAAAATGTCAATGTTCACAGTCCGTCCTATAAAACCTAGCTCACCAACAAGGGCAAGTTGAGCATTTCTTTTATTCTGTAATCACACCAACAAAAAGTTCCCGAGTTGGTTCCCCTAATTTGCTCAAACAGTGCTGGAAGACAGTATACCTACCCAAATGTGATTTTAGCATCGACAGCCTTTGATTGATCGTTGTCTGTTGTCAAATGCAATACATCTTCCACCAAAATCCCAGTAGATGAGGTACCATTAGAAAGATAAACAATCTGATATTCACAACTGCTAAGAGCCGAAGAGCATTGCGACTTTTGTCTGCATATTGTACTGTTGCAGGGTACTTCTGCACTTGTTGATGATGCATTAGGGCTGTAAATGTTGAAATCTATTTTCTGGTTGACAAGAAGAGTAAGGAGAGCAACCTGTTAATTCTAGTGATCTCTCTTAGACAAAGGATACAACATAGAGAGGCTAACTTCAATTCTTTTTCCTGTCTCTTCCTTCCATTTGTGAGAAAGTCTTTCCAGAAGTGGCTAAATTTTTCATGTCATAACAAAGGGAAAATAACAAGATCTCACGGATACACTCGAACATAATGGATGTAGATATAAATGTTGAAGTATTGTACAATTTTCAGTTTTTTCCTCCGTCAAAATGGTTTAGTTTCTTGTCTCGCCCATTTTGTCGTAATCACACACATAAGGGCACCATCAACAATAAGGTTTCCTATTTCTGACCAAAATTAAAAAACAATATGTTTTTTCAACCTCTAAGACCCTGCCTTAATGCTCAAACGGGATGTCAGATGATTAATGGCATGATCATGCTTAATTTCTTCATGCACACACCCACGTCAAACTCTATCATATACAAGTATCATGTTAATCATGGTAAGTTGCCTATAAACTTCTATCCGTATTACTCTCTCACATTTAAACTTGTCAACCAACAGCTCAAGATGTCAACAATTATCCACCACATTAACTTCTCCATGACACTAGTCCATGCATTGCATCCGGAGTTACTAGAACTACACTAATGCGCACGCCCCAGATAGCACATGAAGCTTGGACTTTTGTAATAAGCAACAGAGACGGAGCATTCCTATCCAGAAGGATACCTGTCCAGATGGTGTCTTTAGGCCTTGTACGCAACTTTTGCAGTCACAGGGTAACCAGAACAAATCACTGCCGGTGTCTAGAGCCACCAAATAGGATAAACTTGGGGTCCCTACCGAAACATTGGCATAGTGCAAACTGAAAGGCCGAGAAACAAAAAGTAGCACTTTATCAAATTTCATGGATCCACTCGAGCAAAACTTCAAAGATTGTGCCTTGTTTGGTTGTCAATAAACAGAAGGCGTTGTGAAGTTATCCAAATAAGAATAATTCAGGCGAAATTCCGCTTCAGAGCCGAAATAATTTTTTTTTTAAAAAAAAAAAAAGAAGAATAAGGACAAATTCAGCTGGCACAGAATATGGCAGAATAATAAATGAACAAGAAACGAGCCACAGCTGGAAAAGGAAAGCAGTCCCAGATAATGCACACAAGAAAACAGATGGAGCTGATCAGCCTTATACGCAGGGATTGCTTGATCGGGCTGTGCACGACTTCCGTAAAATCACACCCAGCGAAACTGGCGAAAGTGGAGCAGGCAAAATCCGATGCTTCCGTCATGTTTCTTCACTTCACTAGCGAATTCCGAGTAATTCCAACCGCAAATATCTCCAGAAGAGCAATCGTACTATCCAAGAGAAGGCCAGTGCGAGAGAGAGAGAGAGAGAACGCAATACGTACTATCCAAGCAAAGGCGACAGAACCGTCTCGTTGCCGGCGGAGAACGTCAGGGCCGTCTGATTACCGGACGACGGCGCCGCCGCCGCCGAGGCGAGCCGGCGGCCGTGGACGGCGCGGTCGCGGAGGGCCATGACCTGGTAGTACTCCAGGCTCCCCTTCTCGGGCAACCGATCGACCCCGAGCACTCCCTTCACGGGATCCGAGAACCGGTGGTGGACGTCGAACCCGAACGTCGCGAACCCGCGGCAGCCCGGCGGCAGCGAGGCCAGGACCACCGCCAGCGCGGCGAGCGCGGCCAGGAAGGCGGCGCCACCGGGGCGCACGGCGGCGGACGCGGCGGCGGCGCCATGGATCGGGAGGGGAGGGGGAAGGGGAGGGAGGAAACGGTCAGGCGAATGGGATGGGGATGGGGATGGGGATGGGGAAGGAGGGAGGAGAGAGAGAGAGAGACGGCTATATAACTCGCCATTTTAGTGAAAGACAACGTTCTACGCAAAAGTCCTTCACAGGTGTAGAGAGAGAGAGAGAGAGAGAGATGGTAACTCGATTGTTTGGTGCGAGGAGGGCTGGTTGAAGGAGACGGGACCCCACCACAGCAGTTCTTCAGTTCGCACCAGTGATTTCAACGGCTCGAATTTAAAAGAAATCCCGGCTTTTTTGCACTTTGGCCCTCCGTCTTCGTGGGACTTCCCATTTCTCACCCCCCCAACACAATTGACGCTCCCTGTTCCTACATCCGCACCGCGTTGAAGGTGCGGCGATTGCGAAGGACGGCGACGGATGCCATCATAGTGAAGCAAATTAGGGGTGCGCGAAACGGCGTCCGTCCAGATAGGGAATCGCTCGGATTGGACTGAACTGATATATTCCGTCTTATTCTCAATTCTTATAGGTGGAATTGGTGTTAAGTTGTCCAATTTGCGATGACTGATTACATATATATATTATTTTTTTTGGCAAAAAATTAGTGGATTTAGTTTATTATTTTTGAAGAAATAAGAGCTTATAATTGGACAATAAGATATATGGATGGAAGTGTAGATTTGCCTCTAGTTCTGAATTTTTGTTCCTAGTCATGCTTTGAACAATAAGATATATGAGTGGGAATATGAAAGAAAATAGTGACTGATTCCATTGGATCAATCCGGTTTTCTGTCCTAGAACCAACCAATCCAATTTTTGGTTCCCAAATGTTCTCAATTTTAGAAATTGGATTAGAAATCGATCACTCCTAACTCAGACAAAGCTCAATTTTTCGAGACCTCGCTTGACTAAAGTTCGAATCAAGTAAGCTTTTCACGTGCTTAAAAAAATGAGAAGTAATATGTGATAGCAATAACTTAAAAAGAGTACGAAGATCCCTTTTTCACACTTAAATTGAAGAAGTTTGAGAAGGGTGGGCAAAAAATGCAAGAAGGGAAAAGTGAGGATGGAAATGCAAAATGGGACATTGTCATCAATGATAGGTTATATTTTCCAAGATCTCATGTGATTGATATTCGAATCAAGCGAGCTTTCCAAATACTTTTAAAAAGTGAGAAGTAATTTGCAATGGCAATAACTTAAAAGGAGTCCAAAGGTCCCCTTTTTGCGCTTAAATTGAAGAAATTTGAGAAGGGTGGGCAAAAATGCGAGAATGGAAAAGTGAGGATGGAAATGCAAAATGGGACATTATCGTCAATGGCGGGCTAGATTTTCCGATACCTCATGTGACTAAAGTTCGAATCAAGCGAGCTTTTCACGTATTTTAGAAAGATAAGAAGTAATTTGTGATAGTGATAACTTAAAAGGAGTCCGAATGTCCCTTTTCGGGCTTAAATTGAAGAAAATCGAGAAGGGTGGATAAAAACGCAAGAACGAAAAAAGCGAGGATGGAAATGCAAGATGGGACATCATCGTCACTGGCAGGCTAGGGAGGACGTTGGGAAGTTGGTTGAGGGGGAAGACCGTTGACGTTCTAGACCTTTAACGTTAGCCGCAAGATAACAAAAACGAGGCGCTGACAAGTGGCGAGATCCCAGCCGTTCATTTCGTGCCACGAAGGTTGTGGCCTCCCCACGGTACTTTTCTCAATTGGTCGCATGTTTTCATGGAGTCATCACGCAAAGATAGAAAATTTTCTTTAGTATATCGTGCGTGGGGGCGGTGCACGAGCTAGTTCAACTAATGCCTCTCTACTGAATCCATTTGTTCTCGCGGATGCACCTCCATCACATATCATCGCGCGACATAAGTCATCGGAAGTGTCATCATGCGAAATTGTCAATTATTTTCAGTTTTGAACTCCGGCCATTTAGAAATGCTTCATTAAATCCGTACGTAATCGAGTGGAGAGTAGTTGATAAAGAGTTTTAAAAAAAAGGGACGGATTTAAATTTTGTCAAAGTCAAAATATAAAAAAGTCTAAACACGCGGAATTTTGAGCCTTCGGCGGAGTGAATCGTGGACAACTTGGCTTCGTCTTCCGAGCTCTGCTAATCAGTCCCCCATCAATTGACGAAGACCTCTGCCTTCCTTTTGTCTTCGATGATCTCAATTTGCCACCGGCCAAAAAAAAAAGATCTCAATTTGTCAAAGTCAAAAAAGAGATAAAAAGGGAAGGCTGACAAACTAGCTGATTTTGGGCCAAACAAATCAATCGGCAATCACCCGGGAAAAAAGGGCCCACCTTCGTATTAGATGTTCATGATCTACAAGAAATCGGAAGTGATTTTTTTGACAGAGAGTTAATAGGAGTAGATTTGAAAATAAAATAAAAATTACGGTTTTTTTTTTCTAGATAAAAAGAGAATTTCAGGATAAAATTGGGAGATTGGACCTAGAGTCGAGCTCTCTGTCTTTTTCGGGAATTAGGCCCTTTTCTCCACACTTTTCGTGCTCAAAAATTTCATTTTTGCAAAAAAGGCCACGAATCTTCGGCCGGCTTCCTTGATTTTTTTAAGAATTAGGCCCTTTTTTAACACTTTTCATGCCTAAAAATCTCGCTTTTGCAAAAAAGACCCCCGAATCTTTCGATATTTATTTACCCTTCTGGCCCCGGCAATTTCGGAGAATTACCGAATCTTTCGATATTTCATTAATCAGTCAGGATGGCTGCCTAATCTATCGGCGGAGATGGAGGGCGGATACGTTTAACCGGAGATGACGGAGGGGCGAGTCCACGTGGGCGCTCTTTCTTCGCCCCCGGCTTCCGCGTCCGACGACTTCCAGGCACGCCGCCATTAGTTGACCAATGTGAAAAGCGCGCATCTTCAACGGTCGCCGGCGAGGGAGGGAGGGGGAAGCTTCGTCGGGTTGCGTCCGAGGAAGGGCATGGAGAAGAATCTTCGTTTGGACAAGGGCTGTGGTAATTTGATCAACGTCAGGAGGTAGCCCATGCAAAAGAGCTCTGTTGCGTGGCTACATTGAGACTATGGTGATGATGGTGATGGTGATGCGTGTGAATTCTGATGATCGGCCTTCGTCGCTCCCTCCGCGTCCGGGGTCGTCCCGTGGCTAACTGCACTGGCGGGAATGTTTTAATGAATCGGGGAATCCAAGAGCACGCACAATCGAATTTCTTCCGCCCCAGAACGAGCCTTTCGCGGTCGAGCATGACTTGGTAGCCAGTCATGAAATTCTCTGGAAAAAGAGAGAGTTGCAGTAGAAAACACGACCGTTCCCATGAGAAACGAACGAAGTGTGTAGACTATATAAGCAGGAATCTGGGATTTAGGTACTGCCAAGTCCCACACAAAAGATTGCCCTGTGGTTCGGTTGTTCACAAGTATTCATTAGACCTGTCATAGGATAGTGTAAGATTGAATGGAGATCGCGAGACTTACAGCCAATTATGTTCACTTCTGCATCCTTGACAATGGTGAGGCAGTACGCAAGTTTTCTCCCGAGAAACGGCGGGAAAGAATTGAACTGTCATGTCAGTCACACTTCATAGAACATATCTGTGAAATCATTCACATGATCGAGCTCACTACCCACATAGAGATGACGATTGTAGATCACAGACAGCGAATTGGTCGCCTCCTTTCATGGTTAAACTCGTGCTTGGTACGAAGTTCGCATCGCCGCCATGACTGTCCGTCACCAAATAAACTAGCTTTCAGTACGTAACTGTAATGAAATTACACTGACATTGTCTCCGGAAGTCCCAAAACATCACCTCATATGACAACAATACTCGAAAGGGATTCTCCCGTCATGAAGGCGTCACTTATTGAGTACTCGTGAGTGAAGCTGCAACAGAAATGACAACATCAAACAAATACTTACATGAGCTAGTCATTTTGCGAGCGATGTGATTCTGCGTCAAAGAATGTAGCTTACTCTTTCTGACAGCCTGGTATAGGCCGGATCAGTCAAGCACATGAAGGAGGTCCTGGAATCGAAAAGAGTGGCGATGTTCATGTCGAGTTGCATCTCTCCTATCTGAATTTGAGTCACTGTGACATTATGGCTCGGTCTGCAAAAGGAGTTCAGGGACATGAGTTGCAGGATAAGTTTCTCCTTACGGAAAAACAACTCTTTATCATGCTGAGAAGTCACTATTTACTTTGATGGGTTTGGATTAAAATAGGTCTCGTCCTGGTCAGGACTACCTTTATCCCGAAAATTGGTCCTTCCAAATCCATCGTGATCAAAACACAAAGAGAACGAGTCTGCTATAGAGCTCTCCCTCGACAAAATGCCAGGAACTGATATCTTCCCCATACCGAGGTCAAGTAAGCCACTGGGAGCAGCAATATCTAGGAAAGAACCACTCTGCACCTGTCCACAACTGCATTTACATTGCTAATTGAAACCAATAGCGAGATATGCCTTACGCAAATAAGCAAGCAAAATATGATTGCAAACTCCTAATAGCATAATCTGTTATATCGATGTTGATCAAATGAATTCAGAGGCTGTGAAGATAAAGATGTGATTCTCAAGAACTTACCTGAATGTTACAGACACCTCAGGCTCAATGTATTCATGGCTTTCGTCTCCTGTGACTAAATGTAGGATATCCTCTACCGAAACTCCAGAACTTGAAGTTTCAGCTGATATATAGGACATGGAATATGGGCAACTGCTGAATGCTCTGACACAATCGCCATGCCATATGCAAAGACTGTTGTTGCAAGTCACTGTTTTGCTTGTCGATGATATCAAAGGGTTGTGAGTGCTGAGATTATAGCCCTGCATCAAAAAATTGTAATTCATATTTGAGGTTATGATACCAGGAAATGACAGCCACACCAGCACACTCATGCACTTTGAGCTTGGAACATTGTAGTTCTCCATAACGCGAGGGGACATCTAGTGCCATAATGATCCTAGATTTCCCTGATTAAGAGAAAAGAAGTTCATTCGGTCATTTGCCGACTTCGGAATCCGATTGAATTGGCTGTTGAAAGAAATATCTTTTGTGTTTTCTGTTGGATGGAGCACACACTCAGGGAAAAGATCCAAAGATAAAGATGACACAAGAATGAGACCAGCATATAGATGCATGAGCTGTGCCTTAAATAGACGCACATCTGTAGCGATCACATGGAACCCAGAAAAGGTCACTGCTGGTGTCAAGCGCCACCAAGAATTTCACTCCTGGCATAGCAATTTGCATTGTCGTGTAATGCAGACTGCAGATAGCCGCCAAAGAAACCCCGAAAAGAACATACTTAGCAAGATTGTACGGTGAAATGCTCTCTATCCTCTTTCAAGAAACAGTTCTATTCAAGTACCAGAAAACAAAATCCTACCAATTCTTTCCAGAAGCCCCAATACACTGTGTCAATTTACTTGTATACACAATTAGGAGAACCTCTCCCAGCATATCCATACAAGACACGCTTAGGCTGGTCGAGGACCTATCAAGGACAACCAAAGATTGAATTATGTATGACCTGTCTTGCTGCTACTTTTTGCTGTTCTACAAGAGGAATGAAACAATGTATCGAGTAGTGACGTGTCTGCTTCAGTGAATCTGCTAGCAAGGCCTCCGGACTCCGTTGCGGTGGAGACTGAGTTTGAGGAAAGGTAATAGATCAGCGCCGGCAGTTGGATACGTAACCCCCTCCCCCCCCATTGAATGTATACAAGCTCATGTGGAGATATGACCGACGCTAGACGACAGATTGTCAGTCATGTTATTGCACGGCAAGAATGAGCAAGATTAGTCAGGAGGGTTTTTATTTTCTGGGTTTCGTATTGCCAGTGTCCTCCTTCGTTGCTCCTTTTTAAGAGGCAAGTGCCTGCAAAAGCTGGACACGAATGTTCAATAAGTGGGGCAGGACGACATACTAATAGTGGTGGATAGGGCTGATTACAGAACCACCAGAGCGGGTGGCTCAAGGGTGGGTCATGGCCATGGCCTTGACGAGGACTAGTCAATGCACTGTCATTCAGTGTTCAGTGCAGTAAATTCCGACTTTCCCGGGCCATTGATTTTCTGAAACATTGTACCCATTACAGGCCTTGGGGCAAGTTCCCCGAACAAGTTAGGTAGTGTAACGAATATTGCAACCTGGGGAAATTTGTTTTTCTTGTGCAGGGGAAAGAAAAGGAAGAACAAAATCATAGCTTCGGATATGCCGACACTAACGTTTTATCTAAATGCAATGAGAAATTATCAATAACAGGGAGTAAAAGATATAGAAAAAGGAAACTAGTAGCTGATTGCTCTGTAAGGCTACAAATACTGTGAAGAAAATTTCTTCTGCGAAGAGTTTATCCCATGAGTCGGATATAGCATTCCTCAAACAATTCTGGGACAAAAGAAAGAAATGATGCCGCAGCAACCGAGCTTTAACATGAAGCGCGAAATTACATTGTTTCAGTGTCATTTGTCATGTCTAAAACGGTAGTACTGAGCCGACCTAAGCTTCTTCCATCGCCGTGCAGGTGAGAAACAGAATTGGGAGGCTACTGTGGAAGCAATCTTCAATTCATATTCACATGCTGTAGTTTGATGGCCGCAACGTGTCACCTGAGGTGTGGTCAGGTTAACATGACACCACGGGGTTCTTTGGTGGCCAAATGATCTTTGCTCCCGCCTTCTAAATTTCACCTCACGCTAATTAAGCCCCCGCACAATGTTGTGTACATACTTGATTTGCTTCTTCTGGAAAAGTCGCGCAAAACCATCTCAGAAAAGCACTTCTGTCGGAGAGAGCCAAAAAGCTGGTGTGTTCGATACTGATGTTCCAGAAATAAATGAACTAACAGCTTACGCACCATGGCTTTTGTTACACTAAGTAATTCCAACGAACCTCTAGATCGAACATTTCAAAGTGTACGAGTATTGAATCTCCACGCGCAAAACTACATAATAAAGCAGGTACTCAAATTTCATGCACCGCCATCTCACCATCCAGGTCCATCTTTCAATACAAGATTTTCTCAACTATCGGGACAGGGAGATCTTCACATACCATAAGAATCAAAGTAGGAGACCAAAATTCTGTACATAAGAGTCATCCAAAACCATCTAATGGTCAGGGTATATAGCATGCTGACACTACCAGAGCAACTCTACAAAACTCGGACCTATTCACTGCCTTGTTAAAGGGTCAATCCAAAACAAGCACTGAAGACAATCAGCACAGAGGATGAAGATAGCTACTCTTTTGTTGTTATAGAATTTACAAAATTAAAGATCCCTTCGGCACAATGGGCAAGAGCCGTGTCTGATGAGCCATTTATCGATGCAAGGTAGATGAAACATGTGACGACAATGAGGCAAGCACCGAACCATCTCTCCAAGCTGAAAGTCCTGGAATTACATATGACAAGCAGAGGCAAATTTGATGAGTTCCTTGTGATGCGGCCCTTCTAACTCTATCTATTTCATGGCCAAAAGCAGAAGGCCCTTCATATAAGACTAATGAGATTTACCTGAAGGCACACCGAACAAGAGACCTTCTCCCCAGAAGAATCAACATTATTTTCATTAGTAATTGTAATTTTGGGTATCTGTTCAACTGAATCTCCAGGCAAACCAAGTGCCCCGTTGCTGCCAGTGTCAAAAATGTTCCGAACCTCCTCAAATCTTGGTTCCACAGCACTCATCTGAATCAAATTCAGCGCCATAATGAGTATGGATTTTGTTATCCTCAGGCTAGCAATTTAGTTAATTACCACTAATTGTAAATCTCATCTGAAGTACCTGACTTTGCACGGCACTCAGCATCGCAGGGCCAATGCGCTCACGAACAAGTCTGCCGCTTAAAAGGCTTGCGATGACATCGATCTGAAATTGGGAGGAGGGGCAAGGATAAATCATGGTCAGTGAAATCTGTTTGAGGATGAAATTAAATGGTATAGCTCAATTGTATCTCCAATCCGAGTATGAAGCTAAGTGACGCACCAGATAGAGCAGACACCCCACACCGGATTCATCTGATTGCCAGAGAACAAGGGAATACTCAAAGACTTCAATAGAGAAGACAGCCCCAGAAATGGCTCCAACTGCAGCACCACGAATGAATCCGCTCTCTGTCTCTTGGCCGATCAAAGCTCCAGTCATCGCTCCAAGTAAGGTACCCACTGCAGTGACAGGGTTTTCATCCATTATAGTGTACAAAAAAAAAAGAGTAAAAAAAAAAAAGGTCAAAACACAAGGTGTCGGCATCACGTCATGTTTCGAATTCATTGAGCCACTCATGCTCAGATGCATCAAGCTTCACCAAAACACCTCCAAGCACTTCTCTTTGGGACAAACTCTTTTCTTTTCCACTGACAACATGAACCAGACTCAGCCTCAGCAAAATTACTATGTATTTGAATCACAAATGTCCCCTTTTAACCCAGACATCGTTGATTTAGATCGGAAATGGACACAAAAAGAACTTGCATAAAATCCACCGCATCCCAAAATTACAGAGAATAGACGAAATCGCCAGATAGAGTCATTGGCCAACAATACAAGAACAAATAGCAAAAATCAAGAAATGCATCGGTGGAAACAAGGAACCGGAAAAGAAGACGACCCAGAACAAAACCAAGAGAAACGAACTCACCAACTGCGAAGAAAAACGTGAAGATCGCGGAGAAGACGTTGCCCAGAACCGCAGAAAACGCCACGCTGCACATCTCTCTGACCCTCTCGACGAGATCCGCGGCTACGGAACTCGGTGACAGATGGAACCGAGGCGGATGCGATGATGGGCGCTCGTAAAACGCCATTTCCCCTCGTCGAACATTAATGGGTCGGGCGCTCGTGATTACGAAAGGGTCGGAGCTTTCTTCACATGAAAAGAGAGACTTTTTATATACGGGGAAGACAAGCTCCGCACGCTTAGGCCCCTAAAAGAGACAGCGAGAAGAGACCACATCCGACCTACCCACATTAAAAAGACAAGTCCCCTTTTTCTGGTTTTGGTTTCTTTGTCCACTCCCCCCCTTCTCTCTCTCTCTACCCGTTTTCTTCCAAGAACTGGTTTTTCTACTCCCCTCTCTCTCTCTCTCTTTCTCTCCTCGTGACGATGGATCAAAGAAACACGAGAGAGAAAAAGCGGGAGAAGGGGAAGAAGGAGGAGGAGGGGGAGGAGAAGAAGCTTCCTTTGAAAGGTCGGACGCGCACGCAGGCTCGGACGGGACAGCCGACGGATCTTGACTCCTGCGTTATCACCTGCTTTCCGAAGGGAAAAAAGTGGGAAGCTTCGTCGACGGGTTTTCGTTTTGGCCCCTTTTCCTTTTCGTCCGACCGAAGCGATTCCCCGTAAGGAAGGAAGTGGGCTGCTGCTACATGCCAATGGCTAGTCGTACCAGCTTTTGAGGCCTGCCTGTCTAGTGTCTATCTTCTCACGTTCAATTCCAATGCGGTCTACACAAGTTTTTACTCGGTCCCTCCCGTCGAAAAATATCTCATCTCCCTTAGGCCTTGTGAATTCCCCATTTTGCTCCCCAGATTTTTTTAGTGCTCGTCGCGAATCGTTGCTACCCGACGTGTTGAAATCGGTAATTGGCTCCTTGTGCACAGAGCAAATCCATCCGATGATGATATTGAACTGCATTTTGCCTCTCTGGTTTTTGGCATTTCTTGCAAACTGCCCACTTCCAACCTTTTGAGTTCTGCAATTTTTCTGCTGAAGTTTAGGCATTGGTCGCGGCGTCCCTTCTAGTATTGACTTGGGCCAACTTTCGTAAAAGGACTACACCTTTGATAATCTTTCGACTCTTGCCCAAAAATTTAACAATAATCAATCGCGTAGCCATATTATCGGAGCTATAATGTGTGATCGACCAAAATTTGTATATTGATTTAAAAATAAGAAAAAGACTTTTAGGGCATGCAATATAGGGTAAGACCGCAAAGCAAATTAAGAAATGCAAAGGAAGATCCAACGTTATAGGGCACATTACAGTTTGTACGACCTGTTAATTAGTACAATAATTAACTGACGAGTTTGCTTTACAAGCCATCTCTGTCTTCTTTTTGTTAAATAGAAGATATGATACTTTAGTGCTAACATTGTTTTAGAAGAAATATAATTCAAGTATCAAATGCTAACCCAGCATGACGATGTGTCAAGTTTTTAATTAGAAGCTTCAACCTCAAACATACCTACCTTAAGTTCTCACGTGAGCAAAATATTTATGAATTAGAAAAAAATATTTTATAAGTTGAGAGAGAGAGAGAGAGAGAGAGAGAGAGATATCTCTTGCTGGAAATAAAGTCTGGCTGCCGAAGTACAAAGGATTGTGGTGCTTTGCCGGGACTGCAAAGTTTAATTAAATGTTTGCCATTGGAGCGTACAGAACTTGGTGAGCATGACCACAACTAGGCCCCTTTCATTTCCCTGTACAATGCCCAGCTTGTAAACTGAGGCTGATGCGCATGCACCGATCTTGCGTTTGCGAGCGTTCTTCTTCTTGAAAGATTATTATTTATTAAAGAAGGAAAAATTTAGTGTGAACCATTCACGTTGATTCGACCCATGATGTCCCACATAAAACATGCCTTCTTATCGCCATTAATGATAATAGAATACTACAAAGGGCTAAAAGAACATACCGTCTCTATAGGGACTCAAGACCCGCCATCCTATTCATATAGATCATGATGACAAAGCAACTGTATAGACTCTATTATTTAGGAATGTATCATTTTAGATACAAGATAAAGTCTTTCTAATACGAGTCTGTTACGATTATCGAGCACGATTTTTCCTAAATCACAAAGGTAAGAATATGCCCCAACAACTCCCTCTAATTATTGTGTCAAATTTGTATAACAAACACCTAAATTGGACCATATGGTTTTGAAAGTCGGACTTAAAGGTCAATTTCTACTTTCATCGAGTGTGCATTGTGTGCTATAATATGAGAATCGTGGCACTTATAGTCCATCTATTCAATAATTGCTGGTGTGACTAGCTTGGTACAATAAAAAAATAAAATAAAATAAAATATATAGATTACGGAGCCTCTGCATGGGGAGCTAACTCAATTTAATTGATGTTACTGCAGAACAGCAAACTCGAAGACATTTAAGGATGAAGAGACGGCACGTGATTGGGCCTTATACAATAAGAAATTGGGGCCACTGAGCAAATCCTCGTAGGAAGTAGGATTTGGCCGATCGGTCCCTCTCTCGGCATCCTATGGTGGCCCCAATAATTCATCCCCTCGGAGGTTTCTCTTTATATATATATATATATATATATATATATGAATATATATATGCGTTGCTTAAAGGACAAGAAAAGGATTAAAAAATTAAAACTCCGTTTCCTTCGGTAGAAATACTTAGTCAATGAAAAATATTTTTATTATTAATAGTAATTTATATCTAATTATTTTCATAAATGATAAAAATATTTTTCTTTCATTTCTTATTGTAAGCAATATGAACTATCATTTTTAAGGAAATATTATCCAAATAATACATTTCTTATGAAATAAAACGGAGCCTGCAAGGTTTAAGAATTCTTACATGGCTACATTCTTTAAAAATCACATCTCGAGCCAATCTCAATTCTGTCCCAAACTTTTTTGTTTAAAAATATCACAAACTTTTATTGTAATATCAAATTTACCCCCACATAAAAAAAAACGACAAATAGTTTCTTTGAAATTATCAATATTAAAACTAGTTTGAGGTTTAATTTCAAGACCGATGTCTTGGCCAACACTCTCACCTTCGTATGGAAGGGAAAAGTACCAAAAAAGTTTTAAACATATGGTATTGGTACTAATTCAATCATTAATATTTCAATTGAACCAATTTAATCTTAAATTTTTTCATATTGGTACTAGTTTAGTCTATCCAGTCAATTTTGACCCGACGCTGACTTAAATGCTAGCCGGCCAATGAACACTAACATGACAATTTTTAATTTTTTTTTCTTTTTTTTTTTTCTTTTCCTCTTCTTCCTCTTGGCCTTTTTCTCCCGTAGTGGTAAGCGAGCCTCCAATGGCTAGCAAAGGCTCCGCGGCCCTCATCGGCCCTCATTGGCCACCTTGGGCTAGGGCTGCAAAGCCCCCACCACCTTGGGCTAGGCCTGCAAAACCCTCACCGTCGGTGGGCTGCGAGAGAAGAAGGCCAAGAGGAAGAAGAGGAAAACGAAAAAAAAAATGAAAAAAAAAAGAAGAAAAAAAATTAAAAATTAGAAATTAGTGAAAAAATGCGATATCAGCATTTGCTGGCCAATAGCGACCTATTAAAGATCTAACGTTATAGGACACATTATAATTTGTATGACCTGTTAATTAGTGCAATAATTAACTAATGAGTTTGCTTTACGAGCCATCTCTATTTTCTTTTTGTTAAATAAAAGATATGATACTTCAGTGATAACATTGTTTTAGAAGAAATATAATTCAAGTATCAAATGCTAACCCGGCATGATGATGTGTCGAGTTTCTAATTACAAGCTTCAACCTTAAATATACCTACCTTAAGTTCTCGTGTGAACAAAACATTTATGAATTAGAAAAAAAGTGATTTTATAAGTTGTGTGTGTGTGAGGGAGAGAGAGAGAGAGAGAGAGAGAGAGAGGGAGGGAGAGATGTCTTGCTAGAAAGTCTTGGTGCCGAAGTACAAAGGATCTTTGTGCTTGCCATGATGGCAGACTTTGATTAAATGTTTGCCATTGGAGCGTACAGAACTCGGTGAGCATGCGCATGCACGGGTCTTACGTTTGCGAGCTTTACCCTCTTTGATCATTCGTCTTGTCAAAAGTCTATTATTGATTAAAGAAGGAAAAAATTGATGGCAACTATTTACGAATTTGACACATGATATCCCACATAAAACTTCCCTTCCAATCGCCATCAACGATTATAAAACACCATACACGTTTAATGACTCTCCAGAAAAAAATTGATGTGAAAATAATTTGAAAGAAGAGTTGTCAACATTTAGCTTTTTTTTTTTTTTTTTTTTTAGTGTGAAAATCATTGATAATCCCTATCTTATGGGGAAGAAAAATATTTATAGACAATTAAAGGGTATAAGGTGTGCGGGTATTGGTACATCAAATTAAAAAATGCAGTTCTACTGGACACTCCACAAGATGGAGACGGCTGAGGACGGCCCTTGTAAGTGGTTAAACCTCACCCCTTCTTTCCCAGCATGGGCTCCTCAACCAGCCCGGGAAAAGTGAGGCCCTCGGTTGATTGAGGAGCCCTCTTGATAATCCGCCTTCTTAAAAGTCTATTAATATTATCGATTAAAGAAGGAAAAAAAATTGTGTGAACCATTTATGTTGATTTGACACATGATGTCTCACATAAAATGCGACTATAGAACACCATACAGGGCTAAAAGAACATACTGTCTACATAGGGACACATGGCTGCCATCTTATTCATATAGATCACGATGACAAAGCAACTATATTGACTCACTCCATTAGGAAACTTGTAATTTTAGATACAAGATGAATTCTCTCTAATATGGGCCTGTTATGATTATAGAGCGCAATTTTTCCTAAACCATAGAGGTAAGAATATGCCCCATCACATTCCTCTAATTATTGTGTCAAATTTGTTGAACGAATGCCTAGATTGGAGCGTATGCCTTCCAAAACTCGGATCTTAAAGGTCAATTTGTACCTTTATCAAGTGTGCATTGTACGGTATAATATGAAAGTCGTGACACTTGTGATCTATCTATTTGGTAATTGCCAGTGTAACTAACTTGGTACAATCAAAAAATAAAATAAAATATAAAGATTGCGGAGCCTCTGCATGGGGGAGCTAACTCAATTTAATTGATGTTATTCCAAAGCATTAAACTCGAAGACATTTAAGGATGGAGAGATGATACACGATTGGGCCTTATACAATAAGAAATTGGGCCCACTGAGCAAAGCCTCGTAGGAAATAGGATTTGGCAAATTGGTCCCTCTCTCGGCATCCTATGATGCCCCTAATAATTCACCGCCTCAGAGGTTTCTCTTCATTCAGATATATATATTTTTATGACTTTTGGCGTTGCTTAAAGGAAAAGAAAAGGATTAAAAAATTAAGACTCCATTTATTTCGCTTGAAATAGTCAACGAAAAATATTTTTATTATTGACAATAATTTATGTCTAAATGTTTTCATGGATGATAAAAATATTTTTCATTAATTTTTTATTGTAAGCAATACAAGCTATCTTTTTAGGAAAATATTATCCGAATAATTCATTTTTCGAGAAATAAAACAGAGCCTGTAAGGTTTAAGAATTCTCAAATGGCTAAATCACAATTTAAGAGCCAATCTCAATTATGTCCCGAACTTTTCTTGTTCAAAAAAATCACAAACTTTCATTGTAATCTCAAATTTACCCCCACATCAAAAAATAGCGACTAGTTTCTTTGAAATTATCAATATTAAAACTAGTTGGAGGTTTTTTTCAAGACTAAGGTCTTGGCCAACACTCTCACCTTCGATGGAAGGGAAAAGTTCTAAAAAAGTCTTAAACATATGGCATCAGTACCAATTCAGTCTTAAACCTTTCAATTGGACTAATTTAGTCTTAAACATTTTCACATTAGTATTAATTTGGTCCATCCGACCAATTTTATTCTAGCGCTAACTTGGACGCCGATCAGTCAATGAACACTAATGTGGCAATTTTTAATTTTTTTTCCCTTTCCCTTTTATTTTTCCTCTTCTTCCTCTTGACCTTCTTCTCCCATAGTGGCCAACGAGCCTCCGCTAGCTAGCAAGGGTTTTGCAGCCCTTGCCCACGGTGTTGGGTGAGGGCTACAAAGCCCTTACTATCGGTGGTCTGTGGGAGAAGAAGGCCAAGAGGAAAAAGAGGAAAAAAAAAGAAAAGAAAAATAGAAAAAAATGAAAAGGTAAAAAAAATTTAAAAATTGGAAAAAATAATATATATTTTTTTATTTTGCCATATCAACATTCACAGTAGCGAGCATCCACGTCTACATCGACTGGCCAAAATTAACCGAATGGACTGAATTGGTATAAATATAAAAAAATCATTGATTAAATTGATTAAATTAAAAGGTTTATAATTGAATTAGTATCAATATTATAGAATTAAGATTTTTTTAAAAACTTTTCCCTTGTATGGAACGATAGATGCCTCTTGATGTGGGTAGATTTGAGACTGGAGCAGGACTCAGTGATTTTTTATAAAGACAAAGAAGAGTTTGGGGCACAATTGAGATTTGAACTAAAGTTTAGATTTATTTTAAGGGAATTAGGCCATTTTCAAATAGGTATAATATATTTCTAAAACAACACCCCTTCCCCGGGGGCTAATGTTTGGGCCTTAGTCATTGGTAAAGGCGTGACATCATGAATCTGATGGGTTGGGTCATAGGTCCATATGAAATTTCTATACGTGGGCTTTTCTCCAACTACAATGTCCATAAATATTAGTCTAAGTGATTTTTCAACTTTTTATATGCCGTAACTTAAAACGTTTGTACTAGTACTAACACGCGCTAGAATGTTTCCTAGACAAGTGTCTTCATTATTATTATTATTATTATTATTATTATTATTATTATTATTATTATTATTATTATTTATCTTTAATAATCAGTGCTTGCCAACTAATTAGTCATATGTGTGTTTAAAATGACTTTTATTTTTATTTCTTTTTATTTTTTGCCTGCTCAATATTTTTAAAATTTTTTTACCCAAAATACCTGTAATTTTTACAATATAAATGTCAACATCTAAATTTAGATGAAACTTTTTTACGTTTTGAATGGTTAATTATATTCTTGATTTTGATAAAAGCAAACCAAGGATGTGATGTCGACTTCTGTAAACGGGCTCTAAATATCTTAATCTATGGATATGTTTTATGGCCATTTACGTAGCGTTTTTGCTCCGCAAAACAGCAAAACAAGGAAAAAGAACAAGAGAAACAAGGTTCTATTTTTCAGTGGGCTAATGGCATCTGTCTTTAGGAGATGCTTCCTATGGAGTATAATGTGATCTGCATGCAGGAGCAGTTTGAGCTACAGATGTTTGACATGAAAAGGAGATGCCAAAGAGCAGAGCGGAGTACGTTGTCGACCGTGATTTCGTCATGATCAGCTTCGTGTCTCGCTCAGGAAGACCCTCCCATTAGAGCTCAACAAGTCACTCCCGGCTTTCTTTCGGTGCGCCTGCGATGGACATCACGACAAGAACTCACCGCTTCATCTGAAACACAAAGTTGAAACACACCCAGCTTCAACCCCTCTCTCTCTCGCAGACCCAGTTGGCGTGTGTGTCGAATTCGATCATGGGTAATCTTCGAGATATATGATCCAACATGCGTTTCAACTGTTTTCTGTCGAGTTCTCGAGACGAATTAAGCGCGTTCCGTCGTGTGATTAACTAGCTCTTTCTTTTATTTGCTTTTGGCCCGTTTGTACTTATTGATGTAGGGAGTGAGAATCCATTCGAGAAAAGCATTTTGAGGACGCTTGAGAAGCCTGACGGTGGTGAGTTTGGCAAGTATTACTCTTTGCCAGCTCTCGACGACCCTCGAATAGGTCGAGTCCCTCTTTTTTCTTCTGTTTAATGCATGTTTTAGTTGCTGATGATTTGCACAGTATCGATGTTTGTATGAAGATCAAAATGACTGTCTTTCAACTTTTCTGTCATAAGCAAACAGGAGCAACAATTTTCTGTCGTTTTTGTTGGGCATCGTTATTATTCTTCACGTCCCGAGTCTCGTCTTTTCATTCTTTATGTAAATAATCTAATTATTAGAAGAAATTATGAGGAATCGAGCTAGGTGAAAGGTAGGCCAAGCGAGCCAACTGGTGCAGATTTTGGTTAATCACTTTCCTATTCATTGCAAAAACTCTTATTTGTGTTTGTCAATGTCAATGCTTATTGTATTACATGGAGAACAGAATCATCTGCTTAGCTCTGTTGATTAGCACTCTTAAATAGTAATAGAGCAGAACCAAGGGAAGTTCTGACACCTGTTGTCGTCTCCTTTTTGGCCTTTGTACAGTTTCGATATTCTGAAATAGTACCCTTGAGAACGAAGACAGATGTATGCTAAGTTATGTTTTGACAGAGAGTGAGTTTTGATGATGCAGATAGGCTCCCGATATCTATTAAGGTCCTCCTTGAATCGGCAATCAGAAACTGCGATGAGTTTCAGGTCAAACGTGAGGATGTTGAGAAAATCATTGATTGGGAGAATACTTCTTCAAAGCAGGTTGAAATTCCCTTCATGCCGGCTAGAGTATTGCTTCAGGTGAACATTGTCGACAAATTAATTAAGGTACCTTTCACCTGAGACTTTTTAGTTACTGCATTTTATGATAGCCGTTATCTTTTTCCTTAGGATTTTACAGGAGTACCTGCTCTTGTTGATCTGGCTTGCATGCGCGATGCGGTCAAGAACCTCGGAGGAGACCCAGAAAAAATCAATCCAATGGTAAGCAATGAGTGCATGCGCTAGACTAGTGTTTTGTCTCACCTTGGAACCCAAAAGCCAAAAGGGGATAACGAATAGGCTGATTTTAATAACCAGACATTTAGAGCAAACTCTATGAGTCTTCATGTAGATACTTAGACAGCTGATGCACAGTTTCTGTTATGCAGGTTCCAGTAGATCTTGTAATTGACCACTCAGTTCAAGCTGATGTGGTGAGGTCGGAAAATGCAGTGCAAGCGAATATGGAACTTGAGTTCGAACGTAACAAAGAAAGATTCGGTTTTCTCAAGTGGGGAGCCATTGCATTCCATAACATGCTTGTTCTCCCGCCTGGAGGTGGGATTGTCCATCAGGTGATACAAGATAGTGCATGCATTTTCCAGGAGTCAGAAAGAAAGAGTTTATCGTATTCTATACAAACAAGTACTGTGTACTATGTTGAGCACACTAGTCATTGGAGACTCAATCTAATCTCCTCCTTTTCTAGCATGTACTTTTGTCTAGACAAAAATTGATTTCGTTAAATCTAATGTGTAGGTTAATTTGGAACACCTTGGCAGAGTCGTGTTTAACACCAATGGCATTCTATACCCTGATAGCATCATCGGCACCGATTCCCATACGACCATGATAGACGGGTTAGGAGTTGCTGGCTGGGGAGTTGGTGGAATAGAAGCTGAAGCTGCAATGCTTGGACAGGTGAAGAGTCCTGTGCTGCTCACGTAGAATTGGTTTTTGAATTCCTTAGTAGAAGATGCAATTAGTCTCGCTAAGTTGATGATTTTTGCTGAAATGTCTACTTTCACAGTAGTTAACTAGTAATTGCTACACCTAGTTTTGCTTGAACCACCTCTGCCTGCTGAATATGCAGCCAATGAGTATGCTTCTTCCGGGGGTGGTTGGATTTAGATTATTAGGAGAACTGCGAGAAGGTGTGACGGCCACTGACTTGGTGTTGACAGTAACGCAAATGCTGCGGAAGCACGGTGTTGTTGGCAAATTTGTGGAGTTCTATGGTATACAATTTAGCTATCTAGTCCACTAATGTGCAATTTTTCCTTTCTGGGTATGTTTACGTTCTTCCTTTATATTAATGTTAATGCCACTCCACTGTATAGGAGAAGGCATGAGTAAACTATCATTGGCAGATCGTACCACAATAGCTAACATGTCTCCTGAGTACGGCACAACCATGGGATTCTTTCCAGTGGATCATGTCACTCTACAGTACCTCAAGTTGACTGGAAGAAGCGATGAAACTGTATGTTATTTCCAAACTACTGTGTGAGAAGCTTGAGCCGTATTTTCTCATCGGGACATCTGAGCTTACTGTGTAGGTTTCCATGATAGAGTCTTATCTGCGGGCTAATAACATGTTTGTGGACTATGATGAGGTAACAAGAAAGCTTTTTATCCAATTTCATTGTGCCACACTAGTTGATATTGGCTATTTCTAACTGGCGTTCTGTATAAACAAAGCCTCCGGCAGAGAAAGTTTTCTCCTCTTATCTAGAGCTTGATCTTAAAGATGTCGAACCCTCTGTATCAGGGCCAAAGAGGTACAATCCAATGAATGTTCATGAAATGAATGAGTGCCTATTTCGTATCTGTCTCTTCTTGTGAGAATTAGGTTGTTTCAGGCCACATGATCGAGTTCTCTTGAAAGAAATGAAGGCGGACTGGCGTGCATGCTTGAATAATAAAGTAGGATTTAAGGTGCTCTTCTTCATGCTCTTATACCTTCTTTTTACGCTTTTACCCACTATACCACATAGTTAGCATGTTCAATGGTACTAAGGCCCCTCAGGTTTTCCACGACCTTCACCATCAAGCAGCAGCAAAGTCCTCTTCAAGAAGAATTATGTGGTGTAGAATATTCATATTTCAAACATTGGAAATAAGCTTTGGTCTTTCATACTTCTTTTCATCTAGAGCTAAGTTGGCCAATTTCAGAGAACTTTCAGGGATTTGCGATACCCGTGGAAGCCCAGAGCAAGTTTGCAGAGTTCACGTTCAATGGAACTCGAGAAAAGCTTAGGCATGGTGATGTTGTAATAGCAGCTATTACCAGTTGTACTAATACCTCGAATCCTAGTGTAATGCTTGGGGCTGCTTTGCTTGCTAAGAAGGCCTGTGAATTAGGACTAGAGGTTAGATGTTGTTTTCATCTAGCTTTTCCTTCTTTAAAATTTTGGCGGAGGAAATTGCCTGATTATGTAGAGGCCCTTGAGTGATTTTACATGTAGAAGGTTAGACAAATCAGTTGGTTTTCTAATTAGAATCTTCTGGCAGGTTAAACCATGGATTAAGACAAGTCTTGCTCCTGGTTCGGGAGTTGTGACCAAATATCTGATGAAGAGGTGCATATAATTCAATCTGCAAATCGTTTCCCAAGATTCTTGGTTATAGACACACTTGACTAAAGGCTCCTTGCTGCAGTGGCTTGCAGAAGTACTTGGATCAGTTGGGCTTTTACACAGTTGGCTACGGATGCACCACATGCATTGGGAACTCGGGAGATCTCCATGAGGCTGTCGCTTCTGCAATTACTGATAATGGTGATCTCTCTGCTCATTCCTTCTCTTGGTTTCCACTATTTCTTCACCACGTATGTCCAAGAAAATCCTTCTGAAGATAGCCAGTTATTGGTCTCCTATGACCAGATATTGTTGCAGCAGCTGTACTCTCTGGCAACAGGAATTTTGAGGGCCGCGTGCATCCCTTTACGCGGGCTAATTATCTAGCTTCTCCCCCACTTGTGGTGGCCTATGCTCTTGCCGGCACTGTATGTATTTTGTTGGTTCAATTCCTCTTTTTTTTCACCATGGTAAGATGAAGCATGTTCTAATGAGATTTTGAGTCCCATCTTAATGACTGGCTAAGAGTGGTTGCTGCTGGCCATGCCGACTAGTCCAATGCTTTAATTCACCCACCGTGATAAAAACAAAAGCAGTGTCACTTTTGGCACATGGTCTGCCGCACTTTACAATCCAGTGGCTAACTGGCCATTGTATCCTGAAGATAATTTTTGTTCGGCAGGTTGACATTGATCTTGAAACAGAACCCCTTGGGAGCGGAAAAGATGGAAGAAGTGTATTTTTGAAGGACATTTGGCCGACAAACGATGAAATAGCAAAAGTGAGCAACTGGCCTGATTGAAAAACCATGAAGTGTGGCTTAGGTCTTTCCTCCAGAATTGGCAATGTAAGGGCTAACTTATACTGGCCCTTCCATACTGCAGGCTGTGCAGTCGAATGTGCTTCCAGATATGTTCAGGGCCACGTATGACGCAATAACCGAAGGAAATTCTCTGTGGAATGGATTACATGTGCCTTCTGGAACTCTTTACGTGTGGGACCCGGCCTCGACTTACATTCTTAAGCCACCTTTCTTTGACAACATGACGATGACGCCTCCTGGCCCTCGCAGCGTGAAGGACGCATATTGCTTGCTCTATTTTGGTGACAGCATCACGACTGATCACATATCACCGTCCGGTAGCATCCACAAGGACAGTCCTGCTGCTAAGTACCTGGTGGAACACGGGGTTGATGGGAGAGACTTCAACTCTTACGGGAGTCGCCGTGGCAATTACGAGGTGATGGCAAGGGGCACTTTCGCCAATGTCCGAATTGTCAACAAGCTCCTGGAAGGAGAAGTCGGGCCTAGGACGATCCACATCCCCAACGGGGAAAAGATGCACGTGTTCGATGCTGCCATGGTAACTTTTCACTCACGTGCATCTCTATTAACTTCTTCAGCTTGAACTGATAAATGCTGGATTACCAGGGACTTGGCAGTGAAATCAGTTGACTCAAGCCCATTCAACTTTGTTAATGAGTATAACTACGTTCTCAGCTGTCAGCTGCTCTTTTGGACAGCTTCACTAGTGTTTTTGTTACTTTCTTTCTCAGAGATACAAGAATGAGGGCCAGGACACTATTGTCTTGGCTGGTTCTGATTACGGTGTAGGGAGTTCACGGGACGGAGCTGCCAAGGGTCCGATGTTAGTGGTACGCATACTTTCAGAGGACTCTTTTCTTTTTCCTGGTTCTATGCTTTTGCTGTTACCACTGATATCCTTGCAACAATAAAAAATTTAGGGGGTGCAAGCGGTCATAGCAAAGAGCTTTGAGCAAATTCACCGCAGTAATCTAGTTGGAATGGGAATTATCCCGCTCTGTTTCAAACCTGGAGAGGACGCCGAGACTCTCGGGCTAAATGGCCACGAAAGATACACGATCGACCTTCCAAACAAAGTGAGTGAATTGAAACCCCGTCAAGATGTGAAAGTAGTGACGGACAACGGGAAGTCATTCGCATGCACATTGCGCTTTGACACCGAGGTAACTGGATTTCCCAGATTCTACTTCAGCCATTCATTTATACTTAACCTATATTCTTGAATGTTGAACCCACCCATGCATTGTGCAGGTGGAGCTGGCTTATTTTGATCATGGTGGTATTCTGCAATATGTCATCCGGACCTTAGTCGAGGACAAGCACAGAAAGTGATAGCCCCTATGTTACGGAAACTGGAAATTCAACATGCGTATTATATTAGACTTGGGAATCGAGCACGATGTGTGTAATTGATGGAATGAACATCTATTGATCTTGAACTAAACCTGGGAGTGATGTTTAGCCAAAAGAGAGACAGTCATGAAAAAGTTCCTTGTGCTTTTTAAGGCTATTCACGGTTCCACGGGAAGTAAGTGGAAGCGACCAAATTCATGTGGTTCGACAGAACAGCAAGTATCAAGAGCACAGGGAGAGGCATATGCAAATTGGTACATGTTTATGGGATCAGACCTGACTATAGTTAGGACAATTTGAGTATTCCATGTACAACGTACTTTTGTTCCGTGCGAATGTCTCATTGCATGTGTCTGAACTTGTATCGGAGCAGTATGCATTCGAGCAGTGCCAAGAAACTTGCAGAGTCCCAAGTAAAAAGAAGGTTGATGCGGTCAAACCGAGTAAAATCGAAACAGGTGCTCATGGATACAAAAGAAGAAAGAATATCACACCTCGCATCTTTAATCTCGGTCATTCTCGTCAGCATCTCAAGCACTACAGTTCCTTCTAAGAGGAAAATTTTAATTTAACCAAAAAAAAAAAAGCGAAAAGAAAAAAGGGGGGGGAGAGAACTTATCTTCCCTGTGTCTGTTCTACAGCTCTATCTCAAGTTACAACAAGAAAAGTAGTCGCAGTCAGCACAAAAGTAATGAATCAAGATCTACAACATGGAAGGATTGTCTGCTCGCACAGGACCATAAGTGATCTGAAACAAAAGAATGATGATTCATCTTAGACTTCTTTCCAGTATGATAACAGCATCACGTCACGAACTTCATTAGAACATGCAAGTGTAGGACAATGTACTGGAGCGGTCAAAGTGATCAGCTGTGGTCTAAGGACCGAAAGTAGTCCCTCCTGTAGGTGAAAGGATGTATAAAAATATGATACAAAAAAGTTGCCGTCATCAGGGTAGCTTTAAAATGCTAAGAAACCAAAGGAAGCAATGGACGGAATTCAATCATCAGCTTTCCCGAATTGATCAGTTTTCAGTCTTCTTCATAGTGAAAGAAAAAGGAAATTGACTAAAGAACATTCCGTATTAGAAACTTCCTTTCACATGCCTGGCTAATATTAAGCCTGATGGTTCAAGATCGAACAATTGTTCAATCAGATAAGACAAGAATTTGCCAGAAACTGGCAAATCCTGAAATGTGAAAGACTCGAGTTCGGGGAATGCAGTAAAACGAAGGCGACATCTTTTGACTGACATTTGTTGGGACACCTTAGAAAAGAATACGGATGCTTTTGCTTTCAGCAATTTTTTTCTGCCAGACAATATGCTTATGTGACAATGTTAATTGAAAGGTGCATAGATGATAAGCAGAAAACTCACCTTCCGTACGATAATTCAGACCTTGTACTCATGGACACGCATCCATTTGGTAGATGACCACTTATTACCCTTAATCACAGGGCAACCACCTGAAAGCAAAGGGACGAGCTTCTCTCAGTCAGCATTCGACAGTGCCGGGTTTGAAAAATATAACTTTGGGAAAATCCTCGTGCATTCTGGCTTTTAGATTTTAATTAGAAGCATGCGAAAGTACTGGAAAAGAGCCTTCTTCTAGTGTCAGCATTATCGTCATTGGTGATAAAATCATTCTTATAACCTGATCAGCAACTATTACAACTGACCGTGCAAACTAGATTCATCCAATGTGGCATCAGGTCTCATGCTCCAGAAGAGCAAGGCATCCCCCATCTTTGGTTTAACAGACAAACCCTTCTTCCCACAATCAGATAGCTCATTCCACCAAGGAACAGAACTGAAATTCCCTTTGGCAGCAGGAAATACTGTCTCACCTCCTTCCTCAACATCTGAACTGTACCATAGAGCAAACAGAAAAGTAAAGGATGATGAAATATTGACCAAGACAGCCAGGAAGATCTCGGGATCAACAATACAGTAGATGCAAACAATCTACTTACAGGTACATGAGAAGTGTGGCCATGCGCTGACCACCATTCCTGGTATTATATTCATCAAGGAAGTAATCGAAATGTGGCTCATACTTCTGCCCAACTTCATAGTGCAGAACTTGAAGTCCTTCTCCATGCTCTGGATTTTGGAATTGTCAAATGATTAGGGCATAAATCTAGATATAGCCCAGAAGATATTTAAGGAAGCATAGAGTGACAAAAAGGAATGTTATAGTAGCATCTACTTTAAGACAAATATCAATAAATCTCCTTGGTAACTGTAAAACAAATAGGTTAGTAGGTTCAAACTGTTTATTCTCAAAATTTCTCCACATACAGCTCTATGTACAGAAACAACAGCTACCTCACAATATTTCACAAGTGCAAAATCCTCTAAAACTCTAGAACAATGCTCTGACAAGGCTGAGAACTTTCTCTAAATTAAATCTAAACTCTCATGCAAAACTCACATGTTCTACAAGAGTTCTGTATACACACTCATTGAAGTGCTACCTTAATTCTTCTTCATTTTTTTTTCCTTTTCATTTTTTGTTTTTGTAAGAAACACCCAATGTTGATTATCCTCAGGAGCAAGTATGATCCTTTGATTAGATACACATATTCCTCTCCACATCTGTAATTCTTGGGGAAATTGCCAAAATACAGGAGCTTTATTTTTGGCCTGTACCTATATATAGGAGTTTGCTATACTCAATTACTCCCCTGGTTCCACAAAAGCATGTCTTTGTGAAGCTAGAAAAAGGAGCAAGGAAGAAGTGACAACAGAACAGCTAAAAAACACTACTCTGAAACTCGGTAACGGCAGCTGAGAAAAATGTTGAAAATGGGTATCCACCAGAGCAAAACCTTAATGCCACTGAGCCTCTTACCTACAGGTATGAAGGTGTAATCTGCAATTCTTTTCTCAATGTCTCTAATTATTTTATCACGTCCTCTCGCCAGAAATGTTCCGGAGCTCGTGCGTACCCTACATGAGGAAGTAGGAGCTTCTTATGATTAAGTATAGCTAATAATTCAAACTCGTGGTACTTGGAGATTCAAATTTTGTCCACGCGCCATTGAAGATAGAAAGTTTCGGGTCCATACCTGCTATCTGTACTCTTCCCAGTTTCACTATCTACCACTGTTGACTTCGCCATGTGAGGCGCTGCAAGTTCAATGAGGTATTCACATTCTTCCTTAGACTGCAAACAGGCAAAGGGTGTAGAGTCATGATGTGCAAATGGACTTGCCAGCCGTGGACCTCCATAAAAATGACAAGTTTCTACCAATTTAAGCAAGTAAAGGCAGTTTGCAGCGGAAAATGTAGAATAAAGCATTTTAATTGATCATTAAGTGCACCAAAACCTGGCGCATAGAATGGGGAAAGGACTGAATCATGGGTTGAATGACTCGTCAACAGGAACTCTCTGTCTAAAATATTTGTCATTATTGTCTTTTCTTCTGGGAAGGGATCCGCTGAACTAGAGAAAGAGAGATGTTCAAGAATCTCATGGCATTCTGTCACGATGCATCCACAATTGCTTACAGCGATCAAGAGATTCAAGAATTCATACAAGGATCATGCCAATGCACATTTCACCTAAACGACAAGCTAAAAATAGGAACTTTCAGCTAAATTAATTAATTCCACCAGAGTTACTAATAGCTTCTTACACAACAGCATCGGCGTATAGATCTAGCCTTGGCATTGAAACTTTCCAGCTTGCAATTGCAATCTAGACCCCTCAACAAGAAGAAACGATACATTCCCAACAGCGACAAGATAAACAAAGACTCACCAGAAAGTTGTGATATACGAAAGCTCGAGGCTCCCACGATATGACCTCCACCCACTGCTCCGCTCGACCTTCATCCCCCTTGCTCCTGCAAACGCCACGCAACACACAATTCGCCTCCACTCAAATCAACATTCCGCCGCAAACCAACGCCACACCGCAACGCAATCGAAACGCAATCGCAGCGAAATGCGAGCAAGAATTCCCCACCTGTCGACAGCGTTCCTGGCGATCGAGGCCAGATCGTTGGCCTTCGGCCTGTCGGAGCCGCCGCCGGGCATCGAGAGCATGCCGAGGGCGAGGAGGATCAGCACGACGAAGGAGAACATGACGAGCAGCGTGAGGATCAGGGTCGAGGGCGACGAACCCGCCGCCTTTCGCCCCGGGAACCGCGAGGTCCTCTGCTTCGCCATCCGGAAAGCCGCCGATTCGCGAGAATGCCGAGCTCGATTTCCGTGCAGAGAGAGAGAGAGAGAGAGAGAGAGAGAGAGAGAGATCTGGGGAGTCGACGACTCGATCGCGCGTCTCGTATCTGAAATTTTTATTGCAGAGATGTGCCGAGAGGTGGCGCCGGCAGGCCGTTGAAGTTTGCTGACGTACAACGTTTTTCTTATCTAATGTTTCCTCCATGTCCCCAACTCCTGTTCATGGAAGAGCGGTCGTGCTATACTTAATTTATAATTTGGAAAATTCAGATTAGTCTTCTGATTGCGTAGATTAATTTATTGTGAGATCTGGTCAGGCACTTGGATGGATACTATATATTTGGGAATCTTGTAAGTTATTAAAATTATTTTATAAGTAAATGACATAAATAATTTTTCAATTTTGACCCGACGATGTGTAATATCGTCAATGGATTTTATATATATTTGATTTGGTTTCTGAACTTTCGTTTTAATCCCTAAGCTATATTAAATTATTCAATTTGTCTATGAACTTAAAATGATGGAAGGATAATATCGAATATTATTATACAGTGTAGGGAGTAAATTTGCATGTAAAAAAAGTCAATGAATCACATTAAATAAAATAAAAGTGTAAAAGACCACATTATGGAAGGGAGAGATGAGGGGTTCAAACCCCTACTTTCTCAGAGAGGGATGGGGTGGGGACGCGCAAGTTTTAGGAGTAGGTTTCGACTCCCACGTCTTGCAAGAGGCAAGGCAAAAGTTTGAGAGTGAGTGTAGAATAAATATAGAGTAGGACTGACAAAAAAAAATCATATTGAATAAATTAAAAATTCATGAATCACATTTTATGTTAAGCCAAAATTCACGGATATCATCATTTCTTATTTTATCACATTTCCCGCTTAAAGTCATGGCCGATTCGCATAACATTATCATGTTCGGAATCTTTAAGACATTTCGCCGTGGAATTCATGATTTTCTAAATTTCTATAGAATGGCTCTTGATTTCGATTTTTCAATCATGCATACGAAGATCACGAACCTCCAAATTCACATTGGCCATGAGGGACGAACTACGGTGGGATCCATAGATGGTCCATCCATAGGGAAACGACTTTTTCTTAATAAGCTCGTACCGAGAAGAATCGGTATTTAAATGCGATCACATCATGCTCAGTCCACTTCCAGGCCTGCCTAACTATATATAATAAAAAAGAACAAAAATAAAAAATAAAAGGTAAGGAAAAGTCAACGATAACGATTCGACTTTGCGTGTCGTAGTCGTAACAGAGATAGACGCATCCGCCGGGAAAGTTCAAGAGAGATTATTGACCATTTATTCAAATCTAAAGCCAAAGAAAGTCCACATGATCATAGCATTAAATGAGCACCTCCATCTACCTGCTGGGATTTTTTTGAATTGAGTTCCCACCCTGGTAATTATCTCCGGTGAGCTTTTATGCTTTGACATGTCTCATCCAGCAGGGACAGTTTCCGGAAGAAATGTCCATTATTTTTCATGATACATATCAACCAAAAGCTCAAAAATACGAAACATAATTTCCTACTTGTTTGTTTGCTCATCCGAAAAAGGGAGGACAAATAAGCCGACTTCTTTGAGAAGAGCAAAGTGTGTGAGGTGCCTGACCAAGCGCCTCCCATGCATAGTACACCATTCCATTTCCATAGAGATTTTAACGAGCCCCTAGACCTTTCACTATCACCCTCGGTCCGTGGCCTAGTAGAGTTCTCAAAGCCAATAATTAAAATTTTCTCTCCAAGAAGTCATTACTAATAAGACGTCTAATTGATGCTAATTGCTAAACCTTTTGTTAACACGCCATAAGTCAATACGGAAATCGGAAGGCATTGGTTACTCGATCGCAGCTGAGGGAGCAAAGACACTTGCAGTTGCATATGAATCTCGAGAAACCAATTGAGTTGGTTGCTTTACATCAGCTATCAAAACTTCAAAAGATCACAACTTGAAAAATTAGTTTTCATATACCTATAAATTTTCCTGATTGGCTCTTGATTATCATTCGATTTGTTGTAGCAATTAGGTAGCACTTCTCTATTCCCAAACATCTCACATTCATGTGAATCAAGTTTGAGAAAAGTACCGAATGCACAACCTCAAGCTCTGTTATAGTCTATAAGGGGCAATGTGAGATAGTGAGGAGATAAATGGACCACGGCACACAAATTACACATGCATTGCACGTGTGTTGCACGAGAAGAGCTACGAGATTAATCTATCAATGCATTGCATATGTGTTGCACAAGTCACATATTTAATTTGTCCATAAGAAGTGAAACAAGGGATTATGTTTGTTAAGGAGTTAAATATTTCTTATTTCTTTGCTTGTTTCACCAACTTGCTAAATAAGTTCTAAATGAAAAATTCTTGATCATTTCCTAGGCATTCTTTAGAGTATATCAAGAATCACAAGGGAATATCCTGTATCATAATACATAGTGGACATACATAGAAGCTATTGGAAATTAAGGAACCGTAACCTCCATGGTACATGCATTGCACATGTGTCGCACGAGAGGAGCTGCGAGATTAATCTATGAATGCATTGCACTTTGCACGTGTTGCACAAGTTAAGTATTTAATTTGTCTGTAAGAAGTGAAATGAGGGATTATGTTTATTAAAGAGTTAAATATTTCTTATTTCTTTGCTTGTTTCACCAACTTTCTAAATAAGTTCTTAATGAAAAATTCTTGATCATTTCCTAAGCATGCTTTTGAGTATATCAAGAATCACAAGAGAATATCCCTTTATCATAATACAAAGCGGACATACATAGAAACTATTGAAAATGAAAGAACTTTAACTCTCCATGGCATGTGCATTGCACATGTGTTGCACGAGAGGAGCTGTGACATTAATCTATTAATGCATTGCACATGTGTTGCACAAGTTAAATATTTAATTGTCCATAAGAAGTGAAATAAGGGATTATGTTTGTTGAGGACTTAAATATTTCTTAGTTCTTTGCTTGTTTCACCAACTTGCTAAATAAGTTCTAAATGAAAAATTCTTAATCATTTTCAAACCATTCTTTTGAGTATATCAAGAATCAGAAGAGATTATCGCTGTATCATGATACAAAACGGACATGCATAGAAGTTATTGGAAATTAAGGAACTTTAACCACGTGGAAAATCAGGTTAGTCACTAACCTCGTGTTGAATGGTCTTGTAGGTGGGAGTTATAAGGGGAGGCGTGCTTGTGAACCCTTTGTTTTATAGGTGGTGTAAGGATGTATGAATGTATGATGGTTTATATTGAAGTACTGAATGTTTAAATTTATATGCATGTTTACAAGCTTTAACACGACACTACACACACAACCGCAGTCTAAAACCCCGATCGCCCAATCTAGGACCTTAGGAGGGTTTATGGATGGAATTTGCAAGTGAATACTCATGATAATCCATTACTTACATAAACCCACTCATCCCAACCGATAAAGATAGCACTGACCAACGATAGTAGCGGTGGGTAAACTATTTTTATCCTTTAGGATGAGGACCTTGAGCCTTTAGCACCTCACTTTAGGCGTCGAAACTTCACAGTTTCATGCGACATTTGATTTGTGCTTGCCATGTGTTTGGTGGGTAGGAGATGGTTCCTTTTTTATCGTTTTTATCTTATTACTCTCTATATTTTAATTATGCATTTCATATTTCAACGATGATATTTTTAATCATGGATGCCCCTTTAGGTTTAGGTTTAGATGGTAAACCCGAAGTAGATGTGATCCCCATGCCTGGGAATCTCAAGACTTTATGGGAGAATCTCGACCCAAGACATCAAGACTACGTGGAAAAGTGCATAGGCCTCCTCCCAGCTTTATTAAAAGTCGAACCATGTATTGCGATAGTCAAAGCATTGGTTCATTTTTGGAATCCCGTGACTTCCACTTTCGTGTTTAATCGATATGAATCGACCCCTATAATTGAAGAGTTCTGGAAAGCATTGGATTAGGTAAAGCTTCCTTAGGTTTCGTCACTCCTCTTATTGGTCAAAATCCAATTTCTCTTCTAAGTCAATTCCTCAATGTCCGTACTGATAAAATTAGGGCTATTCTTAATGGAAATTCTCATGCCATGCCTTATAATTTCCTAGAAAAATATTTCCTTAGCCTTAAACCTAAATCTGGGAATCAAATTCCTCGTGTCTTCTTACTCATGTTCTTTGGCTTCGTGGTATTCCCACATACCCGAAAAACAATGGATCCTTTTGTCACTCATATTGTCAGTCAAGTGTGCGCATTTAATTGTTTTACACACATGATCCTTGCTGAAACTTTTGTGTCTCTTAATTGTTTCAAAGCAAATGGCCGAGGAACTCTTAGAGCCCCATTAGGACTTCTCCAAATTTGGCTTTTCTCACATATCAAAGAATTTGCCCCTCACATGAAAATTGTCGATGTCACAAAATACCATCATCCCATTCTTAGATTTTCCCAAAGAAATGAATTCTTTCCATCATGGTCTTTCTCTACATGGTTTCATTTCCTCAAAAACCTCAACCCTAGCTTAATTCAATAGCATGTTCGGCGGCTTGGGAATCCCGAGGTGCGCCTTTTTAGTGGAGTTGACAACCCACTCCCCCTTGTGGGATTGACGGGTTTAACGTCACATTACCCTTTAAGAGTGCTCCGCCAATATCGCGCGCTTCAAATGATCCCGCCAATCCTCAAGCTGGGATTATATCGTATTGATTATCACGATAAAGTCATTGAGTGAAACCAAATTGACCATATCAAGGTCGTGATTCAAGCTGCTATTGAAATTTGGTACTCCTATTCCTCGCATTACGTGGTTGCCATTGATGAAGCTGACTTGGAAAGGGAGATGAAGACTCACCAAGCTACTATTGATTACATATACTGTCAAGTGGAGCCTGAGCTCAAGGTTCAGTTGCTTGATATTCCCATGCCTCAAGAATTTCAGCGAACTCATATTAAGGAGCAAGAAGACATTGCCTTGATCGATGAGGAACGCTTGACCCATGATAACAAGCATCCCTGCACGATCCCACCTAGTCCTTAGGTTTTCATTTCACATACTTTTCTTGTAAAGGGATTTCCTTTGTGTTTCCCTCCTTTCTATCAAGGTTTCCCTGTATTCATTTTCATATCATATGTAAAATCGAACCAACTTTGTAAGCTTCAAGAAAGCAAGGTTCTGTTTCCCTTGTAATTGTTTGATTAAATGAATGAAATTCATGAACATTTTTATGTAATTTTTTAGAAAATGGGCATTTTTGATTAAATATTTGTCATCGTTCCTTTTCAATTATATAATTTCTTTTGAAAAAAAAATCAAAAAAAGAAATTTTAGATGTGATTTGCGATTGAGGACGTCTCCAAACTTTTTATATGTGCGTGATTTATTTGGTATGGGTCAAGAGCTTTGCCCCAAATAATAGGGAAACTTAGGTAAATTAATTTTCAGCTCGACTCTACTCTTAATTAGTAAAATTAACTTTATTTTTTAACTTATCTCTCGGCTATTTAAAGTTTAATGAAACACCTCCCAACTATTACAAATTGCTTAAATACAAGCGAATTCCTAGAGAGAGAAAAAGTAGAGAGAAGCTCTAGAGAATACTTATGTTGCTAAAATGGAGTGGAGGATGCAAATGAGAGGAAGGACACCCTATTTACACAAAAGTCCATCTATTTATGATAGTTGATCTTTTATACAATTTAACGGAAGAGGATGTCAATTATTATCTAATCGATCCGAGGGTAAAATGCTTTTGATCTAATGGAGGATATCAATCCTTATCACATTAATCCGGTGGTGGAGATTAACTCTATCCAACAATTAAAAATATCAATCATTGTCAAGTAAATCCAATGATAAAGATTGAGTTAACTTGAAATTTAATGGCTTTGATGAACCTCTTTATATTGATGGTGTGGCAACCCTTTGAATTGGTGACGCGACGACTCTTTGGACCGTGACGTGATACTCATTAAAAATAATTTGCCACCTAATAGATCTTGCCAACCCTAAAATGGTTATAATCGTGCAACTTCCAAATGTAAATAGCCAGAAAAAGCTAGTCCGAAGAGAATTGCGAATACTGCATCGATCGAAAGTCCTCTTCCCCCCCTATAACGACATGTTATCAAATCATACCCATGTGGCCAATGGTTGGTCGACTCACCAGCTAGGTCGCATCCCCTCGTTTATGAAAGCTCTTTTCTCTGAGACAAAACTTGAGACCGATGGGTCAAATCGAATAATTTCTCGTCGACTCACACAAGCGGACAGGAACGAAACTTAAATAAATAAATAAGTAATACTAAATAGCATGGGGGACGCGTTTATTGTGAGTTTTCACTGGAGCGATCTATGTAAAAAAGATAAAAGTATCATAAACTCTTCTATTTCGACGAGTCCCCAACGTGATTAGACGTTTCTAAAATCATGGAAAAGTCGGAAATAGTTTTTCGAATCAGAATCACCCGAGAAAATCTCCACCGCAAGTAAATAGAAGTTGTAATCATGTAAAGATAACTCTTGCATTTAATTTGAATTTTGTATGCGTGATAATTTTCAAATTTCAAATCAATATAAGAATACGTAAATTACCCTTGCTGCATAGCCGACAGAGTCCATATCATAATGGATGAATTTCGTCAAAATCATATCCGTTGATCTCGTGTTAATATGATGCCCTTCATGTGATCAATGCACCCTTAAACTCACTAATTGCAAAAATAATAATTTTTTCCACCAGAGCGATTTTTTAATTTTTTCTCTTTCTACTGTCTTGATGTAAAAGGTGTCAATTTAAATAAGCAGTGTCTGAGTTTCTTTTTCTAGATATCTAACGTAGTAGAAATTCTCTTTTGGTAATGAAAAATTACTAAATAAT
This sequence comes from Eucalyptus erythrocorys, assembly GCA_014182555.1. Classification (NCBI taxonomy): domain Eukaryota; kingdom Viridiplantae; phylum Streptophyta; class Magnoliopsida; order Myrtales; family Myrtaceae; genus Eucalyptus; species Eucalyptus erythrocorys. The sequence continues at coordinate 33,507,650 of CM024606.1, forward strand.
GTTTTCAAATAAGTGACTGTCAATTTAAATAAGCAGTGTCTTGAGTTTTTTTTTTTTTTTTTTTTTTTTCTAGATATCTAACGTAGTAGAAATTCTCTTTTCGTAATGAAAAATTACTGGATAATCTTTTCAAATAAACGACTCTTTCATAAAATTTCAAATAGAAAAGATAAGAATTAAGTATTTTATTTTCTCCTTGTTAAAACATTATTTATGAAATAAGAAGCATTTCGTTAAGATAAATTATGTACGTTATTATTCTCCTACTTGGCGGAGGAACAGGTGCAACAACGGTGAATCCTCAGTTTCGGTTCGACCAAGGCTCTCACGCAGTCTTCTAAATCCTGACCACTCGCTCATGCAAATGGACATTCATCGTTCCTGATTTTTCCAGTCGCCTTTCGGACGCGAGATTGGCAGGTGCTTTCGGCCTTGGTGTTCGCAGACCGAGTCATGGCACCGCGGAGAGTTGCATTCATTGTCAAAGCCTTCCCTCATTCATCAAAAAGAATGCGCAGAATGTTGACAGAGAGTGGCATGTGATGCTCCATGGAAACCCATGCATCTGGTGGGCTCACGAGTAAAGCTGAAGCACCCTTTCGTCTCCACTGCAATCAAATTCTAATTCAATAGAAGGGCATGTAAAGGCATCAATAACAGGGACTCGTACAACTACACGTACCTGTTGGAACGTTGAACGTTGCAGAAGCAGCTTGAGCCTCAAAAAGATACATGCCCAGATCGTAATTGGGGGATTTGAGCAGAACTCATTTCTTGCAGTGAAGCTGGTCCGGGCTAATGGCGACTATGGTGCACCACTGAAGTTGGGAAATTTCGGGTCCATACCTGCTATATTCACTTGCCAGTTTCACTATCTACCACAGTTGACTTCCACATATGAGGCGTTGCAAGTTCGATCAGGTATATTCACATTCTTCCTTAGACTGCGAACAGGCTAAGGATGTAGAGTCATGATGTGCAAATGGACTTGCCAGCCATGGACCTCAATAAAAATGACAATTTACTGTCAAATTAAGCAAATAAAGGCAGTTAGCGATGGAAAATGTAGAATAAGGTGTACTGTCAGCATTAAGTGCACCAAAACCTGGAGCATAAGATGGGGAAGAACTGAATCATGGGTCGTATGACTCATGAACAGTAACTCCAAGTTCTGTCTCAATATTTGTCCTTACTGTCTTTTTTCTTTAGAAGGCAGTGTCCTATTAGTATTCCACTGAACTAGTGAAAGATACACTGTTAAGAATCTCATAGCATTCCGTCATGATGCATCCAGGATTGCTCAAAGCAATTGAGAGATTCAAGAAACCATACAACAATTATGCCAAAGCTAATTTCACCTAAACGACATGCTGCAAAAAGAAACATTCAGCTAAAAAATTAATTCTACCAGAGTTAGTAATAGCTTCTTATACAACAGCATCGGCATATACATCTAGCCTTCTTTAAGCCATTGAAATTCTCATGTTGATGCATGTTCCAACGACCCAAAATTGCAATCTAGACCCCTCAAGAAGAATAAAAGAAACATTTCCAACAGCAACAAGATAAACAAAGACTCACCAAAAAGTTGTGATATGCAAAAGCTCTAGGCTTCCATGATATGACCTCCACCAACTGCTTTCCTCGACCTTCATCCCCCCTACTCCTGCAAAGTCACAGAAACAATTCGACTCCACTCAATCACATTCTGCCACACATCACATCACAACGCAATAGAAACCTAATCAAAGTGAAGTATAAACAAAATTCAACCTATCAACAGTATTCCCTACGATTGAGACTAGATTGTTCGCTTTTGGCCCGTAGCCAGAGGAGCTGCCGGGCATCAAAAGAATCCCGAGGGTGAGAAGGATCAGCACAACGAAGGAGAACATGATGAGCAGCACGAGGATCAGAGTTGAGGACAATGAAGCCGCCAACTTACAACCTGGGAATTGCGAGGTCCTCTGCTTCACCATCCAAAGCCAATTCACTAAAATGCCAAGTACAATTTTGGTGGGTGGAGAGAGATAGAGATCGAGATCTGGGAATCGAAGACTGGATTGCAGTATATAAGGGGCTAATGTGAGATAGCAAGGAGATGAAATGGACCAAGACGCACAGACTGTTTACCGCTATGCAAAAGCCATTCCGATAGATATGCTGCAGCAAGCGTGAGAAATTTGACAGGAATTGAAGATTGTAATGGTAAATTACCATTTCATAGAACTAACATTTGCTCAGATCAATTAGTAACAAGTAAAAAATTATCCCATTCGATCCAGTTACTTTCTGGTGAATCAAACCACGGTTTCAATTGCTTAAGCACACAAGAAGCTAAGATGAAAAGCAGATCTGAACATTGTAATTACTTGAATTAAATTCATCAAGTTTGCTTGAGTACTCTGAGATAAACCGTATTAACTGGTCCATAACATTTTTTTATTTTGGCCAAGACAAGCTTCAATGGAGTGACTTCATTGACCTTAATAGATCTTTGCCAAAGCAAGGAATAGGTACAGTGAAGCAAAATGATGTATGAGCAGTGTGTAGTATTTGACAGTAAATTGAAGATCAACAACAATGATCGAATTTGACCAAAAAAGGAACAACAATGATCAAACAATATTGAGGTTAAACATGAATAGCAATGCAGGAAAAACACAATGATCTTTCAATATATTATATGGGATTGGGGAATGTATCAACAACAGCAGCTACGCCATTCCCAATAAGTAGGCTCAGCGACAAGGATCTCTTATGTCATTACATTTTACGTATCATGATATCAACAGAGAAACAGATGAATGGAATAAGGAAAGAAGAAACATGATTTGAAGATTCCAATTTAACATGTCGTCAAGCACCTAAGCCCTACACAGGTACTCAGAATTACATCAAACACTCCCACTAACTTAAATCAAATCAGATGCGGCAAGAATTTTCAGCTGTATCCCCCTGACTATAAAGGGTTTAGTTCCCAATCTTCCATTACTTCGCAACAGTACCTTCTCCACAAATCAACAGAACATCCTAGAACAAGTCAAGCACAAGATGCAAAATTATCAGATCCCACCTAGAAATCTATCTATATGCGTGTATATAAAGGATAAAAGATAATCAAGCACTTCCCATTAGTATTATGAGGTTTCTAAATTGCCAAGGGCAACAGAATACAGGGCTTGTTTTTTCTTCAGTTCTATGTGATCTTGTATTTCAAAGTCAATCTATAAAATGGTGTTGTATTCACTAAAAGGCCCCTTGCTCCAAAGACCTCCCACAGAAAGGAAACAATATACAATCTTGTATAGAGAAATGACAGACAAACGTTAGCCCAGCCTCCAAATTATTGACAATTCACCTCGAGTAAATGGTTAATGGTACAATAGTGCCCCCAGGATAGCTCACTTTAGAATGGATTTCTATCACAAATAGAACATATGAGATTATAAATATTAAAATGCATACTATTCACCCACCATGCTTCCCACCAGCATAACAATAATCTAAACCGATAAAGCAAAAGCGGAAATCAGATAGCGAAACTCCACTGAATTAAAAAGCATACATTTCACCCACCATGCTTCCTGACTGCAAGACAACAATCTAAACCGATCCCGGGTAAAGCCAAAGCAGAAATCAGATAGCGGAACTGCACTGAACCAATAACTTAATTCATAATTTTATTGAACAGGTATAGAACAACACCATCGCAGGTACTCTGTTTTACACATTCCACTTCTCTAAGACTATCATAATCCGTATACAACACAATCAGCCAATCCACACTATCAAACATATACCAATTCCCCCAACGACAAGAACACGCGGAAACTCTCTCTCTTCTCAAGTCTCGGAAGTCACGTGCAGAGCCTTGTTCTTAAACCGATACCTGGGCGCCCTGGGGATCACCTGGCTCGGCCCCATGTGGAACTGCCCCGTGCCGCTCATCATCGGGGGCCCGTCGTCGTAGACGTGGCCGACGAGGCGGCCGCAGGCGTTGCAGATGATCTTGGTCCGCTTCCGCTGGATGCCCCAGTAGTCGAGGGTCTCGAAGAAGGGCCTGATCTTGTCCTCCTTCTCGAACCGGAACTTGGAGGCGTCGACGGCGGAGAAGGAGACGGAGTCCTTGTTCCCGGCCTCGAAGTAGAAGTCCGGCGGGTAGACGTGGTGGGCGCTGAGGTTGAGGTTGGCCCCGCACTCCTTGCAGGTGTAGATCGACGCCATTGACGGCGGCGGCGGCGTCGGCGGCGGCGATGAAGGACTGAGCATGCGAAGAAAATGTTGACTTTCGCCGGGGGCGGACGGAGATCGAATTGCCTTTCGTCTTCGGCACGTAACGTCATTCGGTGGCCGGCCTGGTTTATAACAACCGAAGACTCTCCTCGGAAGCGGCCGTCCACCACACGACGCCGTCCGAACCATCTAGAAGATTGCAACGACGTCGCATTGGCCAAAAGAAAATTCCAATTGGCAGTGGGACGTGATGCGATTTTCTCATGAGAAATACCCCCCATTGACTTTTAATTTCAACCGACTTCTTGAGATAATCTTTGTAATTTGTATTGAAGTGGAAGCTTGTCGAAGGCTCCAACTATTAAAATTTTCGATTGTCCCATTTCGACGAATCTAACCATTCCGAATTCGAACCAATGCCAAATCTCAAACTAGAAATGATACAATTAATGGGTTCGCAACATCATGTGTATGTCATTCCTATGTCATGCAACATCATGTGTATGTTATTCCTATGTTATTCTGACGGTATATAAATTGGGTTCTCAACATCATGCGTATGTCATTCCGACGGTATATAAATTGGTCAATTTGTTACGATAGGAAATATAGGTATACCTTGACCCTACGAAATATTTCACTCGCACTACCAATCAGGCAGGTCATGAGCAAAAACCCATGTGAGTAAAGTCGTACGTGAATTCGTCTGCATTTTTCGTATTTTGGAGATCAAATCCTTACATGGACTGACCCGACCCGATCCGGCCCGGCCCGCCAAACTCGGACCAATTTTGGGGCTATGCTTTTGGTGGGAAAGGGAAGGACGAAACGACTTTGACAGAGCAAAATTCAAATGAAAGCGGAAGCGAAAGGGCCTTTCACTTGAGGGACGGCTTGCAATCTGGCGGACTCCCCAAGCCAAAGCTTTGCATATACAGAATATGACAAAAACAGACGGCTGGCTTGTCTAGAAGTCCGACGTAAGATTCAAGGCCTGTAGAATTGAATATGAATAATGTCAAAGAACGAGAAAAACGGAATCTATCCTGGTTTTCGCATTGGTGATTGCTCTTAGACCACGAAACGATACAAAAAATCCATGCTAGGCGCAGCATCGGAATTTCCAAGATACTATGGCAATCCGGGCCATACGACGAGGGGGTCGAAATGACGTATTAGGCTGGACGCAAATTAATGCACACGAAATGACTCTTCGAGAGCCCATAACGGATGGCTTTGGCAACATGTAAAAGAAGTAATCATCCCGGATCATCATTTGCTATAGATTCAAACGGCCATCATTTGCTCCAGATTCGAATGAGTCGAGCGTGGTCCGGCGGGATTTGTTCTGCTCCGAATCTACCTCCAACCTAAGCATGGGAAACTGAGTGATTGGTCTCCAATGAAGCATGCTTTTCTCGCTTGATTCCTAAGGCGTAACCGGGACCTGAACGAGCATGGTCTCCTAATTTCTTATCTAATTTCAGACACAATCATCATAAAGAAGGCCAAGTCAATCCTTACATACCCACCCACGATGATTGATGAAGACCCATTACTCAATCCCGGCCGGCCAAAGAAAGGTCATTTTTACCTGTGGAATTATTATTCTGTCAACCACCCCAATTTTCTCTTTTTCCCTCTGTCATGCCTACTTAATGAAAAGGTCAACTGACTCGTTCTCCTACTTCCTAAAGCCTCAGCTCTCTTGTTACCGCGTTCTAGATATATATACATAGTCTGTCTAGAACAAGAATCAAGGATTCAAGAACCATAAAATTGCCTGACCAATAGTGCAAACCTGATGGAGAAGGGGAAGCCATCGAAACTGAAAGGCATGTTGCTCAAGTTCCTGCCGAAATCGGCGACTCCAGTTACATTCCAGAGTCCGCCAATCAGTCCCAGAAAGGCCACTCAGGGGAAAGCGCTCTTGGTTCCAGCTGCATCGATAATCCCAAAGGATGCTAGAAGAAGAATGAAGAATGGAAGCTTTGACGCCCGAGAACCTGGCTCGCCAATGGTCTCGTGCATAGGACAAGTGAAGAACAAGAAGAAAAAGACCAGGCTAAGGCTCAACAGGCAGGACTTGCCTCCAATGGGAGAAACCAGATTGCAAGAGAAACGTCCCAAAGAGGTAAAGAAAAATAGTCATTCATATCCAAAATTTCAGCTCTTCAAGACGGCAAAACGCGGGCAAAAATCTGATATTGCTGACAAGAGTAAGCCTTTGGGTCTGGAGAAAGTGCCCTCCCTGGCTGATGTGAAGAAGTTTGCAAGTGGACGCGGTGCACTGACCAACTTCGACTGGAGGGATCACGGTGCAGCAGTGGTTCCAGATTGTTCGGATGATGAAGAAATAGAAGGGGTGAAGAAGAAGATCATACCCCATTCTGCACCCATTGTGCTTGGCAGAAATGAAATGGTACTAGAGCCCAAGAAAGAGATAAACTTGTGGAAGAGAAGAACCACGGCTCCTCCACCACCGCTTCAGCTGTAAATCTGTTAGATGATTTGGTGAATCTGGACCATATCACAATATGTATACTTGTTAACATTATATTTGTACAAGAATTTGCAAGCAAGCACAATTAAGTGTTTGGTATGATCATCTCAAGAGGTGCACATACCATGCTTTTTGTTTAGTTATACTTATTAGAGCTGTCCAAACACTTTCTTTAAACTCAGAGTAGCATGAAATGTTCTTCAGGATATAACTTACCATTTTTCTTTTTTGCTGAAAATAGTAGCTTTAAAGTTACCACCACAACAATGAACCCAGATATTAGCAGCATAAAAAGTTTATTTCAGCCAAGCATTTCACAGAGTGAAATGGAATAGACAGTATTTTGGCCATGCTTTTCACAGAATGAAATTGCATAAAACTCAACATCAGCTGCAACCAGCAACTTGATGCATCTCTTAGAGTCCCAATCCCATTGCAAACTAAAGTGTACAAAATTAGTCCATGCACATGATCCAACTGTTGCAGACATTACAAAAGCTCTCCTCTTTAATTGTTCTCAGAACTAACTAGGATTTGATTACAGCTTGGTTCGCCGGTGAATAAGTAATCAAGCTTCTATAGTCAAGTGAAAATTCAGGCTCAAAAAGTATATAATTGAAATCAGAAGTAAAATATCCAGAGGAAGTCATAACATGTGAGTTGACACTCTAACAAACATTGATCCGGCAATATAAGAGAAGCTTTGAATGAGTTAACTATGAATATAATATTTAACTCTGATTTCATCATCTGAGGTCCTAATATGCAAGATAGAAATTGGAAGTCCCATGACCATCTAAACGATAGATAAATAAAAAAGAGATTTGGTGCGATGCAATGCATTCAATGACGAAGTTGAAAGGAATATATCAGAACTTGAAACTGTCTCAAAGACATAATTTTGGCAGGGCTTCCAACTAAGAAAGGAGTGATGAACAAAAATAGCTGCTGCGGAAGAACATTTCTCCGAAGTACCCAGGAGGAAAGCACTATCTTCAGTGTTTGCTTTGCAAATTTCTGCTTTACATTTCTTTACCTATAAAATAATAAAAATAGAAACATGAGGTACAGACCAGATCTTAGAAAACTGACAATGTTTTGATAATTTTTTTAATGCATCAGAACTGGTAAAGAATGCAAGAACCTTTCAAAAGATAATGTGCTGAGGTGACTCATTAACCGTTTATAACTATCCTTCCAATCACATGCTTTTGACAAAAATTTTTGAAGTCCTCAACTTCAGCTGGGCAAATAACGGATCAAATTTACTGATATTAAAAAATGGAGGTAAGGTTGATGAGATTAATCACAGAGTGTCCAAAATGAGGTGGGTGAAGTAAAGCAAAATAATTGGGCAGAATTTGTTGACCAAAGGATGAAGACCAAGAAGAAAGACTGGATCAAAAGTCAAAAGACCTCACAAATAAACAATAACAGGAACCAGAGTAACCAACACAAGTAATAGATGACCCAAATCCAAGGTTATATGCTGATGAGGTCAACAGGGAGTCGGACATGATGGTGCTCATGTCTATTTTTTGTTGGTCATACCCAAAATTCTAGAGCTTGGATTGTGAAACAGGTGTGCAGAGGAAATGCAAAGGTTTGAAATGAGATTCTTTTGCCCATCCTTCACTATTTTGCTTAGTTTTTGGCATGATTTTCCAAAAGGAAGTTGAAGTTCTGTAATTCTCCACAATTGAAGTTCTGTAATCCTCAACAGCAAAGTCCATTAATGTGCAACAGCTTGATACTGACCGATATGTAAAACCAGCAGACACTTTTGCTCATCCTTTACTATTTTGCTTAGTTTAGTAAGGAATTACCATAGGAAGTTGAAGTTGTGTAATCCTCAAGAGCACAGACGTGCAATAGCTTGATCTTGACCCGTGTGTAAAACCATCGGACAGCATTCAATATTTGCCAACTAAAGATGGCAAAAATAAAAGCCAAAGAAGAAGTTGTTGAAATAATCCTCAAATTGAGCAACCAGGTCATTTGTTAAATGGTCTCCACTGTATCCGCATATGCATAGCGGCGATGGTGAAGGGGACAAACCAATCCTTTTAGCCATGTATGATCGAAACGAAGACATAAAGTACTCTGCTCTGTCTTGCTCATTGAACTATGAAGCATGAAAAGTGGTTTGAAGTGATTGTCTCTTGATCTTAGAACATCGGTAAGCCTCATTTTCCCGTCTAATCACATTTAAGTCATAACTAATTCTTCATCTTCCATTCCCTCCAAACTCTTGAGAGTTTCAAAGATCTCCTGCGCACATGGGTGGGACTCGTCCTGAACACCAAAAGTGTGGTGAATGCTCTCGATCTCAACCGAACTACAACCAATTGGCTTCCTAATCTCCTTCTCTTTCACCAGCTTCCTTGCTCTGGCAACATCCTGCCAACGCCCCGCATCTTCGTACATTTTTGCTAGTAGTATGTACCGGCCAGCATTATCAGGGTCCAGCACAAACAATTTCTCTGCCGCTTTTTCCGCAAGTTCTATATTATTATGCACCCGAGAAGCACCAAGCAGAGCACCATAGACATGTTTCCCTGCAGGAATGGGCATAGTTTCTATGAGTCTGGCTGCTTCATCAAGTAACCTGGCCCTGCCCAAAAGATCAACCATGCAAGCATAGTGCTCCTCCGTCTTTTGAATTCCATATGCTTCCATACTGTGAAAAATTTCCCAGCCTTTTGAGACGAGTCCTGCATGACTACAAGTAGATAATACACACAAGAACATCAATCCATCAGGGCATAGGCCAAGCTCTACGACTTTCGAGAACATGTTGAGTGCCTCATCCGTGTGACCATGCATACCATAGCACCTTATCATCGCATTCCATACAACAATATTCTTGTCGCAAACTCGATCGAAAACATCTCTTGCAATTTTGATATGCCCGCAATTTCCATAGATCGAAATGAGCCCACTAGCGAGAAAAGCATTTACTTCCATACCCGACTTCATAATGTAAGCATGAATCCAAAATCCTATGTGTATTGCTGCTGCTTGAGCACATGCAGGTAGAATTCCAACAAGAGTTGCGTTGTCAGGCATAAAATTGTGCTCTTGCACCATTGCACGAAAAAGCTTTATTGCTTCACCGGCATATCCATTTGAAGTATAACCAGAAATCATGGAATTCCAGCTGACAATGTCCTTCCGAGGGATTTCACCAAACACTACTCTAGACATTTCAATGGCCCCGCACTTGGCATAAAATGCCAAAAGAGCATTCCCAACGTATAAATCCAAGTCAAACGCCAACTTCACGACGTGGGCATGAATAAATTTACCTCTCTTCACGCATTTCATGGCACCGCAAGCCTTCAACACGAATGGAAACGTGTATCTGTTAGCAGAGACACAACTTAACCGCATGTGGTGGTACACGTTCAATGCTTCCTTGAAAGGACCCAAGTTCGCATAACCCCGGATCATCACGTTCCACAAGAAAACATCTCTTTCCGACAATCTATCGAACACCTTACGCGCGTCGCCCATGTCCGGCGCACCGTAGTCGCCATAAGCCCCGACCAGCTTCGCCGCGAGAAATGGGTTCTGCTCAAATCCCCCGATCACGATCTGGGCGTGTATCTTTTTGAGGCACGAGCTGCTCCTGCAAAGTTCCAACAGGCGCGTATAGTCATACGAGTCTCTGTTCTGGACGCCATTAGATGCCCTTCCATTGAAGTAGAATCTGATTGTTTCACGCGTCGCAGTGGAGCCGAACAGATGCTTTAGCATCACTCGTGGGCCCAGCAGATGCATGGGTCTCGATGGAACCTCACAGTGCACTCCCTGTCGACATTCTGCGCATTCTTTGCGATGAATGAGAAGGTTTTGACAATGTATGCATCTCTCCCTGGTGCCGTGTCTCCGTTTGCGAACGCCAAAAAGCGCCCGCCAATCTCGCGTCCGACAGGTGACCGGAGAAATCACGGACGACGAATGTCCACTCGCATGAACTCGTGGTCGGGCTTTGGAAGACGCTGCGTGGACCTTGGTTGTTTCGAAACTGAGGATTTTCACTACTGTTACACCCGCTCCTCCTCCAAGTACGAGAATGAATAATAGCGTACGTATTTTTATCTATTCTGTTCGAAATTTTATGCTTTGCAAAAACGCGTGGCTGTTGGTTTATATTTATTTCTGTTACTTGAAATACAAATTTTTGTTCTTCTATTTCGAAGAACAAAAAAAGAAATACATATTTATTTACACTTTTGTTCTCGATAATAGATTTGGAATAAAAATAAAAAGTAGAAAAAACTTGTTTTTTTAATTCTCGAAAACAATTCCGATGAATACTTCTTTTTTCTTCTTCTTTTTTCTTTGGCTCGTTGTCGGTCTCGATCATTGCTGGCGACTGGCCATCGAGGGTCGGTGACCTCGTCGGAGCGTCGTCGACCCCGACGAGACTCGACCTTGCTTTGGCTGGACGAGCTCGAGCTTGCCTAGATTCAGCGAGGCCAAGCCTCGCAGTGGTTGGGCGAGTAATATTTGAAGATATTATCCAATTTTTTTGTTATAAAAATAAAAGTTATAATACATTACATATCTTTTTTAAAAAAATAAACTCAGACACCAGTTATTTATATTGACAACTTCTACATTACGACAACAATAATATAAAAAAAAAAAAAAAAAAAACCACTTTCATGAAATAAAAATCATAATTGTCGCAGTTAGTAATTTTAAGAGTATATTGATCACATGAAGTGCATTCTATTAGTATTAACATGAGATTAATGGGTATGATTTTGATAAAAATATATTTATTATGAATATTGACCATCAATTTTGCATCAAGATTAATTTATGTATCCTTATATTATTTCGAAAATTACGATGCATGAAAAATGTAAATTAAATGTGGAAGGTGTCTTTACATGTTAAATTTATGACGCAACAATTGCCATTACGTGTGGAAGGTGTCTTTTCTCTAAATTAAGCTAAGTAAAAAAATTTATATCAATGAGAGTAGAAAAATATGCCATTTTTACGTCAAAATGAAGTTATGCTGTTGAGCAGTACCCCGGAGAACAGATCGCTTTATGCATGGCCAGGACTGCCGCTACTTGTAAAAAAATGTTTTAAAAAAGCCACACAAAATAAGGAAAAAAATGCACATAAGAGGGAAAAGAGGAAGTTCATGATAGAGCAGGTGAAGATTGAAGTAGCTTTGTGTAAGAAAACAAGAATTGAGAAGATAGACGCTGAGACAAACGATTCCAATCGGGAGGAAAGAAGCTCAAAGGGAGAGATTTTGAGAGAATTCTGATTGTATTGTCTGTCTTTTTCGTATTACAATCGATGTACTACCTTTGAATTATATTACAATGAAAAAGAATAAATGGAATTTAATTATCCTGTCAATCAATCTAATGATCGATCTCGATTCTAATTTGATCGTACAAAAATAAATCGATCATAATTGATCTCAAAATCTCTGTCAAATCTTCTGTCAAGCCTCATATTTCTCAACACTCCCCCTCAAGCTGGTGGCTTAAAAATGTCTAAGACACCTAGCTTGTTTAGTAAATATGTGTGCTTTGTCTTTGACACAAAGGTTTGGTGAAGATATCGCGCAGTCGTTCATTGTTCCAATCCCTTTGGCTTCAATGATTCCTTCCAAGATCTTATCCCGTGTAAAGTGGCAGTCCACTTCTATATGCTTGGTTCTTTCATGTACAATAGGATTTGCTTTGCAAGCTTGAGAGCCGCATCATTGTCACGAGAATAATTTGGTTGCCCCTTGCACCCGTATTCCAAGATCCTTGAGGAGACCCCGTACCCATACTATCGACAAGTAGTCTTGGCCATGGCTCGATATTCGTTTCGGCGAGATGACAAAGATACGGTGGGCTGTTTCTTGGTCTTCCATGAGAGTAATGAATCTCCCAATTTGATACAAGATATCAAATCACGATCTTCGACTCATGGGACAAGTTGCATAGTCCGCATCGCAATATGCCGCCATCTCCATGTTGCATTTTCTTGACAATAGAATCCCAAGTCCCTGGACACTTCTTTAGGTACTTGAGGACCTTAAATGCAGCATTCGGATGTGATTGTTTTGATTTGTGCATAAATTGACCGAGAGTCTCGTCTTTGCATAAGAGATGTCCGGTCCGGTCATCGTCGATATATAAGCTTTCCGACGAGCCTTTGATAGTTGGAAGGATCTTCTAATTTGGGATCATCATCTTGAGATGTTGCTTTGTCATATTCTCGCGGAAGTCAATTTGGTATTTTGCTCGATGGGAATAGCGGCTGGTTTACACCCTGATAGTCCTTCTTCTGAGATGATTTCCAATATGAACTTCCGCTGACTGAGCGAGATCCCTTGTTCAGATCGAGCAATCTCAATGCCAAGAAAGTACTTAGGTGCTCCTAAGTCTTTAATGTGAAAGGTTCCATATAGATATTCCTTGAAACTTTCTATGGCAGCTTTATCATTTCCCATAATGAGAATGTCATCAACATATATCATTAAATAAATTGATGATGTACCTCTGGTCCATGTGAATAGGGCATAATCATGTCTGGACTGTTTGAAACCTACTGTTGTAAGAGCGTTGGCAAATTTTACATACCACTGTCTGGAAGCTTGCTTCAAACCATACAGGGATTTTCGGAGGCGACATACTCTATTCTCCCCCTGTCTCCGTAATCCCTGGGGCAGGTCCATGTAGATCTCCTCATCCAAGTCACCATGGAGAAAGGCATTATGCACATCCATTTGATGTAAAGACCAGTCATGAATTGCAGCAACTGTGAGAAATGAACGAACCGTGACATCTTTGGCCACAGGTGAGAATGTCTCATGGTAATCAAATCCCTCTCGTTGAGTGTATCCTTTGGCAACCAGCCGTGCTTTATACCTTTCAACGGAACCATCAGCCCGATATTTGATTTTGTATACCCATTTACACCCAATGGGTCTACGATTATGTGGCAAGGGAACTAGATCCCAAGTCTTGTTATCAACCAAGGCTTGTAGTTCTGCCTCCATGGCCCTTTGCCACCGAGGATCAGTAGAAACTTCATCATAACTAGCAGGTTCTTTATCTTTAGATAAACGGCTTACACAACATCTATGCTCTGGAGACAAATTATGAAAGGAAACATAAGAGGAGATTGGGTATTTGATACCTGGCTGATTGAAAGCAGCGCATACATAATCCTTAGTCCATGTTGGAGGCCGTGTAGCTCTACCGTAACGTCTTGGAGGATTAGCTTGTGATGAAGATGTCATTTCGCCGAAGGAATGGTTGAGGTATTTTGACAAAGTCTTCATCGGTGGAATGATATTCCGGTGAATTTCGAGAAATGTCCTCGGACACTTGATTGTCATCGACGCCGATGCTTCCATAGGGGTGCTATGCGTTCTTTGGAGGAGGAAAGATCGGAACTGTTGGCACCGCTATGAAATCAGAATTTTGAAATTCTATCTCATCTCTTGTTTGAAGATAATTGGGGGTGCTTGGATCCTTTTCTGAGGACGGTCTTTCTTCAAATGGAAAGACGTTTTCATGGAAGATAACGTCCCTGCTGACAAGGAACTCCTTTGTGGATAATTCAAGAAGACGATATCCTTTCTAAAAGTTAGGATATCCCATAAATACACAGCGTCGAGCGCGAGGATCCATCTTGTCCCGAGGCCCCAAATTTGCAGCATAACACAAGCATCCGAATACTCTAAGATGTGTCTCTGTTCGGGTGCCTTGCCAAACAACAATTCAAAAGGTGTTTTGCCATTGAGAATCCGAGTAGGCATTCTATTTATGAGATAGGTCATTTGTAAGGACACATTCTCTCCAATATTCATCAGGAATAGCTGCTTGAAATTTTAAAGCTCGGGCCACTTCCAGGAGATGTCGGTGCTTGCGCTCAACTACCCCATTTTGCTAAGGGGTGTATACACAGGTGCTTTCATGTTGAATCCCGTGGGATGAGAACAACAATTTGCAATCATGATTGAAAAATTCCCTTCCATTGTCAGTGCAAATCCTCTTAATTGTTTTTCCGAATTGATTTTTCGAAAAAACAATGAATGTTTTTAAATGAGAATAAGCCTGTCCTTTAGATTGCATTAAGAAGATCCATGTTGCACGGGAATGATCATCTACTATGGTGAGAAAAAAACGAGACCCGTCATGATTGGCAGTGTGATACGGACCCCATACATCCACATGGATTAGTGAAAAAATTTCACTAGCACGAGTGTTTTGAGAAGGGAAGGGTGCACGTGACTGTTTAGCGAGAGGACATATGGGACATAAGGAGTAAGGAAGTGAACTACTGTGGCCCATTCTTAAATGAGAGATAAAATCCTTTCCATGACAGGTTGAATTACACAATGAATGTTTGAGGAAATTACTGGAAAATGGAAATTACTTGGGAAATTTGTCCGAAAAAAAGTCCTTCGAGAGTCTACCCAAGCCCATCGGTCCGCCGGTCGAAAGGGCCCGAAAGAGACAAGTATCGCATCGAATAATACCCGGCATGAGTTTTCCTTGCAAACCCTTGATACGAGAGATAAGATTAAATTTGAATTCGGAACATAAAGAACGTTCTCAAGGATAACTTGGTCACTAAGATTTACCGTCCCCTGTCACAGTCACATATGTGATATTTCCGTTAGGTAATTGAACGGAGAAAGGGAAATTGAATCCCTCATTTATCTCTCGTGAATAAACCTTTATCACAAATTATGTGATCGCTTGCTTAATCGATAATCCATGATTTCCGGCAATTGAATTAATTTTGCAATGTGTAATACCTGGTGTGAAACTTGTTCCTTTATTGGAAGTATCCAATTTCTCGCATGGCTTGCATCAATTGTTGATATTGATGATAGGAAACCGGCTGATCAGTATTGTGCCCTGTGGGTCCAGTTACTTGATAAGCTGCTAAGATTCTTTTTTCTTTTTCTTCGGGCTTTCCGTGTAATTTCCAGCAGCTGTCAATAACATGATTAGTCCGTTTACAATAATCGCAAAATAATTTTCCTTTTCCCTTAAAATTCGGTCTAAAACCCTTTGCTGATGTGGCATAAATCTGACCGTCCACTCCTTTGGCCGAGGACTCATATCCACCGTCGGATCCATCCGCGCCCTCGAAGCCATGAGAACCGTCCGATCCATACAAAAAATCTCGGCCACGATCTAGGCCGTTGGATGCTCGGCCACGATCTGAGCCGTCAGATCCTCGCGACGAATCTCGGCCGCTCATGGGTTCCCTTTTAAGCGAGCCTGTCCCCGCAACCCCTAAGGCATTCCACCTCTCCTTCTCTCGATTTAGGGTTTTCAGAGAACCCTCTCGTCGTTGGCCGTGAGCCGCGAGCGCGATTCCGTCATTTGTTCCTCGCCCGCTCCGTCGACGCGAGACGCCGGCTCTCTTCCCCGAATCGCCAATTGGTAGATCCGTCCGATTGGATGGACTGGATCCATGGCCGAATCGTGAACGAAAGGTATTGTAAGTCTCGTTCAATATTAGCAAAAACGAGTAGCCTTTTCCCTTTCCTTGATGGATCGGCATCGGTTGAGCGTGGACTCCGGTCCCTCGAGTTTTTCTTCTCTTCGCTTCCAACTCGTTCCATAGAGAGAGCTTGTTGAAGCAAGCCGTGACCGTCATGTTTCCTTGCCCGAGATTACCGAGTTCCCGCATGATTGAGAAAATTTTTGCACGGTCAAGTTTACCGTACATCTCTCTAATGTTTTCCCACATTTTTGAGCATCTTCGTGGGTGGTAAACCGGCCGAAACCCTCGGTGAGAGGCAGTTTCCAATCCACGTTCGTATGAGTCGGTTGGATTTTCTCCAATGGCGGGCTAGACGCTCGTCCGTGGGTACGGCATGCACCCGTCGAGGAAGCCGTCTTTGTCCTTCGTAGCCAACGTACGCCGGAATTCCCGTGACCACCGGGAGTAGTTCTCGTGCCCGATAAGTTGGTGATCGATCGTTTCGCCCGGGGCCATCGGTGCCGGGAGACGAACAGGGGTCGCCGGATTCCGGGCGTCCGGTGAACAGAGTCCCTGGATATGGCATAAAACCGGGCGAAAATCCCGGGTAAGGATTTGTTCCTGTATTCAGATCGTTCGACCTGGGCGAGATTCCTGGGTAGGGATTTGTTCCCGTACCCGGATTGTTATTACCCGTATTGTGACCGGCCTCGGATATGGATTTGTTCCATTACCCGACCCGTCGAAGGATTGGCTCGCAGCATCCGGCGGTCATGCTTGCCCCACTTGTGGCTGGTGGCCGCCGCCGGCTCCGGGACAGAACCATGGCCCCGGGAAATCCCGGCAATGATGCATTTTGGCCGGCTCCGAACAACCAAGGGTTGAAAACGGCCACCGGTAAGGATGGCCTATCATCGGCCGTGTCGAGATGGGTTGCCCTGCATTTGACTAAGCCAAAAGATTTTGACCATCTTCAACTCTCGTGCGGGTTGCTCTTGAGATCCGATTATACCGCCGATGGATTCGGTGTCTCTGTTTTTCGCAGATTGCCCGGATTCCCATCCCGCGGATTTGCCATGGTGAGTAATGAATTCTTCTTTTGAGTGTAACCCTAATGCTCGAATATGTTCTGTTTTGCAGGTGCTTCGTAGAACAGAGAATGTGGGCAGAGGGTCAGAACGAGAAGAAGATGAGATGCGGAAGCTAGGTTCAGAGAATTAGATGCTTTGATACCATGTAAGAAAACAAGAATTGAGAAGATAGACGCTGAGACAAACGATTCCAATCGGGAGGAAAGAAGCTCAAAGGGAGAGATTTTGAGAGAATTCGATTGTATTGTTCTGTCTTCTCCGTAGTACAATCCGATGTACTACCTTTGAATTATATTACAATGAAAAAGAATAAATGGAATTTAATTATCCTGTCAATCAATCTAATGATCAGATCTGATTCTAATTTGATCTGTACAAAAATAAATCGATCATAATTGATCTCAAAATCTCTGTCAAATCTTCTGTCAAGCCGCATATTTCTCAACACTTTGGGTCAACGAGTCAATCGACACACTTCGTATACATCTATTTATTTGTGGAGGTTTTCGCGATCGACTCTTATTCATAAAATTACTCTAGATTACTTATAAAGTCTGATTCCATGATTTTGGAAATGTTTAATGACACTAGTGACTTGCCAAAACGCGGTATTTATTTATTTAAGTTTTGTTCATGTCGAAACTTGTGTGATTCAATAGGAAACTATTCGATTTGACCAATTGGCCTTGTCCAAGAAAGAAGAGCACTCACGAGGCAGAGACCCAATTCGATTTGACCAATTGGCCTTGTCCAAGAAAGAAGAGCACTCACGAGGCAGAGACCCAGCTTATGAGTCACGTCTCGTAAAGTCAGGTTTTGCACATGTCTTTGTTGAAGATATGATTGGATATTTGAAGATTAGATTAGCGGTTGATTGTTTGTAATTGAGGATTGTAATTGATAGGAGAATAAGATAAATTAGGATAAGGGAGATTAGGAAAAATCGGAGGATATCCTTTACCTTTTTTATTTACAATTGTAATTGTATATACACATTACAGACAATAGTAAAGATATAATACTCTTTCACAATCATTACAGAAACACAAACTTTTCCTACGTATTCTATCTATCCCATTTTGTGACATGGTATCAGAGCGCTCTTGATCCTGGCATAATTTTCTTTTCTCTTTCGGCTCCTGGTTGCTGCGACATCTGCAGAACAGGATCTCCTACATCAACATCTGTTGCTGCATCATTTCGTAGAACAGAGCATCTCTTCCTTATACCCTGTTGCTGCAATCCCTTTTTCGCAGAACGGGAATATTTCCAGTCTTTTTTTCTTCAAACACAGATCTGCAGTCAACACATTTTTCTCTTAAAAATTTACCTCGATGACAAACCCACAGTCACTCACCTCAGGATCCAATGTTCAGTCTGCTGGAGAAGCAACGCCGCCGGTGTCCCAGATTTTGGATTCATCCTCTACCAATGCTGTTTCTGGAGAACAAAGGCAGCCGCAGATACAACAACCTCAATTGATTCCTATTCCGGCTCAGGCAAATTTGGGGCAACCCTATCCGGGCCAACCATACCAATTTGTACCATACAATTGGTACTATGGGATCAACCCAAATGCATCATTGCCGGGGAGTCGATCTGATGCAGGCCTACCAGCCAGTGATGGGGCAAGCACAAACATCAATGCACAGACGGGCGGATCTGTCGAACCGGGCATGGGGACAAATCCCTACCCGGGTTTGAATAATTTTTTTCCAAATGCAGGCGGCACAATCGGATCTGATGGATCGGGTTTTGGGGCAAACCCATACTCGATCCCACCATCAAACCTATTCCCATACTAGATCTACGCTGCCAGTGGTCGCCTGGAGCCCGGCGACCCTCTCTACACAACAAATGCCGATGGACCAGAACTGAAGATCATCGCTCAACAGTTGACTGGCCCAGACAACTATTCGAGTTGGTCGCGGGAGTTCAGACGTGCCCTGGTAACGAAAGAAAAGGAGGGTTTTATCGACGGAACGGTACCGATTCCATCCGACGCACGACTAGCTAGGGTTTGGAAAAAATGTAATCAGTTAGTCAGAACGTGGATTGGGAACAGTCTCGCCCCCGAAATCGCAGCGGGTCTTCCTCCGACGGAGGATTCAAAACAGATGTGGGAAAACATCAAGGAGATGTACGGAAAACTGGATCAAGTCAAAATTTTTTATTTGACACAACGGATCTCGGGTTTAAAACAAGAAAATCTGTCTGTTGCCTCTGTTTTTAACAAACTTTCGAGTTTATGGAATGAAATGGAAGCGGCCGAAGAAAGATTCGATTGGCCGGAATCGATTTTGCAGCAATATAAAAAGATGAAAGACAGAGAGAAGGCCATTCGATTCCTCCTTATTTTGAACGAATCTTACCAGTCTTTTCGATCGCAGATTTTAACCATGGAACCCATGCCGAGCATCGGCCGCATCTATCGCCCGCAATCCAGGAGGAGAGCCAACAAAAAGCGGCGGATCTGAGCAAAGAAGGCGAGGGCGTGGCTCTGGCGGCAAGGGTTTCCCCTCACCAGCTACAGAAATCCACAGGGAGAGATCTAGGGTTCCACGGGGGAGCCGCAGGAGGAAGAGAAAACCGAGGATCCAATCTAGGGTTCCTCGGGACAGATCTAGGGTTTCACGAAAACCCTAGGGCTTTTATACGAGGCGCGGACGGACGAGATTACACGGGGAGATCTGACGGTCCGAGATCAGTTCTTGAAGGCGGTGGATCGGACGGCCCACGGAGAAGCGCGCAGTCTGGATCTAACGGCTCTCGCGCTATGGGGTTTTATAATGCAGGTGGCCCACGCGGGCAACAAATCTCAGGGGCCGACGGCCCAAGAAAAAATTATTTTGAAAATTTAGACGGCCCATTTGAGGGAACGGCCCATGCCGTAGGCGAGACCCTCATCCTTTGCCAAAAATAAAGCAAAAAGTAAGTTGTATTGCGAATACTGTAGACGTCCGCATCACACCATGGAAAATTGTTGGAAATTACACGGTAAACCTGGTGAAAGAGAAAAGGGAAAGTTTTCAACTGTTTTTCAAGTGATAGGCAATTCTGCTGATAAGGGAATTTCTCATGAGGAATATCAAGGCTTAATGGAGACTTTGAGAAAATTGGATCCATCTGACAACACGGGGAGTTTTACAGGTATTTCTTATTGCCTGATGAACTCTATATCAGATGATGAATGGATCATTGACACAGGAGCTAGTGACCATATTATTTGCAAACCAAAATTTTTTTCTGACATCAATAAATTGTCTTATCCAATATCGGTTCAACTTCCAAATGGAAGTACCACACATGTCAGAATGATTGGCACTGTGAATCTCAGCTCACTCATTACCCTTGAAAATGTCCTATATGTCCCCACTTTTCAGTTCAATCTCATATCAGTCTCTCGAGTTTGTAAAGAAAATTCCTGTCGTGTCATTTTTGACCATGACAAATGTCTATTTCAGGCCCCTTCGACTGGGAAACTGATGGGCTTGGGTAAAGCCTATCGAGGACTGTATTTCTGGGCTGATGTCACAAACAATTTTAAATTACCCTCTGTTGTATTCAATAAATCATTATGTAATATTGCTGCCAGTGAAAAAAATTTTCTTTACCATAAAAGATTGGGCCACACTGCTGTTTTTCCCAGTCCTCAATGTTCCATTTGTCCATTGGCAAAGCAAACTCGTGCTCGTTTTCAGAATAGTACAACTCGAGTTGATGATATTTTTTCCTTAATCCATGCTGATATTTGGGGACCATATCACACAACAAATCGTGATGGTTCAAGATTTTTCCTCACGATAGTCGATGACTTCTCACGTGCCACTTGGGTCTTTCTCATTCAATCAAAGGCTCAAGTTCTTTCTTATCTCAAAGTCTTTCTCACCTTGTCCAAAACTCAATTTGGAAAATTGATTCGTCGCATCCGCACTGATAATGGAAGAGAATTTTTTAGTGGAGATTGCAAGTCTTTTCTTTCCTCAAATGGAATTTTGCATGAAAGCACATGCACTTATACTCCACAATGTAACGGAGTCGTTGAGAGAAAGCATCGTCATCTCTTAGAAGTGGCACGGCACCGAAATTCCAGGCATCCATACCGAGAATTTTTGGGGAGATTGTGTGATTACAGCGGCATATCTTATAAACAGGATGCCATCACGTATTTTGAAAGGGAAAACACCTTTTGAGCTACCGTATGGGAGGAAACCGGATCTCGGCCACCTCGAGTATTCGGCTGTCTATGTTATGTGAGCACAAAGTGGGAACTAGAGACAAGATGTCTCCTCGAGCCGACGATGTGTTTTCATGGGGTATCCAAATCTAAAGAAAGGATATAGAGTTTATGATCAGTCCACCAAGGAATTCCTCGTCAGCAGAGACGTAGTCTTCTATGAAGACATTTTTCCTTTTCGGGATACTGCATCTACATCTCAAGAAGAAATGGCGACTGGTCGACGATTCCTATCAGAAGAAGACTTATCTTCTGGGGATTCTATTCTTATTGGGCCATCTCCAAGAAGCCAAACAGTGGATACACGGCCACTTTCATTGTTGCCCTCACCACAAGCCAATGATCAACATGATGACACTGCCGGTGAGAATCAACTTGCAGAGCAACAGTCCCATGAAACAAATGGAGATGATCCCGGAAGCACCACAGATATGGAGGTGATAACGACAGAGCCACCTCGACGATCAGGTCGAACTACTCGTCCACCAGCCTGGACCAGAGATTATGTATGCTCCTCATCACTGTCGTCAGGTACTCGCTACCCTATATCATCATATGTGTCTTTCAATAGATTGTCGTCGGAGACCATTTATGCTTTGCATTAGCCGCATTTCGAAGAAAGAGAACCCTCTAGTTACAATGAGGCTATGCAAAATGAGCGCTGGCAGAAGGCAATGGGAGAGGAGCTCAAGGCCCTGGCAGATAATCACACATGGGACATTGTGCCTCTACCTTCGGGACGCAAACCTATTGGGTGTAAGTGGGTTTATAAAATTAAATATAGGGCAAATGGCTCTGTGGAAAGATATAAAGCCCGATTGGTGGCCAAAGGCTTTACACAAAAGGAAGGTTTCGATTACCATGAGACGTTCTCTCCAGTCGCCAAGGACGTCACGGTTCGTTCCTTCTTATCGGTTGCCGCATTTCGCAATTGGTCCTTGCATCAGATGGATGTCCACAATGCGTTTCTTCATGGAGATTTAGAGGAAGAAATATACATGGAGCTTCCACAAGGATTACGGAGACAGGGGGAGTCCAAGGTATGTCGTCTCCGTAAATCTCTTTATGGTTTGAAGTGTGCCTCACGACGGTGGTACGCCAAATTCACTCTATCCGCGCCACGGAGCCGGATTTCACCAATCCAAACACGATTATGCATTATTCTCTTGGGCGAAAGGTACCTCAGCCATATATTTGATGGTTTATGTTGATGACATACTCATTATGGGAAACGATGGTCTTGCCATAAAAAAGTTGAAAGACCATCTGCATTCATCTTTTCATATCAAAGACTTAGGGTCACCTAGGTATTTTCTTGGAATAGAGATAGCTCGATCTGATCTTGGGATTTCTCTTAGCCAACGGAAGTTTGTGATGGAGATTATATCAGAAGCTGGACTATTAGGATGCAGACCAGCAGTAATTCCCATCAAACAGAATGCAAAGTTAACCAAAGACCGACTATGATTTGGAATATCACCCACACCTGAAGATCCCTTGTTGAGAGATCCAACGAGCTATCAGAGACTTGTTGGGAAGCTCATTTATCTCACAATGACTCGGCCGGACATTTGTTATGCGGTACAGACTCTCAGTCAATTCATGCACAGCCCCAAGTTATCACATATGAATGCAGCCTTGAAGGTGGTAAAATATCTGAAGAGCTGTCCTGGATTAGGTATACTCCTTTCCAGAAGTTGTAATATGGAAATGACGGCCTATTGCGATGATTATGCCACATGTCCTATGAGTAGGAGATCTATCACTTGGATTTTGCATCAAGTTTGGGGATTCACCTTTGTCATGGAAAACGAAGAAACAAATCCACGTATCACTATCATCGGCGAAGGCCGAGTACAGATCCATGGCAAAGACGGTCAGTGAGATTGTATGGCTTCGAGGATTACTCCTAGACTTAGGAGTACAGATTAAGGGCCCAACATCACTCTTTTGTGACAATGACTCGGTGCTCAAGCTTGCAGTGAACCCTGTATTACATGAAAGAATGAAACACATAGAAGTCGACTGCCACTTCACTCGAGAGAAGATCAAGGAAGGGATTATTGAAACCAAAGGCATAAGAACTCAAGAGCAACCGGCAGATATCTTCACCAAGCCTCTTTGTCAGAGACAGCACACATATCTTCTAAACAAGCTAGGCGTCTTGGACATATACAAGCCACCAGCTTGAGGGGGAGTGTTGAAGATATGATTGGATATTTGAAGATTAGATTAGCGGTTGATTGTTTGTAATTGAGGATTGTAATTGATAGGAGAATAAGATAAATTAGGATAAGGGAGATTAGGAAAAATCGGAGGATATCCTTTACCTTTTTTATTTACAATTGTAATTGTATATACACATTACAGACAATAGTAAAGATATAATACTCTTTCACAATCATTACAGAAACACAAACTTTTCCTACGTATTCTATTTATCCCATTTTGTGACAGTCTTATCACGCAATATTATCCCTTGGTCTCATTGTTATGACATGAAACATGCCCTTATAAGGGAAGGGGATGCGACCTTGGCAACAAGACATGCACATTCTTGACTCTCAATCAATGTAGTACTTTGTTCCA
Source organism: Eucalyptus erythrocorys (assembly GCA_014182555.1). Taxonomy (NCBI): domain Eukaryota; kingdom Viridiplantae; phylum Streptophyta; class Magnoliopsida; order Myrtales; family Myrtaceae; genus Eucalyptus; species Eucalyptus erythrocorys. Next base: position 33,531,786 of record CM024606.1, read on the forward strand.
AAAAAAAAAAAAAAAAATCAATGCAGTACTTGTCTTTTCCTAAATACTAGCTTTTCTAGCTATCTACATTTAGAAGTCGCTCGATCATTACCTTCCAGGGTTGGCATAATTTGTTGGTGCGGCAATAGATTTTTCAATTTAAGGATCTCAAAAGTCATTAGCACATATCTCAAAAGTCGTATGCAAATTGTTTTGGATCAAAATTATATATATATATATATATATATAATATGTTATAGACTCATATTTGATCGATTTAAGAGAGATATAAGGTGTTTTGTGAAAAATTAAATATTCGAGTCTTTGATGTTGTGCTGGAGTTCTAGAAGAAGGGAAGTTGCTGGACTACCAAGATGATGCTTTTAACTTCACAAATTAAGGCGCTTCAAAAAAAAAAAGTTATTTTCAGATAAGATAGGGTGAAAAAAAAAAAAACAAAGTTAATTTTATAAATTTTAAGGGCAGATTTATCAACGTCCCTCCTACTTTTCGGGCCCAGGGAGACGAAACCGGTCGGACCGACCGAGCTGGATCCTCTAGAACGCGGAGCCCTTGACCCGACCCGAAAAAGTCAAGCGCATATAATGACTGCTCCATCGCGATCGATCTCTTTCCTCTCTCCTTTATTTCCCCTTCCTCTCTGCAAACCCTAGACTCCGCATCTTCGGGAGGAACCTCTCGCTCTTGCGAAACCTCGTACCACGGTTCGGCCTCGCTTGCTCGATAATGGTAACTCTCTCTCGCTGTGTGTGTGTTTTCTCGATCTGTTACGTGGGATCTGCGAGTGACTGAGCGGGCTTTTTGTTTTGTTTTGTTCATTGCAGGCAGATTCTCCTCGCAAGAAGTAAGCTTCGATCCGCCTCTTTTTTTTGTCTCCGGTCTTTGATTTGCCGACGAATTTAATGTCTTGATGACGTCGTGCGTGCTGTGTGCTCGCAATAGCGGTGTCGATTTGGCATGTCTAGGTCAAGAATCGTGCGTCTTAGGTTTTCTGGGTCTCCATCGAGACGACCGGTGCTCATTTGTGGCTTCAAACGAGTGAATGGGTAGATTACTTTTTTCGTTTTTCGTTTGTTATTTCGTGAGCTGATGCTCTGGCGAGAGCGGTCGGGAACCTGTTTTTCCTTCCTATCGATGCGTTTCAACGTTGTCATCTTGATGTCCAAGGCAAGAAATTAGCATTTGCAGCTTTACATGCCTTTTCATGTCTACTGGGAAGGCACTTTTCCAGAATAGTCGGTGTTTAAGCTGCTGGATTTAATTGTTTGAGTCATAAAATTCATGTGTCCGGTCTCCCTGTTAATGTTCCATATCTTGAAACGTATGTATTAAGGCAAGCCCATCTCATCAAAAGCGGGTTATATACTAATATTAGGTATATCAGTTTAGGATGCCTTCAAGAAAATGCATTGCCTGTGTTCGCTTTATTTAGTCTTGCCTCCCTTACATGTCAATAACAAGGAGTAGAGACCTTATAGCGGTAAAATCTTTTTGGCTACTTGGGCAATGTGCATTCGTTGTGCTTTGGTCATTCGTTGTGCTTTGGTTGAATGATGGTTCGATCCTCAACATGGGGCAAGACGTATTGCTTCCTTTGAAATGTTGAATTCATATTTGCTCGTTGATTAGGTATTCAAGATCCCCCTCACCTTGGAGAGAGCAATCAAGGTCTAGGTCGAGATCCAGGTCTAGGTCCCCAGCCTGGTACAAGCACCGGCCGAGGTCACGGTCCAGAAGCCGTGGCAGGTATTGGAAGGGTTTGAATTCATTAGTTTATGGCGTTATGAGTTGCTGCACACTGGTCCTTCCGGAAACTGAAATCTGGTCTTCTGTTTTTGTGGTATGCTGGTGTATTCTTATCCAGATCAAGATCCAGAAGTCATGGCAGGTCAGTGTTAGCATTTCGTTCCTTATATTTTAATAATCACAAGCATGCCTGATAATAGTCAATGGTGATCTTGCTTGCTTTAGTTTATCTTTTACCGCCGCTTTCACTTATCTACTTTTGTGGAATTTGTATTCTAGGGATGATAACAATCCTGGAAACGCACTTTACGTGACCGGTTTATCCACTAGGGTCACTGAAAGGGACCTAGAAGACCACTTTTCAAAAGAGGGGAAGGTCAGTACTTGGACTGTTCACATTTCACATGTTTGTGAACATTGTTTTCCTGTCTGGCATTGAATTGAGTTGACTTTGAATTTAAGGTTGCTTCATGCTTTCTCGTGGTGGAGCCTCGCACACGCATCTCCCGTGGTTTTGCATTTATTACCATGGAGACTGTTGAGGATGCTAACCGTTGTGTCAAGTATCTGAATCAGTCTGTTTTAGAAGGAAGGTACATCACTGTTGAGAAGGTAATGTGATGTTACAGATCTTGGCAAGTAGTGAGATTTTTTATTACCTAGCTTTCTTCTTAACTTAAAGGTTTTCTGGATACATTCAGAAGACTTTGCGTCAGCTATGTTGGCAGCAACCAAAGATGATGAGTTCATCCATGTCAACTTAAGTGAAACAGCTTGATCAATGGCCGGCTTTAACAGCTTTTCAAAAGCATGTGATCAACTAAACATAGCAACTATATTGCAACAACCATACCACCTCAGCATTCACTTTCAACTCTCAACTAATCAACGGACATTAGCAACAACTTTCTAGTCAGAATTATATGGTATCTCATATCCGGCATCCATTTGTTGGAAAACTAATCTTAAGTGTGTGGTTTTTATTTCCTTTTATTTCTGTTAACTTCTTTCACACAATTTGAGATTTTTTCTTTTTTCTTTTTAAATTCTTTTCCTTTGGATAGACTGTCTAGAAGGATGTACTTTCTTCAAGTTTGTTTGGTGATTGAAATTGGCAACGGAGCTGGTAGCAGAAGTGATTTGGATGGCCAACCTTTTGAATGATGGCTTTATTATCTTTAGTTGGGTACTTTCCATTGGTAATGCATTGTTTATTTCAGTCACGGAGGAAGCGACCTCGGACTCCAACTCCTGGGCAATATCTTGGATTGAAGAGCACTAGGGACCATGGTGAGGATTTTGCTTCCCATTTTTCTGACAATGGTGATAGGTGTCTTTTAAAGGTTCTGAGATAAATTTGTACTCTTGCATTGTGAACAGGCTATCGTGGCGACCGCGGTGGTGACCGTGGTGGTGACCGTGGTAGGTTTCGCGGTGGTGACCGCGGCCGGGATGACTATGGGTACCGTAGATCCCCAAGGCGCTCACCATATCGAGGTGGTCGTGATTATTCTCCCAGGCGCTCACCTTATGGTGGAAGGTCAAGGAGGGAGAGGTCACCTATCTATTCTCCTCGTGGTTCTAGGTGATTGTTCTTCTTCGGGAAACGTGTGACCAATTGCCAAGGGATATCTTAGTTGGAATAGCTGTCACTTGTTACTGGGCCGTCTTCTAGAGGTGTATGCAACAGTTCTTTTCATAATTTGTTATGCTTATGTGTCATACTTTGGAACTTGTTGATCGATGATCTGTAATGTGAAGTTGTATTTTGCTTTATGAGTGTTTGGCATGATGTTTTGCGATAATATATGCTGTTTCCAGATTCTTTTTGTTGAAGTATGAGAGCATAGTTTGCATGCCAATTACCTCAGCTGTTGAAGACAGGCCATATTATTATGTCTTGGTGTCAATGACAGGATTGAGGTGTTTTCTAAAGCTTATTCATTGGATACATATGAGCTATGTTTGGGATTGTCTACCCGAGTACTGAGAGGCTCTTTGTTTTACCAATCGAAACTATAAAGGTCCTGAAATAATCCTTTTGTAGTCTATTGTCTCCAAGGCAGTACACAATGGTTATGCTTAGTTGTCTAGATTTCAAGTTAGGTCGAGACTGGTTAAGGTAGGATATAAGATTTAAGGATTTTGAATAATACTATTGTTTGGTGGATTATAGTAAGAGAGTTGGGTATTTACGTATTCTATTCATTGTTAGGTAGGAACCGCCATATTACTATAAATACACTAATGGAATTGGTGAGAATCTTTAGAGATTCACTGCTAAAAAGACCTTGAAATGCACAAACGGAGACAATTCAAGATTGCTGTATGATCTAAACCTTAAAACAACAAAGGAGCTCATTTATAGCATTCCTGAGCTATGGAATCAACTTAAACAAGATAGATCAACCATGATGAGATGGATCAGCCAAAGAATACTAGATTTAGTGAGAGAGAAAGCATGATCATTCAACTTTGATATTTCAAAATGATAGCGCTTCAGCTCTCTTGCTGCTTACTTGAAACTTTGACATGAACTAGAGAGTTACAAATTCTCTTGTTGCGTTCATGAAGTTTTTACAGGAATCAGAGAATTCATAACAGTTGTATGGTAGGGTCAGAAAGTAGCTTTCATACTATTGACAAAAGAAACATTATCTCACCTCCACATGGGATAATTTTCATTCCTGTTATACTACCAAATGTAGTCTCTGTAGATAGTTTTGCCTTTGTGTCCCGGAAGCATATCACATTTCATACATTGGACCTGCACAGAATAGGTTCTGGGAGTGCAATTTGGAATCCGAAATGAGAACAACTGATCTGCACAGAAATAGGGTCCAGAGTAGGGATGCGTACTCTTGCATGAGAAGGGAATTAGTCTCCTTCTCGAGGGGTCAAATGATTTTTGATTGCGGATTATAATCAAATGTTGGATCATTTTCTTGTTTTTAGACAGTGAAGAATAGAAGAACAGAAAAATTGTTTGGTTCCGCTTTCATAGTGTCGAGAAAGAAAGTAGTACAGTAATGGATCAGGGGGGGAGTTGGCGTGGTAAAACTTGAGACTGAAATGGAGAGGATCGTCACGGCCGTGCAGTAGTGCAACACAACGGGCAACGAGCAAGAGGCCGCAGCAGTAAGCTGCCGTGTTGAGCCACCCTCCCTTGAAAAATTAATTTAATATCATGCAGATCAATGGCCCGGGTATTAAGTATTAAATGATAAGAACAGATATTACACTCTATCTTAGCCAAAAGGCCGAGAAATGTACGCCTGTTTGGATGTTTCGACCTGCCTTTTGGTCTCGCGCTAGAGCCCATGCTTGTACGCCTGAACCATGTGGGACTCGTGCTATATTGTGAGGACGTTTTCGTGGGTTTTTCCTTCTTAAAGCTGCGCTTGAGGTTGGGCAGTGGCACTGAATAGCTGAGACCCTTTAAGACCCGTTTGCGATTGATTGGCTGTGGTGCGTTGCTTTCGCTCAATGCTCCTGCGCAAGGCATTGAAGAAAAGGTTTCTCAGGGGGATCCTCAGTGCTTTTCCCAAGGTTTTGCTGGCCAAAACTCTTGTCATGCAGTTCCCAAATCTACACTTTGTAGACGATTTCCAGATTTATCTCGAGCTTAGGCATATCGGCAGTTATGATGGGCTCGTTCACTGGATGGTCGATACTCTATTGGCATCTTGAACCAAATATTTTAAGAGCAAGTTGGGTATTCTTAATACTATCGGAATCCTGCATTATCTAACAAAAATAAAAGACCTAAAAGATTAAATTTGTGACTTACGCGGTTCTCTAAGATAGTGTAAATAAGAAATAAATAATGGACTCTTATGAGTGATTAAAATCTTCATCTGAATGCGACAAATCAACTTCACGTAACTTAATTGCCATGTCTGTTTTCTATGAAGAAAATCTTATCCAATAGACATAGATAGGACAAAAGTCGGGTTCAAGAGCAATGGGTTACAAATGTCATGCCAACTGGGGAAAACGGAAGTAAGTTCATCGCTAGTTGATTGTGACAAGGTCAAATGTCAATCCAGCGGTATGTATCTCGTGGATGGTTAACGTCCAGTTGCACCAATATTTTATTATATTAGGATTATGTTTATTTCACAAAAAATAAATAATTTTTAAAATAATTTTTAAAAAATAATTACTTATGTTACTTACAATAATGAAAGAAAAATATTTATTATCTATAATGAAAATATATATTATCAATTGAATTTATTTTTTGCAAAATAAACCGAGCCTAAATCATAGTGCAGTTTGCAAGGGGAAACAATAATACCTAATTGTAAATGTTGAACATTGTGAATCATAACTGATAGCAAAATATAATGCATTTGGAAATGATTAAAAAAATTGTTAGGTTGGATTAGGGATGAGTATGGTTCCGCTTGGGCCGGTCCAACACTTAGCTTAGGGAGTAACTTACACAGTGTTGATCCCTAATTTTTTGGATCAAGGATCGATCATGTTCAATTTGGGACTAAGGCTTGGATTGAACCTATGAGGCCAATCTAGCTTGAGACCAACGGAATATTTTTTATTTCATTTTTTGTATTTTTTTTAAAAGGAAAAACATACTATTTTAAATTATACATCCATTAACAATACAACATTGAACGACCAAACTATGAACATCAATACAATATCAAATATAAATATAAGATAAGGTAATAATAGGAAAATTCATACTTACTATAAGCAACAAACTATAAAAACAAACACGTGAGGCAAGCAGTGAGCAAGGTGAGTGGGCGAGCAAGTGAAGATGGTTTCTTTCCCTTTTTTTTTTGGTCGAATTAGGCTTCTCCCTACTTTCTGATTTACACAACAAATTGGAGGCACTAGCATTTATAGTAGATAAAGGCATATAATATCTAATATATTAAATATAATATATAACATGTTCAAGATTGGCTCAACTCATATCAACCTTAAATTTCTAGAATTGAAGACCAATCCATATAGTGCAAAGTCTGAGGTTCCAAAACCAAAAACCAATCTAATCTCCTTGAGAACCGGACTAGAACCGGCCGGATTGGACCGATTTAAGGTCGGTCCAGGTTGACTTAAGACCAATGCTCACCCTAAGTTGGACTGTGGATCCAAAGTCGAATCGGTACTTGAACCGACCGGATTGGACCCCCAACGAGTCAAAGACGGGCCGCGGTTCGACTCGACAGTCTTGTCCGCGAGGTGAACCGGATCGACCGAGAGCGTGGAAAACCGAGAACTGAGGAAGAAGCAGAGGCCACAGAAGGAAAGGAGTGAAAAACACCATGGCGCGTCTCCTCAACGCGCCGCCATCTTCTCCGTTCCTCTCCAGCCTCGCGGCCTCTCTTCGCCTGATTCCTCCTCCCTCCTCCGCTCGCCGGCCGCTCCAATTCAAGGTGAGAAGCGGGGGCGGCGACCTCTTCCTTCGCCTGACGTATTCCGCCAGTTCTTTTTTTTGGTCCTCCTTTCCCGTTCTCGTGAATTGCTTGAAAAATCGCGTCGCGGAGAGGTCGGAGCTCAGAGTCGCGTGTGGTTCAGGTGAAGTGCTCGTCGTCCGGAGAGAGCCGGGAGCCGGAATCGGAGGCCGGAGCGCCGTCGCTGTCTTCTGCTGCTGCTGATGCGGATGCGGATGCAGATGCTGGTGCTACTTCGTCGTCGAGCGGCTTGACTTACAAGCTGTGCGCAGGGATTGGAGGCGTAGGGTTCTGCGAGACTGCGTACTTGACGTATCTCAAGCTCACGGATTCCGACGCTTTTTGCCCCATCGGCGGCGGCAGCTGCGGTGACGTGCTCAACAGTGATTATGCTTCAGTTTTCGGTATTCTCTCGAGTCTCCACTTTCTGATTTGTGTAGTAACGTCTAAATTTATCGAATAGCTTTCTTGTTTTCCTTAATTTTCTCGCAATTTATATCCAAAAGCTTATGTGATTTTAGTGTCCAGGGTGCGAACTGTAGAGAAAAAACCCTTTTTTCCAATTGCCTTGCTTTGTTCGATAGACAGTTTTTAGCGGAAATTGGAGAGAAGGAGCACATGATGAATCTCTGCACTCTTTAGCATATGTTTTTGCTGTTTAGGCATTGTGATCATTTCGCAATGTGAAGTTGAAGCAATCATAGATTTATCACTTCTTTGATTCGATATGCTGGTATTTGGCATGTGGGAACGGGATTTAACTTCTGCATTGATGCACCTGACTGGGTTTGCTGGCACTCTGCTTTAGTTATCAAATTAAATAAATTGTGACAGCATCCTTCATGATGCATCTAAATCTTCTGATGGAATTGTATTCAAATTAGATTTTGATCACAACATATATGCCTTGACAGGCGTTCCTCTTCCGTTGATGGGAATGATTGCATATGGAGCTGTTGCTGCTCTTGGTGTAAGGCTGACAGGAAAAGATTTGCCCTTTGGACTCAAGGAATCTAATGGTCGTCTGGTTTTGCTTGGGATCACAACATCCATGGCTACTGCTAGTGCATACTTCTTGTACCTTTTAAGCACAAAATTCTCTGGAGCATCGTGCTCTTACTGTCTATTGTCAGCTCTGTTGTCATTCAGTCTAGTCTTCATCACCATAAAGGTGTGCTCGCTGAATTTCCTATTTTCTTTCATGTACCACTGATTATGTTGGTGGTTCATGGAGTTAGACCAAATGATTCTGTTGATCGCCTACTCAGGATTTTGGGTTTGAAGAGATACAAAAGACGTTGGTACTGCAGCTGTGCATGGCAAGCTTGGTGGTAGTTACGCTAAGTACTGCATATAGTACTTCTCAATCAATCCCTTCAAGGTAACTGTACATTGTCCATTAGTCTCTAGTCCATCTGCTTCGTAGATATGATTTTTTTGGCTAAATTACTTCAGCATTATTCACTCCATTTTGATTGTTTAGATATATTATGTCTTTTGGAAGGAGTTGTAATAGAAAAGCTTCGATTGTGAATTTCTTCTGGAATAACTGCCATATGTCTCTTGAAATTAGAAGTTGCATTTACCAAATTTGTATTGGAAGGCATGCATGTGCCTGATACTACTTTCTCTTCTTTTCTTTATTTGAGCAGCCTTGCAGGAACAGAGATACCATTTTTTGCAACCGAGATTACAACACCATCTAGTACTTTTGCTGTTTCTCTTGCAAGGCATTTGCGTTCTATAGGTGCAAAAATGTACGGTGCTTTTTGGTGCTCTCACTGTTTGGAACAAAAGCAGGTAATTGGTCCTCTGCAGTATCTATTCTCTGTCTTATCCTAGGGAACCATAGTGTGGTCATTAGAGAAGTGCGCATCTTCTTCAAAGTGATCTCACTCAGAATGTCTGAAGTCTGGAAATTAGGTTAGAACTATGCGCATGGCAATTCATAGAAGAAGATATACTTTACAGAAACAAGTTCTGTCTAATTGTCGGTGAGGGAGAATAGAGAAGTAGAAGAGAGGAGCTTCTCTTTGTTTGTTGATGAACATGTGGTTGTGACCAGCTGTGAACTTGGTCATAGCTGACGTAATGCTAATGAAATTTTCAGTGAAGCAAGCCTACTCATTAAACAATTTGCATTCAGATGTTTGGGCGCGAGGCAGCAAAGATATTGGACTATGTGGAATGCTTTCCTGATGGATACAAGAAAGGAACCAAAATAGCCAAGCAATGTGCTGATGTTGGAATAGAAGGCTTTCCTACGTGGCTGATAAATGGCGAGGTATGGGGATTCCCTCATTTTGGTTTTCTGGCTTGTCCTAGACAGAGAATGGCTTTGTTCCTAGTCAAAAAATGTTTAGTCTGCTTTAACTCAATTACTCACCAGCATTTCTGGGCATTGACTTCTTCTTCTGTTGTACTTCTTGATGGCGTGATCCATCAATAATAAAATGTTGAAAGGGGCACAGAATTACTTTCTGCAGTTTGCTGCAAAGCATTAGGAGTTGATGCGTCTCTTCTGGGAAAGAAAATGAGTTCTCATCGAAGTGCATTCATTGCAGGTTTTGAGTGGAGAGCAAGAATTATCAGAGCTTGCCCGGCTGTCTGGATTTGAATCTGACGGGCTTAGTGGACTTAGTTAGACGCTTCATCCCTCCGATCTGCATGACTTCCATTTTCCAAGCAGTTCGAGTAGTACACTGGCACACATTACAAATAAGCTTCTCTTTTACTGGTTGCTCTACAAATCATTGGGCACCAGAAAACTTTTTCATTTTCTTTCTTTTTTTTTTTTTGGTTTTGGGGGGCGGCGGGGGCGGTGGGGTTATGGGGAAATTGTAACGTTTTTTGGTGGAATATCAATTGCTTTAGATTGCTAATGTAATCTTTTTTTGTACATATTTAATGCGATGTCTTTATGAGAGGATTATGCATTGTTCGGTCCATTGATATGTTTTTGATGCAACATACCTCGTGAGTCAATAAATATATATTAGGACGATTATGAAGATGGCAATCCATCAAAACAAGTTTCAAAATTGCAATTCTTATATGTAATAACATTCTCCAACAAACTACAATTGATAAATTTGTCTTAACTTATTGCAAAAGGTTAAGCTTTCAACTAGAAATTGTAGGGCTTTACCCCATGGGGAGCCCTTCCAGAAATTCTCAATGGCCTGAGCTTAACTCAGGCCAAAGAGGGGGTTTGGAAATAGTTTTCAACCAGCAATAGACGCACCTCGGTTAGTACCTCACTAGCTGCGTCATTGCCCCAAGCGCAAAGATGCTAGACATTTGAGAAAGTCATTGCTTTTATATTACTAATTAGGCTTATCTTGTTCCTCCAGTTCAATGTGGGACACATTTCATGCCACGCGCCAAGCCATTACCAATTTTCTGCACTCCTCTCTTTACACATTCTTCTCCTCCTAATTTGACAACACAGGCAAATCTTCACATTTGGTTGTGTTGGCACTGCCAAGACCGAAAAACAATCAAAAGCTATTAAAAGGATGAAAGCCAAGGTGAGGCAGGGCCTTTGGAAAATTGAATGTCCACGATGCTTGAAAGTCCATTATGCCATAACTAGAAAATCTCCATTTGATTCTTGCTTTTGCATACCCAAAATTGACTAGGATGAGGTTGACAAAGATGATAATGAGACATGGCACACGCGAGCATAGAGTAGTTGGGCAAACTCAAAAAACTACGTTGTCCCTGCAAAACTCAGCCTAAACGACAAATGAAAGAGAACTTCAGATCTAATTATCATCGACACATATTAGATCATGGTTGCACGAGAAACCTCTTTTAGAGAAGTGTGAGAGATGGGTTCCATCCACGAGCATCGGCATTAACGCACGAGTAGTGATGGATGTTCCATGGATTGCCGAGGATATTGCCCGAACAAGTGAGCTGTTAATGGTCCACAAAGGGAGCAATTGCCTCGGAAATAAACAAGGGCCTTCTTTGATTTGTCGCTTCAGATTACTAGTGTACCTATCTTTTTCTATACATATTGGTGCGATGTCTCCGGGAGAATTATGCATTATTCAGTCCATTATGATGCAACATACCACGTAAATAAATAAATATATATTTGGACAATTATGACAATAGCAATCCCGGAGACCAGGGTCCCAGAATTGCCACTCTGATCTGTAAGAACAGCCTAACATCGCAGTTAAACAGCAAGTACACATCACGTCATCTCACAAATGTCTCTAATCAAACAAATTTATTACCTAATACCAGTTTCTCTAAGACAATTAAGCTTGCTTTAGCTTTAAATTGTCAAAAGTAGACCCAAGAGATTAAGCTTTGGACTACACAGAAGAAAACCCAAGATTTAGCTTTAAACTGAAATAAATAGGCAATAAAACTTTAAACTAAGAATTGTAGGGCTTTTACCCAAAGGAGCCCTTCCAGAAATTCTCAATGGCCTGAGCTTAACTCAGGCCAAAGAGGGGGTTTGGAAATAGTTTTCAACCAGCAATAGACGCGCCTCGGTTAGTACCTCACTAGCTGCGTCATTGCCCCAAGCGCAAAGATAATTAATTACTAAGGAAATCCTTGATCTTATACAGCTGATTAGACATTTCCTTGTTCCAACTAGTCAATGTGGGACACCTTTTATGCCACTTCCTGCTTCCGATTGGATTCTGGTGCTCATGGACCATGTCATAACCCACCCTCACACCCCTACCTTCAGGCATTTCCATGCTCCTAGACAGCACCGGTAAATCTTCACACACGGGTGTGTCGGCAGTCGGGATAGAGAGAGAGAGTGGTAGAGGATGAATCGAAGCCGCCAATGGGGCTTCGATAGGGGATGGCGGGGCTCAGTGAGGTGACAGCATAGGCAACCGGCGGGGGCAGAGTGATTCACAAGTAGAGGTGCCTTCATGGAGGAGAGAGAGCGGAGCGGAGGTTGCAAAAAGTGAGGAAAACCCAAGAGCAAGTGGAAAGGTATCGGGCGCCAATTCGCCAACTTTTTTCCGTCTCTGTAATAGAGCCCTTTCGATGGGGGAAAGAGAGAGGGGAGAGAGGGTGCATCACAAATTTTGGGGAAAATTTCAAATAGAGATCTAGGGTCCGATCGTTTTGTGAAAAATTGGCCATTTTCGGAAAGTATTTTTTCGGAAGTCATTTTCTAGAAAGATAATAATATTTTTTAGTGTTCGACTAAAATCTGAAAAAATTTCGAAAAATATTTTTCGGTGTTCAATAAAAAAAATATTTTTCAAGACTTTACCACTTAATCATGCATCAGTTACCGATCTATGAATCCATCAAATATGAACTTGCCTTTAAATTCAAGCAAACTTACTTCATATTTTTGTTCCCTTATTGTTGCCAAACGTTTATCTACTCTAAAAAATGTTCGTATGAATTTTAAAAAGAAGCAAAAAAGAAAAGAAGCAAAGCATATACAGCTCTCATGAGAATTTTCCAGTTGAGTGGCATGTTCTCCCCATGCGTCTTTTGTGTTCTAATAAAAAAAAAAAAAAAAAAAAAAAGTAAAGTATGTAGAACCATTTGCTTAAACAATGTACAACTGTAAGGTAGAATAAAAAAAAAAAAAAGGATAAGCAAGAGTGCGAGCGCGAGTTTGAGATCGACAAACTCGAGGTTTGCCTTGCTACGGCCGACGACTAGCCAAGAAAGAAAAAGATGAGAAACAAAGAAAAGAAAGAGAAAAGGAAAAAGAAAAGAAATAGAAAATAAAAAGGAAATTAAAAATAATTCGAATTAAAAAGAAAAAGAAAATTTAAAAATAATTCGAAAAAAAAAAAAAAAAAAAGAGGAAAAAGTGAGGATTTGTGGAGGTGTAAGAAAAAAGAAATCAAGTAAGGAAAATATTTTCCACATTTTCCCTTAATTTAGAATAAGGAAAAAGCCACGAAAAATCCTAAACTTTGCCCCGAGTGACACATTTATTCCAAACTTTTTTTTATGCTGTGAAAAACCCCAAACTTTCCAAACCGTAACGCATTTACCCCATAAGGGCATTTTTGTCATTTTAATTTCTATTTTTTCCTTTTTCTTTTTTTTTTCTTCTTCTTCCCTCCGCTGGCTCCGCCATGGCCGGTGGAGGGAAGAAGAAGAAAAAAAAGAAAAAAATTTTAAAAATGAAAACACCAAAATGCCCTCCAATTTTGGGGTAAATGTGTCACACAACAAAAATTCAGGGTTTTTGGTGTCACAAAAAAAAGTTTGGGGTAAATGTGTCACGGTTTGGAAAGTTTGGGGCTTTTTACAATACAAAAAAAAGTTTAAGATAAATGTGTCACTCGGGGCAAAGTTTGGGATTTTTCGTGACTTTCTTCCTTTAGAATATTTTTTTTTCCTTTCATGGAAAACATTTTCCCAAAGGAATTCATTTTCTGTGAAACGAATGCCGAAAAATTCAAAAAACATTTTCCCAAAAATTATTTTCTGTGAAACGAACGGAGCCCTAAAGTATTTTTTCCAAAAGAGAACCTAAGTAGAATTTGTCTCAAATAAAGACTTAAAGTAGTTATTTGGTCTCAAAGAATGACCTAGCTCGTGGGCCAACGAACATATGTATCTCCATGCATATTTCGGTGGCTTGATCAAGGGTATTTTTGTTAAAAAAATATTCTTTTTTGTTTTCCTTTTCCCAATTCATCTTCTTCTTAATCCCACCCACGTTTGTTCTTGTTCATCATCTTCTTTGTGGATGCTAATCAGGCTCTATCGTGTCCATTTGCCTTTTCTCTTTTCTTCTTTTTCCTTTTTCAATGACCACTAGCAAAGGTCGACGAGGGCTCCACAACACTTGTTAGCCACCAAGATGGGCTGCCAAGATCTCTGCGACACTCATCGATTGTCGATAAGGGTCAATGAGGGCCTACAAGCACTCTTCGGTAGCAAGTAAGGGCTTGCCTCGCACATGATCAACCCTCATCGGATTTAGTAAGGGGGCCTCGCTTGGGGCTGAGGAGGGGCAACTTCCCCCACCTCCACTTGCCGCGCCACTGACAACCTCATCTTCTACCACGACTATGAATGGGATGCCCATGCCACCTTTATCCCTTCCTCCCATCATCGCTCTTAAATTGATGGCTTCTTCGGCTACCCCTCTACCCTCAAGCATCACCCTGTAAGATTTTGTATTTTTTTCTTTTCTAATGAAGAAGATGAAGTTAAAAAAAAATTAAAAGCTTTTGGACAAAAATATCCTTGACTCGGCCATTGGAAGGTCCGTGAGTAAGGCTTATATTTGAAAGGGAAAAAACTACGAAAAACCCCAAACTTTGCCTCGAGTGACACATTTACCTCAAACTTTTTTTTGCGCCGTAAAAAACCCCGAACTTTCCAAACCGTGACACATTTACCCCAAACTTTTTTTTGCGACACCAAAAACCCCAAACTTTCCAAGTGTGACATATCTACCCCAAAATTGAAGGGCATTTTGGTCTTTTCATTTTTTAAAATTTTTTTTCTTTTTTTTTTGCCTTCTTCCCTCCGCCGGCCATGGCGGAGCCGGCGGAGGGAAGCCGCTCCGGCGAGGGTCGCCCTCGCCGGCATGGGGCGAGGGCGGCCCTCGCCGGCGTCGGCGAGGGCCGCTCGACGCGAGATCGGCGAGGGGTGCCCTCGCTGACGCCGCCGCGAGGTCACCCCTCGCCGGATCCGCGTCGGGTGGCCCTCGCCCACGCCGGCGAGGGCGACCCTCGCCGGCGCGGCCTCCCTCCGCCGGCTTCGTCATGGCGGCGGAGGGAAGAAAAAGAAGAAAAAGAAGAAAAAAGAAAAAGGAAAAATTATAAAGACAAAAATGCCCTTATAGGGTAAATGTGTCACAGATTGGAAAGTTTGGGGTTTTTCACGGCGCAAAAAAAAGTTCGGGGTAAATGTGTCACTCGAGGCAAAATTTGGGATTTTTCGTGATTTTTTCCCTATTTGAAATATGTATTAAAGATGCATTTATTCAACAGCCGGCGAGTAAAGCTTTTATTTAAGATTAAAGAATTACTTTAAATTCTTACTTGAAATAGATTTCACTTTAAGTTCTCTTTTGAAAAAAATGGAAGTGCTTGATCTTTATTTAAAATTTTTCCTAAATTTTGAATAACCATGTGGGGGCGATGATCACTCGGTGGTTTCTTGTATCACTGTCTTTCGATTGAAATATCGTATCCCAACTGCCCTCGCGTCTCTGTGCGAGCAACAGACCCTCAGCCGATGGGGAAACCGGTCTCGTGGTCGGAACTCCCGACGGAGTTGTGGTCGATGATCGGGAGAAAGCTCGACACCCACATGGACGTCTGCCGGTTTCGCAGCGTCTGTTCGTCGTGGCGCTCCTCGATACCTCCCGTCCCAGAGTTCGAACAAGGAACCGGAGGGGCCCTCATCGGTCAGCGCACGGTCTATCTTCTCGAGCCACCACCAACGTCTCCGAGGGACTCGCAGTGTCCCTTGTCCCCCCGCGAGGGTTGGTTGATCAAGATCGCAGAAAAGGAGGATCTTGGTGGTGGAGGCAGGGTTCAGCTCTTCAATCCGCTCTTGAGCCGACCCATCTCGCTCGAAGGCGGGACCTTTCCTAAGGTTTTGTGTACGATGGATTATAGGGTCACCGAGATTTTTGCAGAACATTATTTCATTGGCGAGGACGGAGTAAGATATGCTTGGGAGGTAAGGAAGGTGATCGTGCTTCCGTATTCTCCATGGGCTGTTCTAGAGGAGACTTTGGTCGTCAGGATTTTCGGAGAAGGGAGGTTGGCGTGTTGGAAACACGGGGACGAGGATTGGACCGCGTTGGACAGTCCGAATTGCCTGTACGACGATCTCATTGCTTACAAAGGGCAGTGTTATGCTGTTGATAGGTTTGGGATCGTGTCGTGGATCGATCCTTCTTTTAAGATCGTGCAGTTCTCGCCTCCTGTTTGCTGGGACGGCAGTGGCGGGGACCGGAAGCATCTGGTGGAGTTGGGAGGAGATCTCCACGTGGTGGATCGATATTTCGTCAAGGAGAGTAAATTTTTCAGACGGATTCGGGAAGACGCTGAGGGGGCGGCTGGTTTTAAGGTTCATCGGCTGAATCAAGAATGGGGAAAATGGGATGAGGTACGGAATCTCGATGATGCTGCCATCTTCCTGGGCGACTACAGTTGCTTCTCGGTGTCGGTAAAAGGATTCGGAGGATGCAAGGGGAACTGCATATATTTCACGGAGACTGACGGGACTTGCGAAGGGAAAGTTCAAGTTTTCAATATGGAGGATCGCAGCATCAAGACGGCATCGCGTTCACCTGATCACTTGACGATCCTGTGGCCGCCTCCGGCTTGGATCGCTCCAAATAGGTTTGCCCTAAGTCCTCGCTCACTTAAGGAAGCCGATGTTCTAGTTAATTCAGCGGAGAGCTTGTGAGTTGGATGAGATACAATGAGAACTCGTCTGTAATAGCATTGTTGAAAAGAGAGTAGAAAGAGTTCATCTTTTTCAAAATTGCATCTGCGCACAACCTTGATAATCACTTACCTGTGTGCTCAGCGCTTGAGAGTGTAATGTTGTAAATGGATCACTTGTTGTGCGGGCGGCTTTGCATGGTTGTTTGGCCTTCTGATAAAATGCAATGTTATCTTGATGACTGAGGGAGACATGAGTGGATGGATAATCATGTTTGACGGCGATGCTCGTGGATAGAACCTGTTGCAGGTTGTATGCTTAAATGAAAGTCGTTGCCTCGTATCTTTTGCACTTCTCTAAAGGAGAGCTCTCATGTAACCATGATCCAACACGCGTCTCTTATAATTAGATGGGTTCTCTTTCTTTTGTCATTCGAGCTGAGTTTTGAAGGAACAATGTAGTCTACTGATTTGGCCCAACTAGTCTCTGCTCCCGCCGTGTCATGTCTCGTTATCATCTCTGTCAACTTGGTCAATTCCGGGCACATATGTGAAAGCAAAATCAGGTGGAAATTATTTTGGTTATCTCATGGTGGATTGTGTCGGAAATCTTATTCATCATGTGCGTATGCTTTCAAGCATCATGGACATGGATTTTTAAGAGGCAATGTCTCACCTTTGAATTTCATCTTTTGCATAGCTTTGATTATATTTTTTGGTCTTGGTGGTGCCGATTCCCGAGAAACGACTTAGCTCTACCATATTGTCCGGCAAACCATGCCTATGACATCGCCTCCTGAAGCCCCATTGGCAGCTTCAATTCGTCCTCCTGCAGCGGGGGAACTCTGCGGTCATCTTGAAGTTTTGCTTTTTCTCTGGATAATAGCAAGAATTGTCCAGTGGAGTTTGACCAATGAGGTCCCTCCCATTAAAGTCGAAGGCAGGATAGTAGCTTGCGAAGGAGGTCAGCCATGGCTGGTGCCTTTCCGATTTATTCTTAGTCATATTATGTGAAATCCATGATTCGTTTGTTATCCCTTACAGGCAGCAACTCATAAACCAAGTCACCCCCCTCTCCCTTCTGTCCTCTCTTCAGGGCATTTTCCTGCTACTAGCTTGAAAACACCAGTAAATCTTCACACAAGGGTGTGTCGGCACCACCAAGACCCCAAAAAAAATATAAATAAATAAATATCAAAGCTGTGCAAAAGATGAAATTCAAAGGTGAGACACGGCCTCTAAAACATCCAATGTCCACGATGCTCGAAAGCATATGCACATGATGAAGAAGATTTTCACACGGTCCACTCTGCCATAACCTAAAAGTCCCCACCTGATTTCGCTTTCACATACGCGGCCCGGCATTCATCAGGTTGACAAAGACAATAACTGGACATGGCATGGCGGGAGCCGAGACTAATTAGGCCAACTCTATGTTGGATCATGGTTACATGAGAACTCGCCAGTAGAGAAGTGCAAAAGACACGGGGCAACGACTTTCATTTTAAGCATATAACCTGCAACAGGTTCCATCCATAAGCATCGCCATTAAACATGATCATCCATCCACTCATGCCTCTTATCAGTCATCAAGATAACATTGCATTCTATCAGAAGGCAAAACAAACATGCAAGCCCGCACAAACACACCCATTCACACTCATTCACACCCAACAGTGATCATTAAGGTTGTAGGCAGATGCAAGTTTGAAAAAGAGAAACTCTTCTCTGTCTTTCCAACTAAGCAATTACAGGCCAGTTCTCATTGTATCTCATCCAACTCACAATCTCTCCACTGAATTAACTAGAACATCGGCTCCTCAAGTGAGCGAGGACTTAGGGCGAACCCATTTGGGGAGATCCAAGCCGGAGGCGGCCACAGGATCCTCAAGTGATCAGGCGAATGCGGTGCCCTCTTGATGCTCCGATCCTCCATATTGAACACTTGAACTTTCCCTTCGCAAGTCGCGTTAATCTCCGTGAAATATATGCAGTTCCCCTTGCATCCTCCGAATCCTTTCACCGACACCGAGAAGCAACTGTGCTTGCCCAGAAAGAGGGCAACATCATCGAGATTCCTTACCTCGTCCCATTTTCCCCATTCTTGATTCAGCCGATGAACCGTAAAACCAGCAGCGTCACTCACAGCGCGTGCCGGAATCCCACTAAATCTACTCTCCTCGTCGAAATATCGATCCACCATGTACAGATCTCTGCCCGACTCCACCAGATGCTTCCAGTCCCCGCCACTGCCGTCGCTACAAACAGGAGGCGAGAACTGCACGATCTTAAAAGAAGGATCGATCCACGACACGATGCCAAACCTATCAACAACATAACACTGCCCTTTGTAAGCAATGAGATCGTCGTATCGGCAATTCGGATCGCCCAGCTCATTCCAAACCTCGTCCCCATGTTTCCACCACGTCAATTCCCCTTCCCGTAAAATCCCGACGACCAAAGTCTCCTCTAGAACAACCCGGGGAGAATCCGGAAGCACGATCACCTTCCTTACCTCCCAAGGATATCTTACTGCGTCCTCGCCAATGAAATAATGTTCTACAAAAATCTCAGTGACCCTATAATCCACCGGACGCAAAACCTCAGGAAAAGTCCCATCTTTGAACGAGATGGGTCGGCTTGAGAGCGGATTGAAGAGCTGAACCCTGCCTCCACCACCCTCCTTTTCTGCGATCTTGATCAACCAACCCTCGCGAGGAGACGGGGGGACGCTGCGAGTCTCTGGGGGACGTTGGCGGTGGCTCGAGAAGATAGACCGCGCGCTGACCGATGAAGCCCCCTCCGACTCTGAGTTCGAACTCTGAGACGGGAGGTATCAAGGAACGCCACGACGAACAGACGCTGCGAAACCGGCAGACGTCCATGTGGGTGTCGAGCTTTGCCCCGATCACCGACCGCAACTCCGTCGGGAGTTCCGACCACGAGACCGGTTTCCCCATCGGCTGAGGGTCTGTTGCTCGCACAGAGACGCGAGGGCAGTTGGGATTCGAGATTTCAGTCGAAAGACAGTGATACAAGAAACCACCCGGCGATCGTGTGGATCCGGACCCACGTAGTTATCCAAAATTTAGGGAAACTTTAAATAAAGATCAAATACTTCCCTCTCTTCAAAAGAGAATTTAAAATGAAATTTTTTTTCAAATAAGAATTTAAATTAACCGTTTAGTCTAAAAAACAAAGTCTTACTTGCCGGCCGGTGAATAAATACATCTCCAATATCTATTTCAGTGGCCTAATCAGGGGTGTTTTCATCCACAAGCTTAATTTTTCCTCTCTTTTTTTCTTTTCACTTCATCACTTCATCTTTTTTGTTTAAACAAAAAATAAAAATCTTCTTCTTCTTTAGGCATTAGAATAAAGCCATCCAAACTGAGGCCCCATAGGGTGATGCTTAAGGGTAGAGGGATAGTTGGAGAAGCTGTCAATTTAAGAGTGATCGTGGGAGGAAGGGACAAAGAAGGTGGCGTGGGTGTCCCATTCGTAGTTGTGGTAGAAGATGAGGTTGTTGGTGGAGCGGCAAGCGGAGGGAAGGGAGGCCGCCCATTGCAGCCATTAGCGAGGTCACCCCTCAGTCAGCCCCAAGCGAGGCCACCCTCGCCAAATCTGGGGAGGGTTAGTCTTAGGCGAGGCAAGCTCTTGCCCGTTGCCGACAAGTGCTTGTAGGCCCTCGTCGACCCTTATTGATAGCCTACGAGTGTTGCGGAGCCCTTGGCAGCCCTTCCTGATGGCTAATGAGTGTCGCGGAGCCCTTGTCAGCCTTTGCCAGTGGCCGTTGAAGAAGGAAAAAGAAGAAAAGAGAGAAGGCAGATGGACACGATAGTTCTTGATTAGCAATCTCAAAGAAGATGATGAACATGGACAAACATAGGTGGAATCAAGAAGAAGATGAATAGGGAAAAAAGAAAATAAAAAGAATATTTTTTTGACAAAAATACTCATCACCAGGCCATCGGAATACGCATTGGAGATGTATCTATTTGTCAGCCAGCAAACCACGCCTATGCCGTCGCCCCACGAAGCCCCATTAGCAGCTCCAATTCGTCCTACTACAGTGGTGAACTCAACGGTCATCTTGAAGTTTTGCTTTTTCTCTGGATAATAGCAAGAATTCTCCAGTGGAGTTTGATCAATGAGGTCCCTCCCATTAAAGTCGAAGGCAGGATAGTTGATTGCGAAGGAGGTCAGCCATGCGGTGCCTTTCCTATTTATTCTTAGTCATATTATGTGAAATCCAAAATTCGTTTGTTCGCCCTTACAAGCAGCAACTCATACACCAAGTCACCACCTTCTCCCTGCTCTCCTCTCTTCAGGGCATTTTCCTGCTACTAACTTGAAAACACAGGTAGATCTTCACACACGGGTGTGTTCACTGTGTTGGCACTACGAAGACGCCCCCCCCAAAAAAAAATATAAAAATAAAAATCGAAGCTGTGAGAAAGATGAAATTCAAAGGTGAGACACGGCCTCTAAAACATCCAATGTCCACGATGCTCGAAAGCATATGCACATGATGAAGAAGATTTTCACACAGTCCACTATGCCATAACCTAAAAATCTCCACCTGATTGTGCTTTCACATATGTGCAGAATTGATCAGGTTGATGAAGACAACAACGGGACATGGCATGGCGGGAGCAGAGACTAATTAGGCGAACTCTATAATATACATTTTCCCTTCAAAACTCAGCTTCAGGACAATAAAGAGAACCCATCTAACTATATGACGGACACACGTATTGGATCATGGTTACATGAGAACTCGCCTGTAGAGAAGTGCAAAAGACACGGGAAACAACTTTCATTTAAGCATATAACCTGCGACAGGTTCCATCCATAAGCATCGCCATTAAACATGATCATCCATCCACTCATGCCTCTTATCAGTCATCAAGATAACATTGCATTCTATCAGAAGGCAAAACAAACATGCAAGCCCGCACAAACACACCCATTCACACTCATTCACACTCAGCAGTGATCATTAAGGTCGTACGCAGATGCAAGTTTGAAAAAGAGAAACTCTTCTGTCTTTCGAACTAAGCAGTTACAGGCCAGTTCTCATTGTATCTCATCCAGCTCACAAACTCTCCGCTAAATTTAACTAGAACACCGGCTCCCCAAGTTCGCCAGGACTCAGGACGAACCCATCTGGGGCGATCCAAGCTGGGGGTGGCCACAGGATCCTCAAGTGATCAGGCGAATGTGATGCCCTCTTAATGCTGCGATCCTCCATATTGAGGACTCGAACTTTCCACCAAGCGTTAATCTCTGTGAAATATATGCAGTTCCCCTTGCATCCTCCGAATCCTTTCACCGACACCGAGAAGCAACTGTAATCGCCCAGAAAGAGGGCAACATCGCCGAGATTCCTTATCTCATCCCATTTTCCCCATTCTTGATTCAGCCTATAAACCTTAAAACCAGCAGCGTCACTCACAGCGCGTGCCGGAATCCCACTAAATCTACTCTCCTCGTCAAAATATCGATCCACCATGTACAGATCTCCGCCCGACTCCACCAGATGCTTCCAGTCCCCGCCACTGCCGTCGCCACAAACAGGAGGCGAGAACTGCACGATGTTAAAAGAAGGATCGATCCACGACACAATTCCAAACCTGTCAACAACATAACACTGCCCTTTGTAAGCAATGAGATCGTCGTATCGGCAATTCGGATCGCCCAACCCATGCCAAACCCTGTCCCCATGTTTCCACCACGTCAATTTCCCTTCCCCGACAATCCCGACGACCAAAGTCTCCTCTAGAACAGCCCGGGGAGAATCCCGAAGCGTGATCACCTTCCTCACCGGCCCAGGATATCCTACTCTGTCATCTTTTATGAAATGACGTTCTACACAAATCTCAGTGACCCTATAATCCATCGTACACAAAACCTTAGGAAAGGTCCCACCTTTGAACGAGATGGGTCGCTTCGAGAGCGGATTGAAGAGCTGAACTTTGCCCCGACCACCAGGATCCTCCTTTTCTCCGATCTTGATCAACCAACCCTCGCGAGGAGACGGGGGACGCTGCGAGTCTCTCGGGGACGTCGGCGGTGGCTCGAGAAGATGGACCGTGCGCCGACCGATGATGCCCCGTCCGGCTCTGAGTTCGAACTCCGAGACGGGAGGTATCAAGGAGCGCCACGACGAACAGACGCTGCGAAACAGGCAGACGTCGATGTGGGCGTCGAGCTTTTTCCCGATCATCGACCACAACTCCGTCGGGAGTTTCGACCACGACACCGGTTTCTCCATCGCCCGAGAGGGTCCGGCGACCGCAGAGAAACGCGAGGGCAGTTGGGATTCGAGATTTCAATCGGAAGACACTGGTGATACCTAAAATATTAAAGTTACTTTTAATATTGCACGTCAGATAGACAAGAAAACATGTAGTGATCGTGTTGACATGGGGCCCACACGCAAAATTATTCAAAATTTATGAAGGACCATCTTCCTCTCTCCTCTCTCTTCCTTCAAAATCGAAGTTTAGAACTGCTATGGTCCACTCATATCACTTCAAGACACTGTTTCAAACTTCATCGCATTCCACCCAAAGCAATGCAATACAACGGGAGAAAAAAATATAACTCAATGTACAATGTGATTGCTAAATTTTAAAATTATTCAATATAATCCTTGATTTTTTATATATTTTCAAATTAGCCCCCGAACTATATCAAAATTTTAATATTATTTATGAACTTGAATTGATAAAATAATAACATGGAATATTTTCGCATTACTCGAGGGTTAAATTGAACATATACCAAAAGTTTAGAAATTATATTATATATATTATAATTTTGGAAGAGAAAAAAGAAAAAAAATGCATACTATCAATTTTTATGAATTTTTTTTTTCTAAAATGCTTGACATTACAATGTTTGGAGCTCTCTAATAATTTAAGTAGGTCAATATCGGATTTTAACGAAATCAATAGTGCATTCCTTTAGCAGAGCGAGTATCCTTTGCCTATTTTGGAAGTTTTGATCCAAAATCAACGCTAATCGGATGAATTCATGAGCCTTGACAAGTTCTAAAGCGGTGGTAGTAAATAATTGATGAGAACTAGCAAATTCATAAGGTAATTATATTTTGTGCAATGACATAGCATATGATTGTAGAAATTTGAAATTGAAATCTAAAATAACTATGAATAAGAACTCATCTTTCAATTTGCATAATGGCAAATTCCTTACATTCGTTGTGCGCTCACGCAGAGTGTACTGGAACTTTCTCACTTTCAATTTTATTCAATTCTTGAAAATTCACAATCTCGATAACTTTTTTTTTATTATTATAAATTGAACTGCATTTTTGGAACAATCGGGTCACTATTTTTCTATAAGTGCAAAAATTAAGTTAATAAGACATCTGATGGAAAAGTTATGACCTATCAAACTTTGGTCAAATTTGAGAGGGGTCGAGGGGATTGATGCGCGCCGCAAAGAGCATACGCTTCGGAATCTGAGGATGTCGATTTGGGCATGGATGATTTGGCCTATCATCGAGAGAATGCTCTTTCAGGCGATGGCGTTGGCAGGGTCATCGCCTCCTTCATGCTACGTGATCTGCAGAGAGAGCACCTACACTGGCTGGACAAGCTCTTAAAATTTTAGTTATTTTAACTGGAACTACCTTCGCTTTTGACTGGAACTACCTTCGCTTTTGACGTCTTGTAAAATCCTTCAACTGCTTATAAATTGGTAAAGATATTTAATACAAAATTTGATCCATGATAACTGTAATTTAATGAATATTGAATGCTTAGAAAAGAGATTACACCACTTGAAAATGTTAATGCTAGTTAATTTCTTGATCGACAAATGTCTTGTTCGTTTCTCAAAAAATAATTTTCAAAAAAACATTTTTAGATATTCCGGCATTCTTTTAATAGAAAATGAACTAACTAAGGAAAACTTTTTCCACTATTGGAAAAGGCACATTCAAAAGTTTTTTTTTTTTTTTTTGGTCGAAAGAGATATATATATTCGATTAAATAGATCCGGAACATAACAACGGATTACAGTTAAAACATAAAATGTCCCATAGAGGAGGAGGGGGTTTGTGCACCCAGTTAAGGAGAAGCTTCTTCGTTCTATGCATGGAAGACAACCAATGTGCAGCTTTGTTGGCGTCGCGGGGGGCATAAGCTATAGAAATGTCTTCAGACTTTGCTAACTCCTCTTGACAGCTTTGAATAATGGATTTAATGGGCCATGGTGTCTCGGCCCGGCCCAAGATGGAGTCCACCACCGCCAAACAGTCGCTTTCGCATGTCCACAACCCTATTTCACTTCTAAAGTGTTGCACGTGTTTGGACTTTACTTCTTGGATGAATCGAAGACCGTGTAGCATTGCTTCAGCTTCTCCTTGCAAGGCCGAGGAAACCCTAACGGAAGCTGCGAAGCCATCAACGACGCATCCATCGCTGTTCCTTACCACACCAACGACCGATCCAAGGAAATCGCCTGAGATCCAGGCTGCATCGACGTTGATCTTCATCTCCAGGCGCGGCGGTGGTTTCCAGAACACGGGTAAGCGTGGATCGTGGCTGGAGAGTTTACGTTTTGTTGCTCCTCCACTGAACAAGTTGATCTGGGATTTTGCGAGGTCGATGAGATCCACCGGTTTGGGGCTTATTCCTCTGAAAATCCAGGCATTTCGAGCCCGCCAAATTTGCCATAGCAGCTCCGCGAAGAACTCCCGATCAGGTAGGTGCTTTTTCGGGTCAAAAACCTTCAATAACCAGAGATCCATTCTTGTTATATGTTTCGTGACTTTAGCGTCCTGCAAACAGGGATTTCACCAGATTTGCCGTGTCCAGGAGCAAAGAAGGAAGAGATGTTCGGCCGTTTCTACCTGTTGATGGCACATCGGACAGAGAGGATCAGGAGAAATCTTCCTTCGAAAGAGATTTTCTTTGGTTGGAAGTGCGTTTTGACAAATACTCTAGGTAAAAGTTCGGATCTTTGGTGGAACTGAAAGCTTCCAGATGTTTGTCTAGAGTGTGCATGGCAGTTTGTAAGAGCATGTGGCGTGCTGAAGATCCTGTCTGTTGATTATTGCTTGAGCCAACATTCAAAAGTTGGGAAAATGTTTTTCACATTTCAGAAAGTGAAAAGCATTTTTCATGACTTCTTCCATTTTACTTTATTTCACCAAACATATTTTCCTTTTATTTTTATATTTTCTTTTTAAAATTGAGTTTTAATTGTTTTTTCCTTTTTCTTCTTCCTTAACTTGTCATTGGCCATAGCGGTGGCTGGCGTCCGACTACATACCAACTCGAGCCTTGCCTCAAGCCAATAAGGCTCTAGCCTTGCTTTAGTTAGCTAAAGCCTTGCCGACCTCTAATGACATCAGGTGAGGCTCGAGCCCCACCCAACTCGCCAACCTCAACCCAGGCGAGCCTTGAATGTCGCCATAATCTAGCAAGCTCGAGCCTTGCCGACCTAGGGCGAGGCCGAAGCTTGCCAATGGCCGGTCACTGAAGTTGACAACTGGCCAAGGCCAAGAAAGAAAAGAAAAAAATGAAAAGAAAAAATTAAAAATCAAAAATTGATTTTAAAAATAAAAAATAAAAAAATATGAAAATGAATGCATGTAGGAAAAGATTTTCTTTACCAAATGACTGAAAATATTTTTCAAACTTTAATCGAGTATCAGAAAATATGGTTATTTTTCTGAAAAATGGTGTCTTGAAAATGCCACATTTTATTATTTTTAGGATTTATGTGAAAAATAATGTCTCCAGTTTTAAAAATATGTCGATTTAAAAAAAAAAAATATCTCGAGTTAGATTTTTGAATCAATGTGATAGAGCGTACACATCGGTAAGAGCCCAAACACTTTTCTCCATCTCTGCTTTCCTTCTCAACTTCAATTAGTCCTAAAACTACGGGATTAAAAATTGATAAAATTGCCGAACCATAATTACCCTCAATTATTTTTATAAATACGTATATGTATGTATGGATGTACGTATATAATCGTTCATTCACGTGGATGCATCCTTTGCGAAGTGGTGTTCACGGACGACGATGCGCCCCCCAGCTGACTCGGCCAATGATGGACGATCACCGAGATCGCGCCGCGGAACACGACGGCACGGCACATCAACGGCGACCGAATCGCGCTGGCCCCATTCGTACCCAGAAAACGGAAGATGCTTTCGCATATTCCTGTCTCCTCCGACATCTCCTCTCTCTCTCTCTCTCTCTCTCCTTCCATAATCAGATCTCTCGCACTTGTCGTCTCGCGTATGAATGCACCAGCCGCGCTCCTCGCACTGTTCGCCTAGCGCTCAGGCTCACTCCCCACATAGCCCAAGAAGCCCAAGCAGCAGAGAAGCAACGATGTGCGCGGTCCTGTCTCGGGCCGAGCAAGAACAGCTGATCGAGAAGCTCCAGATCTTCAAGATCAATGGCCGGGACAAGCGCGGCCGCAAGATCCTCCGCATCGTCGGGAAGTTCTTCCCAGGTAAAAGATCCCCGTTGTCTGGTTCCGGCGCTTGGTCGAATTCAGGTTGTAATTCACGGCATGCATCTTCAATTACTCGCTATCTAGATAGGAATTGGATCCCGCAAAGACAGAAAATCGTGGGTATTCAATTGCATGATGAACCGGAGGTCTCTCCTTAGCGAAGTCATGAGGAACTAGAGTCATGAGGAACTAGAGCTACTGGAAACTTACTAACGCGAGCGAGAGGGATATTAACTGTTGGTGTTGATTGGCGTTTGATCATCAGCTCGGTTCCTGAGCGCCGAGGTAGTGAACGAGTTCCTGGAGGAGAAGATCTATCCGAGGCTGAGCAAGAAGCGGTTCAGCGTGGTGTACGTGCACAGCGAAGTCCAGAGGAGCGACAACTTCCCCGGATTCTCGGCGCTCCGATCCATCTACGACTCGATCCCGGCCCAGATCAAGGACAATCTCGAGACCGTCCACTTCGTCCACCCGGGCCTCCAGGCCCGCCTCTTCTTCGCCACCTTCGGCCGCCTTCTCTTCACCGGCGGGTTAGTAAAGAAACGGAATGCATTCCAACTATGCCCGGTCGAACTCGAATCGGTTTCGAATCCCGATTTGCTTTGTGCTTTCGAATGAAACATGAACAATTGGGTTGGTTTCCCGTCGTGCGTGCCGTGGCAGGTTGTACGGGAAGCTGAACTACGTGAACCGGCTCGACCAGCTGTGGGACCACGTCAGGAGGGGCGAGGTCGAGATACCAGAGTTCGCCCGAGAGCACGACGAGGATTTGCAGTACCGTCCGATGATGGACTACGGCCCGGAGAGCGACCACGCTCGGGTCCACGGCGCACCGGCGGCAGATTCCTCGGTGTCCATGTACTCCATGCGGTGTATCTCGTGATCTTAATCGTGTCGTGCCGTGATGAACAAACAATTGTAGGTGCGGATAAGTGATAAAACAAAATTCGGCCGATCCCAATCCTATCCCCTAGAGGCTATTGGGGGAGGCCACGTCTACTGCGTTTAGGCCTTATCCACATCTCCAACGTCCCCTGTTATATTCTACATGATTTGTTATATGACGTGAAATTGATAATGAAGTGCCGTCAGTCACTATCACTCATGTCCTTACGAATTTTTCATTTTAATTAGCACCACGGCTATAATATAATCGTCACATAAAATATCTTCTTTAACAATTAAAATCCCGACCCTTATTCATTGGATACTCAACTGAAAAGAGAACCTATGCACCTATCTCATTTTCCACAGGCCCCGCATGACACGGCGAGTTGAGTGCCTTGACTCGGGCTTATTTGAGGCGTATTATTTACAGTGGTGCTGGTCAAACGCACGTCAGCATAAAGTGGGGACATTTTGGAATTTTTATATTTTTCTTATTTTATGTAATTTTTAGATGAAGACATTTCAAGCAAGTCTACTAATGCTAGTATAGAGAAAAAATTATCAAAAAATTCATAAACTTATAATTATGCTTATTCAGTCCAAAATTTATTTTTTTGACAAATTGAATTCTAAACTTTTTACAATTATTCTCGATCAGTTCATCTAGCCAAAATTGGCCGGTTAGCTAACGTGATCGGTCGGCTAGCGCCGATGACCTTCTTTTAATAGTATTTTATTTTTTTAAATATTTTATTAATTATTGTTATCTTTTTTCCTTTTTTTTTCCTCTTTTTTTGGGTCTTCTCCCTCTCCCTCCTTCTTCATTTGGCTCCGGTGACTGGCCAAAGAGGAGGGCTTGTTGGTCGCCTGACCGAGGCGGCTGAGCTAGCTTGTCTCGCCATTGCTGGGTGAGCGCGAGCTTGCCCAGCCACTGGCAAGGTGAGCCCTCTCCAGATCCGGCGAGGAGGGCCTCGCCGTCGCTGGGTCTATTGAGACGAGGGCTTGCCTCGCTAATCAGTGAGCTTGTGCCCACCGACGGCGAGGTGAGCCCCCACCGAATCTGGTGAGGGCTCACCCCTGCGGGGGCTCACATTGTGATCGCCAGGTGAGGCGAGCCCACTAAAGCCAAAGGAAGGAGGAGAGAGGAGGGAGGAGGGAGGAGGGAGGAAGAAGGAAGAGGGAGAAGGAAAAAAAAATCAATAAAATATTTCAAAAAATAAAATATTATTAAAAAAAAGGTCGCGAGCATCGGCTGGCTGCCACATTAGCGCTAGTCAGCTAATTTTGACTGGATGGACTGATTAGGAATAATTATAAAAGATTTATAATTCGATTGATCAAAAAAATAAGTTTATGACTAAACTTACATAATTCTAATAGGTCTATGACTTTTTTGATAAATTTCCTCTAAAATAGATGACAATAGTTGTGTCACCATGGCCACAGGATTCAGCGCTCGTGAGATACCGTCAAGATCGGCGTTGGGTGGAGAGATGTGGCATGGGAAAAAGACTGGGAGAAGATAGTTGCGACGGAGGTGAGATGTGGCGTGCCTGACAAGCAACGGCAGCCGGGTCGAATGGTGCGGTGCTGATATTGCCAGGGGAGACGGCGGGGGAGGGTTGGCGGACCGGCACGAGGCTATGGGGGTCAAGAGGCGAAAGAAGAAAGGAGCCTGCGTGCGAGGGTTTGGTGGGATCTGGGTTGGGTTTGGTGTGGTGCGACCGATAATTGGTGGAACATGATGTGGGTCACAATTTCATGGATGAAACACTGCAACTGGTCTACATCAAAAACGAGTGTCCTAGTCGAATTAAACCTAAATGGGAAAATGTCATGGAAATGGTCCCCTATATTTTTAGTCGATGTGCGATTTCGTCCCCGAACTTTATATTTTTAAATTATTGATAAATGTCAGATTTTCGTCGAACTTTCGATCGGCTGATTTGGTCGAACTATCGATAAAATGCCCAATCTAGTCCTTCGTTATTATTTTTATTTTTTACGAAGGACTAGATCGGATATTTTATCGATTTAGTCAACCGATCGAACTTTCGGAGACTAAAGCGGACATTTATCAATAGTTCAGGGACTAAATCGGACATTTATCAATAGTTCAGGGACCAAATTGAGCGAATTGAAAGTTCAGGGACGAAATTGCACATTGACTAAAAATATAGGGACCATTTGTGACATTTTCCCAACCTAAATTAACATGGAGAGTGCACGATTACTACCCGCCCCAAACCCCTCAAAAAACAAAAAAAAAAAAAAGGATGATTATTTGTGGGAGTGATAAAAGAAAAAAAAAAGTCAAATTGCACTTATAACTTTGTCCATTACCCTTTCTTTTCTTTACGTGGGGGTATTTACAAAATTCCAAAGAAGTCAAGATCAAAAGATATAGATTAATCAGTGCCTTCCTAAACCTCTCGAGGATGTCTTATCATCACCGCACTCTTCAGCTCATCTAAGTCTTTCGAAAGAAGGCGGTTCATTCATCAGCTCGGAACGGCACAAGCAAGAGCCAATTTGTTCCCCATCGCGTTTCTTTTTCCAGTTTCGATGAGCTTGAAGCAGCAGACTAGGGCAACAATCTAGCGGTTCCTTGACGCTAAGCTTCTCTAGGATTGAGCAATAACTGGTTTTTCCACACCCAAACTCGGTGATTTGCGCACAAGACGCCGATCATAGTCACTTGGGAAGATAGAATCCTCAAAGGGCCGAAAATGGCAAGGACATCGTCAACTGCCGATTAGCCGGTTTTGTGAATTAACGTAGAATTGCCTGAGCATTCGCTTTGAACTCTTGGACCAGCCAGGCCATTATTCGTCATCTTGACCATGAATATCACAAGGTGGCCAAGTACAAAGTCACGAGAAAGGTCATGCCCATCAATTACCGACCCCACGGGATGAACATATCGGGACTTTTGCTCATAGCTGGCCAAGTCCTATTTGTCTTTAGGAGAAGACGTTAAGTCAAAAGAAGCTGGGAAGGAGGAGATTAGTGTACAGTGTTTGTTTATCAACATCCTCATTTTTAATGGGAAATGATTTTAAGTAATTCGTCATCAGTTGATTTAATGTTAATAGTGATGATAATGGCAATCTTTTATCCTCTCGAGAAAGTCCCAGATACATTGAATCATCAGCAATGTTCCGTCGGAATCTTTCCATAAAGTCGATGAACTTCGGAGGAGGGTTCACGCTGACTTTGCAATATATCTTTTTGATCTAGTTTGGGTTCGTCCAGAATACTACGCGAGCCCCAATCGCTTCCGCTCCAAAACCCGCACGGATGGGCAGGCGGAGTTTTCCGGGCGCAGGGCAACTCCTTGCAAGGAACTCGATGGAAAAACCGAGTGATACCATTGAATTAATCGCCTGACTCGGCTTGAAGTAGGACGCTCTTGGCCGTAGCCTGCGCATGCTTCTCTTGCGATTACGATCCCTGGGGCTTCAATGTAATTTCGCTCGCAATTCTCGTACAATCGGACCAGACACCGAGGTGGGACCCATTCTCGCTTGTTACTTCGATGATAAGAAAGCTCCGATAGCTCTCGGACCCAAAAAGTCCGAGGAAACCTTTGGCCGAGAGACTTGAGAATCAAGTTGGATGACTGTTGTAATATTAATGGGAAAACAATAAGATATTGTAAATAAATTAATATAAAATATTATTTAAAAAATAAAGATAATAAATAATTATATAATTGGGTCCGAGTATCAATACTTATATCTATAGAAAAGTCAACAGTAAATAATTCATAATAATTGAAAAATCAGAGTTCACAATCATTTTCACATTAAAATATTCTTAAATTTAAGTCTAAATTTAACATATTTATAAAGGAATAACTCAATCTAAGCATAAACGTGGGTTTAATGTCTCCTCGCACGGCAAAAATGAGGGCGTCGGCGTTCTTCGCAATGCGGCTCTTCTTCAAGGAACGTACGCGTGCGGCTCAAAAGGAAAAAAACCCAATTACAAATCTGCTGCGGGAGATAGAAATAAAAGCAAAAGAAACCCTCCTTTGCTTCTTTCTCAAGCAATTGCCTATTATGCCCACAAAAGTGAAATAGATGTGATAAAAGAAAGTGTGCCCCTTATTTTGTCTTTTAGTGACGGACTTTTCAACGGAGAAATTCCAATCCCGTTTGCGAATGAGTAATTGGACAAGCTACATAAATATGTATATCGATTTTCCTCCTCCTTTTTCGAGGTCGGGAGGCGCCCGTCGGCCCTGGCGGAGGAGCTGGCCGCGGCGGGGAGGCCGTGCGAGGGAGAGATGAACACATAGTGGTGCTTGGGACGAAGGCAGGGCTGCACCGATGGCGTGCGGCGAGGCGAGCGACGACGACCGGTCCGTGGTGGTGGCGATGGGTGGGGGGGGGCCCATGGGGCTTGCCCGGACGGAAGATGCTCCGAAAGTTCAGCTCGTGGGTTGCGCGAGCTTTCAACTAGCGTGCCAGGAAAGAAAGAGTTAATATAAAGGCTGAAAATGATGGACGGACACATGTCGTCCGCAGGAGCAAAGTGATATTTCCGCGTCAAAGGTCAACTTCTTTACCATATAATACAACAAACTAAAGAGCCCATGTTTTTCTGTAGTAACCGCAGAATAATCCAACAGAAGAAGGCGAGGAAAAAACGAGAGACGGCAGTCAGGACTCCTCTGCAACTCCGCTGTTCTTGGTCCTTGGACTCTCTCCCCTGCAAGCAAAAAGATGGAGAGCACCGTCCCATGGTCCGATCTCCCCAGAGAGCTCTGGGGCATGATCGGGAAGAAGCTCGACACCCCTACCGACGTCCGCCGGTTCCGCAGCGTCTGCTCTT